>JAPDNY010000009.1:62750328-63350328 GCA_029375565.1 Gekko gecko
ACAATATCATGCTCCCTTACTGATGTCATGAGTGAACAACTAGCTAAAGAGTTGCAGTTGGAAGAAGAAAACACTGCTTTTCCAGAAGTGGTGCCGTAAGTTGACCATCTTTGTTTTAAAATGCTTTAGACTTAGACAGATGAATTACTCCTTTATTTTCCTTGTATCCTGATTTGGAAGTCCAGCTTTAAATCTCTGGAACTCCTGAGTAAATATACATTTGGTGCAGGCTGAAAGTTGTGATTTCAGTTAGCTGACATAGCTGTAATAATCACTACAAGGGCTGGACCAAGCTTTTCTGTGTCTGAGGCAAAGAGGGCAGCCTTAACCCTGCCTGTCATTTCTTTTAAGTTGGAGAGAAGGTATGGAAGGAAGCTGAGCTGTGGAGATGCTTTGTACTAGGTGGAAACAATGCTGCATGGTAGAAGGGGTCAGGAATCATTTTGCTTCATACAAGTTGCGCAGCGTGTTCTGTTCCTAGGTGCCTACACAAAGTAGCAGAATCAACTTCCTTCTTCTGTGACAAGCAGCAGATGGTGTGGCCAGGTTGGCAGTCCCTATTCCTACACTTAGTGCAGGGTTTCCTCAAAATGAGGAAGCAGTTCAGCATATTCTGTTATCAGGAAGAAACACAGAAGTTCACATTAGACAGCTCTCAACAACGAAGGGGTACCACAATAAGTGAGACTATCACTTCAAAAGACTTTCTTCACTTTCCCTCAGCCAGAGAAGGAAGATAAAGCAGCTGCTAAAGGTATACAAGAGCCCATCTTGCACCTGCCATCCCTAAAGGAGGCAAGTGGCTGGAAGTTATTTTATTTAATGGCAGAAGTGGGCTCTCTCTCTCTCTCTCTCTCTCTCTCTCTCTCTCTCTCTCTCTCTCTCTCTCTCTCTCTCTCTCTCTCTCTCTCTTAATTTAGGACTGTACTAAAAAAAAGTCTGATCCTCCCACTGAATTAAGAGAAGAGTTGTCAAGTATTCCTCTTGTCAACTATACTGTGTTTATGTAAGTCTGGCTGTAGATGGGTGTGATCTATTTGACAGGAGCTGACAGCTCAGTGTCTTATCTGGCTGGCTCTGACTGGTTTAGTGCAGTTCTGTGTAGCACTAACTAACCTACTCACTGTGACTCAGCACTGTAATCTGATTGGCTAGTTGATGTATATATGCAGTCATACTCTGTACAGTTTTACCCTTGATGGGCACCTGGTATCTGCGGAGCATTTTGTCACTGTGTCCACTTTCTGTGGTGAAGGCTGGTGTAAAAAAATGTAAATAGTTTTACACTAAGCTGTTTGGACTTAAGTCTTCATTTGATACTTGCACTCCCTTACTTTCTACTGTGGGCTGGCCACCGCGGCAACTCTTTCTTAGCCTGATGCTGGAGGCAGAAGCCCCTTCTATAATACTCTCAGCATTCCTGCATCTGCAGTAACAATAGCAAGGCTAAATTGCTGGTCCCTTGAAATTTTAACACCATTTTATCCATTGTATCCAGGGTTGTTGAAGGACCATTTATCACTGGGGAGAACAGTGACACTTCTAGTGACTTGATGCTGGCTCAGATGCTTCAAATGGAATTTGACAGAGAGTACGATGCACAACTTCGCCGTGAAGAGAAAAAGTTCAATGGCGACAGCAAAGGTTAATATTATTGGTCATGACTGCTTTGCTAGGATAACTCTGCCCTTTGTCTCAACTTTTAGAGGTGTAAGGCATGGGAAAAACACCTCTTTGTATTTTTGTTTCTCAAGTGTCCATATCTTTTGAGAACTATCGGAAAGTGCACCCCTTTGAAGACAGTGAGAGCTCTGAAGATGAGGTTGACTGGCAGGATACTCAACACGATCCATATAGAGCAGGTAGAGTCTTGATTAACACCTTATAAAATCTGTCACTTCTACACTAATTATTTCAACCTGTAAGACAGTGATATAAGGAACTGAGGTCAGTGGCATGTCCGTGGTTACTTAACATACTGTTAAGCAGGTGCTGTACTCTCATTGTGTGCACACTAGATTCAAAAGTTTGCCACTTCAAACCAACACAGCTACCCACCTAAAATTATTTTGCTAAGTAAAAGCCCTTGTGTTTAATGGAGCTTTGTTTACTATTAACTTAGAAAATATGTATGCTGTCTCTCCAGGGGTCTGCTCAGGGCAGCTCAAAAACAGCAAAAATAATGGAGACTATTAGTACTAAATCAAACCATATAAATTCAAGGCATAAAAACAGACTTTTGTCAGACTTTTAACCTTTTTTTTGTCTAGGCCTGAAATTGGTAGCATCAATCTGATTACTATACCAGAATGCTTTCCTTATTTTCCCAAGAATATATAACATTTGTATAGAAAAGACTATTACAAATAACACACTTTATGATAATAAGGATTAGAAGGGAATAGCTTTGTTGTAGACAAATATTCAACAATAGGAGACCACAGTATAATCCAGAATGCTTTCTAAGACTTGGTTAAACAAATATTAATATAAGATCATCTGGTTAGAGGTGGGGGGTGTTTCTGTCTCACAAGTCAAGATAATGAAACAGTATATCTGCTATAGTTACTGAAGAAGGACATGTGTTCAAATTATTCCTAGATAAACCCACTACTACTCCAAAAAAGGGCTTTATAGGAAAAGGAAAAGATATTACTACCAAACATGATGAAGTTGTATGCGGAAGAAAGAATACTGCTCGGATGGAAAATGTAAGTTCTGCATCAAACTCATCCAGACCAACCCATGACTACCTGCAGCTGTAGTTGTAGGAGTACTTAAAAATGACACTGACCATTGTTTGGTGTACAGAACCAGTTTGGTGTAGTGGTTAAGTGCACGGACTCTAATCTGGGAGAACTGGGTTTGGTCCTCCACTTGGCAGCTGCTGGATGACCTTGGGGCAAGTCATAGTTCTGGCACAGCTGTTCTTGAAAAAGGGCAATTTCTGTCAGATCTCTCTCAGCCCCACCTACCTGAGTATCCGAGTGAAGGGCGGGGTATAAATCCAATCTCTTCTTCTTATGTGCCCCATATTATGATTTTTGACACTTATGCAGTAACCAGTGCAGATATTTCTCTTTAAAATTCTTCTGTGTGCTTGTTTTAAAAATACTTTTGCCTCTTAGGGAGTGGAGCAGAAAGGAAGAACTGCATGGAGCACCACACCTTCCAGCACAGAGCTAGCACAGCTTACTATCTCACTAGCGTAGCTGATCTCAGTATTTCATCAAGAATTAACTTCAGTTTCACAATAAGGTCCCCCCCCAATATTATCAGCAAGAAAACCAACCTGACTTTGTAGAAATAGTATTGGACTTGGAAATCTTTGGATTGGTGTATAAATATGTCTGCTGTCTGAGCTCCTTGCAGGGAGTGCAGGATAGAAATATGATAAATCACACTGGAAAGCATATTAGTACTAGTGTAGGGTCTCCCCTCTCAGCAAGTTGTTCGAACAAATAATTCAGATGCTTTTGAAAACATTACTTCAGTCTTTGAATTTCATCTGTCTTTGCAGTTTGCTCCTGAATTTCAAGTTGGTGATGGAATTGGTATGGACCTAAAACTATCCAATCACGTCTTCAATGCCTTAAAGCAGCACGCATACTCTGAAGAGCGTCGTAGTGCCAGGCTTCATGAGAAGAAGGAGCATTCTACTGCTGTATGTCTTAGTTACTGTTTTGCACTGAACAAAATGGAAAAATTGCATAGTTTTACAGAATAATGACACCTGGCATGAATTAATACTGTGCTACCTCAAAATCACTGTCCAAGCTGCCCAGCGACACTTTGATATAGAACATTTTTTAATGAACTAGTAAACTTGTTTTGTTTTGCAAGGCTAACTTGTTACCTTACTGACAGCATACATTGTTGCTAAAAATTACTAGAATTATGTTATAGAAAAGAGTGACTAAGTCTTAAGTCCTCATCAGTCCACCATGCAGGAAATTGTTAAATTTCCTGAGTGAACTGCGTGCAAAACTAGATCCTTTTCAGCAGTTTATACAGGAAAGCTGGAAATAACATGTTGTTTCAGCTAAGATATTGTAGATTGGTATGGTTGTAGCATTCCGTGAGAGCTGAGCTATGTTATGTTTCCACTCTGAAGGTGTATGTGAGAAGTAATCAGTGGAGAAAATCCAGCAGGAGATTATCTTAAAACATCTGATTGAACTGGTCTTAATATAACATGTTTGCAGATTAATAAAAAATGCTGTCAGTTGGAATAAACTGACTATGAGACGTAATGAAATATAAATATTAAGAAATGGTGCATGGTGTTAATAGTGACAGACTTTCCCCCCCTTTTGCAGGAAAAAGCAGTAGATCCTAAAACACGCTTACTTTTGTACAAGATGGTCAATTCTGGGATGCTAGAGACCATCACTGGCTGTATAAGCACTGGAAAAGAGTCTGTTGTGTTTCATGCCAATGGAGGAAGGTAAGACCTTTTTCATGGGGTTGTATGTTTAAGTTGTGTGTGAAACTGGGGGCAACTGGAGAGCAGCAGGGAATACGGACTACATTGGTTGCTGATTTACATTTTACAGTTGTCAAAATAGATGAGTCCACAATTTCCCTGGCTTCACCCCCCCCCTTTCAAATATGTTACAGACAGTCTGTGTGGTATATCAGTCAGAGACTAGGACTGGGGTTCAAATCTCATTCAGCCATGAAGGTCATGGGTGACTCTAAGCCAGTTGCTTTTCTTATCCTAACTTAGTTCACAGGGTTATTTGGTAGAAAAATGGGGAAGGGAGAACCATGTGTGCCACTCTGACTTCCTTGGAGCAAAAGCTACAGAAAAAAATGGTATGGATACATGGAAATTAAATAAAACCTTGTTGAGTACACACTTTACATCTAAAAATGTACTGAATTCATAGAGCATGTTTTCTTTCAAAAATGGGCTACATTGGCATGCGGTGGAGTCATTACTTTGGAGAAACTGCTTGGTTCAGATATTACATAAAGCTATGGTTTAATTACACAGAGGTTAGCTGATTGTTTGGATTCAGTCCTATCCATTAACTGTTGTTAGTGTGGTTACCTCGAACCAGGATCTGAAGATGGTTTATTAAGCACACTTACTGTAAACTCTTGTTTCTAATAATGTACAGACAGGAATCCTGGCATGGCACATCACTTTCTCTCCTAAGGTTAGAGATGCCTGGCAAGAGCTTCTCAGAATCAAAACTGCTCTTACCTTTCATCACCTTTCGTTATTAGTCTTCTTGTCGTTTCAAAGCAGCAGAAAAGGTGTCACACTCCATCAATCAAAGAAAACTTATTTCACTGTCCTATACAAGGTAGCAGCAGGTAGCTGCCTTGGACCCAGGTGAAAGATGTGAGAAGCATGCCCCCCCCGGGTGGTCCATACCGCTGCAGGCAAGGTATGGGAAGTGCATTGCTCTCAGACCTGCATTGCTGCTCCCAAGGCTACAAGTCAAGCTCCAACAGCAGAATGTAAAGTAATACTGCTGACTGTGGATGAAACGGGGTGAGGGCTTATTGGATACTTGGATCTCTGGGTGACTTTGTATATTATGATTTGGTGAAAGGCAAGGGTTAATCAAGCAAGGCAGCTAAGGGAGTGGGAATTAGTGACTGCCTTCTGTTCTGAATGAGTTCAGTTTGCCCATTGCTATACTGTCACCAGCCAACAATAAATGACTTATTTCTGTGGTAGAGCTTTGCTCTTTAGCTGGTGTTGCAATAAAGCTGGAATAGCAACCAGTTCTTTGCAAGGAAGGTGGGAGAAAGAATGAAGGAACTACAACCAGGATTTGTCAAGACAAGCCAGGACTGAATGATTGTCTGCCCACAGAATCCTGGTTTCACAAACTAACCATAGTTAACTAAGTTATGGAGTTACATTATGTCTGAACCAAGGCATTTAATATTTAAATACTGCAGATGAATTAACTTCTCATCTATTCCGCTTCCATTTTACTGATTAGTTTAAATTCATTGTATGCTGACATCTAAAATATTTTTATTTTTCCTAAAGTTTGGGCGAAGATGCCACACCTGTACCTTCGGAATGTGCCATAAAAGTGTTTAAGACAACCCTTAATGAATTTAAGAATCGTGATAAGTATATCAAGGATGACTATAGGTTTAAAGACCGTTTCAGCAAACTGAATCCACGAAAGATAATCCGCATGTGGGCTGAAAAAGAAATGCACAACTTAACGAGGTATAGAAATTGTTGGATATATGTTGTAGTACTTTTCAGGATCAAATCTGGCAAATCAATAGAGAAGCCAGGCTTTGACTATTTATCTTGTGTGAAAACATTGTCTTTTCTACATGAAACTTTTAAATTTGTAACATTCCTCACTGAATTTGTATGCTGCCATACTAAAAGCAACTGCTATTTTACTTTAAGTGTCTGTTTTGTTGACACATATGAATGTTTGACTTCAAGACAATTTCCGGTCCACACAGTTATAACAACATGGCTGATATAATCAATAGATATCAATACATTATCAATACATTATCACAAAAAAAACCAAACCCAGAAACACAAACACCACTTCTGGGTCAAAGAAGGTTTTGGAATGAATTTTTAATTTGCTGAAAACCCGTTAAAGTGGTCTGTTGCTTTTCTCTTTTCTACAGAATGCGGAAAGCAGGCATTCCTTGTCCACAAGTGGTAACCCTTAAAAAACATGTGTTGGTCATGTCCTTCATTGGTCAGGATCAAGTTCCAGCTCCTAAACTAAAAGAAGTAAAACTCAGTAGTGAAGATATGAAAAAAGCCTACTACCAAGTTCTTCATGTAAGTTCAGTGCTGCTATTGTCTCAAAACTATTGCAGACTTCCTTTATATAGTTTGCCTTGTATTGCAGCATCCTCTGTACTCCCAAGAGCAGAAGATGTAGGGGGGATCGAGGCAGAAGTCCTTATGGCCACAGAAACGCTCTGGATCCAAGTCAATATAAATAATGAATAATGCATGTAAATATAGAAACTGCTTTTAAAGTTAGTGTTTGATCTGTAAAAACTGTGAAAAAAATCAGAACTGTTTAATGAAAATCAGAACTACTTAATGAACAGAGATAGGTAGAATTAAAAGTAAAATGTAGGTTGGGACCACTTAACACACAAGGCTCATGTTTGGTGGAACCAGAAATTTTCTGCTTGGTGTGCTTTCTGTAGTGCTCCTTGTTCTGGCATTGGTAAGAACTGTAGCTTTTCTGTGTGGTACAGAAAATTGTACTAACTAGCTTTAGTAGAAAGAGGAATTACCAGGGTGTTTCTACACATCTCCATCTGTTAATCATTCATAGTTGTGCCAATGATTCAGATATACTAGCTAGTATGAATATTTCATATTGTATATGTTGTATTTCCATTTGGAAGACATTTTGATTCTGAGAAATAAATATAGATACTATCTTTCCTGTTAAACATGTTTTGCATTTATCATACACTTTAAATAATTTCTTAGTTTGAATGAAGAAGGCCTTAATAATCACTTGTCGCTTCCTTTTAGATGATGCAGCAGTTATATAAAGAATGCAGTCTAGTTCATGCTGATTTGAGCGAGTACAACATGCTATGGCATGGTGGACAGGTGAGCACAGTCTAAAGGGAGGAAAGTAACTGTGTCTTTACTTTTACATGTTCACACCCAAATACAGCTAACTTCTAACATTTACCTTAGGTGTGGTTAATTGATGTGAGTCAGTCTGTGGAACCAACCCATCCACATGGGCTTGAGTTCTTGTTCAGAGATTGCAGGAATGTTTCACAGGTAAGACATCTGATAACTATGATATTCTCTAATAGAACCTGTGCTGTTGCATCATTTGTACTCTGCATATTAAAAAAAAAAGTTGTTTTCAAATAATGGGTTATGACTTGCTCCACACTATATCTGAGCAGCAATTCTAGTTAAAAGGAGAAGGAGGTAGCAAAATTGTCTTTTAGTAGTAAGAGTGAAAATTTAGATATGTAATTGTCATTAGCTTTTTTTGACATTGTGGTGTTTGTCTTAAACAAATACGGAAACAATTTAACAGTCATGGTAATCAAAGTGGAAACTTTGGGTATTTTTGTAAGACTTCGTAAGCATACCTTGACCTGACTCTAATCCAAAGATGTGCACAGACAGCCCCCTTCCTGAAGATATGTAAGCCTTCTTGTACATAGTGAGTCTCAGGCAAGGGGAAGGGGTAGGAGAAGGTCAAAGAGTCAGCTGTAGGGTGGAAAACTGTTATTGTGTACCCACAGTAATATCTGTTTAAAAAGAATATGGAGAGGCCCCTCCTATCCATGTTGGTAGAAGATCCAAGGTTTGATTCTTGGTATCTCTAATTTAAAGGAAATAGTAGGTGCTGGGAAA
Organism: Gekko gecko; assembly: GCA_029375565.1. Lineage (NCBI taxonomy): Eukaryota > Metazoa > Chordata > Lepidosauria > Squamata > Gekkonidae > Gekko > Gekko gecko. The sequence continues at coordinate 62,758,691 of JAPDNY010000009.1, forward strand.
GAACATTCTTTGCCTGAGACCTGCTATCAGTCCGACGAAACAATGGTCTGCCTTGGCATAAGAGAGTATTGTATGTACATAGAACTGTTAAATTGAAAAAAGTGATAGCAAGATTGTAAAATATGGTACATCTACATGAATAATGGGAAACAAAATTTCTTTACTTTAAAGTTCTTCCAGAAGAATGGTGTATCTGAAGCACTCAGTGACCGAGAGCTCTTCAGTGCTGTCTCAGGTTTAAGTTTTACAGCTGACAATGAAGCAGACTTTCTAGCTGAGGTAAGGGGGGCATGTTGGGAAAGAGCTTGTTTTTTGTCATTTTAAAAACTTGCAAACTGAAAGATATTTGCTGAAATAGGACACATGACATGATTCTGTTGTGTTTCATGAAATATATGTAATATTTTATTTACAGAAATCTATATGCAGCCGCTCCAGAGACATGCTCAAGGCAGCTCTATTATCTATATATAATTACATGTATACAAACAAGCCATAAAAACAACTTTACACAATCTAAAGTTATATCCATAACCCAGGCTAGAAGCAGGTAATGCAAACAGCACCTCATCTCTGCAGGCAGGGACATGTAGAGTAGGGCTTGGGAAAAGAGTCTAAACTGATGGATTGGACAGTACAAAAGGAGAAGATCCTTCAAGCATATAGCACGAAACTATTTAGGGCTTTAAAAGTATGAACTAACACTTGAACTGTACCCAGCCACTATGAACTGTTTGACAGAGGGATAATATGATCTCTGTATTCAGCAACAGAGAATAAATAATCTGGCTGCCATATTTTGGATCAACTGAAGTTTCTGAAGAGTTTTGAAAAACAGTCCTACATAAAACACATTACAATAATTTAACCTGGATGCAGTCAGAGTATGGATCATCATAGCCAGTTCACAGGACAGCTGTAGTTGGTGTATTAGCTGAAGCTGAGAAAAGGTGTTATGTCCCATGGACAAACCTCGATCTTCCAACTGTAGCCCAAATCCGGCAGCATACCCCTCAGCATCATCGGGAATCTAATCCTTCAGGGGGAAGTGCCCTGATAGCACAGGCTGAATCTTTCCTTGCTCAAAAGCCAGTCGAATCTGACTCTAGGGGGCAGTGCTCATCTCCGTTTCCAAGCCAAAGAGCCAGCGCTGTCCAAAGACTTCTCCATGGTCATGTGGCCGGCATGACTAAACACCAAGGTATACGGAATGCTGTTATCTTCCCACCGAAGCGGTACCTATTTATCTGCTTGCAATTTCTTGCTTTCAGACTGCTAGGTGGGAAGGAGCTGGGGCCAGAGATGGGAGCTTACTCCATCATATGGCACCAGGGTCTCGAACTGCTGAGCTACAGACCTTATGGTCTGCAACTCAGCATCTTAACCTGTGAGACACCGTGGCCCTAGAGCTTTGTTATTAAGCAGCAACACGTCAGCCTTGTCTGGGCAGAGTTTCAGTTTACTGGCTGTCATCCATCCCGTTACCTTCTCTAGGACTTCACAGACTCAGAGAAATAGGATTGGATGTCATCTTCATATTGGTGGTATCTCCCTCCAGATCTCTCCCTGCAGTTTCATGTGTAAAATAAATAGCACGGGGACCTCATAGCATGAGGGCTATTTTAGAAGGCAAGAACAAAAAACTTATGGTTTATGTAGACATAATCTGACACTTTATCTAAGTATAATGGTCAGCAGCAAAAAGCATCTTAGGTATGGTCAGAAGTTTGTGTGTACCTAGTGTTTTTGTTTTGAGTGTGTGCATGTGAAAGAGAGGATACTCAATATTACAGATGTGTTTTTAAAGACTTTGTGCACTACTGATATATTGTGGGTCCCTGCTGCTGAATTTCATTAACTGACCTGCAAGTAGTATCTTGCAGTTTGGTGTAGTGGTTAAGGGTGCGGACTCTAATCTGGGAGAACCGGGTTTGATTCCCCACTCCTCCACTTGCACCTGCTGGATGACCTTGGGCAAGCCATAGTTCTGGCACAGCTGTTCTTGGAAAAGAGCAGTTTCTGTCAGAGCTCTCTCAGCCCCACCTACCTCACAGGGTGTCTGTTGTGGGGAGGGGAAGGGAAAGGAGTTTGTAAGCCGCTCTGAGACTCCTTTGGGTACTGAAGGGCAGCGTATAAATCCAATCTCCTCCTCCTCCTCCTCTTCATTAAACATTTGTTTTTGTTTGGCCATATGCCCAGTGACTCTTATTGGCCCTCCTCCATGGTTTAGGTGTTATGTGGGTTTGTACATCCATGTATTCTTATTGAATTCTTTAAATATTTTATAAATTCTGCTTGCCACCTTGGGAACCCCATTTGGATGGAAAGGCAGCACAGAAATGTTTTCAATAAAGACTTCTGTAGGACCCACTGTAAAGCTGGGCTTGCATAATTAATCTCCTGTGCTCAGATCTTTATGAGCATTGTAGTCTGTGCTAGTGCAGCAGTGACTTTCCCCATGCTTGCTACCTATTCCCCAGTACAAATTTAAAGGTATAGTAAATTCCAACACAAACAATGCCTAAAGACATATGTGTTTTCTGTTTTACAGATTGAAGCTTTGGAGAAAATAAATGAAGATCATGTACAGAATCATGGGAAGAAGGTGTCTTCATTTTCAAATGATGATGAGGGTCCACCAATATTTTGCAACAAATAACATTTAGAATGAACTCAGATGTTTCTTGCATCCATCATTTAGTGCAGCAGTGACTGAATGTCATTTGCCAAAAGCAACAGAAATTGTGGTCAACTCGGAATGCCATAAATGAAACGTCAGGGAATATGTGTTGGTGTGTCAGTTTGTTTTTTAGAAAAGTTCATATTAAACTACTGGGACTTATCCAACTTGCCCTGAAAGAATGGAATAGTCATGTCTTTTCAATCTGGCAAAATTTTCAGGTACAGTGTAAGCAAATTGAATGTGTGAATTTTAAGTAGTTTCCAAAATAAGGTGACCATTTCAGATTAAACTCTGAAGAGTACTACAATTAGGTGCTAGATGACCTTTCCCTTCCTTTGATTAAATAGTGGTACCCAATTTTCAAGTTTGATTTTCTTCTAAAAATTTTAGTGCACATGCTTAAGGGAAGATCAATTTTATTGTACTGACCTGTTTGATTTAGTAATATAGGTTTACTATTTTTCAAAAAATTGAAATAAAAGCATCTTGGTATAAATGACAATGTATACTAATCACTAAAATGCCTAAAATATTTTCCAAAGTTTTAACAAAATAAGAATATATATAGAAATATTCAGTATGTAACTGTTGGCCTATTAAGCTTCAGACCATAATATAGTTTTAGTCAATTTTTATAATATTGAACTTGATAAAGAGAATTTATTCTGAATTGGCAAGAGCAAAAATATTTGTACTGAACAGTATTTAAAGGGAAGACAGCTTAGACAAGAGTAACTTCAAAGGGGAAAAGTCTAAATTATGTAAAAAGAATAGAGAATGTTTCCAAGAACTTTTCTAATCCTAATTGCCTACATTTGAGGTGATAGTTCCCTTCTCATAATAGATATCTAAGGAGTGAAATCAAAAGCATCCATTTCATTTAGGAGTACAGTGTGTTGCAATTCATTACTTCACTTAAGGCTCATAAGCAGACCATGTTGTTGGTATGTATATGAACAATTCAGGAGGCATGTTCATTACATGCCCACAAACTGTATATGAAGACATTGAAGAGCTCCCAAGAACAGTACATCTCTTCACTCTTTCAGTGTATTTATGTGCAACTGAATCCAATTAATTCTGATAGGCCTGTATCAGAAAAAGCCATTCATTCCCTGAAACATTTTGAAGGTTAACTGACTTCCATAGTGTGGTTCCACCACTGTATTTTCACCTTAACTTTTCAGATTTTCTCTTTAAGTTTGTCCTTCATGATGCTGTAATGATTCTGTTGCTGTGTGAGAACAGCTTGTGAAAATGGGAAGTGAAATAAACACATGACATCTTACGGCTGTATTTCTTTCTAGGTTTTTTGTAAGTGTTTGCAGATTTAAGTGTTTCTTCATTTTTGTCAAGCATCTCTACAGATTTAAGTCAAAATTTGGTTTAGTATCATCTAATAGTCCCCCAAAGAACAATTGGTGCTTCTGTCAACAGATTGCATGACATTGCCACCAATGAGATTCAATAAACTGGCCACACAAGCAATACAACACCATGTATTTTGTGCATGTGTTAAGGTTTCAGAACAATCCCTTTAGTTAATAGAAAAGAGTGAGAGTCCAGTAGCACCTTAAAGGCTAACAAAATTTGTGGTAGGGTATGAGCTTTGGTGAGTCACTGCTATTTTCTACTGCTACAAACACAGCTACCCATCTTGATCTATCTCCTTTGGTACAGGAACAATTTTCTGTACTAAATTACGTTTAAAGTGGGTAATACTCTGTGTGCTGAAGGAAAAGATGAACTAAAGAAAAAGCATGTAAAGTATCAGAATATCTACTTCATTTAAAAAAAACAAAACACTTTGGAACACATGCAGATTGGTAGTTTTCCAAAGAATGTCCTAACAGGGAAATGTGGCTTTCTTTGAAGTGTTAAGCAGCCTTAAGAGATTCTGCTATTCGAGCTTAGAACTGTTCTAGATTTCGTTAGTTAAGCTTTGTTGATCGTTTTGACCGTCAAAAGACGTATTTTATCTGTCCTACTTCTACAAAAGTAGAAACAGTACAGCGAATATTAGGAACGGGGTAGGGCAATTAGTTTCCAGGTGGAAGGAAACATCACCTCGACTGCCTTGGGAATCAAGCAAACCGCGAAGGCAGGAGAAATATCCAAACAATGGTCTTCAATATTACAAAGTAGTACCGTTTTAAACTTACAGCGCCAGGTACCTCTGCCAGCCGTCTGGCCTTTTAAGAGGGTAAAGAAAGCTGAAGGAAAATTTTCAACTGCTAAGCTTCTATTGTGCATGTGTTATAAGGGCAACTGTCTTTGCAGCATTTTGCTACTACAGATCTTTCTAATACGCCAGGATCCTTCTAGCTATTGCAGCTCCTCCTGGCAAGGCTATATAGGAAGCCTCGACTGCTTTACATAAGAAAATGAAACTTTCAATCCTCTTCAGGCCTTCAACGGTACGCAGCAAAATCCTCGTTCGCCTCGGCCTCAGCCGCCTCCATTTACAGAGACTGGCAGTTCCCTGGTCATGTGCAAAGGGAGTGTAACCAGGAAGCGGTTGTGAGACGCTGCGGGAGGAAGACGTAAATCCAGGCGTGGACGCCGGCTTGCGGGGAGCTGAGAGGAAGCGGCCGGCTCCGAGGCCTGGGCTCTTCTTCTCACGGCCGCTGCCATGGCGGCGAACCAGGACTATTATTTGGCTCTGTGCGCGCGGCCTGTGCAGTTTGAGAAGGCCAGTCCCGTTAATTGCGTCTTTTTCGACGAGGCGAATAAGCAGGTGAGTCAGGGCCGGGAGGGGCGGAGTCTTCCCGCCACCGCCTCCCCCTTTCTCGGCGCAATCGGTTTGTCATACGTTCAATGCCCGGGTGCTTCTGGCTCTGGAGCAAGGGATAAAAACAGGGACATATTTGTACCGTCCGTATTTTCATAGCAAGAGTATTTGCTTGAAAATTCTTCCCATCTTTGCATATGGCTAAAGGCTCCAGTTTGCCTGCTCTATGTTTAACTAATGTTAACGTCGCCTGCCGTGTACTGTTTGTAAAGCTAAGAGCTAAGCCGTTGTTTCTTCTGGTTAAAGACAAATTTAATAGTCCTGTGATACGTATGAACAGTTCCAATTATGCTGCAGTGGCTCTAGCATGAAAAATGGCAGGCTTAATATTTGTGCGCTTGAAAAAAAACCCCGCACATCTATTATCTACTCAGAAATTCAGTTCATGGAACATTAGGGAAAGAAGCCATGATTAAAAGGCAAAAATAGGTACAACTACTGGAAAATAAGGATTAATTTATCCCTGTTAAATAGGAATATATGTTTTAGCAGATGTAAGGAGGTGTTTTCATAGATGTGTGTTTCCTTGTTGTAAAGGGCTTTAAAGTCGTTTGAAATTCCTTGAACTGGACATCGAAACTGTACACCTTTGAGATGATGTTCAAAGGTAGTTTTATGCGGAGTGCTTTATGATGGTCAGTCTTTGAGAATTACTGCTCACGTGGAGTATGCTAGCATCAAATTCAGGAGGGAGGAACTGGTGGCGAAAGGCCCCACGATGCCCAAGCTCGAGGTCGGATCACAAGCATAGGTATGGCTGGTACAGTTTCTTCTGTATAGGGTCACCAGCCCTGAGGAATAAAACTAAATCGTCAGTGTTTTAGTTAGTACTGCAATTAAAATGAGGAAGTTTTAAGCAAAAAACAGATGTGTTAATTTGGAAACCAGTTACTTTCAGAGCTTCCAAACTGCAACTGAATCCAGATATTCTTAACTTTTTGTTTAGGTTTTTGCTGTTCGATCTGGTGGAGCTACTGGGGTGGTGGTTAAAGGCCTGGAAGAGCGCAATCCTATCTCTTTCAGGTATGTGTCTTCTGAATGGCACTGTTTTCAATGTTTATAGTTTGGTCTCTCCTGTTGTAAGTTGTTCAGATGCATGTGTGTTATGTGCCATGCAAAGAACTGTATATTTTAATTTTTAGCTTTAAAGAACATACTTTTCTATAGATAATAAGAACCACATGAAAACACATGCACATTTGTATACCCTTCCAACCTGAAATAATTGATCAAAATACAAATAAACTTCTTTAGTAATTCTCTGTTTACAGAATGGAAGATAAAGGGGAGGTGAAGTGCATCAAGTTTTCTTTGGGGAACAAGATATTGGCTGTCCAAAGAACACAAAAAAGTGTGGTAAGAAATTTCTTTCTCAAAAAATATAAAGATGTAAGGGAAAATATGTACAAGCACAATGAACTCGATACCCACCTGATTTCGTATTTAAATATAGTTAGATAATATTAGTCAGTAGCTTCATTCAGACATCAGATTTAGCCAACATTGTGCATGTATCCAGCTTGTTGCCTTGCTCGGGCAGGTGCCTCAATCCTGCCTCCATCCCCTTCCTTCCAGTGAAGGAATCCAGGCTAAGATTCTAAGCCTGGACTGAACCATAGTTTAGAATCTCAGTTTTGTGGGGTTGAAACTAAATCCGGTTAACCCAGGTGGCTGTATTTTACATCATGGGTAACTGGAGTTCATTTTCAATTTAGATTCGTTCACTGTGCTCTGCCTAAGAAGGTAGGGGAAAGGAGATATATATGCATGAGAGTTACAGGCACAGCAGCAAGCCAGGTTAATGCACAATGACAGTTTAATGTTGGCTTAATATAATGAAGAGTGCAGGTACTGTGTTAGAAATGGATAGAAAATGTAGATTAGAAAAACTGGATCAAGTATTATCTTCATTTTCTTTTTTTTAAAGCAACTTGAAGGGAGACTTCAGTATGAAATTGCTGAATAGATCAGTAATTCTGATTGTGTTCATTTAGGACTCAATTGAGACCAATGTTTTCCCTCTTACTGCACATGTTAAATTAGCACAGCAAGGTATGTGTTGTCAACTTCTGCTATTGTGAATAATAACTGCTCTTCATGTATACATGTGAGTTCTACACTGAGGTGCTAAATTGCTGTGTCCCTTTTGCCCCTAACAATTTTCCTTTTAGCATGTAAGTATAGTTTATATAAGCTACTAATTTAGGACACATTTCATGCATCTGATGATGTGAGTTGTAGTTAATGAACATTTATGTCACAATAAATCTGTTAGTTTTGTGGTACTACAAGATGCACTTTTTTACAGCAAACATGTTGCTGTTTTTGAATTCGTCATAAAATTTGCTGTATATCATTCATGAGTGTGATTTGTAATAGTATCTGTCTCATGTTTACCTTTGTTTGTTAAAAGATATTATTTCTTCCATTCCCAGTCTTGATCACTATTATACTTCAGTATTAGTAAAGATCAGGGAGCCCTTAGATGGAAGGCTGGGTGTTAAAGGAGAAAGGGGCCTACAGGTGATTTCTTTGACATACTTTAATGCCTCTGTTTTTTTGGTCAAAACATCCTCATTCCATGTAGAGTTAGGCATGCCTAAACACATTGAAATCAGCTGGTTTAGCCATGCTAAACTCTGTCCAAGATTGTACTACAAATATTTACTAATAGCTGTTATTCTTAATGTCATTCCAGGATTTTCTGAACTTTATTCCAGACAGCCCTCAATTAGAATATACTCAAGAATGCAAGGTACTTTAAATAAACATTGGGATGGGTAAGAGAAGGGGCCCCCAATAATGATTTATTTATAAAACTCCACAGGGTGTGCAGATATAATAAATAGCTTTTTTCCCCTGGTCACTAGGGGGAGGGGGGAGGGAATAATAAAAGGGGAAATTGATGTATCTGATGTTTGGTTATGATGTGTAATCTTTGATTAAAATGATTATGAATGTATGTGGAATGTTAAACATCAATACAAATTAAAAAAACAGCATTGCATTAACTACTCTGATCTTCCAGTATATTTTAACCTCTGTTAATCCATCAGTTTGATAGTTCTGAAAATAGTTTCAAAATGTGTATACGAAAATTGAGACAACATCCTTGTACTCCAGGTTGCTCGCAGCCGTAGACAGGAAAATATTTAGGTTCTAGTTCCCCCCTCCCCCTAATTATTTTTGGCCGTTAAAATATATTTGACCATTAGCAAGATTTGAAAAGCTATTTTAATGCTGTAAACATAAATATAAAATTGATGAGATGAGGAAAATCATGTTAATCCAGTTGCACAGTAATTATCCTACCACTGGAAACATCTCCCAGTCCATTATGGGCCAACTGCCAGAAAGTGATGAAGACCCAAGCATGTTAAATGCTTGCTTAATTCAAACTGGGACTGTTTCTTTTTTTTACCCAACCGATTCACTTCTCTTTGTATGGGCATCTTTCTTATGAAACTGCAGTGTAAATAATCTGTATCCCATAATGCATTTAGTATTCTAGTAATCTGCTCTGAAATATTGGCTCTAATTAAAGGATTTGGTTCATTTACAGTGATCAGTTATGACTTGAAAAAGTTTGTTGACTGTGTTAACCCTCACAATTATTTAAATTAGTTCTTTTCTTACGTTGAAGCATTGAAATCTGTGATTTTAGAAAGGTGTAAATCTACCGGACTGCACAGTTAATTCACCAAAATCCAATTTTGACATTCATGTACTTGCTTGAATGGAGGAAAGTCACTGATTCTCTGCAAACAGCTTATCAGACCAATTGCACTGCTACCCTGTGTTACAATGGTGGTCACTAGGAGTGTGCAAAACCCCCCGGTATTTTTGGGGTCAGGCCTATTGAACCCAAAAAAATTTCAGTATGTCCAAAAAATCCTGGTATGGTATTTGGATCCAGTATTTCTCAGGAAACCCGAATGTTTTCGGGTCCAATAGACCTGAGAAAAAATACTGATAAAAAAAAAGCCAGCCCGCCTCTGGGGCTGGCTTGTCTTCTGTGCCGCAGGAGAAGCTGGCCTCAGGATCTGCACACAACAGGGAGGCAGGAGGATCAGCCAGGGCAGCCGGAGCTGAGAGCTCTGTGCCACCTCGGCTGGGGCTGGCTCCTCTTGCAGCTTGGTTTAACCAAGCTGCAAGAGGAACCCACCAGCCATTCGGTATAGCTAAATATACCTGAATAAAAGCAAAAAAAAAAAAAAAAAGATTTTATTCAGGCTCAGCTCTACTGGTAACTGATCAGATTCTCTGATCTGTATTTGGCTTAAATAATACCCCCAAAATACTGGTCACTACTGGCCACTTTGATAGTGTTAACTGTGGGCTGGTAACTTTTTTTTGTAATTTCATAAATGGTACTAGATTTTTTTTAACATACACTGAGTAGTTTCTCACTAATGTCTACTTTAGTAGTAGTTTCCCATTTGGTGAACTCAAGCCCTTGTGGATCAGTTGAACTGAGGTTCAAAGTGTATCTTGAAGTATTTTCAGAGGGGGAAATTCCTCACTATGTGCCTTGCATATCCAGCATCACATATATGCCATTGAAAAAGACATGATTTTGGCCGTTAAAACATATTTGATCATTAGCAAGATTTGAAAAGCTGTTTTAATGCTGCAAACATAAATATAAAATTGCTGAGACATGTCTCTGTACATCTTATTTCCAACATGGAAATTAAATTTGAGTGAAAAATTCATGTTGTGTGAAACAGCCTTCTGAATCATGGCTAAAGGGCCCACTGTCACATCATAGTCTTTTTGTAATAACACAAAGTATTCCATGATTTAAGCACTTCTGACAGTTAACTTTCAAACTTTTTTGCTGAATATCTCTAGTAAACAAGGCCTGACATAATGAACAGTTTTTATAGTTAAACAAATAATACGTTTTGAAGCATTTCATAATGTTTATTTATCTATTAGCTCTTTTTAGTTGCCACTCACCCAAAGGGTCTTGTAGCGACTTAGAACACTAAAACCAATAAGGTAAAAACATAAAAACAAATATAAAATATAAACATTAAAATATTTAAATAAGAAAATATTAACATATGTGGCTGTCACCATACCACTATTAAAACAGCCCAAACACATGGTTACCCTCCAAAGGCCAACTTAAATAATTCAGCTTTGCACGCCCTGTGGAAACTAAACAAGTCTGGCAGGACACAAGTGTCATCCAAGAGTGCATTCCACAGGGTAGGGGTCACAACTGAGAAGGCCCGTCCCCTGGTGAAAGCCAAACGAGCCATCCTGGGGCCAGGCACCTGCAAGAAGCTCCTAGATGATGACTGAAGGGAGCGCAGGGGGTTGTAACGGGAGAAGCAGTCCCTTAGGTATGAGGGTCCCATATTGTTAAGGACTTTGAAGGTTAACAACAACTGCCCCAGAATTGTGGTTAATATAAGCTGACCATAATGTTCCGGTCAGCAACCTGGCAGCCACATTCTGGACCACCTGCAGTAGCCCTGTATAGAGCGAATTGCAGTCATCCAGTCTGGAGGTGACTGCTGCATGGTTCAGTGTGGCAAGGTCTGACCCAGACAAATAAGGAGCCAGCTGGCGGGCCTGATACAGGTAAAAAAATTCTGACCCCCTACTATGGACACTTGTTTATCCAATAATACTAACATGAATCTACCTTGAGCGTAGGGTTAGAATCCTTGTCTCCATGAGTAGTGTGTACGTGTGTGTGTGTATGTATACACACACTATTCTTTTCAAATATCAGGGAAGGGTTGAAATAATTAGATACATGCAGAAAACACTGACATATTTACAGCTTTTAGAGAAATGCCTCTAAGGGGCACTGTCTAGATGTCGGTCCCATTGAACATAGTGGGACTTACATCTGAGTAAATATGTATGAGGTCATGTTGGAAATTTAATTTCCTATTTCTTTGCCATAAACAATACTGAAGAATTCTTGGCATGATTTTCGTTTGCATACTGACAAAAATGACATAATGCAGATACTTTTTTTAGTGCACAACCCTCTGGGGAACTAGAGATATTGTCAGGTTCAAAACCAGTAGATCCAAACATTCTTACAGTAAAGATAAATGCTTTATTGGAGTACAGTGCTATAACCCACAGTAACAAGGTTATTGTCAGGAATGGCAGGGCATATTGCTCAGGCATAGTTATAGTGTGATGCAAAAGCGCAACTAGTGAATGAACTTTTAGCGCGCGTGTGGGAAACTCCCGGCAGGAGGGTTACTTAATGGTCGGGAGAACGCTCCCCCCACCCCTCGGATTCACAGGACTGGAAAATTCCCGTAGACACAAGAATAGCACAAAGCCTGTACTCAAGGCCACCGTGATAAGACCGAGCGGCAGTAGCGAGGCTCCCACATTGCAGCTGGCAATACTACGCAAGCGCATAAACAGAGACAATATAGGGAACAGAGACCAATGGATTCAGTGTGAAGCTAGACTCAAGTTGCCATTTCTGACAGATATGTGCCTTAATCCTGAAGTTCCATGTATATGTGGGGATTTATAAGTGGAGGGGACATTTGTGTAAATGATTTTTTAATCTATATGGAAGCTTCTCCCCACGTTGAAGTGAATGGGGAACCCCACTTATTTGTATACATGTATATACTGTATGCGCATATGTAAAACTCTGGCTGGGGCAGCAGTTCCAGATTGGAACAGATTGCCAGTACAGTCAGGTATAAACTATGATACCATAATTACCATGAAGTCTTATACATATTTGTTAATTTTAAATTCAACTGAATGCTGTTTTCTGTTGAAGACCAAGAATGCCAACATTTTAGGATTCTGTTGGACAAGCTCTGCAGAAATTGTCTTCATTACAGATCAAGGAATTGAATTTTATCAGGTACCTAAAATAATTATGTGTGTTTTAAAAAAACTGAATTGTTTGGGGTATTCTTACCTAAAGAATATTTGAATTTGATACCAGGATAAGATTTGACTATGTAAAACAGCTAGAATGTTTAAGAAGTGCACTGTTGGTTTCTGCAGATTAAAGCACCATATATTTGTGTAAAAGTTCCATGCTTGATGATGGTTCTTTTAAACAGGCATCACAGAGTTCTAATCAGTACCTGTAATTCCTAGCATTGCCCTGAACTTACATAGCCATCTTTTTTTTTCTAAGGTCAATTTTATACTTTTCAGTTTTGTTTTTTATACTTGTCCCTAACTGCATTTAAGCTAGATGACAAGGCTGTTAAGAGATCATCCAAAGGGTCTTCAGTTTGCCATTTTCCAGATTTTTTTTTGACGTTTTAAGAGCAAGATCTCAAGGTGCCCTTAGTCAATGCCCCTGTGGTTGATTTTCATTCAGGAGCTGTCCTTTCTAAAGATGGGGACAATGCATTGAAAGATTTAGATAGGAAGTCTAAGACAGCCCTTAAAAAGTCACATGAAGCATCTTGTCTGGCAATTTGGGCTTCTGCTATACTTTCAGACTTCATGACAGCCATTACGATTTGGGCTGACAATCTCCTTCAAGATCTAGAGATAGACCCCTGACCAGTGTTCCCTCTAAGCTGAGTTAGTACGATCTAGTTCAGTTTTTTAGCCATTGGCTCACACATTTTTGTCTTAGCTCAGGAAGGATTGCTCGAGCAAACTAAGACCGATTCCGCAGAAGCAGTTGTTCCACCCTCAGTCTGCTGTATCTCCTGATTGTACTGCTCAATTTCCCACTATTTGCTGTGCGGCCACATTTTGACCCGCATTCCCCCCCCCCGATTTCCCCGTGTTTTCTTGATCCTTATTTTTTAGGATCAAGAAGATGCAGGGAAAATTTGGGGGAGATGTGGGTCAAAATGCAGTCGCACAGCAAATAGTGGGAAATTGAGCAGTACAACTGGGGAAAACGGCAGACCGATGTGGAATTGGTCTAATTTATGTAGTAGTCAAATCGCTCACTCCCCACTTTAATGCCAGTAGCTCACAAAGTAGAATTCTTGCTCACCACACCACAGCTTAGAGGGAGCATTGTCCCTGACACTTAATAGGTCTCTCCATAAGATTAAGAGAACAGCTGAGTTTGCAGCAGATGCATCCCAGGATGCTATGCAATTTTGCACCACTCAGGCTGCTAAAGTGGTGTCACAGGCAGTGACTAGGGAGGCTCTCCATAGGCTTCCACCACTCTGGTATGGGTCCCCTCAGGTGGGCCCAGAGCACTCACCCAACCCCTTATCCTCTCTTTCCCAGTAGGGTCTACTTTATATGTGACTGAATGAGGCATGAGGAGCCAGGCAGAAGAATAAACAATTTTATTATAGAGGTCTAGTAACAACTGGTTTTTAAATAATTTATAGAATACTGAGAACAGTAAAGGTAGGTAAGCAAACAAATAAAAGAACCCTTACGCATCTGTGTAGACCATCCCTAGATGTTTCTTGGTGATTGGCTTCAAGCTGACTCACCCCTTCCTGGATGAGGGATCCCTCCATCTGCAGCAGTCTCTCCTTAGTTCTGCGCCCTAGGAATGAACAACTTCCCACTGTGAGCAAAGCCTTTTATTCCTTCTTCCCAGGAACTACCCCCTACTCCTCTATTGGTGCAAATTTTCCCTCCAAATCTGCTAACCAATCACAAGGTCCAAAGGGGGTCTTGTGAAAAGTAGACCCTGTATTCGCTCTAGTATAGGCCTCCCTAGAGCCTATAGGCTGCACTACTATAGGCCTTGGTTCTCAGAGCTCATAAAGATGTCAGTATCCAACTTGTGGAGACAGCCAGTAAAACAGGATCTACTGCTACAAGTCCCTATTTAGCACCTAGACCCAGCCTGGCTTCAGCTGACACCTTGGAGGTTGAGCAGGTCGATATAGAAAGATCACATTTTCCAAAGGAAATAGTGGATATTATTGTACTGGCTAGGAAGCGAGCAACCAGACATATATATAACTACACTTGGACTACATTCAAAATATGGGCTAATAACAGAAACCTGGATCTATTAAATCCATCATATAAAGGTGTACTTTTCTTTTTGCATAAGGCTGTAAGCAAGGTTTAAGACCAAATATGTTAGAGAGGCAAATAGCAGCTCTCACTGCAGTTCTGGGTCACAGTAGGCTGTGCAAACTGTCATCTATTAGGTGATTTCTGAAAAGAACAATACAGTCATCATCCCCTCCTGTTATGCATAGATTTCCTACTTGGAGTCTCTCAAAGGTACTACAGGTATTGACCAAACCCCTAAAATCTATACAGTTAAAATATCTTTCATGGAAGGTGGCTTTCCTAGTTGCAGTCTCCACTAGGAGGATTTCTGAGATAGGAGCTCTGTCAGTCAAAAAGAATTGTGTATTTTTTTTAATTTTTAATTTTGCTTTTCTAAATTACAAACCTACAGCGTCAGGGGAATGGATACAAACTAAAAGAAAGAGTAGCAAGGATCATAATAGTTATTTAAAGTTCTTTTGATACTTCCCTTTTGCCCCCATAGTAAAAAGTGAAAATTAGTTTTACAAAAGTATAAAGCAAACAATCACATTCTTATTCTACTGTAGTGTGAACATCTTAGCTTTAAGATTATATGTTAGAGATAAACATCAGGCTATCGAGAATTAATCTGTTTTGCTTTTTTCTTTTCTCTTCTTTTTGTCAAAACCTAGCTTAATTTTTAGAGGCTTAGGGGCAGCTGCCCCTAATTCTGCTTCGATATCAGATGATTCCACCTAGTTGGTCAAGGTGTTGTCAGAACTTTCTTCCTCTTTCTTTTCTTCTGCTTCTGTATCTTTGTTATCCTCCACTGTCTCAGATCCCTCCGTCGCTTTCTATTGTTGCTCTAAGAACTTTTTTGCTTTACAAACAGAGTCAATCTTTTCTTTTTTCCATTGTAGTTGAAGATAAGCCCTTCAGGTATTATCCATCTGTGTGGTGTGTTATTTTGCTGTAAGAACAATGCCAAATCTCTGTATTGTCTCTTCTTTTTTCTAATCTCAAATGGAATGTCTTTTAGTACTTTAATTTGTTCTCCTTTAATTTTCAGGGTTATTCCGTTTGTCACTTTCAAAATTGTATCTCTTGTTGATCGTTTTGAGAATTTCACATATACTTCCCCTGGTAGCTTGTTTTTTTTTAATAAATTCTGGATATGTATGATAAACCAAGTCAGTATCATTTTGTAGAGCTTCTGCTGTTAAGCTAATCATGGGGGCCAATTCCTCACTTAAAATCTCTTTTAGATTCTGTCCCTTCTGCTCCGGGCATACGCTGAATTTTCCATTTGGAAGAGAAGCAGTTGCTGCTGTCCAGAGATTTTTTCTTTTTCCACTACCTCCAATCTTTGTTCAAATTCTTTGGACTTAATGTCAACTTTTTTCAGCTTCTTTACTATTTTCTCCAGTTTTGTTGAATATTCTTTAAGTTCTTTTTGCAATGTGTCAAACTTGTCGTTGAGGTTAGTCATCTGGTCCAGCAGAGGGTGCAAAGCAGCAGCAATCATTTTAGGAAAGTCTGTGGTTACTTCCGGTTTAGTAGCCGGAGATGATGAGCTGGTAGTTCCTGCTGCAAGTTTCCCTTTAGCCACCATTTTTTCTGCTCGCTGCATCATTGTTTATATTACGAGAAAAGTTTTAAAAAGTCTCTGAAAGCCTGCAGATTCCTTTCTAAATATGCCACACTCAGTCAAATATTTGATCACTGCAAGCTGCCTTCTCCGACCCCTCTTTAAACTCAGTCTTTTCGGGATCAGGTATTCCCCTCCCCCCTCCGCTTATTTGGGGCTTTGGTGTGGCTTTACTGCTATCATTTGAGATGTTGTTTGCTAGTACATGAGTCGACTCACGTTTTTACTCGTGCTTCTTCAAAAGGTAGGGAAGATATTTTTTCTTTGGATCACTTGTGCGCTCTATCCGTTGTGCGCCTCTGGGTGCCATTGCTGGCTCCATGCTGTGGGAACCTATCAGGGCAAAAAGGAGCCTCAATCTCTCGGCTACCGCCTTAGGAGAGGACTCCCACGTGCCCCAGGCTACGACCCCCCTACAAGGAGTCGGAGGGTCCAAGATCAACTCAGACCCTTTCCCATTGGCACGATTTGTGGGTCACTCACATCAGAGCTGTGATGGAGCGTACCCACTTTCAAGCTGCCAAAACTGGAAGTCCAAGAATTGTGTATTTTTAATAAGGACCCAGTGATTCTAAGGACAGATCCCTCCTTTGTACCAAAAGTGAATTTGTTTTACCATATTAATCAGCAGTTAGTATTACCTTCTTTCTGCCCAAACCCCTCTCATCCAAGAGAAAAGAGCTAGCACAAACTGGATGTATGCAGGGCCCTGTATCTAAGCAGAACAGCTCAGTTTAGGTGCACAGATTCCCTGTTTGTGTCTCACAGCTCAGCTACTCTGGGGAAGAAAGTGTGCAAGTTAACCATTGGTCATTGGATAAAGCTTTGTATTAGCAAAGTTTACAAAATACAGGGATTGAAAATGCCTAAGAACATCATGGCACATTCCACCAGGTCAGGAACATCAACAGCTTTTTCAACTATAGCGCCTGTGAAATAGATTCACGGAGCAGTTAATTTAAAATAGTTACTGTTGATGTACCTTATTTCAGTTTCTTCCTTAGGTTTTTGCTCTCATTCATTGTGCCTTATTTTAAAGAGGTACCTTGTATATAAGATGGTCTTGATGGTTTAATTTGTCTCCATTTGATTAGGGAATCTACCCACCAAGAGCAAATCTTATGATTGGGAGGCCTTTTAGTGTGAATTATTAACTGCAAAGTATGTGATGTGCTTCAGCATGTTGGAGTTTAAGTAAAGCTTTATATTATGTCTTCAGGTGTTACCAGAAAAACGAACTTTAAAACTTGTGAAGAATCAGAATATCAATGTGAACTGGTATATGTACTGCCCTGAGAGCTCAGTAATTCTGTTGTCAACCACAGTTCTTGGAAATGTTCTGCAGCCATTCTATTTCAAGGTAAGAAACAAATATTAAAGCACCCAGCATTATCCTCCTCAGCTGCCTGGGGGACTATGTAAGGCTATCCTGATATAAACCCTAAAGCAAAAATAGATAATTCTGTGTCCTTCTTGCCTTTCATTTTCTTCCAAATGCTTACTCCTCCTTTGTGTTCATTCTTTCATTGACTATTGTGTTTGTTGTGTGTATACTTTGGTCAACAAGTAGTTTAGCCAGAAGACATTTGGATGAGGCAAGTGGTGGTGGTGGTGATGATGATGGAACTTGTGACAGTGGTTAGCAAGCCATTTTGGAGAGTGGAGAAAGGGGAAGTCTTCCTCCCATAATTACTAGTTGTCGAGTCTTATTGCCACATAGATTGTTCATTCATGTTCCTCTAGCCTTTGGAGATAGTAATTGGAAGGCCAATGACAATGTCAGATTTGATCCCTAGGGGCTCTTAATTGGTAACCCACGCCACAAAGACTGATGGGAAGATCTGTATCTACAAACACATGGTGCAACATACCAGGAAATTGCAGCCAATCTCAACTTTGTCCATGTCCACTACTCTTTGGAGATGTTATCTATTTATTTCCTCTTCTAAGTTTAACACAGCTGGTGTTTGGCAGCAGAGGTAATTGCTGTGTAAAATGTGAATTGACTCTTTAAAGTAGGCTGACTGAAACCTGAAAACTTCAGCTCAGATCTACTAACTAAAGAACTAAGTTTTAAGCAGATTTATTGATACTGATTTAGGATGGTTTCATTTCTTACTTTTTTCCTGCACAAAGATAACCTTATGAAAATGTATGTACCCCTATGTGCTGTCTGTGTAGAAAAATTCTTATTGAATTTAAGAGTCACTTGATATAATATTGGCTTAAATCCAAGTAGTTTGAGTTGCAGGATTACGGATGGGACTGTTGGCAAATATTCAGACCCCCATCTTCAGACTGATAATAGCTGATCACTGGCGTTAATAACAAACTTCTTGATCAAGTACCTATCAGTAGGTAATAAAACAGGGTTGTATACAAACAAGATGAGGATGTCTGTTTATTTTGGAGACTCCTAGTTATGCAGTACTTTGTAAAATTTATTGATAAATAAGAAGATAATTGTCCTCTCTGATGCCTGGAACATTCAGAGTGAGTGATAGTTAAGGTGAGGCAGAGAGCTGGTGTGGTATAGTGGTTAAAGTCATGGTGCCTGGAGGTGCCATGTTGCCTGCCAACACCAAATATTTTTAGAAAGTGGGTGGGGCTTTGCCTAACAGGGTATGATGCACCTGTCCACTTCTCTCCTTTAGAGGCAAGATTTTCCCTTTGTTTTTCTTTCCCTTTGGGACTGAGCCACCCTAGTTATCTGTTTTCTTCTTTCCTGAAGAACTCTGGCTGTTCCACCCTGTCACAGTATGATATTTTACTGCTGGCTCAGCCCAGGAACCTGAGGGAAGGGTATGGAGCCCCCTTTAACCTAAGTAACTGAAATGGCACTCAAGGCTTTTGGAAGTTCAAAAATAACAAAATATTTTATTCAACAGAAGGGAAAAGGTCAGGTGAAATCAGGGGTAAAATTTCTGAGGTAACTCAAATAACTCTGAGGTAAAATCAGTAGATGCATAGACTACAGTTCATATGTTTCAAGCTAATGAGAATTTCTTAAGCTATTAAAATCTTTATGATGAGAGGATTTTGTTCCAGTGTTTCCCAAATACTCCAGAATACTTTGAGTATTCACTAACTCTTGGTTTCCAGAAGGCTGAGACACTCTGTGAGGTACCCAAACCCCTTCTTTGAACACACCAGTACTCTTCTTGAGTTTTAACTGATTCTTAAGATTTTACAAAGCAGTCTCTAACCACACCAGAACAGGGATCTCTCCACTCTTCAGAGCTATCGCCCTGTTTTGTCTAGGTAGGAAATTCTTCTCTCTAGAAGATCTGTTCCTTTTTCTTGGCCCAAATGGAAGTCTTCGCCTAACTACCCACTCATCCTTTCCAGCCTCCCCAGTACTCTGTTTTAAACTGCTCCTAGTCAGGGCTTAATTCAGATTGAATTTCTCCTCCTTATTCAGTTCTCAGGTCTTTCTCTGCTCAGCTGTTGCTAACCAATCAGATTCCTTGGAGCAGCCTGTCACTCAAGGCTCCCTGGTTCTCTGAAGAATTAACCCTTCACAGTTCATTACCTGTTTGCACAACACTTCTGAGATTTTAAAGTGCAGTGTGATTAAACCTTGTGTGATTAGATGCAACATCTTACATATGCTGTTTTATAGGGTGGAACTATGTCAAAGCTATCCAAGTTTGAAATTGAATTGCCAGCAGCCCCGAAGGCATCCAAAGTTACCCTTTCAGAGAGAGATATTGCTATGGCTACAATGTACGTATTGCTGTGAACAAGTTTCCCCTTTTCAGTTGACCTTGACTTAGGGCTATGGGGAGATGGCACTTGGTAGTTCTGCTTTTGTTCTGTTTACTGAGCAGAGTCTGTTTGCTGTATATTGAACTGAAAAAAACACAAAGGAACATTTTTTCCCCCTAAGAAGGGACATGATCTACTTACAGTTTACTACCTTGAAATCCCATGGTTTTCAATGAACAAAAAGGAAGATAAACTTCAAGGGTTAATAGGAGGCAAAGCAGCTTCCTCAGAACTCCTTTCCTCAAATGCAGCTGAAAATATTTCCTTAAAGGAAGAGCTTGAGGAAGTCGAGCATTTTGTTTGCAAAACCTAACCTGTATGGCAACCCAAAGAAAACATAATGCCTCTGTGTTGAAAAACTACTGGGTATTTCTGCTTATAGTTATCAAAGAATGCAAGAGTGATAGCTCTAACGCAGGAGTACCTTTCCTACCCCTGATGAAGAGCTGGCATGTTTTTTATGTGTTTTTAGTGTGCATCTCCTCTCCTTTTGTTCCTTGGATTTGTGCTTTTTGTTTTTTCATTATTTTTAGCGCAAGAGAGAGAGGCAGATATTTAATTGTCTCTCACTGAAATCATGTGGTCTCTCCATGGAAGTCTCCTTTACTATCAGTAGGGAGATCAGTTTAAATCATTTAGTGCTTTATGTCTTCTGTATTACTGCAGTCTAAGAACATATAAGACAGCCAGTGTTCAGTCATTAATTTTTCCAGACACTCTAGATGGCAAGTGTATAGCTTTTACCTTGTGTTTTTCTTTGGAATATTTCTGTATAAGCCTTTGAAAACAAAGCATGTTAGAGCAAACGGGGAGGTCAGGGGTATAAGAAACAAAGTTATTGAGAGTAAAGTCCCCAAGGGAGGTAGTTGGATCTCTCTTTGTGGAGGCTCTTGCCTACCAACCATAAACACAGAGCTGTAAGTGTATACTGAGAATACGGTCCATGCAAGTGGGCCTGGGTGACCTATATGACCTTTGCAAATTCATTTCGAGTACTGTGAGTGATGTGATTGTGTGAATTCCCAATCCCTACAGAAGAAAGCTGTATAGCAGCAAATGTACAGAGTAGTACAACATGCTGCCTTTAAGGCCTTAGAAGTCCACCCTCACTTTTCTAAAAATCTGCTCAGGCATGCATTCAAAATATATTTTTCATTATTCTATCTCTAGATATGGGCAGCTTTATGTTCTCTATCTGAGACATCATTCAAGAACATCCAATAGTACAGGAGCTGAGGTGGTGCTTTATCATTTACCGAGGTAAGTTTTTTCTTCATAATAACTTTGATCTTTAATTGTAAGAATACTAAAGAATAAGAGTCTGATTGGTGGTGAGAATCTTTCCCCTCTCCCCTAACTCATATTAATATTATAGGGAAGGCTCATGTAAGAAGTTGCATATCCTGAAGCTATACAGGACGGGCAAGTTTGCGCTAAATGTTGTGGATAATTTGGTGGTTGTTCATCATCAAGATACTGAGGTATTGTTTTTGTTCCTGTTTCCTTTATATCTCTTCCATTAAAGCACACTGTGTATTCCTTAGCTTGCTTTTTTCTTAGATAACTTAAGGTATGTTTCACAGAAATTATTTGAAACTTGTAGATAATGAATACCCCATGCTTGAGAATAGGGCAGCAATATGGAGCCATCTACAAACAATCTAGAGGTTAATGCATCATCAGAGGAGTCCCCAAGTATACAGAAAAATATTAGCTCACAATCTGTTATTTTTTTTAAAGGACCCCCCCCCCTTTGAACATGACCAAGAAAGACTGAGTAAGCTCATTTCCCTCTGGGAGACACAGAACTTTAAAGGCAGTTGAGCATTAGTTAATGAGGGGAGGGCAAACTGGAAGACATTATCCACTATTTGTTTATGTTATCCTAGATAAGACTAGACTCAGTGATTGCATCATAACATACAGCTTACCTGACCCACTTTTATTCCCCCCTCCCATATTCTAGCTCTGTATAACAATAAGCTTTTAATTGTTTTGGTGAGGGTATGAAAAATGCTTTCTCCATCTCTTATTTAATCATACCATTCCTCCTCCCCCAGACTCTTTCAACTGAGACACTAACAGAGCCTCTATCAGTGTTTAGCATTCTAGACTGAAGGATGAAATTAGTATCATGCCCAACCCCAGTTTCTTACTCCATGTGACATGAAAAAGGAAAAGTGAAAAAATACCTTACTCTCATGCTGTACCATTCACTTTGAAAGGTTGTGGATGAGGGAGAAGGGATTTTATCTGATTGCCTCTTGTTGCTTCCGTGCTCCTTTACTGTGAAGCGTATTTTTTGTGAGGCTCTCCTGACCCCCTGAAAAGATTTTCAGAGCAAATGGCAGGGAAGGGAGAAGATGGGGGAAAGATCCACTACGTAAACTTTTATGCTAGATCCAGTCTCTTCTCAAGATGTACTGTATAGACAATGTGTCAGGAAGCAAAAAATGATGCATTAAAAACTAGTGCTCCCATCTGAAAGTTGCATGAGTACCTTTTCTTCTTTAATCTGTGGTGGGAGAGTCTGTACCAGAGGAGGGGGGATGCACAGTTGATTTTGACTACCCTGTTGAAAGGGATGAATTGTAAGAGAGCTCTGCATGCACATTAAGAACTGCTCAGTCGGGGAAAACCAACTTTTGTTGATTGCACTGAAAGTAATGAGAGCCAGTTTAGTGTAGTGGTTAAGAGCGGGGGACTCTAATTTGGAAAACAGGGTTTGATTCCCCCACTTCACATGCAGCCAGTTGGGTGACCTTGGATCAGTCATGGTTTTCTCAGAGGTGTTTCTCAGCCCTACCTACCTCACAAGGTGTGGTGAGAGGAAGTGGAGGTGATTATAAGTCACTCTGAGACTCCAAGTGAAGGGCAGGATATAAATCCAACTCTCCTCCTCCTCCACCACCACAACCACCACTCATTGCAAGAGGGCAGAATGGAGTCTTACATTCTTAGCTGCTGAAGACTCTTAACACATAATATTGTTGAATATCAAATAAGGACAGAAGCTTTAGAAAGAATAATATGGCCCTATATATACGAGGACCAGGGTATTAGGATAATTTCTTAAATTTTGCAGGAGGTTGCTAGAATATCTTCAGTAAGATCAAGCTGTTCTCTCAAATGAGCTGTTGTGCCTGGTCTAGACGGGAGGGAGGAAAGCCTGGCAACGTCTTGAGCCTTGGCCAGGGTCACTGAGTGAGGTTGGCCAGAAAGCAGGATATAATTGGGGATAGACACAGGCACAGATGGATGCAGATACAAGTGCTCCTCTCCAGTCCATTCCTAGGCTGCAAAATGGAAGAGACTCCCCGGAAAAGGCCTTCATGTGGCTGCTGTGTGAATGAGCCATAGAGGAGGCCTCATTCCAATAAAAAATGGTTTTTGCCTTTTGGATGGATTTGCATGTGCAGTACAAGGTATAAAGTCTTCATTGTTGTGAAAAGCTGAAACTAATATTTAAATGCCCATAGATATATGTTTATGCGTATCAGTTGTGCAAACGCTAACTAAAGTCTGAAGTGTGTGATCTATGGAAGATCTTTTCTGGAAGGAAAATTTAGATATCTCATACTAGAACTAATAAGCTGTGTCTGGGCTTTTAAAGGCAAATGTTAAAACTAGAGTATAATAATATAAAGAAGCTATGTTTAAAGGTTGACAGCTGGAAATAAAAAATAATTACATATGAATTAATTTTGAGGCATATGATAGAAAGAACATGTATATTTTCATTTTTAGACTTCTCTCATATTTGATATCAAGCTAAAAGGAGAATTTGACGGCACAGTCACCCTTCATCAGCTTGTACTTCCAGCTCGATCCATACAACCATATCAGATTCCTGTGGCAGGTAGGAATCTTACTTCACTAACTTGAAAATCCAGTAGGTACATATATACATTCCGTTTCTACACACAGATATTTATTTTGCCTGATCAAATTATGAAATAAAATATCAGGAAGCTGTAAGTTGTATCTTCTTTGGTTATATTTGTTTCACCTGACTGTCTATTGAGTTGTAATACTCATCAAGAAATGAATTTGGGTAACTTTCAGAAGCATCAGAACAAAGTTTGAGTTCAGTGGAAATATGAAATTATTTCCTCTTATGGTTACTGAACATCTGGATGACAGTATATTACACAACTGAAAAGCATGCCTATTACTGCTCCAAAGAAGCTTGGTCTTTTGCATACCTGAGTACTTCACAAGTTTTGTTCTGAGTGAGAGGTAATGGAATTAATACTTGGCACTACAATGAAGTATTAGTTGCCCCAGAGGAAAGAATTTTTTTCTTCATCTGTTTCATGCTTGTTCAAATAGAGCATGCTGTTGCTGCGTTGCAGATGTTGCAAGGTAATCCTAAAAGTCTTAAGTCCACTGGCCATTTTTTCATGATGTAGTGGTTAGACTAGAATCTTGGAAATCCAGGTTCAAATCCCCACCCTACCATCCACCTGGCTAGGTGATTTCAGGCTACTCATTCTTAACTTTAGTATACCTTATGGGGTTATTTTGAAGATAAAATGGAGGAGAGAATACTGATGTAAGCTCTTTGGTTCTCCATTGGGGAGAAAAGCAGTGTATAAATATCTCAATAAATAGATGATCACCGGTTGACACACAGTGGAGTTAATCTAGTGTTTACCATGCTCCATAACCTTTTACAAATTTTGAATGATCTGTGTTTACAGACCAAGAAAGACAGTGGCACTCTGTCTACAAAGTACAGATTCACGCCATTTCTGAGAAGTCCCTTGACAGTTTCTCACATGCACACACACAGATGAAACTGGCGGGCAAGGTCTTCCCCATCCTTTGCCGTGTCCCATTCTATGTCAGCTTCTTTTGAGGCCCTGCTCTTCCAGTTGATTTACATTTGGTCACAAAGCATGTTGTAGGAAATTGGTTGTGGATTGATGCAATGTTGTTCATTACTGATATTGTCGTGGATGTTATCCAGCAAGTCTCCATGATAACAGATTTGTGCAGCCAGATTTCATTCAGCCTCCTAAACTGCTGTGGCCCCACTAGAATCAGTCCATTATCCCTACAAGAAATAATGCAGTTTCCTGGGGAAATGTCCTTGTTTGTCAAAATGAGGTCCTTTCTTTGGAAAAGATGTCAGAGAGGCCTGTGCAACAAATGGCTAAACTCTTTGCTTTTGTTCACCATAAATAAGGAGATGCTTCTGGCTCCAGTGCTCTCTCTAAGCTGTGGAGTCCTGTGAACAAAAATTCTACTTTGTGAGCTATTGGCAGTAAAGTTGTGGGCAAGAAAGTTGGCTGCTGCATAAATTGGCTTGCTTTGGAGCCATCCTTTCTGAGGTAAAACAAAAATGTGTGAGCCAGAGGCTAAAAAACTGTGAGCTAGCTCACATTAACTCTGCTTAGCTCCCCTACCTTTCAGTTTTCAGGAGGCAGTTGAAGACAGTTTTGTTTAGGGCTGCATTTGTCTACCTTATTTTTAAAATTGTGGCCTTTTACATATTTCTATAATTGTCGTTTTATTTAGGTTATAAGCCACCTTGAGTTTTGTAAGATAGAAAAGCAGCTAACAAATGTTTTAAATAAATACGTAAACTAATTAAAAATCTCCTGCTGCAAGTCATTATCATTAATGATAATGTGTGGTGTAGTTCAGAAGTTGAAATCTTGTAGCTTTGCAACTATAGTTTCTGATGTCCTGCCACCATTCAGGTTTATTCTGTTTATTGCAGTTAACTCTTGAGGTAGTATTTTCATATTATAGCCTCAGCTATATAAGAGGTATGAACTACTACTCTAATGTATGGAAAAATAATGATGATAAATTTTGCCTGAAAAATTAATCTTTTATGGTTTGTGAGCACTAATGCAATATCTTTCCCCACATGTAGGCCCTGCTGCAGTAACCAGCCAGTTTCCAGTTCCCTGTAAACTCTGTATCCTTGGAACAGTTTTGGCTTTGCCTTGATATGAAGCTGTAGATTTTGGCTCTCTTCTGTAACCTCCATTCATTATAGAAAGTAATGATTATGGATTGCTGCTAAAAGGTTACAGTGGTAAACCCAGCAATTCACATTTGGGGGCGCAAAATTTTATTAAATCACAGAAGTCTTTATAACTCAGCTTTAAATAGTGTATAAAATAGCTTCAGTTTAATGGTACCTGATGATGTCTCTGAGGGAACAATGTAACACACAGTTTGAATAAAGAAAACAAGATGATATCACTGTTATATGCACCTGATTATTTGTGGAAGTTTTGGGACAGGGGAGCCTTACAATGCATTGTATTAAAAGTGTTTGGGGGAATTGCTGAATACATGATGGGATGTTAAATGACAGGGCAGAAGAGTAGCTGTTTTCAGCTACCTATTGATAGGAGGCTGCAGTTCAAAGAACTACTTCAGGTGCACATGTACTCAATGGATTTTCTGGCCTTTACCTTAGAATGGCAAGCCTTTGAAGGACAAAATCCATGTAAAAAAAAAATGGGGGGCAACTAAAATGACACAAAACATTGTGCAAACTTGTCAAGCTTACCAGAACTCTTTATCTGGCTAGATGTTACCAAAAACATTAAAAAAAACCTTTTTTGGGGGGTGGGGGTGGGGGGATGCAGACTTTTTTCAGACTTGGTCATACCAGCATTTGATGTGGTGGTGATGTGTGCCAACTTGTAGGTTTGGACCGTGACCTTTAGCTTTCTAGTGAGGTGATCCTTTATTGTTTTGTTATTTGGATACAAGTATTGTAATCTAACACCAACAGCAATTCAAAACTACAGGGTGCCCTAGTATCTACCCTTGAAATTAACTGAAAGATTTCCTTTTTTCCTCCCATCAAAAAGAAATTTCTCTGGCCACTTGAAGTGTTCCAGTGAACTTGGAAGCACACAGAATGTTTTGTGTCATTTTGGAACACCCTAATAAAAAGAGTATTACATGGGCTTGGTTTTATTTTGGATTTTGCTTGGGCTGGTATGGCTGGTTAGAGTTTTTTTCTACTTAAGACCTTCAAATGACATCAAAAATTGCTTGTGAAATTGCAGTTTCAAAAGAAGCTTGCTACAGAGTTCTGCTGTTTGAGAAAGAAGTCTAGCTCTCTCTGGTACTTTCATGGTTCTTTGAATCCAGGCATGAACTGGATTTATGCCAGAAGAGAAAAAGGCTGATGGTTGTTAGTTATGAACTTTCTTTAACCTTTAGATTCCTCATCCTGGATTGTTTTTCAGCCTGACATTATAATCAGTGCAATTGAAGGTACGTGTGAAATTGTCACAAGATATATTTAGTTAATTTAGATTACTTTTAGCACTCTTTCAGAAAGATTCTCTTGTTAGTCAGTTTGAGAGTAATCGTTAAAATAATAGAATAGCAGACAACTGTTAAAACTAAGAAACAGTAAGGAAGTGGTAGAAAGTGCCATAAGGTCACAGCCAATTTATGGCA
The DNA here is from genome assembly GCA_029375565.1 of Gekko gecko. Lineage (NCBI taxonomy): Eukaryota > Metazoa > Chordata > Lepidosauria > Squamata > Gekkonidae > Gekko > Gekko gecko. Next base: position 62,785,961 of record JAPDNY010000009.1, read on the forward strand.
ACCCCATACGGTTTTCAAGGCAGGAGATGTTCAGAGGTGGTTCGCCATTGCCTATGCAGCTGCCCTGGACCTCCATGGTGGTCTCCCATCCCACACTACTTAGCTTCCAGGATCTGACAAGATCAGGCTAGCCTGGGCCATCTAGGTCAGGGCTAAGAAACAGAGCAACAATTAAAAACAGTAGTAGAATGCATAATATAAGGACTTGCATCCTGTGGAATATGTCCACTGATGGAAGGATGTTCAGTCTGCAGCATGGACTTTCTTCACTTCCTGCTTCAGCTCATAATGCCCACTGAAATGCTTCTTCTGGGGGTCAAGGTACTTCCAGGAGTGACCTATGAGGGGAATTTGAGGTTTACAGCAGTATTGGGAAATTGGCAAAAATCCCCCACCCCTCCATTCGTAGAAATCCTCCATGGGATCCAAGTCAATAGAAACATCAGTATCAGTCACCAAGGAAAAAAGTAAAACACCCATAATAATAGCTGTACCCTCTAGTAGTGAATTTAAGTACGTCAGGAGTAAAAAACAATACTAGAAGGTGGGGATTAATTAAACAGGGCTGAAGAATATAAAAATATTTTCACCTGAACATGAAACCTAGGTAAGCCTAGACAAATTTCTGTTGGACAGGAATTCTAGAAGTCTTTTCTGTTATCAGCTTCTGATTCACCTCCCTCTAGATGGAGCACACAGAGCTCAGCTTCTGAAACTGATGTGCCAATAATTTTTCCTTTACTAACATGTTTCTTTGATTTGCGTAGATTTTTGCTTATTTTGTAGTGTGAAGAACTGAATATTTTTCACTTGTTTTTTAAAACATCTCTTAAGTGAATTATTGGAGTATTTGAGTCACTGGGTAACTTGTTAAACATTAATATCCAAAGCATCTAATAAATATTGTCAGAATATGACAATGGAGGATCTGTCTTTGGTTCTGATATTGCAGTTTAACATGTTTATGCAGACTCTTTTACAAGGACAGTATTGGCTTTAAGAGTTTATCAGCCTCTCTGGAAAGGATTGTGGGTTTTTTTCCTGCAGTAAATTTCAGTCCTCTCTGAAAAAGGATTTACCTTTTTTTAACTTTAGGCTATCTTTGGAACCTGCAGGTGAAACTTGAACCAATCGTAAATCTGTTACCAGACAAAGGGAAGCTGATGGATTTTCTTCTCCAGAGAAAAGACTGCAAAATGGTCATTCTTTCAGTGTGTTCTCAGAGTAAGTAGTTGATTTCAGTTTGCAGACTCGGTCCACATAGGAAAAGTTTATTGCATCTTAAAATGTTGATCGATCTATTGTGGCATAAACTTCCATGAGCCAGCCCAGTTCATCTGATGCAGAGACTATCTCATGGAAGTTTATGCAACAATAAACTTGTTAGACATTAATGTGCCACATCTGTAGCACATTAACACAGCTGCCCCCCTTTAGAACTTGCAAATGTACTTCTGAAGGTAGCCATTATTTCCCTATAGAGTATGTAAATATTAACTAGCCTATTTTTTGTATTCTATCAATTTTGAAGACTTGTACTCCTGATGGCACCTTGGAGGCTAACTGGTTTGTTGAAACACATTATGAGTTGAGAAGCTATCCTAAAAACTTATCTCCAGAATTTAATAAACAAGTGTTTTCTGTTGCAGTGTTAAGTGAACCAGACAGAGGATCACTGGGTGTGATAGCCACTGTGTTTGACAAACTCAATAATGAGTATAAGAAATACCTGGAAGCAGAGCAGAGTTACAATATGGCAAGTTATTAGCATTGTTTCATAGCTGTGTATTTTATACATAACGAAACACTTGTTTTTGCATGTATATCAGTATTTTTTTTTGCATTAAAAAGTGGTGTAATGATGGTTTTAACTATGGTAACAGATATTGAGTACTTTATTGTGAAAAACTGTAATCAAAATTTCATTCCAAATTTAATTGACTGTATTAAATGGAGTGCTTTGTTGTTGGTAAAAATTAAAAATCTGTGCTCAAAGTCTGGTCTAAAATCCCCATTTAGGACTAATTTCCAGATGTCAAAAGGCATTATTTGTATGTATTCCACTAATTTAATGGAAAATTAATACCAAATAATGATTTAGAAGCAGCGTTTAAGATGAACTTTGCCTAAGTGTCCTTTTTCAAATGTATGTTGGTATATCTTTAATAAAGTTCTCTTGGAACCTTTACAGGCATTAGAAATTGGACAAAGCAGAAGCAATCCACCCCCTAAACGACCTGTCCGTACCCAGGCAGTTATTGATCAGTCAGACATATATACGCATGTCTTGTCTGTCTTTACTGAAAAAAAGGTTGGTTAATTTAGAGACTTTGGAATGTTGTTTTACCTTCATAGTTGGTTCACACGAAAGTCCCATGTGAGAGAATCAGAAGTAATTTTACAATGCAACCCTATGCAAAGTTACTCCTGTTTAAAGATATATAAATTTAAAGATATATACATTTTGAAGCAATGGGGAGATGACAGAAATTGCATGAAGAATTGAAGTATTCAACTGATACCCTATCAAATGTAACCTTAGTTAACCACTTTAATATTAAATGTTTTGTTTTGGTTTGGATCTCATCAAACAGGTCACATGCACAAGAGGGGCCAGTTTTGCCAGATTGATTCTCCCATAGCAGCTCTCCAATTCCCCCCTCATGCTTTTCCTAGGAATAGCATTCTGAGGATGTTTTGACTGCAACAAGAAGAGGGGGGCAAAAAGGTCACACTCTGCAGACTAAAAAGAAAATTGCAAATATAGCCAAAATTTCAGAAAGAGAGCTGCAAACTGCAAATTGCACAAGCCTAATTCATGCTGTCTAATTTTTGCCATTCGAGAGGTAGGGAAAAATGAAATTTTGAATTAGAAAACAAAGTTTTCAATAAAAGGTATTGTTGGTACAAAAACAGTCTCATACAGCCACAGCAGAGCTACCAGTCTATTTGGATATCACATTAAACCTGAAAACACTGAAATCTTTTCATAATTGTCAAAAACACAATAAAGAGTATTGTTTCCAGAATTATTCGTATCTAAACAATAAATATCTCCTTGAAAATATGCTGGCTACAGCATACGTAAGAATTATCTAGTACTCACTGTGGCCCCATGGATACAAATCCAGAGACTTAAGGCCATGGATATACAAGGCAGATCTTCCTACAAACTTGAGAAAAGCCCCAGGTGTGCAGAAAAATCTGAATTGGGGAGGGGTAGGAATGCAGTTAAAACCCTCCAAAATGATAGCAGCAGCTGTAGTTTTAAGTGACCATTCAGTGTCTTCAGTGACCATTGCTAGGCAACTGCAACAATATTGCAAATCTTCAAGCTTTGTTTTCTATAAGAAAAAGGGAGGCAGCAGGCCTTTTCTAGATCTGTTTTGGCCTCTGAGGGAGCACTCATCAGGGCCAACCCCAGCTGCTTCTTACTATTCTACAGCAGCCACTTCACAAAAGCCAGTGTGATGTAATGTTTTAGAGTTTCAGATTAGGATCTGGGAAACCCAAATTCAGATCCCCACTCTGCTGTGGAAATGCACTGAGTGACTTTAGGCCAGTCGCACACACTCAACCTAACTACCTCACAGGGTTGATACAAAGATAAAGTGAAGGAGAGGAGAATGATGACAGCTGCTTTGGGTCCCCATTGAGGAGAAAGTTGGAGTATAAATTAAGTAAATAAATAATAAATACAGCTGAAGATGGGGGTGCAGATAAAAGATACATTGGTTGGAAGGTGGGAAGGAAGCAGAGAAAGTTGAGGATATGGCGGCTGTCAGGAGGGAGGGAAAGAGGAAATAGTTTGGGAAGGCTATAAAGGGGAAAATAAGGTGCCCTATGCAAGTCCTTGCAGTTTCCCCACCATGCAGTTGGGCATCACACAACTGAGCAGAACTCAGCTAGCATTTTGCAACTGAGCCTGGCCCAGTGTGCAACTTGGCCAGAGTTTTCCCATGTAGAGGTTGCAATGGGAGGAAGGAGGGAAAGCCAGAGACTGAGGCAGATAAAGGAAGGTTGGCTTGTCGAGGAAAAGGAGAGAAAGAAGCTGGAAAAGGGGAGATGTATGGGGGCTTTCAGAAAAGGGAAAGAGAAAATAGTGGAGGAGGGGGAAATGAGATGCCACCAAGAAGTTTGTGCAATTCCACCACTTTTCATTTTCTGATGCTGTAGATTGGCATACATTAACTCTTTCTTTTTGAGTGAGTAAAACCTTGTCTTAAAAGGCATTTCACTCATTGCAAAAGAGAGAACGTTTCAAAAGATTTCTTTTTCAATGCTTTTGAAAAAGTCTGGGTTTTTTATTGGGGGGGGAAGTCCCTTGAAAAAAGCATTTTTGTCCAAATGTTCCCATTCTTCTCCCAAGTCTTTGCAACTCTAGTCCAATCTAAGTCCATTTACAGTACATCCTTAAGCAAATTTTTCTTTATAAGTGAGAAAGATGTAACTGTTGAAAACTGTACTGTAAGAGGTAGACTGGATTAACTCTGCACAGAATTGCACTAGTAGTCCAATATCATTGAGTCAGGTTGGTAACTGTTATACTTGACAAAAGCTTACTTTTCTCAGATCTGTTTTTAGAAGAGCTAGTAAGTGAAAATCTTAACTTCCAAAATTTCAGACTTCAGGATAAAAGTCTGAATATTTATATCAGTTACTCATTACTTAAAATGCATATATTATATAAACCGAAACTTTAACCATTCCCCCATGCACACTCAAGCTTCTTTCTTTTCTTTTCTTTTTTTATAGGAAGCACCTCACAAGTTCACAATAGCTGTCCTAATGGAATATATTCGCTCACTGAACCAATTCCAGATAACTGTTCAGGTAAAAGCTTCATGTCTGCTTATAAATACATTCTTTGCTGTTTCCTACCCTCAAATGCTGCTTTTGCTCTGATTTCAATTCCTACCCTTGTTGTTATCCAGAAATTATTCAGGTAATGTTTCTCCATCATCTGTAAAAATCAATACAACTAGAGCCACCAGATTAAATTCTACCTTATCAGACCAAGTTAAAACGTGTAGTTTCAGAGTACTATGATTAAAACTACATTTAACAAAGCAGTGTTGTATAGGCTGTTTGAAAAACTGTATTTGCTTCAGACCCAATTCAAAGTGCTAGTTTTTAAGCAGTTTCACAGCCTAGAGTCTTCATACTTATCAAACCACATCTCCTAGTATCCCCATGTGCTCTTCAGACAGCCTTTTCCTTGTGGTGCCTTCTCTTCGAATTGTTCGTCTGGTATCTGTGAGGTCATGGGAGATTTTCTTTGGTAGGACCTGTCTTTTGGAATGGCTTACCAGAATGGGTATGGAGGGTACCTTCACCTTCTGCATTCAAGGCATGTAAAATTCAACAGGGCATTTGGTGGAGAGTAAATTGTTTAAGCAGTCTGGTTGGGCTGGTTTTAGCTTGTGTGTTGATTTAGTGTTACGTTATTTTTATGCATTTTCAGCGTTGTTTTGTAAGCTACCTCTAGTTCAAGGAGACAGGATATAAATTTTTAATATAAATATTATATATACACATACATATATTTTAATATAAATGATCCAGGTCCCTGCCTAAATCACTCATATGGGTATTGCTTGGTGCATGGAGTCTTTAACGCCTCTCAGCAGCCTTCCTCCTCCCTCTGCCAAGTGGAGGCTGTGGTGGCACAGGGTTGGATCAGGTCCAAAGGTAATAGTGCTTAAGGTTACTTTTTATCATTGGAGTAACACATTAAGTAATGCAGCCAGATAGCTGTAAATCCAACAAATTGCATTTGGTGTAGATACAATCAAAGATATTGTTGGTTGAGACAAGCAACGGTTTCTTACATCTGCCTGGCGCCCCCCATCCCTGACTGAATGCTAGCACTGCCATCTTGTTTTAAAAATGTCTTTAATATTGAATTTTTATGGTTTTAACTCATTTCATAATGCACTGAATTAATTTGTTGTAAACCACCTTGAGCGCTGTGCAAGCAGGGAAGAGCAGTCAAGAAATCTAGTCTAATAAATAGATAAATAAAATACATTAAATCTGTTGCATTCTTATTTTTAAAATGTGTTTAGTAGATGAAAAGGAGACTAGAAGAAGGGAGGGGCTGTGGGTCAGTGATAGAACATCTGCTTAACATCCAGAAGGCCCCAGGTTCAATCCCCGGTATCTCCAGTTAAAAGATCTGGAAGTAGGTGAAAGACCTCTGCCTGAGACCTTGGGGAGTTGCTCTATTTCTGAGTGGACAATACTGACTTTGATGGCGCATGAGTTTGATTCAGTATAAGGCAGTTTCATGTGTTCATGTGTATTTTCTTGCTAGAATAGTTTTTGTAAAAGCTATGTAAAATCGTGTTATTAGAAACTGGTAACATGGAATTTGTTCCAGAAGTAAAATAGTTTGACTTCTAATGTTGTAGTACTGCTACTGGTACCTTTTTGAAGCCATGACAACACTGATGGTTCAGGTATAATCTTTTTTGGTATCTAATGATTTTCTGCCTCTTAAATCTAATCATGGAAACATTCTTGCTTTCTTCTTTTGTCTCCTTAGCATTATCTGTATGAGCTGGTTATCAAAACCCTTATTCAGCACAACCTATTCTATATGCTTCACCAGTTTTTGCAGTACCATGTGCTCAGTGATTCAAAGCCTCTGGTATGTTAATTCTACAATCTAATAAGTTTGTAGCTTTTAAGTGCTTTGTGCTTATTCAATACTTTTGTCCTGCCCTGCTCCCAATAGTATATATGGGATTACCCTATTTTTATCCTCATACCAGCCATTAGGTAGGTTAGGACAGGGGTCCCCTGCATGGTCCACTGAATGATACTTTTCCTGGGGCCTTCTAAGTGTGTTTACAAAGTGGGTGGGGCCAGCAAGGGCTTTTGTCCAGCAAAGCTGCTAGTTGGCCGTTTGAAATTTTATGAGCTGCATTGGCAGCACCTGCCATCACAGCACAAGAATCTTCACTGTGTGACTGAAGGTAAGCTGTGGAAGATATTTTATGGCTGCACTTACCATGCTGTGTCAGAATTCCAAAGGTGCTGTCAGACTCAAAAAGGTTGGGGACCCCTTGGTTAGGAGATACCTTAGCAGGCACCCCATCACGCATACACAGTGATTTATGGCTAAATCTTAACTCCAGTATTTGTTTATATATTACACTGCTTTCAGTTTAATTTACAAAATGTGGTATTGCATGCTGAATTTCTCATTTCAGGCCTGTTTGTTGCTATCTCTAGAGAGCATTTATCCTCCAGCACATCAACTCTCTCTGGATATGTTAAAGGTAGATACACATTTTTGGTATATGTGGTATGCGATTTTAGGTTTACTTGGAGATTATGGGTATAGGTAGGAATCAGATATAGTTCTAAAATAGGACTGAGATGTTACCTTAAAAGACTGCCAAGTAGGTAAGGGGAAGTTTTTCTTGTATTAGAGCGTTAAGGCTCCTGGCCTTTTGTTATTTCAGCATCCACTCATAGTTTGGTCATTTGTACTTTCAGAGACTTTCTACAGCAAATGATGAAATAGTGGAAGTTTTGTTGTCCAAGCATCAGGTATTGGCTGCCTTGAGATTCATCAGGGGCATTGGAGGACATGATAGCATTTCTGCCCGCAAGTTCCTTGATGCAGCAAAGCAGACTGAAGATGAAATGCTCTTTTATACCATATTTAGGTTCTTTGAGCAGAGAAATCAACGATTACGTGGAAACCCTAGCTTCAATCCAGGTAAATCATTTGACAAGGAAATCCTGCAGAATAAAGCTTTTTAAAAAGCAGAATCAAAAAAACCAGCTGGGATATGTGTATCTGTTAACAAGGATTCAGAATCAAGGTTCAGAGTTAGCAAGTTCTTAACTGGGAGTGGGCTTGATAATTTATTTTTTATTTACGTTATTTATAGTCCACCTTTCTCGCTGGGAATCAAGGTGGGCTTACACAGAGTGAATCAATACAACCAACAAGATGGGACATCCATTTCTAATTTGGGTTCTGTAGTTCCTGTACTATTAGTAAACATTGTAGAACTTGTGTCAGTGTATGTCAAAGAATGGTTTTGTAGCTTTAATCAAAGAGAATTTAGAGACAAGATTAACAGTGCAATCCTATGCAGTTATTCCATTCTAAATCTGTTTGTATCACTGGATTTAGACTTAAATAAACCTATTTAAGGATTGTACTAAAAACATTTAATATTGACTGCAGATCAGCTAGTTAGATATGAAAGTATTCATATAAGTTTTATTGAGACAACTGAACAGTTGAGGTATTCTTACAGAACCTGCCATACAATTTTTCCTATAAACCAAATACCTAAGTAAGATTTAAGGTACATACTTAGTGCTTAACATTCTTGAAAGTTCAAACAAGTATAAGCCTGAGAAAACCTAAAGTAATCCAGTGTTACCAGTACACTTTTAATATATTTTCAAAATGCTGTAACAGGCACTGCGCCTATATTTCATATACAGAGAGTAGGTCTGATTTGACACATACTCTGGCTAAAGTTGGGAAAGACAGCCCTAAGTAAATGCTAGAACAGTTTGGTACTAGCAAGACTGAAGGGATTATGAATATTCTACTGGGAGTGGAGAGTCCTGGTAGAAGAAAATGTTGTTTTTAGGTTTTCCTTGGTAATTTGCTGCTCAATCACACAAACGAAACAATCCACTTTCAGTCCACTTTCCAACTGGATTTTGCTAGTTCATACAGTAAAATCCAGTTGGAAAGTGGACTGAAAGTGGATTGTTTAGTGTGTGTGACTGCAGCTGTAGATTGCTGCTGCTTTATAGGAAGGATTAGAATAATCCTGCTTCACAATGCTGCTGTAGCACTTGCTGTCTTGTCAGCTGAACTTTTCTTATGCTCTTACGAGGGCTATAAAAACAACACTTCCCCAGTTCAGTACTATATAGCCAGCATTTGCTAGGAGTAATACTATTTCCTACCATTATTTCATGGAACCACACAGTTCTGTGTAGTTGCCTATCATTAACGTGTTCAGCTTCCTTCTCTCTAGTAAACCAGGGTGGGGGGAGGTGTAGGTACTCAAATCTATATCCATACATGTCCGTACATGAAAATCCCAACAGTGTATCTCCAAATGACCACATGGAGTTTTTCCACACAAACAATTTCCCTTAGTACAGTATCCCAGAAACTATTCTGGATAGTTTAGCAGCAGTTTACTGAAAAGCCTAATTTTACTAGAATGGTTCCAGTGCATAGAAATCTCAAGGCAAATTGCTAGATTGAATTAATCTAACCTAGTTTGCTGGAAGAGGTGGGATTGCCAGCTGTACTGGTAGATTTACTGAAACAGGCCCTCCCCTACAAAAACATTTACCTTATTTCATGTACAGAAGCAGACTGCTTGGGGAACTGAAGCGTTGTCATCGTACCCATAGTCTAGAGTATGGCTTTCTACCAAGTGACTAGTCTAATAGCAGTTTACAAGACTTCCAGGATACTCTCCCAAGTGTACAATAGCTCTCTCCAGTTTACAGAATCTTACTACAGATCATGTTTTAATTACCCCCATTTTTTTATTGTGACAACTACTTCTGCTTCATGTATGCTAGCTGCCTGATTTGGAAGTTTAAAGTAGTGCATAGCTAAAGCCTGTGGAAGTTTTAAGAAGCAGCTCCTGATATTTAATAGCTTAAAAAAATTAGAAAGGGTTAGCACATTTAATTCCACAGATGTTGTTTTGCTCTAGCTGTATAGTAATATTTAGCTTACAGTATTTGTTCTTATTTTATAGGAGAACACTGTGAAGAGCATGTCATGTATTTTAAGCAAGTTTTTGGAGACCAAGCTCTAATGAAGCCTACCACTTCCTGAAGCACTCAAGTTGTTTCAATACAAAGTGTATAAACTTAATTTATTTCATTTATGTACTTCTGACCTACAAAAATCCCTCTTTTATAATAAAGTATATATACAGACCCTTTGGCAAATATTAAAAATTACAACATTGAGTGATGGCTTCTTTTTCTTCTAAAAATAGAGCCCAAAATTGCATTGACGTGCATTTTAAAACGTGTCAGTGGTTCAGCAATCTCTTCTCATATGTATCACTTTTAATTTCACCAGGACAGCTATTCCTCTTCTTGACTAATGGTCTTTCCCTTAGCTGTAATCTTTTAACAGTAGTAATTTAGACTCCTGTTAGTGTTTTAATTTTAGTAATACTGAAATGCAAAACTGCATGTAGTACTTCCTGGTTCCAAGCTGTTCAGAACTGCTGCTGTATTGCTGGTATTGATCCATCCAGTAGTTTTTCTGGGTGTGAGACAGTCGTCATAGAAATTTGCTACAGTTTATTCTGATGAAAAGCCCTTCCAGCCAAAAATTCCAAGAGTCCACTGACCACTTTGTTTAAAATGGCTAGAAGAACAGGAGCTTCTCTCTTTCTGTACCTTTGTTCCTTTCTTGAAGTGCACGTGCTTTAGCTTTATTTACTGAAGGCCCTGTGAAGGGGCAAAAGAAGTTCAAAAAATTATTTTCCAGTTTGATATCTCTGTACACTCTCCACATACTGGAGTAAGTCACTTTGTTTTGTCTACAGCAGAAAAACAGAATCCTTACCAATGTAACTAAGTAAGACGGGAAGAAATATTAATCCGTGGGTTGCTCCAAGCAGTACCATGGCCAGATACATCCTGAAGTAGAATATCTGGAAGATTTGGGATTTTGAAAAGGCAAGCACTACTATTCCTCCAAATTTTGTGAGTGTAATACCGCTGAAAACCTGCCAGAGTTAAAATAAATGTTTGATTTTGTACAGCACCTATAATAATATACTAGAGGAGTGACAGAAGAGGTACACGTTAACTGTATTTTACGCAATATATTGCTATTGTCCTTTTACACACACTTAAGGAATTAATATTTTGTAAAGGATTTAGTTTTTCCTCTGGTAAGTTATAGATTTATGCATTGACTCAGGCTGTCAGCTGCACACACGAAGAAGACATCTGCACAGAGGGAAAGGAGACCTGATAAGGCACTGAAACATGTCCTGAGCTGCATCTGCTCCTATGACAGCATAAATTACAATGCAATACTTACAGAACTGCCCATGTGGGATAATGCCTCTTCAGCTCGCTCTGCTCTGCTGGGTTTTGTACTGACTGTGAATGCTCTTGTCACGTGGCTACAGAACTCAACAGAAATGCCACAGCTCTGGAAGAAAAGCAGCATCGGCAAGTTTATTGTGGCTGGAGCTGGCAGCTCTAGAAAGACTCAGCCCCATGCTTACTAGCTCCACAAGCATCCTGGCAGCTAGCAAAGTAGGACACAGCCCAGTAGCCTGTGAAGGAGGGAAATCTTCCAGGTAGCCTCACCTGAGGGGGTGTGGCAGGAGCTGTCAGTCATGGGGGTGAGAGCCCGCATAGACCAAGCACATGGGCCTTTGGGGCAAAGGGGAGACCCTGGGGAGAAGCCATTGCCACTGAGTCCTGTCTTCCTGGGTGAGAGTGGCAGAATCCAGCGCTGGCTAAGGGTGGGCTAGGATGGAGGAGCCAGACTGTGGTTCCTGTGGCTCGTAGGGAGAGGAGAAGGGTAGCTAGAGATGAAGCTGAACCTCCTCTCATGCTTCTGAGGCTCATCTTAGGCCAATGCCAGAAAAGAGGCTGGAGGGCAAGCTAGTCCCAGGCCCGACATATTGCTGCAGAACGCTCTTATTGCCCTCAGAAAATCACCCTGCAGCCCTCTATGCACCCTTAAATAGGAGCGTGTTCCATTAAAGAGATGGACTCCAAATAAATCTAATTAGGATGTTTTACTGAATTGTGCTTCACGATAGGATTTTGCTTTCTGGGGGTCATCCTGTATTTAAGCAGATTGTTAAGCAGACACAATTTTTAACCTGAGCTAAAACAAAGAGTTGAGAATGAGAAATCTGCTCAAGTAATCTGCAGCCATTGCACTGGTTTATGAGTTCTAACGTAACTGAAGTCCAGAACATGACATTTTATTGTACTACAGACAGCAATACTAAAATTTTGGAAATATACTTTTCTGGGAGTTAGCAGACTCTTAGTTCTGTGGTATGAAGTATCAATGCACTTTTATGTTAGCAAGGTAAGGATACTTTCAGGCATTATACACCCAGTTAGTACCAAAGAAACTAGAGAGCAGATATTAGATGCAAGGACTTACCATGACAAGGTTGACCAATGAAACTGCATTCAAGCTAATTCCCCAAAGCCACATGACTCCAAACATGTTGACTAGTATCATAGCAATGGTAAGGGAAACAACAATGGCAGCCCATACTTCACAGCCAAGCAGCACCATTGTTACTACGAATATTGATCCAAGCGAAAGGGCAAGGTTGAAAATGGTATCTCTCACAATAGTCAAGTATTGTTCATAAAAAACGTAGAACACACTGAAGAAAATGAAGAAAAAGCACTGTTAAATCTAACAGACTAATGGAACCAGTTTCAGAGCATAGATATCTCTGTTTTCCCCAAAATGGAATTCATTTGAAGTATTTTATCCTACCTTCCCTTGAGCTCAAGACAACTTAGTAAATGCTTAATTAAAAAAGAACCTTTTTTACAAAATTAACACCCATCCACAAGCCTTATGTCACTCTCTTCACAGATTAAAAGTGCAAAAAAATGGTCTTACAACTTTTAGGATAACTAATTAACAAAGCACTTTACAGTCACAGGCATAAGAAAAGGCACAGACAAAGAAGTCAGGATGCATAGCCATCAATGGAAATGGGGGTTTATTTACCAGATTTTTACTTTTCACTGCTATGACAATTTCACTCTCCTTCACAGGGTTTCCCTCTGTTCTTTTTGGCAGAGCAGCTCCTTTTTCCTTTTCTTCTTTTTTTTTCTCTGGCTGACCCACCCAGTCGTTTGAATATATATTGGTAAAAGCTGACCTAGCCTATGGAACTGAGGGGATAGACTAAAATCCTTCTTATGTCCTGGTTTAATAATGACACATGAAAGGCTGATAGTAGTTCAAAAATGGGGAAATGGAAAAGAAGTAATCAGGTATAGGGCTTATGAGGTGAACAGACAGCAGGAATGAGGTCACTTGTTATAAAATAAATACCAAATAATTTGTCACAAACAAGTAACTGTTCCTGTTATTCAGACAAGTCTTTAAAATTTGAGGAGAAATACTTTTTGGCAGTCTGCTTACGTACATCAAGAAGCTTATGCTTGTTTATCACAGACACTAAAGTTGGTGAAGGAAGGAACATTCAATAACATTCCAATTTCCCTTCTTAACCACTTAATAAGGATCACCCCTCCTTTTCTAGGAGCTATTTCCCTCAGGGTTGAATCGGGATCCTTCTTGATCCTCTTATGCCCTTAGCCTTCCTTCCCACTCAACTATCAGTTCTTAACTGTCACTCTCAACTGAGGAATTCTATTTGAATCCCCTGCCAGTCAAGGTTCTCAGGCCAGGCTATATCATGAACCATTTACTGTCTGCCACAACTACATGCCCCCTCCCAGTGCCTCCAGCATCAGCTGCTTGGCAGTCAAGGGGGAGGGGGCTGCTAGGACAGTTCTAAAGATCTGCCTCTGCAAAATACATCCATTTGCTGTTTGAAAGGTCAGAATTCACTATTTTCAATATAGCTCTGCATTAGAACTGCCAAGCCTCTGCTCCCTGCCCCCAGCTCCTGTTTTCAATGCTGTTGTCAGTAAGAAAAAAACTATTTACCACAGAGTTTCTGTCAGTTACTGGAGAGACGTAACATCACTTCTAGGTTTTCCCTGGAAGTGATGTCATGCCATTCCCTGATGCTCCCCCGCTCCCCCAGTATCCCACTGGCTGCCATCTAAGCACTTTTCATCTTAAATATTTTAGCTGCAAGAGGTTAAGAAAAATGATTTCTAACTTGCCGTAGCCAAATAATGTATGTTAAATGTTGACTGAAAGTTTTTAAAGATGACTCCTGAACTGTTACAATACTTAACATATGCAGTAATTTAACACTCAGCCCAACAGAATTTGCAGAACATTTGCAGTGCCACCCTAACCCGATGACTACCACCTTCTCAATGTTCAGAGGGAGAAGAGTGGTGGTGGAACAGACCATCCTGTCTGTAAAGGAATCCATGTACCTGTAAGGGAAAACACGGTAGCTCTTTTCTTGGATTCCCATAGTTTTCGTAATATTGGCTGCTATCATTTGTGCTTTCTTCATTGCATCAATGAAGTCTGCTGAGGTTTTTAGCACTGTATGGAAAGTCATGAAGTAAGTTGCTCCAACTTCAGTGTTGTTGTGTATTAAGTCAACTGCAGAGCTATATGCTGCATGCCCTCTGTAAAGAAAACCACAATTAACACACTAGTTTGAGTAGTCAGCACATTCAAAGGGGTCAAGTCCAACAAGTTGTTAGCACGGTGTACTGGTTAGAGCATCAGACTAGGATATGGGAGACCCGGGTTCAAATCCCTGCTTTGCCAAGTGACCTTGGGCCAGTCACACACTCAGTATAACCTACCTCACAGCGTTCTTGTGAGGATAAAATGGAGAAAGGAGAATGCTGTAAGCCACTTTTGGTCCCCAATGGAGAGAAAAGTTGGGTGACAAAAAGTAAATAAATAAACAGCAGAATATCATCACTAATAAATATTTAGGATTTATACAGCATTTCATGTATTATTTTTTAAGTTTTACTACAGTCTTTTAACGTAAGCCAAGAGTAACCAAGACTGCAATTAGATGTGTGGGAGGAGGGCTCTACAGCCAAGCGGCTGCTCAAGACTGCCTAGTGAGCACCCTGACCTGGGTAGCCCAGGCGTGCCCGATCTCATCAGATCTCAGAAGCTAAGTAGGGCCAACTCTGTAAAGGTGACCTCCAAGGAATAACAGAGGTGGGATACAGAAGAAGGCTAATCAAGCCGCCTTCTCTGAAAAACATTGATGCCCCCAGGAGGGATCACCAGAAGTCAACTGTGACTTCCAGGCAAGCACACGCACACACACAAATATATATTAAAAAGACTATCTAGTGAGTTTATGCCTGTGGTAAGTTCTAAACTAGAAACATCCCAAAACAAATGTTCATTCTCTCAGACACTGTGGTCCAGCTCTACTACTCTGTTCCTATTAGGACACTGTCAGAAGCTGCCACAAATCAAATCCGGGGCCGAGAGCCAGTTTGGTGTAGTGGTTAAGTGTGCGGACTCTTATCTGGGAGAACCGGGTTTGATTCCCCACTCCTCCACTTGCACCTGCTGATGTGACCTTGGGTCAGTCACAAGCTCTGGCACAGCTGTTCTCTCAAGGACAGTTTCTGTCAGAAGTTCTCTCAGCCTCACCCACCTCACAGGGTGTCTGTTGAGGGGAAGGGAAGGGAAAGGAGTTTGTAAGCTGCTCTGAGACGCCTTTGGGCAGTGAAGGGCGGGGTATAAATCCAAACTCTTCTTCTTCTTCTTCTTCTACACTAACTACAGACTTCCTTTTTAAACTGAGTACCTATTTGCTAATCCAAACTTAGGGAACACAGCATTTTAACAATGGAGGGAAAAGGTATAACTTAATAGATATTGTGGTATTAAGCGTTCTTGTCCCAAGAAGGACAAGCAGAGTGCAAACATAACACGGTAGAATTCAAGATTCTCTTCACACCAGATACTCCATTATTTCTCTTAGGAGGCCCTGGACTGCTTTCCCTTTCCAATTACCTCCATTCCCCCCCCCCAACTATAAATGTGCTCAGTTGGTTACAGTGCCAACAATGGGGCCATGAGATCTCACTAATACAGGAACAGGTGAGCAAACAGCACTTTATTAGATCCACACTTGCACCATTAATTTTTATATCTGTTTTATTTGCACTGGCTCTTCAGCTTTGAAACGGAGATGAGCACTGCAACCCTAGAGTCGGATTTGACTGGCTTTTGAGCAAAGGAACCTTTACTTTACCTTTAAAAGTTTCTCATAAATCAGAAAACTGAGAACACTGAGGTTCATACAGTTTACCTAACTTACATGTTTGTCTTCCATATTAAGAACAAATCCATTTTAAATGCTTAAAAAATACAACATGATTTGAAGACTAAAAACAGATTCTTTTATGACTGCAATATCTATCTGAACATATTTTTTTTTTTTGCCATCAAGTCACAGATGACTTCTGGTGACCCTGTGGGGTTTTCAAGGCAAGAGAAGTTCCGGGGTGGTTTGCCATTGCCTGCCTCCACTTTACAACCCTGATATCCCTTGGTGGTCTCTCATCCAACTACTAGCCAGGGCCAACCAAAGCTCCCTCTAAGCTGCGGAGTATTGTGAGCAAAAATCCTACTTTGTGAGCTACTGCCATTAAAGTTGTGAGCAAGCGATTTGGCTGCTGCATAATTAATTTGCTTTGGAGCCATCCTTCCTGAGCTAAGGCAAAAATGTGTGAGCTGGAGGCTAAAAAACTGTGAGCTAGCTCACACTTACTCAGCTTAGAAGGAACACTAGGGCCAATCCTGCCAAGGTTCTAAGATTTGACAAGATCAGGCTAGCCTGGGGCTATCCGGGTTGGGACATCATCATGCCTCAACAAGGTTTACTTTTAAGAAAATGTTATTTAATTTAACTTTTCCATCTTAGCAATACATACCCTTTCCCACATTTTGGATTAGGGTTATCTGACAGGAACATTGGGAGAAATTTCATGAAGTCTTCACCCTGGGGTCTCTGCTTCCCTTCAGGAGTTAGTGGCCGGCAGCGCACACAGGATGGATTAACAACTGCATAAATGTTGTAGAAAGGGTTCAAGAATGGCTGCCAGCTACCATATACAGAGAAACATACATGTAATGTCAGGCAGAATAACTACATTACCAAAAAAACCCTGATGTCCCAGGATTTTGTGCCAAAAGGCACCAGAGAACCCACTCAGCAACAAGAACACATTAAAATTGGCTGTAGACACATTTTTTCAAAAGTGATTGTCACACAGTTTTAGGCATAACACTTAACTGCCTCCTATATTAATATACAGCCTACTGAAACTATTATCTGGGTTTTAACTCTATATGTGTGCATGGAGCGGTTTTTAAAATGAAAAAAGACTTTTCCCCTGCTCCCTTTTCTGAAACCACATTTCTTAAGAACAGCCAACATCCTATTTTTTTTGTATTCTTTTGTATTTTTTATATGACCATGTGTGTGTGTGTATGCATGTGAGCATGTGTGTACCTGGAAGTCATGGCAACCTCTGGGGGCCTGAAGGATATTCAGAGAGATGGCTGAAAAAGCCAGCCCCCACCTCCCACCTCTGGTATTTCAAGGAGGTCTCCCAACCAAGTACTTGCCAGAGTCGACCCTGCTTAGCTTCTGAGATCTGGCTTGCCTGGGCTATCCAGGTCAGGGCCAGCCAGCATCCTATTTAGACAGGAGCCAGCAGCATTGCTGTATTTCATTTAGATACAGTGTACCTAATGTTATCCCCATGAACTGAGTATAGACAGGGGTATGAGGAAATGGTCCTGAATGAAGTTCCCTGTAAAGGTCAAGCATATGGGACAGCATCCCTCTTGCGCAGGGAAAGAAAAAGTTTATTTATTTACAAAAGTGATATCCTGCCCTCTTGCCCTGATAACCAAGGTGGCTAATAGATTAAAAACAGACATAATAAAAACTTATCTTAAAAACCATTTAAACCAAACCAAAAAACCTCACTTAAAAGTGCAATAAAATACACATACAGCAAAAAAAAATATATATTAAAAATAGGGCAGGAAGGAAGGATCTCTGAGGGACAAAAAATGACAGCAACCCAAGGGGACGAGTTCCAGAGTTCTGGTGCCACAACCAAGAAGGCCCTCTGCCAGGTTGCTACCTGCCTAATCACAGAAGGCAGGGACATCCAAAGCAGGGCCTTGGAAGATGACTGCAGTGGTTGGGTAGGTTCGTAATTGATGCTTGTTCCTTCTAAACAACCAACTCCACATAGTGAAAAGGGATACTAAAGATTTTAGTTCTTAAATAATCTTGTTCAAAATCTGTTTTAAAGTAACGTTTTTGGCCCTCCTTCTAGTGTTGTTTATGTGTTTTTAATTACATTTTATATTTTAAACTGTATTTTAATTGTTTTAATGTTTTTATATTTGCTGCCCTGTAGAGCCTGACTGGGTAGAAAGGCAGCATAAAAATGTTTTAAATAAATTAATAATAAATTTATGCTATAGAAGAATAATACATCAAAGACTACCAAGCTTGCTTTTTATTAGTTTGCAATGGTCTGACAGGACAGAATGCTCTTAAATGGCTCAAGGGCAACCAGTATCATGTCTGGCTGGGAAATGGCCTGGCAGCTCCATGGAAGCCATTCTGATCTTCCCCAAGAAGTACAAGTAATAATGAACAGCCAGACAGCATGGTTGACATGTACATCAAACAGGAACTTCTTCACATTATTTATAGTGTGCCTTTCGCACAGGGACTCAAGAAAGATTACACACAGTGAATCAGTCTGGTTAACAAAATGGGACATCTTGACTGGCAGAGAGCCTGGCCCGAGAGAGGAGTTGAGATCGGCTGATAGCGGGGCTTTAAAGAGCGCCGCGACCAGCCTTGATCCCCTCCCCCAGAGAAGACACTTCGGAAAATCTCTACAAGACCCCACCGAGTTGGATTCTCAACATAAGAACGCATGACCCAGACCTCCAAGACATTCTACGGAAACTGATATCAAGGAAACACTGCTACAACAAGACACGGACTTTGAAGGTAACTTTTTAAAATTGCTCACCGGAGACGCGTTTCGGCCGAAAATAAACAACATCCGATGAAGCGCATGATCGTGCTGTATCTGTTGTACTAACATTGGAGCGGAAAAAGTGCAGTTAAACAGCTAAAAAAGGCCAAAAAGCCAAATTGTTGATCATTCCTGCGGTTAGATTATTGACTTTAAAATAGAAACTAACAGTAACTCCGCGAGAACTGCAGTGGAAAAGTACTGTAGCTGCTGCAGCAGAAATCGGCAAAACAGGAAGTGACTTCAGAACAGACAAGTAATCATCCTAGAGAAGACCAAGGAGGCCGGAAGAAGGGAAGAAATCAGGAACAAGGGGGACCATTAAGATTGCCGGACAGGAAGTGAGTACCCGGAAGAACCATTTACCATAGAGAAATTGCGCCCGCCATTTTGGGAAGGTCAGAAAAATTTTCTTTGATTTTAAACGAAAGACTTAATATAAAAAAGTGAAATTAGTGCGATTTAGGTGGGCACAAGAAGGACTTTGATTTAGAGTGAGTTGGAGGGAAAATTCTGAACAACGGCTTACGACCTGCGGCAACGACAGAGGGCAAATACCTGGTCCTCCCCGAAAATGGCTGGGAAAGAGGAAAAAAAGCTACAGGGCATGATGGAAGCTATGGAGAAACGAGTGATGGATGCGATTCTGAAGCTGGAAAAGACTGTAATAACAGAAGTAACAGAGTTGAAAAAAGAAATGTCTGGAATTACAAAAGAGATACAGACGCTGACCAAAAGAGCAGATGAGATGGATGTAAGGGTGAAGGGAGTAGCATCTAATATAGCTGAGGTCACTTTAGAAACAGATAAAGTGAATGTGATGGTCCAATATAATGCAATGATTAACCACATGAGATTCAGGGGGATCCCTGAAGACAAGAATGAGGACATCCATTCAGTCATGGTAGATGCTGTTGCAGACTTTTTGAAAATGGAAGAGGAGAGAGTGGCGGCACAGATTGATGTGGTATACAGAGTCAATTCTGCGATTGCGCAAAGGAAAAAATTACCTAGAGATGTAATTGTCCAGTTTATATCTAAGAAGCTGAAGGAGGATTTGTTCAAGCAACAATTTCAGGATGACTTCATAATTGACAACAAGAAAATCATGGTCCTAAAGGAACTACCCAGAGCGATGCTTCAGGACAGACGACTTTTTAAAGACCTGATTGACAAGCTGAAAACAGAGGGCATAAGATATAGATGGGAAATTCCTAAAGGTGTCAGTTTTTCGTTCAAGCAGAAGAGAGTCACCATCAAGTCAGTTGACCAAATGACCAGATTCATCAATGATAATTTTAAAGACTCTGATAAATAATTACAGAATCAACATGGAGAGTCAAATAATTTCATGGAATGTTAATGGACTGAATTCACCCCAAAAAAGGAAAAATATCAGACTCTGGTTGGAAAAACAGAAATGTGATATTGTTTGTTTGCAAGAAACACATATTAAAAAATCAGATGCCAAATTTTTGATTCAAAAAAGATTAGGAGAGGAATTTTATTCACTCTCCTCTCAAAAGAAAAAGGAGTTGTTACATATATTAAAAAAGAGCTGGAACCAAAAGAAATTTTTAAAGACGATGAAGGGAAATTTTTGGCGGTAGAAGTTGTGCTGCAGAACAAAAAGACATTAATTGTTAATCTCTATGCTCCCAATGGGGCAAAAGAAAACTTTTTTCAGGATCTGTGGGAACAACTACGACAGTTGACCTATGAGCAAACGATTTTAATGGGCGATTTTAATGGTTGTTTGTTGATAGAAAATCAAAAAAAGGAATTGAGGCCATGGGCAAACTTCCTAAAGTCTTTTTCCAATTGACTAAACATGAACACTTGACAGACGTTTGGAGAATCAAACATCCCAGAGATAGAGAGTACTCTTTTTATTCATCAAGACACGAATCTTTTTCCAGGATAGATATGATGTGGATGACAGAGAATTTAATCTTGCAAACACGCAAAATTGAGATATTGCCTAGGATTCTTTCTGACCACAGTCCGATAAAATGGTCAACGTATGTTAAGAGGAAAAAATTTCGATGGCGACTTAACGAAGATTTGCTGGACAAGCAAAATATCGTGGATAAAATAAGGTCAGAAACCCAAACATACTTTCAATTGAACTTAAATAAAAGTGTACAGACGCAAATGGTATGGGAAGCCTACAAGGCTGTGATGAGAGGACATCTGATTGCAATTAATAATAATGAAAAGAAACAACAAATGAAGATAGACAAAGAAATTATGGAAAATATTCGGAAAAAAGAAACAGAACTTAAGAAAAGGCCTGGTAAAAAGAAGATTTTGAGAGAATTGAGGATTCTAAGGGAGCAATATGAGGCAAGGTTGAACAAAGAAGTATTTTGGAACTTGAAAAAATTGCAACAGAAATCCTTTGAAGGTGCAAATAAACCTGGCAAATATTTAGCATGGCAATTAAAGAAAAGAAGAGAGAATAAAACAATCACCTGTTTGAAAGATGGAAATAAAGAGATTTTAGACCCAGGAGGAATTAAAAGGGAATTTTTTAAATATTACGCGACTCTCTTTCAATCGAAGCAAGCGGATCCTCAAAAAATGTTGGATTACTTATCCAAAGCTAACTTGATACAACCAAACCCCGAAATGAAAACATTTTTAAATGCTGCAATAACTAAAGACGAAATCAGTAAAGCAATAGCTGAGGCAAAAATCTCTAAAGTCCCAGGCCCAGATGGCTTTTCAGCTAAATTTTATAAAAAAATTCATGAAGATTTGGTCCCGGTGTTGGAGATTCTTCTAAATGAAATTAGAAAGACAGGAAAGATCCCAGACTCCTGGAATGAAGCTGCAATCACCTTAATCCCTAAAGAAATGCAAGATTTAACAAATGTTAAAAACTACCGGCCCATTTCATTATTGAACGATTATAAAATATTTGCAAAAATATTGGCAGAGCGCCTTAAAAAGTTTTTGAAAGATACTATTGTTGAAGATCAAGCTGGTTTTTTACCAAATAGACAAATTAAAGACAATATGAGGGTTGTTTTGGACGCAATTGAGTATTATGATAAACACCCTGAAAAAGAAGTTGCTTTTTTATTTTTGGATGCAGAGAAGGCCTTTGATAATTTGAATTGGGAATTTATGTTTAAAGTGCTTGAGAAATCTTTGATGGGCGTAGAATTTACAAGAATGATTCAATCGATATATAAAGAACAAAAAGCTTCGGTGATTGTCAATGCAGAATCAACAGATATGTTCCGGGTAAGAAAAGGTACTAGACAAGGTTGTCCCCTGTCACCATTGTTATTTATCTGGATTTTGGAGATTTTGCTACAAGCGGTCAGAGATGATGATAATATAAAAGGTTTGAATATTGGAGGTTTTTCATTTAAATTAAGAGCATTTGCGGATGATATTATGTTTATTGTTGAAGATCCTGTTAATAATATGCCTAAGGTATTTGAAAAAGTAAGAGAGTTTGGTGATCTTGCAGGGTTTTATGTCAACAAAAATAAATCTAAGATACTGTGTAAAAATATGATTGGTACAAAGCAACAAATGTTACAAAATGTGATAGAATGTGAAGTGGTTAAAAGGGTTAAGTACTTGGGAGTTGAAATAACAATGAAAAATACAGATTTGTTTAAGAATAATTATGAAAAACTGTGGGGTTCGATAAAGAGTGATTTAGAAAAATGGGAAAAACTAAGGTTATCTCTTCTTGGAAAAATTGCCGTTATTAAAATGAATGTACTGCCCAGGTTAATGTTTCTGTTTCAGACAATACCAATTGTGAAAGATGGAAAAGTGTTGGTAAAATGGCAAAGAGAAATCTTTAAATTAATCTGGGCAGGGAAGAAGCCAAGAATTAAAATGAAGATAATGTATGATATTAAAGACAGAGGTGGCTTCCAAGTCCCGAATTTGCATTTGTATCATGAAGCAGTATGTATGTCTTGGTTATCTGAATGGGTAAATTTGGAAAATAGAAAACTTTTAGCTCTTGAGGGGCACGATTGCAGATTTGGCTGGCATGCCTATCTTTGGTATGGGAAAAACAAAGCTGACTCTATGTTTAAGCATCATTATGTAAGGAGGACACTGTTTGATGCATGGATCAGGTATAAGGATACAATTTCGGATGAAAGGCCTCTGTGGATTGTTCCAGCTGCAGTTATACATTTGTTTTCAGAATATAAAGGTAATGACTGGTTGAAGTATCAGGAATTGTTGCAAAAAGAAGGGAAAAAATATGTTTTAAAACCAAATAATGAATTAGAATTTGAGTATGGTTGGCTACAATATTGTCAAATAAGGGACATCTATAAAAAAGACTGTAAAGAGTTTGGTTTTAGAGCTATGAATGATGATATTGAAAATATATGGTTGAAAAAAGAACGGAAAATGATATCAAAAATGTATAAAACTTTGTTGACTGTATATACTTTGGATGAAACTGTTAAAGAACAAATGATAAAGTGGGCCATAAATATGAACAAAGAAATTTCTATGGAATCATGGGAATTTTTGTGGAAAAGATCTTTTAAAATGTCTACCTGTATCAATGTAAAAGAAAATTGTTATAAGATGATGTATAGATGGTACATGACACCAAAAAAGATTGCCAATATTAGTATGGATAAGAACTTGAGTAATAAATGCTGGAAATGTAAAAAAGTAGAGGGTTCTTTTTACCATATGTGGTGGTCATGTGATAAAGTGAAAGCATACTGGTCTAATATACATTGTGTGATGCAGAAAATACTGAAAATCCCAATTGAGAGAAAACCAGAACGAACTTCTTCTCCTCGGTTTGACAATGGAAAAAATTCCACAAGAAAAAAGGACACTGTTATGGTACATGATTACGTCGGCGAGAATGGCCTTTGCTCAGCATTGGAAAATGGAGAAGGTGCCAGATGTACATGACTGGTTGAGAAAACTGTTATTTTTAGCGGAAATGGACAAAATGACAAAGAAATTAAATAGACAAATGGCAGAACAATACCTAAAAGACTGGGAAGGATTGAAATTGTATCTAGAAACTGAATATAGAATGAAGGGGAAAATATGTAACTTGGATACGTATGGATATTGAACGAGAAATGAAATGAATTTTGAACTGTATGTACTGTTATATACAATATGCTGAAATTGTAGAGGTTATATATAATTCAAATGTGTTACCTGGTTTGTCGATGTACTTAAGTCTAAGCTTGATTGCCTTATAATTTTTCTGTTTGTTATTAGCAGTGTTGGAAGCCTATTGGGGGGTGGGGGGATTGGGACGGGGATCTTCTTTTCTGAAATTGTATTGGTAACGTGATTGGAAATGTTGAATGTATCCCAATAAAAATTTTGTTTCATCAACAAAATGGGACATCCAGTAACCAATGCATTAGAATTTTAGCAGTCTGGAATATGGAGACACAGTGAAGAATACATTCAACAGGGAAATATTCCCAAAATAAAACCATAAGAACATAAGAGAAGCCAATGTAGAATACCAGGTGCCATCAGGAGGTCCAGCAGTGGAGCCAGGACACTAGAAGCCCTCCCACTGCTGCCCCCTCCCCAGCACCAAGAATAGAGTGCATCACCTGGCCCAGACTATCTATACCTTGTGGCTAATAGCCACTGATGGACTTCTGCTCCATATGTTTACCTAATTCCCTCTTGAAATTGTCCATGCTTGTAGCTGCCACCACCTCCTGTGGCAGTGAATTCCATGTGTTAATCGCTCTTTGGGTGAAGAAGTACTTCCTTTTATCTGTTCTAACCCAACTGCTCAGAAATTTCATTGAGTGTCCACGAGTTCTTGTATTGTGAGAAAGGGAGAAAAGTACTTCTGTCTCAACCTGCTCTATCCCATGCATAATCTTATAAACCTCGATCATGTCACCCCTCAGCCGTTGTTTCTCCAAGCTAAAGAGCCCCAAGCATTTTAACCTTTCTTCATAGGGAAAGTGTTCCAACCCTTTTATCATTCTAGTTGCCCTTCTCTGCACTTTTTCCAATGCTATAATATCCTTTTTGAGGTGTGGCGACCAGAACTGTATGCAGTATTCTAAATGAGGTCACACCAGTGATCTATACAGGGGCATGATGATACTGGCTGATTTGTTTTCAATTCCCTTCCTAATAATCCCCAGCATAGCGTTGGCCTTCTTTATTGCAGTTACACACTGTCTAGACATTTTCATTGAGTTATCTACTATGACTCCAAGATCTCTCTCTTGGTCAGTCTCTGCCAGTTCAGACCCCACCAATGTGTATTTATATTTAGGATTTTGGGCTCCAATGTGCATCACTTTGCACTTGGCCACACTGAACCCCATTTGCCACGTTGACGCCCATTCACTCATCTTCGACAGATACCTTTGGAGTGCCTCACAATCCTCCCTGGTTTTCATCACCCTGAACAACTTCGTGTCATCTGCAAATTTAGCCACTTCACTGTTTACTCCCAATTCCATATCGTTAATAAACAAGTTAAAAAGCATCGGACCGAGTACTGTTCCCTGTGGTACCCCACTGCTTGCCACCCTCCACTGAGAAAGTTTCCCATTTATACTCACTCTCTGTTTCCTATTTATAAGCCAGTTTTTGATCCACAAGAGGACTTGTCCTTTTATCCCATGACTATTGCGCTTACTTAGGAGCCTTTGATGAGGAACTTTATCAAAAGCTTTCTGGAAGTCAAGATAAATAACATCTGTTGGGTCCCCCTTGTCCACATGTTTGTTCACTCCCTCAAAAAACACTAACAGGTTAGTGAGACAAGATTTTCCCTTACAGAACCCATGCTGAGTCTGCCTCAATAGTTTTTGTTCATCAGTGTGCCTACTAATTCTTTCCTTAATAACAGTTTCCACCAACTTACCCGGTATCAACGTCAGACTGACTGGCCTGTAATTTCCCGGATCTCCCCTGGAGCCCTTTTTAAAGATGGGAGTGACATTAGCTACCTTCCAGTCCTTAGGAACGGAGGCAGATTTTAAAGAAAGATTACATATTAATGTAAGGAGACCCACAAGTTCACATTTGAGTTCTTTCAGAACTCTCGGATGAATGCCATCCGGGCCTGGTGATTTATTAGTTTTTAAATTGTCCATCAGTCGGAGGACTTCCTCTCTTGTCACCTCAATCTGATTCAGGTCTTTCAAACCCCCTCCCGAAATCGGTGGTTCTGGAGTGGGCAAGCACTTCTCATCTTCCACAGTGAAGACAGAGGCAAAAAAATGCATTCAGCTTCTCAGCCATTTCCCTATCATCCTTCAGTAATCCTTTTACCCCTTGGTCATCCAAGTGCCCCACTGCCTCCCTGGCTGGTTTCCAACTTCTAATGTATTTGAAGAAAGTTTTATTGTTGGCCTTTATGTTTTTTTGCGATATGCTCCTCATATTCCCTTTTTGCTTGCCTTATCACAGACTTGCATTTTATTTGCCACAGCCTTTGCTCCTTTTTATCAACTTCACTGAGATTAGCTTTCCACCGCTTAAAGGAATCCTTCTTACCTTTTACAGCTTCCATTACTTTATTTGTTAACCATGCAGACTTTTTTCTATACCTATTTGTGCCTTTCCTAACCTGCGGTATATATTTTATTTGAGCTTCTAGGATTGTATTTTTAAATAGTCTCCAAGCTTCCCCAATGGTTTTGAACTTTTCCACTTTTCCTTTCAATTTCTTCCTCACATGTCCCCTCATACCAGAGAAGTTACCCCTTTTAAAGTTAAAAGTGGTTGTGTCAGTCTTTTTGGGCAACTCCCTATTTATACAAATGTTAAACTCAATAACATTATGGTCACTGTTCCCAAGCGGTGCAATCACTTTTACATCTCTCACCGGGTCTTGGGTGTTACTTAGGACCAAATCCAGGATCGCCTCTCCCCTGGTAGGAACTGTGACCATCTGTTCCATAGCACAGTCATTGAGAGTGTCTAAAAACTCAATCTCTTTTTCCCGACTAGAACTCATATTGACCCAATCAATGTGTGGGTAGTTAAAGTCACCTATTATGACACAGTTATTTTGTTTAGCTGCTATCTTTAATTCATTCATCATTTTATAATCCTCCTCTACCTTTTGATCTGGTGGACGATAAACTCCCACTGTTAAGCCTCCTTTTGGACCTACTATTTCAACCCATAGCATTTCCAGAAGAATCCAATTCTCTTTTCCTCTCAGTCTTACTGGACTGTATACCCTCTTTGACATACAGAGCCACCCCACCTCCAACCCTTCCCCCTATCCTTCCAGTATAATTTATAACCAGGAATCACCGTATCCCACTGATTTTCCTCATCCCACCAAGTTTCTGAAATATCCACAATGTCTATTTCCTTCCCCACCAACACCAAACATTCCAACTCCTCGATTTTACCTCGGAAACTTCTAGCATTTGTGTATAAACACCTATAGTTTCCCATGCTTGTTAAGCCCACAACCCTCCTCTTGCTGCCTCGAGACCTTGCCAGGCAGTCCCTATCGTTAGCCACAGTCTCAGTGGACAATTGTAATCCATTTCCTTGTACAAAAGTAACAGCTAAATTCACTAACCAATTCACTTTTAGTATGCAAATTAAGTGTACAGCATGTCTGACCCAATTAATTATTTTTGGCGCAGTAATCATCTCGACATCCAGGAACACAGCTTCAAAATCATGCATTCGGATTGTTAAGTTGCATTTATGGTCTATGCCTCATAAACTACATAACAGCATGATTTCTTCTGTCAACAACTCCATTGTACTGAAGTTAAATAATGGAGGCAAAAATGGTTGATGTTCTCAGAATGTGATCTCACTCACATGTACCAACAGCAGTGTCCTGGGTGCTTGAAATTAAGCTGGATAGAGCTGTTTCATGTGGCCAGCCCTCTATATAAAGCAACTTCCTTTGAAGTTCCTGCAAATGCTACCATATCCAGGAACTCTTTGTTTTAATACCTGAGTAGGCATGGTGACTTGTGCAGGGAACTGCATCCAGGAACTGTAGACCTGCCTCTACACCACCTTCAGTGCACATCAGGTGAATGTTTAATTCACAGTATAGGTGCTCAGCCCAGAACCATCAAGATACATGTGACCAGTACAGTTGTATTTGGAAAGATAACATGTTATTGGATCCTTACAATATCCCTAGATTAGAATGTCTGTACTTTGTACCAGAAAAAATGTTTCTGGAGAGCATACAAAGAGAAGCCAACAGTACCTGAAGCATTGCAGAACTGTTCTGTGGTGTTATAGACTCTGCAGCAGGAAGACTGCGGTTTAACCCAGTCAAAGTAGTCATCAATCCAAGAAGAAGGAGCATAGCCAATTTTTGTGCTACAAAATGGAAAAAGGAGACATCTTTAGCCAAACACTGGATAGTCCACTTTTAAATAAAGAACACAACACAGCTCTGCTCTTTTGGAAGATTTGCAACTGTTTACTCAAATGAGGTGAAATATGTACAATACAAAGCAGAGTGAACTGGAGAATAGAATTCCTTTTTAAATGAATAGTAAAATTCACAGAATGTGTAGTTTACAGTGACCTGTCCTTGATTTGAGAGTAAATAGTTGTTTTGTAATGTACTGTGCCACAGAAATGCTTTATGGTGACATTTCTATGAAAAAGTCATTATGTGTATACCTTAAGCAGATACTTCTGCAAACAAAAGTGAGCCAATATACATAATCTGGTTCACAGTCCTAAGGGCAGTTCAGGGCACACACAGAAGACATGTGTGGAGTAAAACAGGCCATGGTTTTACTGATTACAGCTCTCAGGAGCACTGGCGCAGCATAGGGCATGGATCCAGACACTGGGCAACCTGCCTGCCAGCTGATGGAACCCGTCCCCAAGCTGCTTGCTGGGGGAAGTAGACGCTGCAAAGCCTGTGGTTGCACATGAAGCACAAGCCTCAGTGTGGAACCCTTGCCACCTGGGAGTGGAGCCCTGCGACCGCCTCCAAGCTGGACACATTGCTGCAAGGGCTTAACTCACAAGACTCCTTAAGGGGGTCCTCAACCAGGGAGCCGGGCACACAGGCAGAGCCTCCCCCCAGATGGATCCAGCCCAATGCCTGAAATTGCCAGAAACTGTGACAAAAAGAACACAGCAAAAGTAACAGCGTATAAAACTTTAAAAAGGGAGGGAGAGTGGGATGTTCAAAGAGGCCTTGGGAAACTCCGCGGCCACCATTTCTTCTCAGCAATTACCAGGCCCAGGTTAGTAAACAATGCAGGTGCTCAACTTTTAGTTTTTTTCAAAGAAGAAACCTACCTGGGAATCTCATTCAAGTCCCATTAAAAGTGAACAGAAATTGTGCTGCAGGAACAAACTTAGAGTCCAGAGGCGCCTTTAAGGCCAACAAAGGTTTATTCAAGGTATGAGCTTTCATGTGCAAGGCATATGAAAGCTCATAGCTTGAATAAACCTTTGTTAGTCTTAAATGTGCCACTGGACTCTAAATTTGTTCTGCTGCTTCAGACCAACATGGCAGACGATCTGGATCTGCTGCAGGAACAGTTTGTCAGCAGAGCCAGAAGTCATAGTTCCACAAGAGTATGCTTCTATTCATGCAGGAATTAGTTATTTCTATGGGCATTTCATGGGGGAAATGGAACACTTACTAGCTACTAATCTGCGCTGCATCGAATACTTGCTGCACTAGGGAATTGTTGTTGCATCCCATTCCACCACACACCATATTCTGTCCATCCAAAGTAGTATAATCGTGGCCTTCTTCTAGCACAAAATATACTGGAGGACCTGCATGCAAGTATTTGCTAAGGGAGTTGAAGTAATCCAGCATATATGAGTCCTTATACAAAAGATGGGGAAAAGATATGGGTTAGTTCTACAATATTTTAATCCCTATGTGCTATTCATATTTCTATTAGGTATGTAATTATATTAAGTTTGTGATGATACTTTTCAGTAAATTTGCTGTTGCAGTAACTTCCCTTGAAAACTGGCATGGAGTATTGGGAAAGACATAAAAAGCCACTTACATCTGGCATAGATAATCTCTGGTCAAGGCCAATCTCTACTTTGTTGACAACTGATACACTGAATGACAGAATACCCACAAATACAGATATCTGAAAGATAAATGGAAAAAGCGCAAAACAGAATGTAATGCACAAAAACAGAAATTTATACCCATAAAGGAAGAAGCAACAACTTAACATTGCAGAATAATACAGTTCTCATATCTTCCAATACTTCAGATTTTAATGCCCAATTATGTCAAACTGTGTGGTAGAAGCAACAATTAGAACTTTCATATGAATGTTCAAATGCAGCAAAGAGTCTACTGAACACTATTAAGTCATTCAGACTACTTAAATTAACGATTCTGAAAAACCTGTTAGGGAAGGAAGGGAAATTTTATAAGATTAACTGCAGATCAATGTTGATGCCTAATTGCATTTGAAGTATTAAAACAGTATATAGACAGGGTTTTTTTTAAAAGGTTGAGATTAACTAGAAGTATTTTTACTAATAAAACAGAACCAGACATGAAGATTTACATACCACTATGGGTCTCATCCAATCCTTAAGAAGAAACGGAGAATATATGTTTTTGAAGAACAGAAACAAGACACTTTCAGAGTGCTGTACATTGCCATGTTCTTCGCCACCTTTGAAGCAACATAAAATATCCAACTGATTTTTCTGGAAAATAAAACCCCAAAAGTGCAAGAGTGAATATGCTGCTGAAAGCAGTAACTGCTTACACAGAATGAAATAAATCACAGTGGACTCACCTCTTGACGCTTAACATCCAGTCCTAAGAGACTAACAAAGCAGGTAACCTGCAGGAGGAAATCAATGAATACAGCCACTGCAGCAAACAGTGAGAAAGTACGAACAGCAGGCATAGTAGACAATGTCCCTAAAAAAGAGAAACAGAAACGTATTAGATCATTGAGCTGTAGAGAAACAGATATATAACAATCTATGCCTGAAATCTTGCAGTAAAAAAACAGAGCTCAAGACTTCCCTTTATAAGGGAATAGCAAAAGAATGCCTTAATGTTGTAAGCTGCTTGCTTAACAGAAAAGGTGCTTTCAAGATATTCCCTTCTCAGATGACATAATATGCCATAGTTTTACAAATAGCTAAAGATTAAACTTGTTCTCTCATTTCACCACATGAGATGGCCATTTCCCCTCAAACACCTCTAGCTTTAACAAATAAATGCAAACAGAGATCTCACAAGCCAATGTTGTGGGATCTTGGTTGCCATTTTGGGGGTTGCTAGGCAACTCCAACAATATTGCCAAGACCTGCATGCCTCAGTTACTGTCTGTCAAGGTGGCAGAGGGAGACTGAAAAGGGTAGCTTGCTGGGAGGAAGAGACAAAAAAGCGGATACTGCAAGAGCTATAAGGAGGAGGGATCAGATCAAGATACATCAATGCACAGGAGAGAGAAAAGGAAACAGGCAAAGGGGAAAGACGAGGGGGATATCGGGGAGAGAAAAAGAGTGTAGGAAGGGAGAATACAACGGTGGGAATAAGCTAAAATGCAGGCGTAGAGAGACTAAGAATTCTTACCCAAGAAAAAAGCCACTGCCTCTGAAAATGATGACAGGAACATGCTAGGAGCCACATCTCCAAGGATACGTCCTATCTGCTTATCTAGGGTTTCACCTTGAAGACGGTTGTCTCTCTGAAACGGCAATTTATTTATTTGTTAGGAATTTATCGATATACCTTCTGAGATATCATGCAAATCTTAATTTAAGAGATCTTCAAATGCAGTTAAGGCTACCAACAACTAGGAATCTGGGAGTCTTGCATCTTTTCTTGACATGTAACCCAGAAATACAAAATGACAGAATCATATGATTTGGACAATGGTTAGGCCAAGTAATAGTCTTAAAACGTTTCCCCTTTCCATAAATTTTGAGAAAATTGCCAAGAGACAACAATAGTTAAGTCACCAGTTTGTGCTTACAGACAAATCTGTTCAATCCTACAGAAATATCCCATTCCTACATGATATGCCTCTTTATGTATTAAAAGGAGATGGAGTCAAAGCTAGGCCCTTTCTTTCAGTTTTGCTGGAGTCAATGACTGCTCTCTTCTTAATCCCTAGAACAGACACCATTACTGGATGTTCTGGAATGCATACATTCCTAAATCCTGAATTTTCTTGTTTGCTTTATCTCTTGTCTTAGTCCTTAGTTTTTAGGTCACACGTAATAGATCAGCAGCCAGTATGATAGAGAACTGCCTTTCTTCTTGACACAGTGCTTAATATTATTATGATTATGATTATCATCATCATCAATAATAATAATAATGACATTAATGTGAGTAAAAGAAGAGGCTGGTAAATAGGCATCTATGTCTTCAGTTAACTTGGCAGAAAAGTTTTGTTAAATGAGAAGGACATGCTAGGTTCCCCCCACAGCCCTTCCAGACTTCTGTTCATTTTTGTGGGTTAACATGATGTCAGGATTATTGGCAGTGTTGTGATAGAATGAATCATGAAACAGCTTTTCTCAGCAGTTGAAAACAGATAAGGCACACCACCATTTGCCAGATATTACTGCTCTGAAGGGATGCCTCATTACTATTTTTCTCACTGAGCCAGTGACTGCTTTGCCAAGATACCACTAAATGCAAGTCTTAAAACCAGAGACTCACCAGTGTGGTATAATGGTTAGTGCTGGACTAGGATCTGGAAGACCCAGGTGGAAAGTCCCTGCTCTGTCATGGAAGAGACAATCGTCTCTTCTCCCCACTCTGGGTGTCCTTGGACCAGTCACATACTTTTAACCTAACCTATATCTACTCACAGGGTTGCTGAAAGGATAAAATGGAGGAGGACAGAATGAAGCTTCTTTGGGTCCCCATTGGGAAGAAAAGTGGAATGAATGCATATATATAATAAACAAATTGATTTTTAGCAAGCCAGATTCTACAATCCGGAAGCTGCAGCTGGTGCAAAATGCGGCAGCCAGGCTGTTGATGGGCCTCTCAATTCAAGAGCACATCCGGCTTGTGCTGAAGGCATTGCACTGGCTGCCAACAGTGACCGGATTTGCTTCAAGGGGCTGGTTTTGACCTTTAAAGCCCTATATGGTCAGGGGCCTGCCTACCTTGAGGGACTGCCCTTCCCCATATGTCCCCCAGAGAGCACTGAGGTCAGGGTCGCAAAATTGCCTGACTCTCCGTGGTCTGAAAGATGCCAGACTGGCCTCGACCAGGGATAGGGCCTTTTCAGTGGCGGCTCCATATTGGTGGAATGAGCTCCCAGAAGACATTAGGGTCCTGTGGAACCTTCTACAGTTCCGCAGGGCCTGTAAAACAGGACGCTTCCACCAGGCCTTTGATTAGGAGCTGCCACTGACACACCGGTAACACCTGAACTGTTAACAACTGAACAGCTATGGCCCTCTTATTAAGAACAATAAGAACAGTTACTGATACCTGTTCAGCTGTACTATACCACCTAAAACAGCTTCTGTGACGCTACCACCATCTATATCTACAGCACTTTATAGAAAAATTGGATTATTGATTGTTGATTGTTTGAATTTTTAGATTATTGCTATGTCGATGCATCTGTGTTTTTATTGTACCTATTCTATTGTATTTTAGCTTGTTGTTAGCTGCCCTGAGCCTGCCCATGTAGGGAGGGCGGAATACAAATAGAAAATAAATAAATAAATAAAATACAAGCAGATAGCAGCCAAAACTTTCACTGAGCTCACCAATAAATAGGAAGTACTCAGCAACTTATAAAAATTGCTTCAATAGGATCATTTTACAATAATGCTGTGTTTTTGGCACCCAATTGGTCCAAGCAAGGTTCCTCAATTAAATGGAACACAACAGAACCATAATAGGTTCAAGTGCTTGATTTGTCAGGTTGCAGCACAAATCAGAGAAAGAATACAGGACTGAACACTGATGTCTCCCATTAAG
The DNA here is from genome assembly GCA_029375565.1 of Gekko gecko. Classification (NCBI taxonomy): domain Eukaryota; kingdom Metazoa; phylum Chordata; class Lepidosauria; order Squamata; family Gekkonidae; genus Gekko; species Gekko gecko. The sequence continues at coordinate 62,819,637 of JAPDNY010000009.1, forward strand.
GTTATTCACTGACAGACTTTTATTTGGACTCAGTATATATTCTAAAAATAACAAAATACCTGAAAAGTCTGAACAATAATGAATATATTGTCTACGCCAACAGCCAGCACCAAAAACGGAATGACTTCAATCACAATCAGCGTTAATGGGACTCCAAAGTAGCTGAAGATTCCCAGAGAACATGCCACTGAACTCAGCACAATGATAACGCCTGCAATGCCTAAGGAGATTTTCGAATCCACCTAACAAAAGGAAAAGCAAACCACAGCATTAATTGTACTTAAACTAGAACACGTATCCAAAAAAGGTTACATTTTGCAGGCTTACTATCAGGGATCACAAGTGCACTCCTTCATGACTAATCCATGTATACAGATTTGGGGAAAATATTGATTAATCTGAAACATCTTCTTCAGAAAAGTCTTAAGTATTAAGCACAATTCCACAACAAATGTAAAGATGCATACCAAGAATCTTCTAGCACTCTTGATGTGTCCCAGAGCTATGGAGATGTACACAAACATGATAACATAGCTAATTAGAACAGTGCTGACATCACCATTGCTTTCCCGGTTTATTTCATCTTCAATGCTGCGTTCAGCAGAGAAGGAAATGGTCAAATTTGAATTGTTGTAGTTTTTCACAAAATTGAGGAACCTGAAATAAAAAGTGAAAGCTTTCTTAGAAAGCCAAAGCTCTTCCGAAACTACCCACACAGGCCAAAAGAACACACACTGCTCTCATATTAGTTGTATAATGTACTGCATTCCTCATGGAAACAAATGCTGGTTGGGAACCAAGGGACTACTTTTTCATACAGAAGACAACATGGTTGTTTTGGAGGGGTTTTTTGGGGGGCGGGGGGGCGAGATACCTGATACTGACTCGCAGACATGATTCACACTTAAAAAAAAACATGACTAGACCATCTGCTAGTAACCTAACCCTGACATATTTGCATAGAGGAATGAGAACAGCTGTCAAATTGGAAACACTGAACATTTGTCAGATGACCCATTATAACATTTCTAACATAGTAATTTCTGAATTACACAGACTCCCCTGTGTAAAAATGATGCAATCACTGCACAAATTCTATTTCTCAAACTCACACACCCAAGTGGATTTCAGTTACTAGTTGAGATCATCTTGTGCAGGAAAACTATTCAGCAATACACAACATATTTCAAGTTAGCTTTGTTAAAAAGACTTACTCCTTTTCCCAAGCCAGAGCTTTCATCAGCTTGCCTGTGTCATTGTAAAAATTCTTAACAGGAAATGTAATCACAAGGGCTGTGGCATTATTGTAGTTCTCACCTATGTACAGAAAGGAGAAAGACGCACATAAAAGTAATTCTGAAGGGACAGCACAGAAAGGCGTTTCTCTATATGCATTAAAAGCATACTCTAGGAAGTTGAAATCTCCTCCCCACCCGGCAGCATTATTTAAAGCCTCTCCCACCTTTGTTGTATGCTGTCTCACTGACTGCAACTCACCATCACCTACTACCACGAGAGAACTGCTGGGCGCTAACCTAAGTCTATTTAAATGGCTATAAATCCAGCTGATCTAGTCCAAGGTACACAAATGCCCCCCATTACTTGCCTGCCCTTTACACTTCCTTCCCCCACACATTAGACTGCACTATTCCTTAACAACTCAGGCACAGAAACTAGAGCAGGAGTCCACAGACTTTTTGATCCTCAGGGCACCTTTGGAATTCTGACACAGGGTGGTAAGCACAGCCACAAAATGGCTCCTACAATAGGCAAAAACAACCACAAAATGTCAAGGTCATGCATAGTAGCTCTAACAGTAACTATTCAACATTTCAGGCAGAACTTCTTATGTTGTATTTATTGTACACATTACAATGGAATAGTCTGTTCCACCTTTCCTATTTGTGTGTGTTGGTTTCAATCATAAGCCCTGCTGGGCAAAAACCCAACTTGGTGCTGCTCACTTTCTAAAAACACTGGTAGACACCATGAAGGGTGTCAGCAGGCCCCATGGCAGGTACAGGCACCACCCTGGGGACACCTGAACTAGAGCTTCTAAAACGACTTTAACCCACTACCTCACCTCAACACATAAATATTCTTAATGTTGCCACAGCTTCTAGTTCAATATATGGAATTGTAGACTCCAACTATTCACTGCTGTGTAACAGAATATTCTCTCTAAGCAAGCTTTATATAAACATATAAACAAATATTTAAACAAGTAGAATAAGAATACTAGTTTATACTCTGTTTTCAATAAAAAAATTACAACTGTCCATCAAAAGGGATTTCCCCTCCAAATTATTATATCTAATGAGCTATTTAGCTGACACACCCCAATTGTAAGTTCTGTGTGAGACGCTACAATGGCACCATATAGCAGTACAGCACTTCTGGCTTCCACTAGGTGGCTAGATTTTTTAAAGTCACCATCTGGCATTTTTCATCTGGCTTACAATCAAGTCTTGCTAATTCTTGTTGGCCAAGAAAATGCAGTTTGTAATTACAAGTTTCTCCATCCTGCTCACCATAGGATGCCCTCCCACACAGTAAGAAAACGTGCTAGGCAGGTCCTCTTACCATACTGGGATGCTAAGTGTTTCACAACTTATGTTGTACAGGCTAGAAGCTAAATACTGAAAAAGCTGTGTTGTACTGGTCAGATTACAGAAAGTGACTTTGCAAGCTTAAAATTCACTTTACTTTTAACTCCCCCTCAAAAAGAACTATCAGGATTTCCAAAGTCATTTCAGCACACGATGCTTACCATCATATCCACCCAACACCAGCCATGGAAAGACAGGCCCACCAAATGTTGCCAAGCATGGATCGTGAAGTGGGGTTGTATCATTTAGAGACGCTGGAGCCCTGTAAAATGAATTAAAAATGCTGCAAATGATCCAAGTGGCAGGGGCAGTACAGAAAAAAGTAGAACAGAATGCACATTACAGATTAAATTGTTACAGATTAAATTGTATCAGATTTTATATCCAACACAACAATGCACTGATAGCATGCTGTGCAATAACTTACTACATAACAGCTAACCCAAAAATTGCTTCTTGCAGTTAGCACATAGAAGTTACTCAGTAATTCTGTCAAGGCTTTCAGAACTTTCTGTTCATTAAATATTTCAGAACATACTCTTCATTCGACCTCTCATTGATTCTGTGTGCCTTGCTTTATTGCTTAACACCTCAATCCTAAATATACCCTGCTGAGAAATTTCCACTGAAATCAACAGAAATCTTCCTCCCAAACAACTGAATTCAGTAGTGAGGTATAAAAGTAAAAAACAAACAAATAAAACCCTTCCAAGCATAGACATTGTCTTTATGATTTCAGCTTTAATACACTGAAACACCAGTAAACCAAGAGTCACGGCAGTCATTCCTGGACAGACAACTAATGACAAAAAGAAAGTGAATGTCAGCCTGTCAAGCCAACATAGAAAGGTGGTTTTTAAACCTAGCCTAATATTAGAAGGGGTGGGGGATTTCCTCTACTTACTGGACACAGTAAAGGAAGTGAGAGTGGTAATCTGCATAGACAAAAAAGAAGTCACCGTCTGAATGATCAAGGACAGAATGACTGTTCTGGAAATAGTTGAGTACACTCAGGATGGTACAGTTGTTGTTGTAGGGGGAAAGAGGTGCCAGGCAAATGTCCTTCAGCATTACGGTGTCATTGTCATAATAAGCAGTTATATTTTCAATAGCATCCTGCAAATCTAGCACCTGAAAATATGAGAAAGCAAAACACCGAAATGGCATTTAGTAGAGAAATACAAGAGAATTTCCCCAATGTTCATGCATTAAATAGTCCTTTATACAGTATTTTCACAAAAAGCACAACAAAAAAATGTGTCATTTCATTAAAAAAATTCTCTCTTGGTGATAACAGAGGCTTCACAGTATTAATTAGAAAAAAGTCAGAAGGATAATAATGAATGCTGCAACATCACATACTCATAAAGCTTAATAAGCCAATTTTAACTGTCTATATTAGAAGCAAACAGTTCTCTAATGATATATCTAATCTGAACCCACCCCGTGATCAAAAATCCCACACACTAGCGCCAGGTACCCAGTAGTAGAATGTTTTGTACACGCTTGAGACAGTCCCCAGTTTTGCACAAAAATCCAAAACTGGAGGAGAAAAACCCTGACACAATGCCACACGATCTCAGCTGCCCTTCTGAGGGCTGCTTAGAAACCCCATAAACACCAAGAGCCAAAGAAAGGAGAAGCAGCTGCAAGGTGCCACTGCTGGGTGCACAAGGAGGCAGTCCCACTGTAACACTAGAGGCGATGGGGGGAGGGGAGGAGGTGGCAGGAAGGGTGACAAGAGTCATCACTGGGTGAGTCAGGCAGGTGAACAAGGCTGTGCTGTGAGCAACCAGACAGGCAGGTGCAGCAGTGACTGGAGAAGCAATGAGGAAGGTAGCACTGCTGGGTGAACCCAGGAAGGGACAGAAGAGGCAAGGGGCAAGTAAAGGAAGAGAAATAAGAGGGGTACAGAAAAAGGGAGGGAAAAGGCCAGTGGGAGACATGAGAAATCAAAGAGGAAAATGTAGGGAACACAGAATAAACAAGGTAAATTGCAATCCCACCCTCCCCCATGCAAGTCTTATGGGCCCCCGCTTATTGAATTCTATATTACATATTAGCATGCTGCCACTGTGAATGCTAGATTAGGTGCATTATGATTTCCTGGACCAATCCTAAATCAAAGTGTGTATAATTAGCCTAGTACTCCAATGAAACAACAAGCCTCACAGAGCCACAACAACGATGGTAAATACCAGAGCAGATTCTGCAAGGGTGCACAAACCCAACTGCCCTTTTTTTGACAGGCATCTAACCTGAAATAGTAGAGGGCTTGATGGAAGGACTTCAGCCACAGTGGGATTTTTCTGGTTTCTTTGTTTATCAGGAATTGCTAACAGTGTCTCAAAGACAAGGAAAACCTGCACTCAGCTATCCATGCCTTACACCTACTGCACGTGCAGTTCTGTATTACCTGATGTAAGATCTCTTTGTTAAGTGGTGGCCCAAAGGGAACATCTGTTCCTGATGGGTACGGTGAGTAGATCTCTGGCTTGGTATTTGGAGCTTGAATAATAAGTTGTTCAGTACGGAAGAAAGGTCCAAAGTGAGTGTCAAAATACTCCTTCTCTTTATGAGCTTGACTATTTGGTAGTGACCAGAGATCTATAGGATTTGTAGTTACTTTCACAAACGTCAGGCCTGAGGAGCACATGGCAATAATAACCAGGGAAAAGACAATAACAGGCCTGGGATTTCGGACACAGAAAGCTCCCCATGATGTGAATGTGACTCTTAACGCATTCTCAAACTGCTCACCAAGCCTTTCACACCAAGAAGCATCACCTGCAAGAATATATAAGGTAAATGACATTGCTCTCATTCCACAACATGACTAACATTTAAAAAGCTAAGCGCTTTTGTTGAACGTAATATAGATGCAAAAGCATAAAACTGAGGTGACAGCCAATATATTGCTATTCTCAATTTCACCTAAAACAGGACATGATCCAACTATTCTGTGCTTTCTGGTCTGTGCACATATCCCCCCTCCCCCCAAACCAGCACAGCAAATTGGGATGGAGGGGACACAACAAGGCTGAAGGTGTCCCTGAAGTCCAAGATACATTTAAAAGCCAATCATGTTATATGAGTAGGTTCATTTTCAGCTACTGAAAGTGGGGGGAGGTAAACTGATGTAGAAGCTGGCAATATGAAACAATATACCAAAATATTGAACTAGTACATAACTACAAAACAATAAAGAGTAATTTTAGCAACAATGTTATGACTGTCATTGTAAAGGGAGAAAAACCAAACTACACTTAGTCAAACTCTATCATTACTGTCTAGTACTTACCAGTATTCTGGTGTGAATTAACAGAATAAGCAATGTTGCTGTCAATAGGTGTATACTCAGAAACAAAGTGCCTCTTCCTGCAAAGGAAAGCACACAATATATCACTTAGATCATTCTTCCGTTTTGATTCAAGATATGCCAAGATACTGTTTACCAAGAAAAACATAGACAGAGATCATCAACATCTAATGTAAGAGTTGTAAAACTAAACTTCTTAGGCCCTGATGGCTTGCATTCTGACCAACACTCTCTCTTCAAATGTAGTTCAGTACACAACTCATGAACTGAATACACAACCTGGTCCTATAGGCACAAGAATGTGTAGTTGTGATGATACAGCAGCATGTTTTGGAAACCAAGCCTGCACTGATACAGAGTGTATTCATTTCAATACTCTTGTACAAGTAGGTTGTATACCAGGCAAGTAGGTTTGTACTGATACTTTCTTATGGAATACAACATCCAGACCAGACCATTTTAGTGGCAAAACCTGCCACATCTAATGTCTGTAGATGTTCCCCAGCATAGCACCATTAAGTAGCTGCCTTTTTACAGTCTCCTTGTTTAAATATTTCTCCTCTACGGCTGATGTGTTCCTCCCTATCCTTCCACTAATTCAGATTTACTCTTTCTCTTTAGGGGTAACCATACCTCCTCCCATATAACAGAAAACTACATTTAGCTGTAAAGACTGACTAAATTAGAAGGGTGAAAACATGAACCTGAGGTCTCAAGATACCAAACCATGGTTTGATATATTGTATGTGAACTGACCCAACTGACTCGAAGCTTCTCTAAAAGCACCCCTCATTTAAAATACTAGTACAACAACTAAATTTTAACTTGTTGGAACTAAATGTTTGTCACTAAATATTTAAGCAGTCTTACCTCTCTTAATGACAATCCTCTACTGTTGCAAGACTGGACTTTTAAAAGGCTTCCACAGTCAAACATGTGACCATCAGATACATCAAAATTAGTTTACACTGACAATATTGGTGTGCAGCACTTCAAACAATAGCTTTATTGTACCCAGCTACAATGATGCAACTGTGCTAAAGCACAGACAGCATTTCTAAGGGACATCATTCATAAATTTTAAAAAACCCTTTGAAAACTACATTTTATGAAGAATGTGCCCCCCCCGCCTGGTGTTTGCTTGTTTTTAAAAAATTAGGGACAAAAATAGCTATAAATAAATGTTCCTAAGAGAGTTCTTGTTCATCATCATATTCTTCTGTTACCTTTTGTATTTTTTGAATCATACAAAGCACTACAGCTGAAGCTAAACAGGGCATTGCTCACACTAACCATTCCTAAGCTTTGCCTATCCACATTTCCCTCACTTGAACCAAATTACTTTAAGGTAGCCAACTAATCACATTGCATGGACTCCCCATCATAGATATCAATATAAACTAATGAATGAACATGGAGTTATGCATATGGTTACTACAATATCCTGAATCTATACATTTTAAAACACTTTAAGCAACATGCAATGACAATGGGTATTTAACAGGTTGAGTACCCTCGTACAGGATAATTATGATAAACTGATAGTTTCCATCAAACAAGATTTTAGTAAGTGGGGGAATCTGCAGCTTTCCCTGATGGGTAGGGTAGCCACTATCAAGATGATGGTCTTACCTAGGGTGTAATTTCTTTTTCAAAATATACCTATTCTCAGGAACCACAACTTTTTCAAAAACTGAGAAAAGCTGGTACGTGAATTCATTTGCAAAAGAAGAAACCTCAAATAAAGTTTAAACTTCTTCAGGAAAAATTTGAAAGAGGAGGGTTAGCATTTTCAAACTGGCAGCTATATTACCAGGCAGTATCTTTAACATGGATATGAGAGTGGATTTTATTAAACAACCATAGAATTCTTAACATTGAAGGGTACAATCTAATGTTAGGTTGGCATGCGTTTATCTGGTATTCAAAGCAAAGTACTCACTCGTATTTTAAAAGCCACTTGCTTAGAGCGGCACTTTTGAAAACCTGGGATGAAATTAAAACACGTTTCTACGATAAAACACCAAAATGGGTTGCTCCCCTAGAAGCTTTTTCACACCCGAATTTGATGTCCAGGGTACGGAAGGTGAGCTACGAATTGTTGTTAGATAAAAGTAATGAGCTGAAAGCTCAAGATGCTTTACAATTAATGGATATTCACTTGTCATGATGGGAAAGAAACCAACTTGAGTCCAGATTTGCTAGAGATAAACAAGCAGGGTTTGTTTCTAAAATGTCAGAATTTGATAAAAACTTGACAGGGCCAGATAGTAAACTTATTCGTAGATTATACTTATTGCTGTTAGATTACAAGATGGAGTATGAGAGAGTCAAAGTTGTCATGATAAAATGGGCTCAGAACATAGGACATTCTATTGATTTAAGTAACTGGGAGAAGGTATGGGGGAGTATTAAGTATATGAAAGCGATACCACTGAAAAAAAATGTTTTTAAAATGTTCCATTGTTGGTATTTTACACCAGAGAGACTCACTCGTATATATCCTTCCTCTTCTAATCACTGCTGTAAATCGAAGGTGGGCTCTTTCTATCATGCTTGGTGGACATGTAGTAAACTTAAGAAATTCTGGAAGGAGATTCATATGATAATATGCCAAATAATTGATTTTAAGTTACCTTTAGCACCTGAAATTTTTCTGCTTAATATATTACCAGACAATTTGCAGAAACATGCAAAATATTTGGTGTTACATTTGCTGACTGCAATGAGGATTTTACTGGCAATATTTTGGAAGAAAGAAGAATTACGCAGCTGGCGGGATTTCATTTGCAAGTGCATGGAAGGTGGCTGAACTTGATAACTATGAAGTTGCACAGAAGGAAGAACAGCGTTTTTCAAAATATCTGGTCGAGGTTTTACGATTGGTTAGACAAGAATGTCTAATTATGTATTGAAAGTTAGTTAGTATTGGGAGTCTGGCTATATTATTTGTTGGATCCCATTTTATTTGGTGGTGGTGTGTGTTTTTTATTTTTTGTTCGTCTGCACTATGGGAAAATAATAAAGATATGTGGTTTAAAAAAAGGACAATGGGTATTTAACCGAAAAACACTATAAATGGAATTACTGAAATTCTCAATAAAGGTGCATTTTGCAAACATTCACCAAACAGCTTGCATGCATGCCATTTAACATTACATCAACAAAAGCACCATGAATTTTTTAGTGTCTGTACATTATATATAAAAGGGTGGCTATTTACCTGTAACACCAGACTCCCAAAACCACTGCAAAAAACACAAGTAAAAATCCCATGTAGGAGATCCACATGATGACATACATAGCATCCAAACCAAGCAAAAGCCATGGTGCGGGAGGTGGAGGGGGCTTTGGTTTGGGACCACAGACAGCAGAACAGTCCTGGCAGCTGCAGGGTCCTGTAAAGTCATCCACAGACTCGTTGCAGCCTTTGGTGGCATTATTCATAGGAGTCATTCCATGGGTGGAAACATCTGAACAAAATACATTAAATACAAAAAGGTACAATATGCCACAGAGTTTGCACATACAACCTATGACTTAAAAGTGACACAAACAGCTGTTTGGCGTCTTCATCTTTTAGTATTAGTAAGCCATCAGAATAATTCCACAGCTCACTCATATTAAGCTTACTGAAGTGCTGATAATGTGCTTATTAATCTCAATACATTAGAAAACCCACAGAAAAATGCTCAGAATTACATAAAACCATTTTTGTAACAAGTTACCCCCTCCAACATACATAGAGCACTATGATCACAATGCTGAACTTCCATGGCCATCAGAGGTTGGATTTTAACCTTGTCCTTATCCCCCTTCCCAAAAAAGGGCAGGGTAGCAGCTTGGAGGTGTTGTAGCATATGTCTACACTCAAAGGTACAAGTCTCCTCTGCAGCTCATCTTTAGTTGGTTTCAGCGGTATTCCAACTGCCTTGACAGGCATGATCTAGCCACGGTTATCTACACCCTGGTCACATCCAGTTAAATTAATACACTCTACATGAAGCTGCCTTTGAAGGCTGCTCAGAAGTTTCACCTTGTGCAAAAAACACCAGTGAGATTACTTTGTGGTATGAATTACAGGTAATGCGTCTTATCTGTACGAAAAGGCCTATACTGGCTACTAATTATTTCCAGGCACAGTTTAAAATGGTTGGACCAGGTTTTTTGAAAGAACAGCTACTCCCACATGAGCCTGCCCATCAGTTAAGGCCCTGCTGTGTGCACTCTCACCTAGAGAGGAGAGTTGAGCAAGCACCAGCAACGGGGCCTTTTCAGTTTTAGTGCCTCAGTTGTTGAGCTCCTTCCCCCAGAGACTCACCTACCATAAAACACTCCTTTCCCCCCATGACTTTTGAGGATTCCCCACACATTTTCTCCTGCCCTCAGACATTGCAGCCAGAATGCTGATCAGAGTGGGTCACTGGGGCCTGATCAGTCTGTGCCCTTCTACACTGGCTCCCAATCTGTTTCCAGGCACAAGCCAAGGTGCTTGTCTTGACCTTTAAAACCCTTCATTGCTTGGAGCTGGAATACCTGATGGACAGCCTACTCCCTTATGCACCTACTAAACTGCTCTCTTCCCAGGCCCTGAAACTAGGTGGGTGGCAATTTCATGGCACCAAACCTTGGGAACTCTTTCTGCAGAGGGACTCACGTGTCCCCTTGCACTGCTGTTTACCACCAGCAGATAAAGGATTTTTTTGTATTGTTTTGTCTGGTATTCTCTCAGTAATCCCTCCTTCCTCCCATTCTGATGTATTTTTTATTGTACTATATGTTTATTTTAATGTCGCTTTAACTGTTTGAATGATGTGTTTTTGTTTGGTTTTAATGTTTTTAAGAAACATTTTTATTATACATGTTTTTAATCTGAGAGCCACTTTGGTGGCCTAATGATGGCAAAAGGGAGGTGTATTACTTTTGTAAATAAATAAATATAAATGGTGTTCTTGTTCAGCTAGATAAAGCTGGACTCCATTAATTAACAATTTCAACCAGTGATCATACCTGTGCTATTATTTCAACTGGAATTCCCCAACTTGAGCTCTTTAAATGGAAGTAGCAGGATAAAATGGAGTTATAACCAGCATTTTCCTCAGTTTTTAAATTTTTTGTAGTTTTGAAACACAACAATATTCACATGAACTGTTCTCATTTGTAGATGGTGATTAAGAATGTAATAATCTTTCCCACAGAATACTAAACAACTGCTAGGCTGAAGTTAAAAAGAAACATAAAAGTAATTCTAAAGTAACTATTCTGCTGCCTGTGCTTCTAAATTAGCCACATTAATGTAATTGCAAAAGATACAGCCAAATATTTTCGTATGTTTTACAACAGCAGCTTAATCACTTGAGCATGTAATATGAAGCTGCTACTAACCATCTTGCTAACTACAGTTCGGTAAGGAAAAGCATCTTAAAACATTTGTATTTCTTACCTGAAAAAACTGCTATGATGTTGAAAGGAGTCTGACCATTGTCCTTGCTGAACATATACTGAATCCAGTTGGTTGCATTGCATTCCCTAACATCTCTCCCACACAACAGTCCTAATGCTTTAACATTGCTTGATGGAGCTTCCACATCTTTACAGGCATTATACATAGCTAGAAGTGTGGACAAGAAAGAAAATATTGCCAATATTGAAAGACACAAATGGAATGTTGTAAGTCGTCTACGGGAATAAAATACCTCTAAATTTATAACAGGGCTCATGGACATTATGGAAACTGTTCAGAATTAACCATAACTCTACAAATCCCCTTCCCAGCTTGCCAATGGCAAGTATCCCTCTTATCAATGTTATGAATAGAAGTGAAGGAGGCCCTGTAACCCTTTGCACACTTTTGCTGAAAAAACAAAACATCATTGTTTTGGCTTTTGCAGAAGGAAGAACAAAGGGAGACATCCAGGGTGGCAGACACCTCACTTAAGAGACAGGAAATAAGGGTGGAATTGCCAATCTGTGGCTGTGGTCAAGAAACCAAGTGAAGTACAAGCAGATTGCAGTAAGGATCTGGTTCTCCAGTCTGTGGTGAGCAAGGACACTGCACAGGAGGAAAGTTATGCAATAGGGCTGTTATTTGAAGCAGCTGTAGGCCAGCTGCTGCCTCAGGCAAGGAAGAAAATACCAGATCAGTTGTCAGAGTGGGCAAGGCACCACTGCAAGACTCCCAAAGCCTGGAGCCATTTGGGAGTAGGAAGGACACACAATTCACATGAGAGGGAAGGGTCTAATTTTTTCCCAAGTAAAGCAATATAGCATCACTTTAGGCAACCCACCCCCGCCCCAGACCAGCTCACTTCTATCATTTATTTAGAAGATGCCACCGCCTCTCCAGAGAGCCTGCTCAGGGTAGCTCACAAAGCAAAACACAGTAAAAACATGAATAAAAGTCATTAATAAACTATTAGAATCCCAGCATTCTAGAACTGGAGCCAGACTGGGGACAAGAATGGTCAATAGCAACAAGAGTGAGAAACTGGGAGAAGGCTCAGATCCCCTCACCCAGACATTCATTTGATATAGAAGTCAATAACCATTCACAGAGTCCTTCTTTAGATGAAACAGAGCAGAGATGTAAACAAGACGGACAAGAACAGCAAGATCCAGCTTGAACAACAGTGCTTTCCTCCAGCATAAGGAGCCTTCCCCAGAGGTAGAGGACTCTTCCACCAATGGAAGAGGCTTTAAACATATGAAACTGCCTTACACTGAATCAGACAAATGGCCTATCAAGACTTTGCATCAGTGCTTGGCTCTATACACCAGAAGAAAGCCCTGTTGTAAGCTGAACTGATCCGCAAGACCCAACCTAAAACATATTCCCTCCTGTAACATCTAGCTTTTCCCTATATTTAGGGGTAAGTTTGTTGTTTGGTTGAGTAGTAGATTTTTTCCAAAGACTACATTGGGTCTCCTAAATCAGTCTCATAAATAGGACTAGTGACTGATCCCCATTATCCAGCAAGATGATTACTTTTCATGTTCTCCCACCCCAGTCAATCACTTATGGCCTGCAGATGTACCACCCAGTCATTTATACATGTATATGCAGAAAAATAATCACTTTTTATAAATTAAGGGAGTAAACAATAAATATCTGATCAGCTAGCTTACAATTAACAAATGTTTTTCCAATGTAATACTGCAGCTCTGTGATGCTGGTTTTGTTCTCTTTGCTAACAGGATCATAATACGGAAGTGTTTGTGTGACATTTAGAAACTCGGACTGATGAGGACTGCAGGTTAGCTCACAGAAGAGATTTACGAAGTTATAAAAACATGATGGACACCTGAAAAGAGACAGGCAACATCAGAATCCATCCAGTATGTGGAATAATATACAGTAAATATATGTCAATATATTTAATTCTCAATCTGTTCCCAATTATGAATACTTAAATCTGTGGACTGGGGCCAGGTGGAAGGAAAGGGGACTTTTGTTCTACAAACTTGGGGAATGCCCCAGATTTGCAGAAAAATCTGTTAAATTTAACAACATGGGGGGCATAAAACCCACAAACACAGGAACAAGTTGCCCACATAACTGTGGACAATATAAACACATGGGGCGGGGGGGACCACACAATCCTATGGACCCTAATGCAGTTCACCCCATCTTTCCTCTGGAGAATGATGGGCTAGGAGAAGCAGCAAGACGTACCCGCAATGAAGTGGTGGCGTTGCAGGCAGCTGAGGAGAAAGGAGCCTTTGCTGCCTCACCTTCAGCCAGATGGATGGGTGGGCAGGCATTGCTATCGCCCCCTGAACTGCCTCTGCATAAGCCACTGCTAGCTGGCTCACCTCCCACTCACTCACTCCTGGCAGAGGAGGGTGCAATGTGGGCTGGTGAGGAAGGAGCCAGCACCCCACTGTTTCTTAAGCCAGGCAGAAAGGCAAAGGGGGAGAGCAGGAGCCTGCACTCCTCTCCTCTACTGAGGTGGTACAGCAGCCAGCCAGCCAGGGGAGCTGCTGCTAGTCCCTCACTGGCAGGCGGGGAGAAGGACGGACAGGCAGGCAGGGGGATGAGTAGGAGTTAATGCCACTGCCCGCCCCCACAACTGCTGTGTAAGCTGCAGTGGGGAAGCAATGTGGCTGGGAAGGAAGGAGCTGCTAATGCTGCTCCCCTACCACCTGCACCTGGAAGGTGGGTGTGTTTGGTGGGTTGGCAAATAGGGGAGGGGAGAGGGCAGCAGCAGTGGCAGCACTGCTGCCAGGCAGACTGCCTGGCAAGCACCTTACCCAGCAATCAAGAAGAAAGAGATTAGGATGGGATTCCCCTGCCCCCACAAGTCTTGCAGGTCCCAATTTGGATACACCTGAGAAAGCTGTCATTGTATTGGCTCCATTTTGCATCATTTCAATTATCAAACGATGTGTGGATTGGTATCTAAGGTATTCCTTGGGAGAACAGTGAATAATGTTAAATTTATTTATTTACGAGATCTATGTCTCTACTGAATCGCAGCCACTAACCAATTGGTGCTATAGTCCCATCAGATCTGTCTGAATGTTTTATTGGCTGGGCTCCTGCTGTAGTGCTGGCAATTACATTGATGGCTTGACATCATTTCTAGGGTGAACCCAGAAGTGACATCATGCTACTTTATGATTCAGTGGAAACACGATGGTAAAAACACAGAGTTTGCTCTAAATCCTAGAGCAGCACAATGTCACTTGTAGGTTCAACCTGGAATTAATGCCACATCATTGATGTGACAGTGCCCCTCCCATGCCCCACTGTCCCTGGCCAAGTGCCAGCAGCTGGCTGACAACACTACTTCTTAAGGAACGTCGCAGGTAATAACTAACATACCTGGAAAGAAACTGCAAAGGAAGGTCCAAGTTGGCTTTCAAATTCTGAAGCTGTGGCACATCACAACAAAGACTAACATTCCCATAGAAAAAACCTGGGCAGAGTTCCTTGACAAAAAAAACAGATATTGAATGAAACACTTAAAAATGATAAGTAAAAATAACATATCTCAGATTTGTTTCTATTCTAAAAGTCCTACACCTCATTCTGAACACTGTAATTAGGTAAATAACTCATCGGTTTCAAGAAAATATATTTCAAACTTAGCATTACAGTAAAAGTAATATTTCATTCTATCTTAAAAGTTCCAGATAATTAAAATAAAAGAGACTGGATTTCACCTCATTTTAAACCTCACAGGACTTAAGACTTAAGTTGGCCCCCCAACTGCAGAGGACTGAGTTCAATAATTGGAATGCAGCTTACAGCATAGTTAACTTAATATATTATACAAATTAATACTAGGGATAAGAATTCATACATAATCTGCTGTAACAAAAACAAACTTTATTTAGACACAGTTTAAGAGGAAAGGTATCCCTATGTATTCTACCTCAGCTCCTTTCAAGTTGTTATTTTTAGGATCATTTGGGAACATTCTTATCCATAGGAGATTTACCTGTAATAGTTCATAGCTATCCTTTGGTAGAGGCACTGGTGGTCCATCATATTTACAATTGTACCTTTTATCATCAGAAGCATTTCCACACTCACCGTACCAGACACAGGAGTCTGAAAATACCTAAATAACAAAAAAAAGGGGGGGGGATTAAGTTAGGGACCCAAAATATGTCAATTAGTCTACAGTCATAACTCTAAGGATATTTTGAAGTTAAAGAAAGTTAAGATGAATTAAAGCTCAGAATTTTTACAACTACGATTTCTTCCCATTGTGAAAACATTTCCTCGGAGTAGATGTTCAAAACCATGTCTGATATCAAAAGAGCTAGTTTAGGTGCACCCAAGGGCTTCACCCTAAGCACTGCAGTGTTTTGAATTTTATTTGTGGAACAGCAGGCTACTGAAAGTCATCTCAGTTGCTGGAGCAATCTGTCATGTGAATGCTATCAATGAAACAAAACCCCTGACTCTGCTCAGTACACAGAATTAGGTGTATGGGGCTTTTTTTATATTTATTTCTATCATTTATAGTCCACCTTTCTCACTTGGACTCAGGTGGATTACACAGAGTGAGTTAACACAACCAACAGGAGGGGGGAATTCAACAAGCAATACAATAGGATTAGGGTTGCAGAGCCAATCAGAAATCTTAAAACAGAACTGAAGCAAAAAACACACACTGAGCCTTTTAAAGAGATAAAACCCAATATAACACACCACAATTCATCCAATGCAGAAACTACGTAATTTAACACCACTATTATTTTAAAACTATATCTTGAGCTGACTGTTGACTTTCTGTATTCTTACTACATGTAACAGATCTTGCTATCACATGATAAGACCCATACTAGAACTGACACTAATGTTCATGAATAACTGAAGCCATTTAATTTTTAGAATGTAGACTTTAATTTCACTTCATTCCAATTTAAGATTCCTGAAGAGACACCCACAATAAAGAAATCATTGAAAGCAACAATTTAAAAACTACAGACTAACAAAGCCAAGTATGCATGCAAAGACATACACACACAACACAGGAATATCACACATTTTTATCAAATGAGAATACCCCAAATGCCCTCAGGAACAAAATTCACCTACCCTTGGCATATAAACAATGACCAAGGGTTAACAAGGTGAGCTTTTCTAGTGAAGAAGGCTGCCTTGTTCTCCCCTTGTTACTGTTTAGGCAGCAAGCCCAACATCCAAAATGAAGCTACTCATCAGATGTTAGATATTTTAGTGTATTTGAAAAATTTGCACCAAAAATTATTTTTACCATATTTCTCTAAAAGTACTTATGTCTGATCTACACATTTTCTGAATACTTAAACAAGGAGATTAAACATAATTTTTTTTCTGGAAAAGATGGTAAGAACAGTTTTGGGGTAAATGTGTTTTACTCAAGAAGCTGAAGTAAATTATGCTGAAGAAAAGCAATCAATTGATACCAAGTAAAAGATGTACAAAGGCCCAGGCAACTGCATTTCATGACTGCCCAATGTTTAAAAGTCTGCTAATAGTTTTATACAGCATCCTGGGATGATGAGACTATAATACGGTGTTGTATGAAAAAGCCTTCAAAACAGCATTACATGTGTGCAAACAGTAGCACCCCCTAATGAGAAAACACCACAGAGTTTTGAACTGAGATAACGTTGGCGAAATGTTGCTTTTCAAAACTCAAGCTCAGAAAACTTTGCCAATATAAGCTCAACTAATAACTTCAGCTACTATCGGTGGACCTTCCATTCACCCCAGAATGTTATTTGTATATAAATGCTGAGCATGTTACTCTGACAATGCCAATATTAAAACAAGGGCAGAGGCTGCAAATAGATAAAGGATAGCAAGAATGCCAGTGCCTTCAGTAATTCAGAAGGAGACGACAGCAGCTTAAATATTTGAAGGGGAGGGACACAGACTCACAAGACAAGATGTTACATACATCATGTGACGTCTTCTGTCATAACACATTTCCAAAGAGCTGGAAGGAAATGTGCTGACAGCAGGCACTTTTGTATCTTGTCCCTAACACAGAGGTTTTTCCTTCCAGCTAGCAGTACATGAACTAGAAATCACAATTAGAATAACAAAAATAGTGTATGAAGTTTAATAGGCTCATGATGTATCTCTGCCAAGTCCACAATCCAAATGTTATCTCACACATTCTCTAGGTGTCAAACCCATATTATCTCAGTTCCCCTATTCACACACATAACTATAATACCGGCCTATTTTGCCACTGTAAGGTTCTGAACATTATGTATATACCATGGAATTTGCACTTTGGGAATGTTCAGAGGCTAAACTAAACCTACCCTTATAGGCAATCAAGAAGATTCAGACTAAGTTTCCCCCCTCCCCCCACAAATTCCAGTCTGCAAAGATAGCAGGATGTCAATTCAAGCATTGATGGAGTTCACCAAAAGAACAAAAGACCTTGCCTGAAAGATCCATAATGGCACCAGAGCACTGAAAACTGCTGAGATTTTTCTAGGAGCTGGCTAGTAATTTTCCTTTAGGTATATTTGGGAGAGGGGGGAGTCTAGTGGACAATAGGTTGCCAAGGCTGGCAGCTGGCCAGAAACTCATCTTGCCTCCTTCCACTGGCAATGTCATGGCATCACTTCCAGGCTGATCTAGCATTCACCTAAACTTCTGTGGTTTAACCATAGAGTTCTGGGTGAATGATAAATCATTACCTAGTGCAATGTTGTCCCTTTAGGGTTGTACCAGGAGTCATGTAATGGTGTTGGACCGACGCCAATACCCCTCCCATTTTCCCCAGAATTTTTCTCTTCTGTTGTCCAGCTTAGTGGCAATGGGAAGAACCAGTCCAAGGCAGGAAACTTCCCAATGAACTTGGGAGACCTGGCCTCTCTAAGTATAAGAGAAGTAAATGGAAAAGAAGATTCAGGAATTCTTTTGGGAGGAAGAAAGGAGTCAGACTCCAAGAAGAGATCAGAAAGGAACATCTCCTCCCATATTATCTAGCCTGACAGCTAAGATCTTCCTCACAAGCCCTGCTCTATATGCCCTTGTCATCAGAAGGGAGGCAGGAAGCAACTAGAGGCAGGCCCTCTTCAGTGATGGGACTTCACCTGTGAAATGCCCTTTCCCTTAAGACTCACCTGGTGCCTACTCTCCTTTCTTTTAGCTGCCAAAGCCAGAATGGTCCTGTTCAATGCTTCCTCTAAGCTGTGGAGTCTTGTGAGCAAAAATTCTACTTTGTGAGCTACTGGCATTAAAGTTGTGAGCAAGCGATTTGGCCACTGCATAAATTAGTTTGCTCTGGAGCCCTTCTTCATGAGCTAAGACAAAAATGTGTGAGCCAGAGGCTAAAAAACTGTGAGCTGGTCATACTAACTCAGCTTAGAGGGAACACTGGTCCTGTTTACCCAGGCTTTTAATTAAGGGAATATTTAAAAAAAAAATTAAAGCAACATTATTTTACAGTCTGTGTTAATCTGAGAAATGTTTTAAGACCCATTTTAAGCTGCCCTTTCTGTAACCAGTAAAGGAGCTGCAGTGGCTCAAGTGGTTAAGACGATGAACTGCAGGCTGTCAAAGGTCAGTAGTTCAGCAGTTCGAGACCCGGGTGCCGTATGACGGAGTGAGCTCCCGTCTCTAGTTCCTAGCAGTTCAAAAGCAAGAAATTGCAAGTAGGTAAATAGGTACCACTTCGGTGGGAAGGTAACAGCGTTCTGTGCGCCTTGGTGTTTAGTCATGCTGGCCACATGACCACGGAAATGTCTTCGCTGGCTCTTCGGCTTTGAAACGGAGATAAGCACCGCAACCCTAGAGTCGGATTCGACTGGCTTTCGAGCAAGGGAACCTTTACCTTTACTCTCTAACTAATAACAGCTTATTCAAGTTACTAGCATTATGTGGCTGGTCCACATCCACACAAAGTCTAACACAGGTCATGCTTACCAAGTTACAAAGATAAGATAGGAAGATGTGTGCCTAGTTCTGACAGAATAAGCAAATTTTCCAAGGTTCTCCTCTACAGCCAGGATGGTTGGAGTATGACAATGATTCTTAAGCAAAAGAAATAGAATGTTTGGGTTGCGAGTTATCAGGCAAGCATAACTCTCAACTGCTGGAGCCTGTGAATAAGAAGAGTGGAACAACGCTGGGAGCTGAACTGTTCCACAAGGCCTAGCAGCTCGGGATCTGGCCCAGCTGAGTAAATTCCATATACCCTGTGACAGAATGAAGTGCCTGTGGCACCTGTTTCAACTTATATAGGAAGCTCTTTGAATCTTTGAATTATTTTATTGAAATGCTGATTAGATGGTTGTTGTGACTTAATATTTCCATTTCCAAATGTTTTCTGGGCTTAAGTTTTGAACAGCACAATATATATAGCTACTTAACTCGGTACAAAACTCAAAAGTGTTTCCTGATTAACAGTTCTATATAACATAACCCCATGGAAAATATAATTGGCACCAATATATCAAAGTTCTGGAAGCATATTCATTTTAGGACACTATGTTTTAGAACAAAATTTTCAGACATTTTATTTTTTGAATGATCAGTAATTTATTACTTGCAAATATGCTTGCTTTACAAGGTCAGATTCCTACAGTCTATACTTGACCATGACTTTGTTCTCTTGCAAAAAGTGGAGGGGGGCAGATAGGCAGGGAAACAGAAGAGGACCACCCAGGAGAAGTAATCTTCCACTCAGGTACTCTGATCACCAGCCAGCTTTACCAAACACTCATTACTTGTTTATCCTTGTAGGCTTTGTGCTGGATCTGAGAGGAGCCCTAAATCCACATTTTCTCCCTATTTCCTTCAATCATGATTGTAGCTAGCAGAATCCCCAGACACGGAGGCTATGCCTTACAGAGGCCATATCTGAACCATCCAGGAATGGAACAGAAATCTACCTCTCATTTCTCAATGTACTGTTGTTTGCTTCTGTGCTACCAGCCGTTGACAGTATTACCTACAGCTCATTGCTGTAATACACACACACACACACGCACACAAGTGGGGACCCACAAGAAACTTGCAGGGAGGAGACATTCCCTTATCTTTGCTTCCTTCCCTCTTCTCCTTTCTTTCACTTTCCAATCCTCCAATCCTCTCTTCTTTCCCTCCCCCCAACCAAGCCAATCCTCCCTTCTCTCTCTTCCCTCCCCCACCAAGCCAAAGCCCATTTTTATCTTTCTCTCCTCCACAGCCAACCCCCTTCTTTCTCTTTCTCCCCCCCTTTCCCCTACCTTTGGGCCCAGCAGCAGTGGCACCTGGGAGCTGCTTCAAGCTGGAGCAGATCCCGGTGGTGGCCATGTCCAGAGTGGCTCCCAGCATCTGCCACTGCTGAAGCCAGGCCCAGAGCCTCTCCTGGTGTTCCCCGCCACTATGGCCAGGACGAGAGCCTCCCCTGCATTCTCTGCTGCCACGGCCTGGAGCAGCTCCCAGAGTTCCCCACTGCCATAGCCGGGCCAAGCATCTCCTGGAATTCCCTGCCACGGTAGCTGGACCCAGAGCAGCTCCATACAAACAGCAGCAGCCAGGCCCTCAAAGGTAATTTGTGTTGTCTGCAATTTTTGGGGGGGGGATTTAAACCCCCCACTGTATTTCTTTTTACTTTTCAGACTTTTCTGCAATCCTAGGGGGTCACCCATGTTTGAAGAAAAATCTGTTTGAGGTAAGTGTGCACCCATCTGCAGATAATAATAAATGGACATAAATCCAACATTAAAAACTGCAACATTCAAATCAGGAAAACATTTTAATCTTCCAGGTCATTCCATTGCTGACCTAAGAGCAGCAGTCCTCAAACAAACAAAAAATGTCAAGGGTCAATTACAACGCAAGATTGCTGAACTCAAGATAAATCACAAATTCAGAACAATGGACCTCCCCCGCCCTGGGCTGAATAGGGACACAGGATTCTTATCTCACTACAGATGCTAATTTTCGGCCCCCAAACATTTCAGCCTCTGCTCTAATCAAGCTGATTACAATATACATTGTATCTCTGCATCCTTTACAAGTATTCTTTACAACACTTCTCCCACCTGCTGACCAGGACAAAACGACTCCGAGATCTCCATTTCTCATGTCCGATGAAGGGAGAATCAACTCTTGAAAGCTTCTACCATGAAACTCTTGTTGGTCTGTAGGATAATACTGGACTCAAATCTAACTGTTCTACTGCAGACCAATTTCAGCTACCCTCTGAAACTATTCTCACCTATGTATCCCTCCCACCTCCATATCTAACTTTTAAAACATATCTGGTTGTATCCTTCCACTCTATTCAATTGGAGGGCAATCCGGTCACTGCAAAGTGCATTCTGTTGGCAGAAGACTCTGTGCCAACATGCTGCCCTTAGCTGAGCTGAGTTGTAGAATGCAGCCCACCAATGACAGTGCTACTCATCAGTCCAAAACCAATATAAATGTACATTGTGTTTGGAACAAAATCCTGGTGTGCTGACAAAGACATCTCAGTTTTGAAGGGAAGTATTATCATAATCTATGAAGTTTTTGTGCAGGCTTACAATCCTACACATACTGAGCATGGGGCAGGCTGGCTGTTGCAATTTCTATTGTACTCTTTCCTTCCCTGCCTGATTGTAGTTACCTTCCTCACAAAAAGCTTGTTTGTAGACCAATACTGGCGATACCATGGGATTCCCAGGGTAGCTTGAGAGCTTGTGGCTGTAAACACAAATGCTGCTTTCCTAACTACTGGCTATGTAGACTTCTCACAGGAAAAGTGCCATAGGTTCTTCTTTGCAGTATGTTTTTGTGTTGTGTATAGGAACAATGATTAAGCTCCATGACATTATAATAGTATCTTTCATTATCACATATGCTGATTGGAACTGCAGATGCATGGGCTCTATGGGGATGTTATGCACCAATGACATGACTGGTCTGTGGCAGTAGAGTTGCCAAGGATACAATAGGAGGGGGGCTGTCTATTATGCTATGGTGTCTCTTGGTTCCATTGGCAATACTTGGCTTTCAATCAAAATTCTATATTAAGCTGAAGTATCTACCACCAGTTTAGCAAGATCATACACTTAATCTTCCCATTTATAGTTGGTACTATTTTATATATCATTTGGTCTATTTGTGAAATTCAAATAAGAATGAAAACTATACTTTTAAACAATGATTACAAATAAAACCAAATTAGATATGGAGCTGCAAGCTGATACAATAAAGCAGGACCCATGAATATATCTTTGAGAACTGGCAACTGGGGGGAAAGGCTGAATTGTTTTTAATCACTGTGGTAAACAGAAGGGAGATAAATTGATACTTAGAAATGATCGGCACTGTCAACAGAAAGATTCATCTTCCTAGATGTTTCATATTCAGCTTCAATTTTCCTAACGCAAGTTTTGTAGTTGTAGCACAGACCATTGACTGAAGATCATATTTAATTACATATCACAGATAGATTATCTCATTTCCTCCAGATAATATAACTTAACTATATACAGCTAGAATCTGTTGGGGTGGGGACAAGTGAATATGAGCCAGTAAATACCAGCCAGTAAACCGAAGCTGCTAAGATTCTGACAAACTACTGTGAAATATACTAATTAAGCAAGTTGTTTAACTACTCTTCAGCACACATTTCAGTGTTAGAGTGTTTAGTGCTGTACAGAAAATAAGTCATCTATGTTTCAGTTTTTAGTTCTGATCTGGATAGCCCAGGCTATCCCAACCCACTCAGATCTTGAAAGCAAAGCAGGGTCAGCCCTGGTAAGTATTTGGAAGACCCCCAAGGAATATCAGGGACATGAGGCAGGCAATGACAAACCGCCTCTGAACATCTTTTGCCTGGATAACCCCACAAAGTTTCCATAAGTCAGCTGTGAGTTGACAGCCAAAAAATAAAAGTCAGGTGATTTCAGACAGTGTAGCATTAAAGAAAATTATGTCTACACATTAGAAACAGAAACCATCTTTGCAAATAGATACAACATTTCATCATATTGGCCTTGAGCAGTGTCCAATGACCACAGATATTCAGGGTAACTTGACATTTTAGCTGAATTCACCAAGCTGCTTTTCTACTGCAAAATGACTCTTAATCTTATTCTTTTAATAGTAAGTGAGATCTCT
This sequence comes from Gekko gecko, assembly GCA_029375565.1. Classification (NCBI taxonomy): domain Eukaryota; kingdom Metazoa; phylum Chordata; class Lepidosauria; order Squamata; family Gekkonidae; genus Gekko; species Gekko gecko. The sequence continues at coordinate 62,843,125 of JAPDNY010000009.1, forward strand.
TAACACTGAATGATTCACCACAGTTTAAGGTCATCTTGTAGCAGAAATTAACAGATCGATTTAAAACTGCCAAGTGTGAGCAATCTTACAGCAGGAGAGTCATGAGAAAGGAAGTCACAGAGGAAGGCTTACCACTGGTACTAAGTCCTAGCCTGTAATCCACAAAAGACTGGAAACTTGATTCTGAAAACAAGTACAGGAACTACCTAGGTTCAGAGACCCATGCTTCAGCATAGGTGTTCAGTGGACAACTAAGACCGGTGCTAGTTAGAGTCATTCTCTTCACCCAGCATTTATCTTATTGTACAAAATCAGCAAAAGCAAAACTTATTAAGAGCCACCTGAAGGAGTACTGTCCAACTACTATTCATAAATGCGGCACCTAATATAAAAAGAGACAAGGTGCAACGGAAGGCATGTTTTCGGTCAGAACCAAACTCCCTCCTCCTTAAGATCACCCCCTATTCTGTATCTTACGCCAACCCACAACCACGGGGTAAAGACAAGCCTTTTCTCTCTCCGCCATACAGAAGCACCTGATTCAGGGAGGCGGCCCATAGTCTGCCGGCGGAATCCTCTCTTTTCAAGGCCGCAAAACTTTCCCCATATACCAGGCCGGTCTTGCCCCATTCCCCCAGAAACACTCCACTCACCCGGCCGGGGAGAAGCGCTAGCAGACCGACGAAGGCAAGGCTCAGGCCCCGAAGCCACCCTCCGCCTGGGCGGACCAGACCAGCCAGCCTCCCCATCTTCGCACAGCCCACGGCGGCCCCGTTCGCTGCTAGCTGCTGGAGGGCTACGGCACTCGAGGCGGCCCCGCGGCAGTCAAGAAACTGCTCAGCGCCGGGAGGGCCGTCCCTTCTCTGGGGCTGGGTTCTGTCGGAAAGATCGTACGGACGTCAGAGTAGTCCTCCTCGCTAGGCTCGGGGCCGGCAACCAACCAACCCGCCCTACCTCGCCTCAGAGCTCCTCCTTCGCTCCGCAGAACGGCCGGCCTTTTCCCAGGAGGTGGCGCTTAGCAGGCCCCCGCCCCCTCACACCACCGGCATGCACTGTCCGGCTCACGCCACCGGCGAGCACTGCCCCGATTCTCTGTCCCGGCCCTGCACCGGGCCGCTCGTGGAGGCGCAGAACGCCTTTCTGACCGCGGACTCTTCTGAAACGTATTTCCTGAGAAGCCAGAGGATTTTAAGCCCTGGTTCATATGGTTGAAGCTCAGTCAAGAGAAGCGTACTGGGCGATTGCTACCACACAATGCCAAAAATACTGAACATAGAGTCTGGGCGGAAGGAGCCCTCGTTGATTTCAGGCTCGTTTCTTAGTACGCGCATGCAGGGTTGCAAATTGCGATCGCAGTTTTCTTATTTTCTTTTCCGGAAATTCTGGAGCGTTGTGAGTCTTTGCTGTGACAACAGCGCCGCGCTTGTTTCGCAGCGCCTCCACCCCCCCTCGGAAATACAGTCATTTTTGTTCAAGCTCACTCATCACGTGCCTGCAATGTGTCTGCATCCTCTAGGCTTGAATCACAAGGTCTTGGTGCGTTTTGCTTCACATTCAGCGTAGTTCTTCATTTTAAAATGTTGTCAGCATTTCTTTAGGCCTGATTCTGATGGCTTTAATTTCAATATACCCTTCCTTTGACGGTGAGAAAACAACCCCTGTATAAGAATTCAAACTGCTTCTGAGTCATTGCTCCACTACCAGTCCAGTTTACTTGTGATAAATCTTTTTAATGATTGTTGATTTCATGCACATTTTTGGACATTTTTTTCATAGAGAAGTGAGCAATTAGTGGCTGGCCACAGGTGCACATGTACATCATTGGATGCATTCAGCATACTTGTCATAACATTTTCTGCTTTTTGCAAGGTTCAGGCACATATCTGAGCAGTCCTCTGTTACATGGCCATATGGTGAAGAAATCCCAGGCTCCACCCAAATACCAGAAACCTGGGATAGCTCTGCAAAGACTCCCTTTCTGGAAAATCTACAACTAAAGACTCCTTTATAGTTGCAGCTTTGTTAAGGAGACCCACATTACAACCGTTTCATTATGGCTTTTCTTTGCCAGTTTAATGTGAATTAGAAAAAAAAAAGGAAAATCAGTCAATTCTGTGTGTAGCAGTTAAGTTATGGTCAGAACCACTTGAGCAGGGCATTTTGCCCCAGGCTCCAGCAAAGAAAGATGACTCTTCCTTAGCACCTGCACATACTATTAGCCCATGCCCAGGCCCTGCTATGTTCTTCACCTGAATTATTGATATTTTGTTTAAAATTTTCATTAAAAAGGAAATGTGTTAGATGGCACTGAATCTCAACACAAAATTGTGTAACAGTGGGAACATCCCCCAAGGAGGAATCCCAAGGAGGGCAGGCAGGGTAGAACAGGACTTGCAGGCCAGAGCAGGCACATTCTGCCATGGAAGGTGATGCTTGAGGAGGGTGGAGAGGGGAGGCTGCACAGCAGGCATGAAGAAGAAGAGAAGACAGGATTTATACCCCACCTTTCACTATCCAAAGGAGTCTCAGAGCAGTTTACAATCCCTTTCCCTCCCTTTTCCCACAACAGACACCCTGTGAGGTAGGTGAGGTTGAGAGAGCTTTTTTGAGATCTGCCCTTGAGAGAACAGCTCTGAGAGAATTTATGACTGAGCCAAGGTCACACCAGCAGCTGCATGTGGAGGAGTGGCAAATCAAACACGGTTCTCCCAGATTAGAGTTCACACTCTTAACCACTACACCAAATTGGCTATCAAATTGGATGTGACACCACAGAGAGCCTGACCTCCCATGCTGCCATTTTCTCTGGGGGAACTGATCTCTGTAGTTTGGGAATCAGCTGAAATTTCAGGAGAACTCTGAGCCTCATCTTAAAGCTGGTAATCTTAGATTTAAGTGATTATTCAAAGCAGTGTTGTGCAGACAGTCTGTAATAGGTTAACTGAATTCTTTTTGCTCCTTGGTCAAACTTAAACTAGCTATAAAATGCGTCCTTGGAAAACTGAAAGGGAAGGGCCTGTTTACTGGTTAGTTTCTGCCAAAAGTATGAACAATGGGTTAATCCAACCAGCTTTTCCTCTAGTGAGAAAGGAAGGAGGGGGACTCCTTGGACCACGAAAGAGGCTGTGCTAGGGATCACAGGACATCCATGGACAAAAGCCATGTATGATGGAAACTGTAAGAAAGAGGAGAACTGGCAACATAAAGCAAAAAACTTGGTTAAATCCAACCCAACAACTGGAGGGCACCACGAAAAAGAGTCACAAGGCCAATTCTGATCCACTTCACTTTGCTCCATGTCGCTTCTCTTAAATAAACAGGCAACCCAGATTCCATATAGTGAAAATATTTCTTCAGTTCCCCTTGCATGCACCTAAGCACCAAAAGTGTCTCTGATTCTGCTCTTCTCATTTTGTCCATTAGTTCCTAACTTTGTAAAATGAGGGTAATAAATATTTCACTCACAAACTACTGTTGTTGTGCTTTAGTATTTTGTCTCTGAGGTAAACCTTCTCTGCTTAGTTATCCGTTCTGCAGAACAAATGAGGAAAGCCTACATGTTCCCAAACAACAGCAGCTAGCAAGGATTTGTGCATGTGATCTGTGTGTACAATAATTCTTACATGTGGATCCTACACAGGGGTCTTTGTAAGGTCCATTGCACCTGCCCCCAGGCCCTGTAAACTTTCTGGGTGGCCCTGGTTTGGAGCCCCCAGCTCAGCAGACCTTGGTAATGCTTTCCATGGGAATTGATTTTGACTGCGCCCTACAGATTAAAATTCAGAATAACTTCAAAGACAACATTTTAAAAACTTGATTTAGTAATATTAAACATTGATGTATATACTTACAGATTACTTTTATGCATGCTTTCCTGAAAATGAGTCTTCAGCCCATTTTATTCCAAGGTATGTGACTGTGTGTGTATTTGACTGTAGCCTTAATTGCACCTCCTCTTTAAAGAAATCACTTCAATTAATTAGCCCCATTGTGCAAGATGATTATGGGCCATATTTATGTCTTGTGCTATCATAGGTTTTTCTTGGAGATGCAACTAAAATGTCTGCAGCCCCGTATGATTTGTTTGCATGAGTGTAAAATTTCTGTGTGCATTGCACTTACGTAAAGTGGCCTGACCTAGTGTTGCAATTGAGAGCAGTTCCAATCCCCTAAGGTGGATGTAATTTGACAGCATGACTAAACCGGAAAGAGAGGAAGAGTTTGTCAATCAACTGTTGCTACAGCAACCAAAATGATTCTCAGTCTAGTTGCAGCCATCCGCTGGCGAAAACATAAATCACTAACAAGAAAATTATCATTAAGTTTTTGTTTTTATAGAATTTTAACTCTTTAAGTTATAAACATATACATTATCAGCTCCAAATAACATGCAATTATAAAAGTAACAAACCTATTACATCAGGAGCTCTTGCAGGTATTTTGCAATATTTGGAAGATATGTGGACAGAAAGCAAGGATTGCCAATAAAGTGGGTATTGTTAGAGGACATGTTTGATGACTAATAACTTGGCATAAGCAAAAATCTGTTTTATTTTAAAAAATACATTAAAGTCTTGAAGAATGAACAATTAAGACTAGCCATTTTTCAAGAACATTTTCTGGCTTGATTATCTATTTCAATTATTACCTCTTTATTACTAACTAATCCCAAATTCTTTCTTGCCTTTTTCTGTATTGATGCGTATTTTTACATGTGTTGTGATGGATCCTGCTCCTTTGTCCAGAGGATAGCCATATTAGTCTGCTGCAGCAAAACAGAACAGGAGTTCTGTGGCAAGACGCCAACGGTAGATTTGGAATGACAGAAAGGCAGACATGGCAAGACTTCGAACAGGGGCTCCCCAGAGGCAGATGTGACAAGACTTCTGACAGGGGCTTCCCAAAGTAACCCCACAACAGCTTGGCGGGCACCCCAGCCACACCAGACAAGCAAGGAAGTGTGCCTACAACTGTTAAATAGGCAACTCAACAAGAGGCAGTGATTTCAGCAAAGTGATTCAGCTTTATTTGTAACAGCAACTAGAAAATCAGACAACAACGACAACTCACAACAACAAGTGGAGCACTGCTCCCTTTTTAAATAATCCGGGCTGTCTAAGCCACGCCCATATAAAAATTAACAACCAATAGAATAACAGAGTTAAAGACCAATGAGGTCTGTTCCCTCCACAACATATTTAAAGCGGTGATTGGTTCCTTTAAACAGTTCCATAGGAACGACCAATAGAAATGTTACTGCTTACAATCCATTCCTTGCATCACGCTTAGAATGGAAAAGAATATGATCAGTTTCATAGTTAGGACATAACAGTTCCTCCCCCCAAAATGGAACATTTCCCTTCCAAACAAAATCTTTGAGGTAGGAGGGGGCACAACGAGTTTGGCCAGACCTTCGCAGAGGTCTCTGCTCTTGTGGTGGTGGAGCAACGATGGGATCAGGGGCCCTGGTGTACTCTTCTGGGGTCTCAATGCTAGAGGGATCGGAATCAGGAGTTGGGATCTGCCCCGACTCCTGCTCCATCCTGGGTTCAGCAGTACTCACCTCCTCTGTTGGAGGCTCTCACTGCTCTTCGGGGACCAGCTCAGGTTCAGGGCCGGACCACCCATAGACAGAATTAGGCATTTGCCTATAACGCACCCACTGGAAGGGGGTGCCAAGCTGGCTGCCACCCCTCCTCTCCCATCCCCTCCCACGCCTCTTCAAAAGCCCTATTGCTCTGGCCCAGCTGTGCACTTGAAGAGCCCCCCCGCCCCAGAAAGGTTGGTTCCTCGCTCATCGCCACTTTGAGCTTCCTCCCCACCCCCAGCTGGGATCCAGCCCACACCCGTCTGAGGCTGGAGTGGTGGTGGCCTTTGCCTCCCTCCTCCACAGATCCCCCTCACCCCCTCTGCACACGCCTGGCCCGGAAGAGTGCCCCAGCGCTTGTGCTGATTTCCCCTAGATCGTGGGGGTGGGAGGAGGAGCGGATCTGGCCGTGGAGCGCTTCAGCTTCTGCAGCTGCAGGGTAGCAGGACGAAGGGCAGCCCTGGCGCCATGCTGCTTTGGCTTTGTGCATAGTTGGGCTGCTGCTCACTTGCATCATGTGCCCTGCGTGAGGAGTGGTGGAGGAATCAGCGGCAGCATTTAAAAGCATCCATCCCTCCCAGGTAAGGTGCCATGCGCCACCACGCTGAGCTCCAAGGCATGCTCTCAAGTTTGTTAGCACCACGACGGAGGCATTCTGAGAGGGAGCTTTCTGTGTTCCTTCAGATCCCCTCTAAATTCAACCTGCTGGAATTTGGCTTTGCCCTTCAGTTGGTTAATACCAATCGCAGGGAGATGAGATCGCTTAGCCCTTATCACCTTTCCCCCTTCTCTCCACTTCCTCTGTTATCTCCTTGACTGAGGGGGGGTGTTCAGCTTTATTTTTAAAGCAAAAGTAGGGTACAGTTGAAAGGAACTGAACTGTCTTTGTGCCCCACCAGCTACATCTCCATATCTTCTCTCTCCTCTTCTTTGAGACCTTTTCTCCCAGTGGAGTTCAAGTGAGGAAACAAACGCTGGGGGCGGGGGGACTGTTATGTGGAAGTGTAAGTCATGAGTGAAGCAGGTTTGTCTTGAGACAGATCATAGGACAGTATTGTCTAATCTGGTGGGCAGCAGCACTCTGTGGTCTCTGGATGTCTTTCACGTCACCTACTATTGCACCTTTTAGCTGGAGATGTTGGGGTTCAACCTGAGACCTTCTGCATGCCCAGCAGATGCTCTACTGCTGAGACACGCCACCTCCCCATTTATAGCCGCACCCTCTGAGTTCTGAATACTGGGATCCTACACACACAAACACTTGTGATGTTCTGGGGCAGAGCTAAGCTAATTTAACCTGTTGGTTGCCAGCATGTTGGATTTTTTTTGTTGCAGTTTCAATTATAAAGACCTTGGGACAGAGACCTTTACTCTGTGAAGTGCTATGTCTTTGAGTGGTTATCCTATATGCAGCTGTTGTGGCATAGTGGCTAAGGGACTTCCAATGCAATTATTTTTAAGATTTATTTCAATCTAGGCCCTTTGAAATCAAAGTGTTTATATTGAAATACATCTGCAGAGGAATGCACCATAAGCTACAAATCAGAATGTTCTGTGTGTGAATGTTGCCTTTGCCCTGAATGTATGGTGTGGCCTTAAACATGACTCAGTCCCCCTACATCTACCTTACAGGATGATTGTAAAGACTGCAGCCAGCTAACATGTGAAATCACGTAGAACTCTAGAAGACACATCATAATGTAATTATTAATCATGATGTCTAATCTTAAAGAACCCTACATGTGTGGGTATGTATAAGATTCCGTCAACTGGCAGCCCACTTGCCCTGATCTGGATAGTCCAGGCAAGCCCAATCTTGTCAGATCTTGGAAGCTAAGTAGGGTTGACCCTGACAAGTACTTGGATGGGAGACCTCTAAAGAATACCAGGGCCAGGACGCAAAGGCAGGAAATAGCAAGCCACTTCTCTGAAACTTCTAAGCCACACTAGGGGTCACCTGTAATTTCAAATTTTGTGTTTTTCATTCTTCCTAAAATGCATTTATGTTTGAAAATTAGTGGGTGCACAGGGGGTGGGGGTGGCACCAGAAGGTAGCCTTGCCTAGTGTGCAAAAAAAAATGTAGCACAGGCCCTGCTTAGGTTCAACGTCTCACTCTAGGCTTGAGTCTGCCCACCGTTCCCTGAGCTGGTCTATGTGGCGCCACACCTTCTGTCCATCTGGAAGCTGGACCACATACAGGCGTGAACCCAGGATTGCAGTGACTATGGCCAGAAGCCATAGCTGTCCCTCCGTGTAGTTGTGGGCAAACACCTTGTCTCCCTCTACCAAGGTTCGCCCGGTTCCCCAGACCTCAACCTGGTTAGGCTTGGACTGGTCTAAGTCCAGGTAGAGCCGGTCAAGCAAGGATGAAAGCTTGCGGCCCATTAGAAGCTCTGCGAGACTCCTACCAGCAGCTGAGCATGGTGTTATGTGCTGCCTTAAGTGGTAGGAGGTGAGCTTCTGCCCCCAGTCCCCACGCGTCAGGCACTTCAATGCCTCTTTGGCTGACGGTACCATCCTCTTGGCTTGCCCGTTAGAGGCAGGATGGAACGGGGCCGAGGTTAGATGGCGGATGAGGTGTTAGCCAAGAACTTTTCAAATTCCCCAGACACAAATTGGGGCCTGTTGTCAGAGACTAATACATTAGGCAACCCGTGAGTTGCAAACAGCTTTCGCAAAACATTTATGACAGAGGTTGACCCGGTCGAGTGCATCTGCACCACCTCAAGCCATTTTGAGTACGAGTTGACAATGATTAAAAACATTTGCCCCTGAAAGGGGCCTGCGAAGTCAACGTGAAGGTGCGACCACAAGGCCGTTTTGTTTTCTCCCATGGTTGAATGGGAGCCGGAGGAGGTTGCGGCCTAGACCGTTGGCATGCCATGCACCTTTTTACCCAGGACTCTATGTCCTCGTCAATTTTAGGACACCACACATACCCTCTCACAAAGGCCTTCATATGGACAATTCTCGGGTGGCCCAAGTGCAGTGCCTCCATTACCCACTCCCTGAGTTTGGCAGGAATCACGACTCTGCTTCCCCACAATAAACAACCCTTGCTGACAGACAGTTCGTTCTGGCACGAAACAAATGGTTTGAATTGTGGTTCAGTTTTTCCCGCCGGCCATCCCCTCCACGCCCAATTAAGGACACGGGCGAGAATAGGGTCCTTGGCTGACACAGCGGCAATGTCCCCTGAGGCAACCGGAGCCTCAGGCAGTTCCTCGATTGAGAGGACATCAAAATCCTGGTCAGAGTCCAAGTCCAAGTTCGTAGAAGGGCAGCAGCTGAGGGCGTCAGCATACCCTATTGCCTTTCCAGGCCAGTGTTCAATGTCAAAATCATATGCTGCTAAGAAGACCGCCCAACGCAGCATTCTGGGAGACAAGATGTTTGGCGTTTGGCGGGTAGGAGAAAATATGCCCAGCAGTGGCTTGTGGTCTGTGACAAGGAGGAACCTGCACCCATACACAAAGTCATGAAATTTTTTAACTCCAGCAATCAGGGCGAGGCCCTCCTTATTGATCTGTGCATAGTTTTTCTCCGTGGCTGTCAGCAACCGCGAGTAGTAGGCGACTGGCGCCTCAGTGCCATCTGGCATGACATGACTAAAAACAGCGCCCACCCTGTAAGGGGACGCGTTGGCGGCTAACACAAGCATTTTTTCTTCATCAAAATGGGTTAACACAGCGTTTGATGATAACAATTCTTTAACAGCAGTAAACACTCACCTTTGTTTCCCCCCCACTCCCACAGTACATTCTTGTGTAGGAGCGCGTGTAACAGTTCCCCCACTGATGCCTTGTGAGGTAAAAACGAATGATAAAAATTAAGAATGCCTAAAAATGACTTCAGCTCTTTTTTAGAACATGGCAGAGGAGCATTCTTGATGGCAGACACTTTGTCAGGCGTGGGGTGAACCCTGTTAGCGTCTATCAAGAAACCTAAAAACTCTACTTGTTTCACCCCCACACAGCATTTTGAGCATTTTACTCTTAAACCTGCTTCTCTGAAGCAACCCAATACTGCTTGAAGTTGAGCCATTAACTCACTCTCATTTTTGCCAGCAATTAACACATCGTCAAAGTATGGTATGACCCCTGGTAGTCCCCTCAGGAGCCCTTCCATTAGACCCTGGAAGATACTGGGGGCTACATTAACCCCAAATTGTAAACACTTTACTCAGAACGCACCCTTGTGAGTTACGATGGGCTGTGCCTCAGCAGCTGTGTCGTCCACTGGGAGGTGCTGATACACTTGTGCAAGGTTGAGTTTCGCAAAGAACTTGCCCCCACCAAGAGACGCCAGCACATGGCTGATTACTGGCACAGGGTATGAATGCTGCTGCAGAGCCCGATTAAGTGTACATTTGTAATCGGCACAAATTCTTACAGAGCCGTCAGGTTTTACAGGCATTACAACTGGGGTTTCCCATTTAGCATATGGGACAGGTTCAAGAATACCTTGCATTATAAGCTTGTCTAACTCAGCCTCTATTTTAGCGTTCAAGACTAGAGGCACCTTTCGATATCTTAACGTTATCGGACAAACTGCAGGGTCTAAGTCAAAAGTTACCGGGGGTCTGGTATACTGACCAAGCCCTTCACCAAACACCTCAGGAAACTCGCTATATAAGCATTCCCTTTTAATTTGACATATTTGGTTAACACCGGTAATGGCAATGCCCAGAGCCTTGAACCAATCGAGCCCCAACAAACTGACCCTCTCACCCTCCGCAACCAGGAGGGATAGCACTGCCCTCCGATCCTTGAATTCCACAAGGAAACTTGCCCTTCCTGCCAAGGGAATGCGCCTGCCCTGGAAATTGGTCTGACGGGTCGAGACTGGAGACAAACGGCGGTGGCTCCTTCGGGGGAATAAACACTGCCACGGAATTACGGTGATGGACGATTCGGAGTCCACCTCCATGGTGAAGGGAACGCCGCCCAGCCGAAGCGTGATGTGGATCTTCCCGCTGGGCTTGACTCCAGTGGTCAGGATTGTTGATGGACAGCTACAGGTGTCCGTTCGGTGGCAATCGGCCGCTTTGCCATCGTCCCGAACGTGATCCCTAGGCTTTGCACACGGAGAAGAAGGAGGAGACTTCTTGGCTGCTCAGCAGACTCGAGCCAGATGACCTCGCTTACCACAGGATCGGCACACCAGCTCCCTTGCCCAACAGTGGTCCCGCTCATGCTTGCTGCTACATCCGGCACAGGAATGCCGTGCTGCAGTTCTCAGTTGAGTCCACAACGGGCATGCAGCTTGCGTCCTGCAGATGTCATCTGGCTCCCCTTCCGACTCACTGGTCGACTGCTGATGAACCGACTGCTCTTTGCCACTCAGGGCCTAGTGCTGGTGGACCTCTCGTGTTGACCTTTCAGCAGCCTCGGCGGTGAGAGCCTCAGCGTACACGACAGCATAGGTCAGCTCTGTCCTAGCAAACAGGCACTGCTGCAACTGTTCATCTCGAAGGCCACTTGTGAGGTGATCGAGGAGAGCTTCCTGGAGATTGGTGAAACTGCACAGCCGGGCAGCCTTTTGCAAGGCAGTAATGTACTCGGTGATGGATTCTGTAGGCCCTTGACAGCGCTTGTAAAAAGCGTGCCTACATGTGATCTTTGACGGCTGAGGCGAGAAATGGCCCTTAAACTTTCCCGTGATGTTGTCCCACAAAGCCGCACTGAGCTTGGTCAGAGCAACCAGGGACTGGTGGACATTGAGCACAGCTTTGCCACAGGAGCTCAGAAGGGTCGCCTTCTTCCACGCCTCATCAGTGATTTGATTTGCTTGGAGGTGGAACTCAAACCTTGCCAGGTAAGAGTACCAGTCTTCAGAGTTTGGTTCGAATGCCGGGTTGACAGCCATTGCAGCTGGTATTGCGGCCACCGCAGTGGGTGGTGCGTTAGCTGGTGCAGCCAGGTGTGTGTCTTCATCTGCTGTTGTTTCTTCGGTTCAGCGGGGCTGCCTACCTGCTCTAGTATCCCATCCTCGTCGCCAATTGTTAAGTAGGCAACTCAACAAGAGGCAGTGATTTCAACAAAGTGATTCAGCTTTATTTATAACAGCAACTAGACGATCAGACAACAACGACAACACACAATAACAAGTGGAGCACAGCTCCCTTTTTAAATAATCCGGGCTGTCTAAGCCATGCCCGTATAAAATAAACAACCAATAGAATAACAGAGGTCTGTTCCCTCCACAACATATTTACAGTGGTGATTGGTTCCTTTAAACAGTTCCATAGGAACGACCAATAGAAATGTTACAGCTTACAATCCATTCCTTGCATCAAGCTTAGAATGGAAAAGAATAGGCTCAGTTTCATAGTTAGGATATAACAATAACTCTCACAGCTCCCCCGGGCTGAAACACTGTGGTGAATTCTTCTACTATGCAGAGGAAAAGAAACACCTGTTGAGCTAGCTGTGCCGTGCAGATTTGGAATGACAAAAGGGCAGATGTCCCACCATCCACCATCCCAACCCGTCCATTCATTGAAGCTGATGCTGAGCTCCTCTTCCCCAGGCAGGATGGTCATGGAGGAGATGACAACCTGCATCGCACTCTCCTGCTCCACCAAACTCGCAATCATGGTGTTGGTGGAATTCCAGCAGGTGGGTAAGTCCGGGATGAGCCAGTATTCAGGCTCATCCCTCTTCCCCTGCCTCTTGGACAGCTGACAGGCAGACTTGATGCTGTATGAGAAGTGGGCGGCCGGGTGCCATATGTTTTTCTTCAGAGCCTTTTAGATAGGACATAATTAAAATATATCATGTGGAAATAGTAGTATAGTCTGTCTGTATAGTCACTGCGATTTATTATGACTTTTCATGTTTTATATTTTCATATTAATGTTGTCCTTGATATTTGTAAAAAAAAGAATGATTTTTTTGTTTTTCTTTCTATTATTTCCCTTAACCTTTTTTAAAAATTCTGTATCCCTATAAAATATTTAAAATATTCTGCCCTCCAGCCTGACCAAGGAGTCAGCATGGAGGCTGTGCTACTTGTTTGTTATCTGTCTCTGTATGCTTTAATAGAAAAAAAAACCCCACACAATTATAATTGGTCTTGCAAAGATAGTAAACACTGGTAACATCCAAAATCCTTGGTCTCTGCTCAAGCCAGAGGGCAAGGAATTCTAATTCGTTCAGCATGTGATTTTCCCTTTGAAGTTCCTCTGTTGGAGAAATGGTTCCATTGCCCTTGCTTTTTTGCTGCTGCTTCTGTCCCCACCATTGGAAACAATGGAGGATGGGGCACCTTCTTTGGGGTGCCATAACTTGGACCCCATAAATCCAATCCTCACTAAACTTGAAAAGAAGTTAGAGCAGAATCAGCTGGAGATCCCCTGTGAGTTTGGTGTCTCTGGCTTGCACAAAACCCATTCTATGTACTCCTGAACATCCTGAACCTTTGCCTGTCATTTCCCCAGAAAGCACTTTCCGGGGGGCACCTTATTTGGGGGGCTGTAACTTGAAGCCCATAAACTCAATAGTTATCAAACTTAGAGGGCAAGTAGAGGAGTGTCTTGGGAGCTGGGCACTTGATATCTCTTAAAATTCAAAATTAAATGTTTTATTCATGTGCGCCGGGCAGACAATGCCCGTGAGATGCATTGCTTTCATAGCTGCCAGCATGTGGGCACCTGTGTCCATGACCGTGTAGCCATAGACAATGTTGCCACCATGCACCCACTCCATCAGGCTACTCTGTATCATGGCAACAATGCTTTGCACCATGTGGTCTGCTCCATCCTTGCGCATGGAGCAGAACCACGCTGTAGCCCAAGAGTAAGACTACCTCCTCCTGGGCCCTGAGTCATGCCCTGACAGTCCAGACAGAGAGGTTCTCTGGTTGCCACCAGTGGACGATGAGGGAGAGATAGCCATGCTGCTGGCTGCTCCAGAGATCTGCTGTGAAGTGCTTGGTTCTGCCTTGCACTCTTGAGAGAACAGCCTTGACCATCGCCACCTCAGAGTGGTGCATGACAGGCAAGACTTGTCAGCTCATGGTCCTCATGGTGCCTGGAAATGACCTTTTGGCGGGTGGCCGGCCTTGATGCCCTACCCATCACATCCTGAATATGGGGAGCCTTTCTTGGAGGGACCTCCTGCTCCCCTTCCTCTTGTGCCTGCTGCAAGGGAGTGAGCCTCTTCTTCCTCCCACTTATTAGCCAAATTGCTCTATTATTTAATAAAGATGGGGAATTATAATTATTAATATGCAATTGGCTTATCTATAGGAGCTGACCTGTGTATACCAGAGTTAGAATTCCCAAGAACCCAGGAACAGACACAGAAATTGGGTAGCTAAAATAATGATTTCTTTACTAAATATTCTCAAGCATACAAACAATATTCACGCAATATAGAACTAAGGAGACAGAGGTGATTGATGGCTTATAGAGAAGTGATACAACCTGTTCTGATGTGCAGAGTTCGATGAAGAAAAGATAGCGGCTCAGACTCAGAGAGAGTCTGGGGGTGGATTGCCATCTTGGATCATGGCAGAAAACACATGGTCTAAGGCCATGTGTGTGCTGGGATATAGGCATTGGCAAAGAATGCAGACCAATAGGTGGTCCTGGGGGCTGGTCTCAGGTGAGAACAATAGATTACCTGGACCAATGATGAGTCCCAGGGGTGTGTGATGCCAGTAGGGGCAGACCTTAGGTATGACCAATGAGCTTCCAGAGAGGCAGGGTCTGGATTTAACAATAGAAGCCAGGTGTTGGGTAGCTAGTTAAATGGATTATCTGACTTACTAATGGTCCTGGCCAGGGTAGACAAAAGGTGGGAGACGTCCCTGATTAGCGTCAGGAAGGATTGCTAAACATTTGAATGATTGATTGGTTTATCCCAGTATTCTTGAGGAACAGAGCAGGAAAGACAAAGAATTCAGACAAAGAATTACTGGAGATGGAGTTATCTGCCAGATGGCCTCTAAATAGACTAGAAATGTAGATACTTTACCTGGTAGAACCCATTGTCATTCCATAAGCATAATCTCTGCTGGGTGGAGGGGGAAGACTGGAGACTTGCTCTGAGGTTGCCTGTCATCTGAATATGAAATCCCTTTTTGCAGAGCACTTGCAGCCTGACTCTGTGGTTCAAGCTGAGAGTGCTTAGCTTTTGGGACTTTGGTTCAGGTTAGAAAGTAGGGCACCCCTGCTTTGGGGCTACTCAAGAGTAAAAGGCAGTGCCTCTGGCTACACACTGGCCCCCACTCTTTCCCCTGGTGGCAACATAATGGGGTGCACCCTTTGCACATGCCTGTGGAGGACAGAGGAGGACAAGTGTAGGGGGTTGCAATCCTCTGGACATGGGTATGGCACACCTGTCACTCTGCCATACAGGGGTCACTGGGGAGGGTGTGGAAATGTTTCCAAAGTGTGGGCTGGAAATGGGGCCTCAGGATTGGAGAAAGTGGGAGTAGAGACAGCTGCTTTTTGGCAGGCCATGGAGGGATGGGACTTGAGGTGGGAGCAGCAAAAGGGAGTTGTGTGGAAGGGGAGGATGCTTGTCCCCCACTCTGGATCACTGCTGTCAGAGTCTTTCTCTCCAAAGAGTGTTAGCAACTGCTGGTCTCTGTGCAATGCTAACAACTCCTTTGCCTCTGTGGAGAGCCCCAGGAACATCAGGGAAAAGAGGCTCCAAGACCCCTGGTGCTGCCCTGTTAGGGGCAAGCTCCAGGGGGCTGGCAGGATGGGTTTGGTGCCCAGGGATGGGGGCCTGTAGTCTGGGCTGTGGAGGATTTCTTCCCCCATGACGAGCACCCTTTGCATCCACTTTCACCCTCATGGCACAGAGGTGTTTGCACTCAGGAGGAGTGGGAGGGTATAAAATGTGGGTCCTTAGCCAAGGCACCCAGTAGCTAAGCCCTGTGCTCAGCATGAGCAGAGAGACAGGGTACCTCAGAGTTCTGAGTCACTTATCATCCCAAACCCCAGCAAGGGAGAGGAGTTCAGAATCAAAATGTGGGTTCTCAGTCAAGGCACCCAGTAGTTAAGTTCTTCTGCTCAGCATGAGCATAGAGATGGGGTGGCTCAGAGCCCTGTCCACCTAACACTCCCAAACCCCAGCAGGGGAGAGGAGTTCATAATTGAAATGTGGGTCCTCAGCTGAGGCACCCATTAACTAAGCCCCTCTGCTCAGCATGAGCAGAGAGACAGGGTGGCTCAGAGCCCTGAGTCTACTAACACCCAAACCCCAGCAGGGAAGAGGAGTTCACAAGCAGGAGGGTATAAATCCTCAGCCTAGACACCCAGTAGCTAAGCCCCTCTACTCAGTGTGAGCAGATAGACAGGGTGGCTCAGAGCCCTGAATCCACCTAACACCCCCAAATCCCAGCAGGGGAGAGGCATTCACAATCAGGAGGGAATGTGCTCTGCTAGTCTGCTTTTAACAAATTCCCTGCCAACAGAGGAGAGGGTGTGGAGCTGAGCTGAGGGTATATACATCATTCTGATCCCATAGAGAAGAATGGGAACTCTGTTATTGGCAGCCAGTAGTGCCTGTTAAGCTCCACAAGGCTCCAAGCCTGGAGAATTCCACACCCCCCATTGTTTTGGAGTTTTGTAAACAGTTTAATTGCATGGAGACAGTCTGTCTGGAAATGTATCCACTGATGAACCACCATGAACTACCACAAATAGCACCATATTTTGTGGATTGTTCATGCTGGTTGCCCTTCCACAAATATCACTTCATGAACCACAAACCAGCCAAAATCTGTGACAAACTTTACTTCATGAGCTGGTTTGTGCCCATCCCCATTCATTGGATGGGTATTGTAATCCCAGTAATGTCTGATGAAAATCCTGCTAAGTCCCTGCCCAAGGAATTGGAGCTGATATAGTTATAACATAGTAATCACTGTAGATAATCAATTGTATGGCATGCTCAGAGTGGTTGCTGGCAACTGCAGGCATGTATAGCAGTAAATGGGTTTTCTATGCAAGGTGGTATTTACTTCTTATGTGTCCACATGATTTCAGTTTACTAGTAGTATTAACTTGTAGTGTTTTAATTGTTATATGTTCTTGTAAGGGAAAAATGCTTACAAAGGCTTTTCTGCATTATTTTAAACCTGTAAATTTAATTTGTTTGATATAATCAGATTTTCATTTTCTGCCTGAAGACTCTAGTAAAATATGTTTTTGTGACTTTGGCTAAAACAATAGGCCTAAACTTTGACTGTCTAATTGTAATTTTTATTTATATAAAGCTGAAAACAGACAAATTGAATTCTTCTTCTAAAACCAACTGATTTCAAATGGGACAATTCATGCATACATCTCTTCCACTGAACACAATAGGTGTAACAAGTGATAAGCTTTGTGTCATGCCCATCATGCAGCCCAATTCCGTGGACCCTGATCCCGGGGATTCTGTACCTTTAACGACCGAGAACGAGCTCCCTGCACCTCTGGAAGTAACAAACCTAAGTCCTGCAGAGGATGAGCACCAGTTACCAGGAGAGTTTACACCTGGAGCCACTCCTGCAGGGCCAAGCACGAGCACCACGCCTCCTGATTCCCCCCCAACTGTGAATCATTTGAGAGATCAAAGACGACGGGACATGGCAACCCGGCGTAAAGAAGCATGCGTGCGAGGTTGGCGTTCTCTAAGTCCAGAGTACTGACCGAAGCCAGGACTCTGGGAGCAGCCGGTAATTAGTGGAATGGGCTTTTAAGGTGGCTCTCTCAAATCCCTAACTCATGCTGGCAACTAGTCGCATGGACGAATCGCTGCACCTCAGATCCTGTGTTCCTTTCTCCTGATTTTCTTCTTGACTCCCCCGGCTCTTGACTTCGGATTGCGTGACGTCGTTCCTCTGGCTCCCTGACTTTGGATTGTGTAACCTGACTCCTGACAATGGCTTCTGAAACTCTGACTGCAAATCTCCGGTAACCTTAGACTGTGTATTGACCTGATATTTTGGGACTCTGATCTTGTTTCTCTGCCTTATCTGGTGCCCTGACCTCAGCCTGTGTTTTCGGATTTTCCGTGCCCTGCCTGGCCCAGCAGAGCAATCATGACACTCTGGCTGAATCATGACTATGTTTTGTTTTTTTAATTTTCAGCTTTTAAAATAAAAATTATGGCTGACTCAAGCTGTTCCTTCATAGGCCAAATAGCATCATTTCAGGTTAGGAAAACTGTGGAGGGAGGCTAATGATCCTTCATATACACCACAGTAATGATTTGAATCACATCTGGGAATTCAGAAAAATCCACAACTCACCTGTAGTTCTTACACAGGACATAGGGTGGGGATACTGGACCCAGGCTGTGTACTCTGTAATGTATCAGTTGGCTCTGTGGAGGCAGAAAAAACTGCTTCTGTTTAAACAAAATGTGGAGGAAGAGACAATCACATTTTGGAATTTTCCCTTATGTTAAAAACTCCCCACAAATAGGAAAAGAGGGAGTACAGCCTTTCTCCCTGCTGTACTAGTTTCCTATTAGCATGGAAGTTTTCAAAAGTGAATGAACACTCAAAGTGCAACTCGGTTACCTCCAGTTTGAAGTGCTCCAGTTCATTATACAATCTCAGGCCTCTGTCACCACACTCTCCTGCATCTGTATTCTACTGCACTCACCACTTCAGGTGACAAAGATCAAGAAGATAAGACTGAGTTCACGTGTGGGGGTCTGTCTCCTGCAGAAGACAGAAAGGTGGTTTTCAGTGTATCAGTTTTTTTAACTGACTGATGGTCACACAAGGTGGAGATTTACAACTTGCAGTGACAGGTGTTTCATCCAAAGCAGATCACTACCTACCATTTTCCCCACAGGGTTGTACACATTTCAAAAAGGATTTATAAAGTGTTTTAACCCATTTTGCATATACAGAAGCATTTTTTTCATCACTTTATTTTAAAACCTAGAAAAGTATTCTACATTTTTACCTCTTGTGTGCAGCTAAGTGGAGCCTTTGGGGCATTTGTGCCCTCTATCTGAATTCAATTTTCTGTTTTGAGGGCACCTATCCACATATAACATTATGAGACTTGGTACACGCTTCAGATCTGTTTGAACATAAGACAAGCCCAGCTGGACCAGCCCAGTGGTCCATCTAGTCCAGAATCCTGTTCCATGCATCAGCCAAACACATTAGGCTGTCTAGCCACAAGGCTTGCAAAGGGAAAAAAACTAAAGGAGATTTTGAAAGGGAAAAGACTTCACAATGACACTGTTCTTTGGGTTTTCTGCATTGTTAAGTTTGTAGAGCAGCTCTGCAAGGCCTTTTGTTCCCTTTCAACAGCATGATTCTGCCTCACAAGATTAAATGATTGTCCATATTCTTGCATGTGGGGACTGAGTCAGTATTTTGTGGCCCTTGCCTAATCTTGTGACCTTTGACTTTTTGTCATCTCCCTGCCATAATTAGATCAAGAATGTTAAAACAAAATTGTTCCCAAGCTGAGGAAAGCTAGTGAGGTTGTTACTTTCAACAAACATGCCAAGGACACTAGACGTGATTCAGCACGCACCTGGCCCAGGGAAAGACTTTTCACATTTCCTCAGAGTTAAACATATGGATAGTGAAGTATATGAACTGTTCCATTGTTTCAGTTGGGGCCATGGGTGGCTGATTAGCAGGTCTTTCAAGGTCCCAAAGATAGCCAGCAGCGCATGTCATTCCAAAAAATGACTGAATCATTGCCAAAAATACGAAGTGATACCCTTAATCAGGGCTCTTCTTGTAACAGGAACTGCTTTGCATATTAGGCGACACACCCCTAATGTAGCCAATCCTCCAAGAGCTTACAGAGCTCTTCTTACAGGGACTACTGTAAGCTCTTGGAGGATTGGCCACATTAGGGGTGTGTCACCTAATATGCAAAGGAGTTCCTGCTACAGAAAGAGCCCTGCCCTTAATACGTCAAAAGAGCTGACCTGATAGTTCCTTCAACAGTCTCCATCAGCCTCTCCCTCATTCCATTTAAACTGGCAACACACTGCTATCTAGGAATGTGGAAGAATGTGGAATTTGGATTTGTAGCCAAGGATGGAGTGAAGTGGGATAGGTGTGATGATGGTCTTTGGTCAGCAAAAAACCCAACAAATTTGGATATCAGGAATGCTTATAGTATCGCTTCACTGAATGTTCATGATGTGCAATTTTCAATATATAAAACCACAGAAGTCTGGTAATAAATCCTCTCTTCTTCCTCATTTTTGCACAACTACTTGCAGCCATCGTTGTCCAGACCTGCTGCTGCCTCTCTGACATTTTTAAAACTTAATTGGGCATTGCCTGTACTAACTTTTCCAGCACTGTTGCTATGAGCTCATCTACTTGCTGATGCACATTTTAAAAACTCTTCAAAGCTGCCTCATTTTGTCGCTCATAAAAAGAGAGTACTTCTAATTTCTCAAAACCAAATCCAGAAATATGAAGCTGATTGGAAACTCATTGAAAATCATTATTTCCTCCCCAGATCCTCTCAAGAAATCTTGTGGGATACACATGATAGGCATTCAAATTCGAACTATAGCAATCCCTTCATTGAAACTATATTAGAGATCTGGAGTAAGACCTGTTCGAGGCTGGCTCACCACACTTCTTATTAACAACCTTTCCCCCGGACGAGAAAGTAATTCCTTTCTGCAATGGAGAAAGGCATGTCTGGGCTTCCGGTCTGGGATACATGACGTCCTGACGTGTTCTGGCTCTGCTCCCAGAACATACGGAGGGTCTTTATGACAGGGCGGGCTATACAGCCTGCCGCAGATCTCCCCAGGCAGGGGGGTGACTAGCAACGAGCATTGGCCCGAGTGGGAGTTGAGATCAGCTGATAGCGGGGCTTTAAAGAGCGCCGCGACCAGCCTTGATCCCCTCCCCCCAAGAGGGCACTTCGGAATCTCTCTAAAAGACCCCACCGAGTTGGATTCTCAACATAAGAACGCATGACCCAGACCTCCAAGACATTCTATGGAAACTGATACCAAGGAAACACTGCTATAACAGAATACGGACTTTGAAGGTAACTTTTTAAAATTGCTCACCGGAAACGCGCTGATCCCAAGAATAAACAACACCCGATGAAGCGCATGATCGTGCGGCATACTATGTACTAACACCAACTCCGGAAAACGCGGTTGAGCAGCAAAAAAAGGCCAAAAAGCCGGTTTGTTGATCATTCCTGCGGTCGGGATATTGACTTTAAAATAGAAACTAACACCAAGTCCCACGAGAAACAGTGTGGAAAACTACTCAAGCTGCGACAGAAATCACCAGAACAGGAAGTAACTTCAGACCAGACAAGTAGCACTTCCTAGAGACGACCAAGGAGGCCGGAAGAAGGGAGGAAACCAGAAGTCAAGGAGGACGATTAAGATTGCCGGACAGGAAGTAAACAACAGGAAGAGCTATTTACCATACAGAAATTGCGCCCGCCATTTTGAAACAATTTATTCGGATTTTGGCTAAAAGACTTAACAGAAAAAAGCGAAAATAGAGCAGTTCAGCTGGGCACAAGAAGAGCTTCAATTTGATGTAAGTTGTGTGATAACTGTAAACAACGGCTTACGATCTCCGGCAAAGACAGAGGGCGAACTCTTGGTCCTCCCCGAAAATGGCTGCTAAAGAGGAGAAGAAACTACAGGGCATGATGGAAGCCATGGAAAAATGGATGATGGATGCTATACAAAAAATGGAAAAAAACTCTAGGAAAAGTGGCTGATGAAGTAGCTGACTTGAAAAAAGACTTGGCTGGGATTACAAAGGAAATACAGACGCTGAACAAAAGAACAGATGAGGTGGAGGAGAGAGTGAAAGGAGTGGAAACTGGCGTAATTGAGGTTGCTAAAGAAGCATCAAAAGCCAATGTAATGGTGGAGTACAATGGAATGCTTAACCATCTGAGATTTAGGGGAATCCCTGAAGATAAAAATGAGAATATCCACTCAGTCATGGTGGATGCTGTTGCAGATTTTTTAAAACTAGAAGAGGAGAAGGTGGCGGCACATATTGATTTGGTATACAGAGTCAACTCTGCGATTGCACAAAAGAAAAAATTACCCAGATATGTGATTGTCCAGTTTATATCCAAAAGATTGAAAGAAGACTTGTTTAAGCAACAATTTCAGGAAGACTTCACAATTGACAACAAGAAAATTATGATACTAAAGGAACTACCCAGAACAGTTCTTCAGGACAGACGACTTTTTAAAGACTTGATCGACAAACTGAAAATAGAGGGCATTAGATACAGATGGGAAATTCCAAAAGGTGTCAGCTTTACATTTAAACAGAAGAGAGCCACCATCAAGTCAGTAGAGCAAATGACCAAGTTCATTAAAGACAATTTTAAAGACTCTGATAAATAAATACAAAGCTAACATGGAGAGTCAAATTATTTCATGGAATGTTAATGGACTTAATTCACCCCCAAAAAGGAAAAATGTTAGGCTATGGTTGGAAAAACAAAAATGCGATATTGTTTGTTTACAGGAAACACATATTAAAAAGACTGATGTTAAATGTCTGATTCAAAGTAGATTAGGAGAGGAATTTTATTCCCTCTCCTCACAAAAGAAAAAAGGAGTCGTTACATATGTAAAAAAAGAGTTGGAGCCAAAGGAAATTTTTAAAGACAAAGAAGGAAGATTCTTGGCAGTGGAAGCTATGCTTCAAAATAAAAAGACCTTAATTGTAAATCTCTATGCCCCGAATGGAGCCAAGGAAAAATTCTTTCAAGATTTGTGGGAACAATTACAACAGTTAACCTATGAGCAAATGATATTGATGGGTGACTTTAATGGTACTGTTAATAATGCTATTGACAGAAAATCCAAAAAAGGAAATGAAGATATAGGTAAACTTCCAAAAGTATTTTTTCAAATGGCAAAACATGAACACCTGGAAGATGCATGGAGAGCTAAAAACCCTAAAGACAAAGACTACTCTTTTTACTCATCAAGACATGAGTCTTTCTCAAGAATAGATATGATGTGGATGACCGAGAACTTGATTTTGCAAACACGTAAAATTGAAAT
Organism: Gekko gecko; assembly: GCA_029375565.1. Classification (NCBI taxonomy): domain Eukaryota; kingdom Metazoa; phylum Chordata; class Lepidosauria; order Squamata; family Gekkonidae; genus Gekko; species Gekko gecko. The sequence continues at coordinate 62,865,731 of JAPDNY010000009.1, forward strand.
ATTACCTAGAATTCTTTCTGACCACAGCCCAATAAAATGGTCAACATATGCTAAAAGAAAGAAATTTCGATGGAGACTCAATGAGGATTTACTGGACAAACAAAACATTGTGGACTAAACTTAAATAAAGATGTACAGACGCAAATGGTATGGGAGGCATATAAGGTTGTGATGAGAGGTCATCTTATTGCAATTAACAACAATGAAAGAAAACAACAATTCAAAATAGATAAAGAAATTATGGAAAGTATCCAAAAGAAAGAAGCAGAACTCAAGAAGAGACCTGGCAAAAAGAAAATTTTGAGAGAGCTGAGGATCCTAAGGGAACAATATGATGCGAGGTTAAATAAAGAAGTATATTGGAATCTGAAAAAATTGCAACAGAAGTCCTTTGAAGGAGCGAATAAACCTGGGAAATATTTGGCATGGCAATTGAAGAAAAGAAGAGAGAACAAAATAATAATTAAATTGAAAGATGGGAATAGAGAAATTATAGACCCAGGAGGGTTCCGGAGAGAATGTTACAAATACTATGCTACTCTTTTTCAAGCAAAACAGGTGGATCAACAAAAAATGCAAGACTATTTATCAAAGGTGAATTTGACACAACCAAGCTTAAAAATAAAAGGAATGTTAAACGCTGTGATAACTAAAGAAGAAATCAGCAAAGCAATAGGAGAAGCAAAAATCTCCAAAGTTCCAGGACCAGACGGTTTTTCAGCCAAATTTTATAAGAAATTTCAAGAAGATCTGGTACCGGTTCTAGAGATTCTTTTAAATGAAATTAGAGAAAGTGGGAAGATTCCAGATTCCTGGAATGAAGCAGCAATCACCTTGATACTGAAAGAGACCCAAGATTTAACCAATGTTAAAAATTATCGACCAATTTCACTCTTGAACAATGATTATAAAATCTATGAATTGGGAATTTATGTTCAAAGTGACTGAAAAATTGCAGATGGGCGTAGAATTTACAAGAATGATTAAATCAATATATAAAGAACAAAAGGCTACGGTGATTGTAAATGCAGAATCAACAGAAGCGTTCCGGGTCAGAAAAGGAACCCGACAGGGCTGTCTCTTATTGCCATTGTTATTCATCTGGATTTTGGAGATATTGCTGCAAATGATTAGAGATGATGATAATATAAAAGGTTTGAGTATTAGAGGTTTCTCATACAAATTAAGAACATTTGCTGATGATATTATGTTTATTGTTGAAGATCCTGTCAATAACATGCCTTTGGTATTTGAAAAAGTAAAAGTTTGGTGATCTCGCAGGGTTCTATGTAAATAAAAATAAATCGAAAATATTGTGTAAAAATATGAATGTTACAAAGCAACAAATTTTACAAAATCTGACAGAATGTGAAGTGGTTAAAAAGGTTAAATATTTGGGAGTTGACATTACAATGGAAAATATCGATTTGTTTAAGAATAATTATGAAAAACTGTGGGCTTTGATAAGGCGCGATTTAGAAAAGTGGGAAAAACTTAGATTATCTCTTCTTGGAAGAATTGCCGTTGTCAAAATGAATGTACTGCCCAGGTTAATGTTTTTGTTTCAGACAATACCAATTGTGAAAGATGTGAAAGTGTTGGTGGAATGGCAAAGAGAAATTTTAAAATTTATCTGGGCAGGAAAGAAGCCAGGAATTAAAATGAAAATAATGTATGATATTAAAGACAGAGGTGGCTTCCAAGTCCCGAATTTGTGTTTGTATCATGAAGCTGTATGTATGTCTTGGTTAACTGACTGGGTTAATTTGGAAAATAGAAAACTTTTGGCCCTTGAGGGTCACGATTGCAGATTTGGCTGGCATGCCTATCTTTGGTATGGGAAAAATAAAGTAGACTCAATGTTTAAGCATCATTATGTAAGGAGAACATTGTTTGATGCATGGACCAGATACAAGAACACAGTTCCTGATGAGAGGCCCTTATGGATTGTTCCTGCTGCAGTTATTCATCCCTTTTCAGAATATAAAGGTAATGATTGGTTGAAATACCAAGAGTTGCTTCAAAAGGAAGGGAAAAAATATGTTTTAAAACCAAATAATGAACTAGAATTTGAGTATGGATGGTTACAATATTGTCAAATACGGGACATTTACAAAAAAGACTGTAAAGAGGTTGGTTTTAGAGCTAAGAACGATGAGTTGAAGATATATGGTTGAAAAAAGAGCGAAAAATGATATCTAAGTTGTATAAAACCTTGTTGACTGTATATACTTTGGATGAAACTGTTAAAGAGCAAATGATAAAATGGGCCATAAATATGAACAAGGAAATTTCTATGGAAGCATGGGAATTTTTGTGGAAAAAAGCTTTTAAAATGTCAACCTGTGTCAATGTAAAAGAAAATTGTTATAAGATGTTGTACAGGTGGTATATGACACCAAAAAAGATTGCTAATATTAGTATGGATAAGAACTTGAGTAATAAGTGTTGGAAATGTAAAAAAACAGAGGGTTCTTTTTACCATATGTGGTGGTCATGTGATAAAGCAAAGGTATACTGGTCAAATGTACATTGCTTAGTCTAACACACTGTTTCACTGCTGGTGTAAATCTGTATTGTTCAACAAACTTCTCAGCCCTGTATTTGTATTTCTAGTTTACTGTGTTTAGTTGTTCACACTCAATTTTACTGATGGTTTGTAACCTCATTATACTGTTCAATATTTCAATTCTGTATACTCGAATTATTGTACTTGGTTCTATTGAAAGATTGTATGATATGATTAAATAAAATATTTAAATTAAAAAAAAAACAAATCCAGAAGCAAAACCCTAACCTAGTACAGATGATGAAATTTTTCAAATCCAGTCTGTGTTGAGATAGTATATCAAAAACAAAGTACCATCTTATACTTACTAAAATTATACATTATCAGGGAACGACTCAACAAAAATTGAAAATAAAGAAGCAAGACATACTCGCAAACATATTAATTTTAATGAGTACACACGAAAGCAGCATGAGCTGTACTGTTTCAAGAATCAGCATAGTACAGAGGGGTTTTTCTTGCAAATATGCTGTAATATGCAGAATTAAGATACAACAATTTAAACTGGAAAACCCTCTCTAGCAAATACAGAACTGTTGCAAGGCAGGACAGCAGAAGCTGTTTTCATCTGTGCACATGTCCCTGAAGTATATTTATACAGTCTTTGGTTAGGTTGGTTCTGAACAAAGTATAACTGGTGTTCTAACATGACAGGATCAAGAGGGTTCCAACAAAGTGTTTTGAAAGTATTCTTTCTTCTGCTGGCATTTTTTTTTTAAAATCTGTTTCTATGTCAATTTTTTCTTGTGAATAACTCTGTTGAAGAAAATAAGACTGTGGAATGTGACTTTGTAAGCACATCTGATCTGTGCATTTAAAGAATGTCAGCTACAATATAAATCAATTTTGTGTAACATAAGAGCTAACTAGAAAACTAGACACCTGGGAATGTCTTTATTTAATTCAAGTATTATAGGCCAGCCGCTCTAAATGAATTGTTTGCATAAAGCATACTACAATTCTAAATGTTCTCACAAAAGGAATAGGGCATCAGATTTTTAAAATATAATTTGATACCTTGCACACCAGTTTTAAGATTTAATGCGGTATTTTATTATTTAACACTGGAAAAACCAACAGCTACATTCATATAATAATATATTATACAATTAAAAACAAAACAAAACCCTAAAGTAGCACCCTTCCAGCAACAGGCAAAGATGTACAAGCACAAATATTTCAGGTCAAGGTCCCAACACTTAGGTGCATGTAAGGATCCCACCCTCCCTTTAGTTTATTCAGGGAAAAGTGTAAAATCTAAGATAGATCAAGATGTAAGATTTAACTGCTAGCTTTGTGAGCGCCTTTCTTGCCACTTGTATAAACTAAGTAAACCGCTCCTTGAACGGATTGAACAGTCCTCTTAATATAGATACCAGCAGCCTATGTAGGTTTTCATTTAAATACATTGGAATTAATTAGACTTAACTACCGTGAATCAGAAAATGACATTTAAAAGTCAAATTGCAGTCCATGTATGGGGATGAAATTGTCATGTGGCTTTGAAAGGGTGTATTGGGATGGTTGTGTATTGGTTGGGTCCGAAAGATCTGCAAGTTCCACTCTACTCACTGAATAAATCTTACTTACCATCCACTGTCTTCTGCAGGTCTTTGCACTGCTCAAACAGCTGCTCCCAAGCCTCAGGTAATCTTCAGCAACAGCATGGAATAGTCAGCACAGGCAAGCTACAACTCAAGTGTGAAATCTGTAGAAATTATAGACCTGCCCAGCACAAATGGAAGTTGTTCCCCTTGCGTAAGAACAGGATCCATTCATATTTATATTTTTTAGCTGCTGAAAAGTTAAGATTTTTAAATCTTAGAGGAAAGGTAAAATGTTGGAAAGGCCCAATATTTAATCTGATTGACAATAAAATGCATTTAGCATGGTCTGCTGACATGGCATCTTGCATTTGACACACACATACACATCTTTCAAGAGAGGAATTGCATAAACCAACAGGTTGTGGCTATGTCTGGACAGATGATGATCATCTCCAAGGAACCCTGATATCCAGAAAAGAGTCATAGTGCTATCATTTGGTAACTGAAGCTCTTTCTTGCTACCTGGAGAAAATATTTTAATTGGACTTCTCCAGGAGCCCAGAGCAGATACCCCACCTCACCAGAGAAATTCCACAGTAGGTGAATTAGAAGGCTTCACTACATTTCTCCTTACCTGTAGTCATTTCTGAAGAACAACAATCATGCCCAGAGTTTGAAAATGTCCAAGAAAATGGCCACAGGGAATCTCAAGTCCAGAAAATGGCTACAGGGAATAATAATTCTAGTTTCCATTCTTTAACTATAGAATGTTCCTTTTGCCAGAGTCTTCACTATGGTTCACATGATGGTATGCTATCCAATCTATTTCCTCACAGCCATTAACAGAGAAAACAGTTTGTACTCAATCACCTTCTAAGGAATCACAGAGTACATTACAGAGTTGGAGAACATGCGATATACTTTAAATTTCATCCGAAGCACAGTTACCTCTTCTTATCTCATTGACCACAACAGTCTTAGAAAGATGCTTAGAATAATACAGCATGTCAATTTATTGATTTTTAAACATATAATTTAAGCCCTTGTGTCAAAAGAGAGGCAAAGAAGCTGCTCATTCACAACAAGATCAGGCACCAGCTGTCATGCGTGCAGTTTCATGTCTCCCCATATATTTCTTATATACCGTATGAGCCATGTGAAACAACATGACAAGCAAAAAGCATTAAATATATGAAACTGCAGCATTATAACCCACTCAAGTAGGTTTTTTAAAAAATTTCATTCAGCTTAGAGCCCTATTTTTCCTGTTCTGCATCATGACATTTGTTTTGTAACTGCTATAGCTATAGTCCCTGAAGACAACCGTGCAGAGCAGTTCACATGGACACCATTATCTAATCAACAATGACCATTCAGCTGGGGAAGCACAGGATACATTCTCTCTGGTGTCAATCAGCATCAGCCCTGATTGTGCTAAAAAAAGAGGCTGCAGCAAAATGATTGGCCAAAGGTAAAGAATCTTTTTACCACCATTTATTCATGTGAGCCTTCCAACTTAATTGGTATTATGTCTGTTTAGAAGAGCATCTGTCCTGTTCTTCTAAACTCCAGCTTCTGTATCAGGTCCAATATACAGTGGCTGATAGGCATTAATAACGGCTTCATTGTGCAATGTTCATGACACCTGTATGTTGCTATCACAGGCTGAAATACATTACATACTGGCATCATTTAAGAGCAATACTGGATTTATCTGGTAATCATCTTCAATACTTCTGACTTGCTCGGCAATTTGTTAATCTATTCAGCTATGTAAGGATGGTGTCATCCCAGTGGTACAATGCAATAAAATATAAACTATACTTAAACCTGCAGCTGACTGAGGCAAACTAACTGTGGGATATAGACACAGAATAATCTGTAATGAATAACCAGGCTTTTCTGTTGATGGTTATATCTGGTGGAATGCAAAGTTTTGTATGATATGAACTGAAGTTACTAAAGTCATGTAATTAGCATTTCTTCAAAAAAAATCTCCAAAAGAGATCAGGACCTAGGGCAAAAGTCATCCAATCTTTTATTTCTCCATTACAAATTTCAGTACTTAAAAGCACCATACTAAGCAGAGATATACCCTTCAAAGCTCACTGATGGTACTGTTAGAGAGCAATACTGAGTAAGTCTATTCAGAAGAACATCCCATTTTATTCAGTGCTTCCACCTGGGAAAGTATTCTTAGGACTGCACTGTCCCACTAGCTTATGCTGTATCAGAAAAAAAGACAGAGCTGCATTATGTTGACTGCATCTGTATCTTTTTCTATTCATTTCTACCCCCTGTAAATGTAGGTGTGAGCTCCTAGAAGACAAATATACACTGATTAAGTAGAACATTGAAAATTAAAGTCTTTCTGTTCCATGTGCAAAACTAGCTAGAAAGACGTTGATGATCTCAACAGGGCATGCATCCAATTTCAGAAAATTTAACAGGAATAAAACATTCCACAGAATCATTGTGGGTGAAAAACAGCAAGCCTCAAAATAATTTAGTCTTGGGACATACTATCACCCCCGCTGGCCAAAACAATACAGAAAGAAACCAGAGAGGCGGCAGCCAAAAAAATAGTGTTGTAATGATGAGGCTGTTCAGTTACTATGTAATTTCTGCATCACTTACTGTGCCATGTTTAAATTAATATGCTTTGTTATCAGGTTTGTTTCAGCTCTGTTTCAGATTTCTGGATGGCTCCAGATTTCCACAACGCAAATCCTATTGCTCTGTTTATTGGATGCTTCATCTTGTTGATTGTATTTGACTTAGGCTACGCAATTCACCTTGAGCTTCAGTGAGAAAGGCAGACTATAAATAACGTAAATACATAAACAACCAACTAACAACCCTCATATTGACTATGCTGATACTTGTATGTTCCACAATTAAGAAACACAATGTATAGATATGATAACTGATTCTCTTTTGGAGCAATTAGCCATTTATTCAGCTAGATGGAAGGGGATTGTAGAATTAATCCTGAATGATGCCAAAATTAACAAGTATACACACAGACACAGAGGAACTTATTCCATTCTGTATTATTTTGTTTTTTCTCTAAACAATCAATGCCTGAAGAAGAGACTTGAAAACTCAAAAAGCTTGCAGCAACATTAAGTAATCGGTTTGTGAATGAAATGATTATTCTGTCTAATTTACATATCTCAGTCTCAGAATAAAGAAATTATTTCATGCAGTCTGTAAATACTATGCTATATATGCTTTCTAGCTTTTCCTGTTTAATAGGCTCACTTGTCTATTCTTTAACATGTCAACAGTGCCCATGACATTTTTTGCATGGCTATGCAATTCCAAAACCCATTGGAATCCATGACATTTCTGCATGGTATGCTATCAGTGCAAAGTGAGGCCCAATCATATATGCTTTCTGTGTCTTATAATATTATTATGAATCTGTGTGTGAAATAATTTTAGTAGACAGAGCATCCCAGTGTGATAACTGGAGTCCTGAGATTCAGCAGAGGCATGGATTAGCTTGACAGTGCTGCAAGTGACTGACCCGCACATTTTTCTTGCAAACGGTTGTGCTATGGCTGAGCAGGAAAGTATTCAAATTAATTGCTAGGAGAAGGGCTGAAGCCTTGTGAGAAACCAACCAGTCAGTGCGATGTCCTGCTCTCCATCTATACAGTATGGGAACAATTCATAAAAAACTGGCCAAGCTGACATATTTCAAGATAAAAAGGAGTCTTGTGGTATCTTAAAGACTAAAAAAAATAATAATTCCAGCATAAATTTTTGTGAATCCATTTCAGATGTTATAAGTGAATCCTCATTTTGCAATCAAGGTATGTAGGAGCTTTGGATCCTCACCCCCAATTTTATATAATCACATTTCACTCTATAGTTAATTGTATTTTATGAGGCCCTGTTGGGTTTTTTCCTTTTCCAACTCCCACGTAAATGAATACAAAGTGACTCTTAAGAAATGGGCTTCCGTCCATGAAAGCTTATGCAGGAAAAAATTCTGTTTGTCGTTAAGGTGCCACAAGACCCATTTATTTGTGCTACAACACATTAATATGGCTATCTCATTATATACTGGTTAGTGCCTGGGTAGTCACGAGAGGACTGGGAAGGCCAGTGCAACACCGCTACAGAAGAATCAGATGGAACAGGTGAGGCTATAGCAAAGAAGCTTTCTCAGGGGCAGAAAAGGCTGTCATTTGGGAATGCTACATTAGAGACAACAAAAACCTCCTCTGGACTGAAGCCAGCACCAGAAACCTGGTGAGTTCTGTGGGATAAAACCGATGCCACAGCAGTGCCACTCCTTGAAGCACCCGGAGCTCATTCTCAGAGCAAGAGCCAGGACATGCTCAGGTCTCAGCAAGACGTTTCCAGTTCTGCAGGAACACTAGCTTTGCTCAAGGGCTCACAGTAGGCAGGGCTTCTCTGCTCTCTCAGAGCGTGCTCTTGCATTAGCTCTTTCTGTGCTTTCCCCGGGATTGCAGGAGCCGGAGGATGCGGTCGTTTTTCGTTAGATCTGAAGGCAGTTCATTCTTCTGAAACAAGAAAGAACTTGGCTGGAAAACAGGCAGAAGGTTTTGGGTGGGGCCTGAAGTGAAGTTCAGAAAAGGGCATCTGCATCCAGCTGGGGACTATACTCTTAACAGATTCAGGTGAGCAGCAGTGGCACACTGTTTGCTTCCATTTCAATATATATGAAAGCTCATACCTGGCATAAAACTCTGTTGGTCTTAAAGGTGTCACTGAACTCAAACTTTGTTATACTCTTAACAATTAGACAATATATAATTGCTGAGCCTATAGGCTTCTAATGCAATTTTGGAATAACACCACAAAATAAACTGACTGGAAATCATTGCAGGATAAGTGTTGCATGGATTGGGTAGGGGCAAATTAACCTGTTAGAACCAGTGATTACTGTACCTTATGTTTAAAAAAGCCCATAAATGTTAAAAGAGGGCCTTTTTGCTGAGAGATGGTGTCAGAAATAGTCAGCATTTATAGTCATAGTCAGGGTAATGATACATAATTTTCATGGTAACTTTCCCTAAACAACCATCTATATATCTAATTCCCAAGTGGCCCCCTGCGTGTGGACATCTAAATCCGCACATCGGGGGCACTTGGGGGACAGGGAGATTTTCCTGCGCACGTGGGGCAGTCCCCAGGTGTGCAGAAAAATCTAAAAAGTTGAAAAAAGTATACGGGGGATATTTAAATCCCCCAAAAAGTAAAAGAGCATTCCCTGAGCATGCGCAGGGAACGCTCTGTGAACTGCCTCGCCACCGCTGCCACCACCACAGGACGGGAGGGCGGGAGAAGGCTTGGCAGGCCGGCTGGCCTCGCTGCCGCCGCTGCAGAGGGAGGAAGGAAGGGGGAAGCTTGGTGGGCTGGCCAGCCTTGCCTCCACTGCTGCTGCTGGAGAGGGAGGAAGGGGGAGGCTTGGCAGGCTGGCTGGCCTCGCTGCCGCTGCTGAGGAGGGAGGATGAAGCCTGGCGGGTAACAGGAACAGGACTGGTGTGCTCATAATTCATGCTGATACACCACTAACTAACTCAGTTTTGATGTGGTTTTACTCATATGGCTAGAGGTGGTGAACAGATGCTAAAAACTAGGGCAATTCCCCTCTTCAAAGGGAATACAGGAATGATCTCCGGCTGTGAGATCATGTGTTTTGCTCTGCCTCATCTAGCCAGGGAGAGTTTGCTGGGCTGAAGCAGGAAAGCTGCTCCAGCTAAATAGATTATTTGCTGGAGAAATCTAACAGCTAATGTGCATTTACTGTTTCTATTCAAAACAGCAGCCAAATAAGTCTTCTCAGCACCTGTAACGCAGTAAAATACACAGGAGTGTGATCGTTGCAATCAGTTTGTTGTAGTGGTTGGTTAAGTATGTGGACTCTAATCTGGGAGAACTGGGTTTGAATCCCCACTGCTCTACTTGCAGCTGCTGGATGACCTTGGGCAAGCCACAGTTCTGTCAGAACTGTTCTCTCAAGGACAGTTCTGGAAAGAGCTCTCTCAGCCCCACCTACCTCACAGGGTGTCTGTTATGGGGAGGGGGAGGAAAAGGAGTTTGTAAGCTGCTCTGAGACTCTGAGTGAAGGGCAGGGTATAAATCCAATCTCTTTTTCTTCTTCTCTTCATCATAGTCTACATGTGAGATTTTATTATTTTTTTCCTGTACTAAAGGTTCCTTTCTCATGAAACATCTTTTGCCTTTGATAAATATTTTATGTTGTATAGCTACAGGGATAATCTTTGGGAGCAGTATTAGCTGCATAGAAATGCTCAAGTGTATCATGTAAGCCAAAGGAATAAAAAAAGTTTTGTTGGATTCAGTAGCTTCTGAACAAACCCCATACTGAATTGGCTTTCAGGTTCTCCTGTGTTCCCTGAAGAAATTAACGACATTAACTTCTATATACATTACCAAATTACCAGCATTATGGTTAGCACATATAGTTTTCTGGGTGACTGAGATTAAGAAATGCAGATAAAAATTAAGCAGAAAATGCAAAGGGTTCTTCTGTAGAAAGTAGTTCTGCTGCCATCTAGTGATTAGTTATAATGCATCGGTGTAATCTATTTATCTTATTCCAAAGAAGCAATCTGGAAATTTTCTATGGTGGCTTCAGGGGCTGACACTGCTTTTCGTGTCTTCCTGATCATATGGCCACATGCAGTCAGTCTGTCATACAAAGTCTGTGTACAAAGTTATCTCACTCCAATGCACACTGCCTGTACACACGTATGTTGAAGATCATTTTATTGAAGACTGCATTTGGATAAATTTACCATCAGTCCTGAGTAGTGATTTTAAATTTTGGTTTTATGTTTATAATGTACTTTATCCTATGTGTTTCATCTACGTTTGTAATCTGCCTTGAGAACCCAGAGGACATCTAATAAATGTTTACAGAAAATAAATACATAAATAAGCAAGTTGTCTGTACAGGGTTTATTTAAGTGTACTGAATGTTTCATAACAGTCTCTAAGTTCCATCAACACATGCACACTACCTTGTTCTTAAGGAAGGGATCTGCTCCAGCTTCCAAGAGTAGTGCTACTGCTCTCAGATTGCCACCAAGAACTGCTGCATGGAGAGCTGAGGTTCCATTCTGTGAAACAGGACACATGGATATATCAATCAGGCACATGCAGAAGAATAATGAAATATCACCAGAAGTGTCTATTGGCATTTAAAATCTCAAGAGGTTCTGGGGAGTTGGCTTTTTCACATTTTTCCAAAAGAGGAAGCACTGCAAGCCTTCACCCTCCTGGCTCTATTGCCCAAGATGCACAAGAACCACCAAGTAATTCAACTGTAATATCTAGGACTCATTTCTGACATCTCTAGTACTAGACCATATATAAGAGAACGTGATGAGCAGCTTCGGATTTTGGAGTGTCATTGACTGACCTTCCAAGTAAACCCCCGAGTGTCCTAAAGAGTTGCTCAATACTTGCCTTCAATAAACCCAGTGCAGGGGAAAATTTAAGCAGTTCTTCTATGACAGTAGAATAGCCTTTGTTTGCTGCTTTAAACAAAGCAGTTGTGCCATCCTTCAAAAGAAAATAAAGAAAAATGAGTTAAAGTGATCATCTGCCATTTAGTTGAATTCACATGGGAAGGTCCCTCCTAATGACAGCTCTTATCCAGAGCTAGTTATGGACCCCACATGTAGGATGAAGAGGAGCCCATGTGCAGCCTCCTCCACAGGTAGCTTTTACACATCATCACTGCATTCATTCATGGCCTCTATGCTACTTCAACTCCAGTCCACTATTCTCAATTTCACAGCTGTTTTCAGACATATTTTCACTTCAATAGGAAGAAAGAATAGTCTTTGATATGCTGTCCCTAAAGCCTTCAAAACCATAGCATAAAGGAACGGGTCAGAACAAGACAGAATTGTTCAGGAGACTGCTTTTATAAAGGGAACTGCATAATTTCCCAATATTTGAATTTTGTTTTTCATACTGTTTATGGTATGTCATGTCTTATATTGCTTTTATTGCAATGTTTTTACATTTTGAAATCTCCCTTGAGTATCAGTGGGGGGACAGAAGGGAGGGGTCAAGGTCTTTAAAATAATGCTTAAACAAAGGTAGTGTGGTCTAAAGCTTGACCAGTGTGGTTTCTACCCCAGGCCTCCACCTGACAGATTTAACCCGTGTCTCCTGTGCTCAGCACCCATGAGAGAAACACAAAAAGAACAGTAACTTTTATTGGCATATAAAGGTTGCGATGATGATGAACTTTTATTTACTCCCAGGGACAGGGTAACAAGGTGATTCAGAAAAGAGGATAGAATCTGTTTACAGGTATAACACAGTCCTGCTGGGCCCATTCATTCACAAGGTCGCAATTTGTATCCCTGAGGTGCATACTGGCCTTCCCTCAGCCTTTGGATTCCCACAATGTAAATGTGAGCTCCTCTCGAAAACCATGAATCTTTCACTAGTTTCCTTCAGAAGTTGGGGCTTTGAGACTGCTACAGTGTCTTCCTCAAGCTAGCCTGCTTTATCACTATAGACAGGTTCTGAGACTTCCCAAAGTCTCCTGAGATAGGCTCTCTCCCAACTCTCACTCTGGAAATGCAAACCCTATCTCCACACATTTACTAGTTTAGCCTGCTTACACACAAGGCAAACTCTGAGAAAGGATCCCTCCAGTCTCTCTTTGTCAGAAGGTTCGAAACCTATCTGCTTGAACTAACAGCTTTTTCTTTCCACCCACCTCTCCCCTCTAGCAGTTCCATCATGATTGGCTGCTAGCTATTCCACTCACACACTATAGTAATTCTTGTGCAGGAAGGATGTGCTGTGCATACATGCTTTCATCACCAAATTGGTCCCATGGAACATGCTTCTTTGAAGGATGCATCCTGTACTTTGAGTGCATACCAGTGTTCCCTCTAAGTTGAGTTAATGTGAGCTAGCTCACAGTTTTTTAGCCTCCAGCTCACACATTTTTGTCTTAGCTCAGGAAGCCAAATTGCTTGCTCACAACTTTAATGCCTGTAGCTCACAAAGTAGAATTTTTGCTCACAAGACTCTGCAGCTTGGAGCATTGGTGCACACCGCAGCACAACACTGGATACAGAAGAAACTGACTGTAACAGCCAAATTGGACAATACGCAGGAGAATTGTGATCAGGATCTCCTACAGGTATCTTAAGCTCAGACTGTGACCAAGGAATGGAAGTGGAGGAGATTAACACTTTCCTCTCAGATAATTTTTCTACCTTAAGCCCCTCTCCCAACAGCTGCAGTTTGCCCTGTGGGGAACATATAGGGTTGGATCTCAAAGAGGCTATCCACAAATGAAAATGGAGTGATCTTGGCCAATTTCCTCCTCATGCTGTTCCTGTGGCGTCTTATCTCCAAGAAGCAATTGGGGGAGGGGTGCAGCAGGAGGAAGAGGGAAGTTAAGAAAATCCATTCTGCTGACAAAAATCTCTTCAGTTAAAATGTTCCATGGGATCCAAGCCATACAGGATAATCCATGTATTTTCTAGTTTGAACCTAACCCTAAGAAATGATGGGTTCTCAGAAATGCCCTTCACAATGAAGTTCACTTGTGTAATATGTGAGCCAAGCTAACAGTGCAGACAATGATTATAACTGGAGAGACCAATGTGGTGTAGTGTTAGAAAGAACCAAGTTCAAAACCTAACACTGTCACAGCCTGAGTGACCTAATGACAGTCTCTCTCAGCTAAAGCCACCTCACAAGATTGTTGTGAGAATACAATGTGGGGATGGATGGACCATGTATACCACCCACAAGGGTTGGATATCAAATAAATAAAATGATTAAAAACAGAAATCCACCATATCTCAAAATTGCATTGACACTTTTCTTCCAGCATCAAGTCCACAAAAGGCAGTTACTTACATCCCTCGCAGCATCTCGGTCTGCTCCACGGAGCAGCATTACCCTCACTACCTCGCTGTGACCCATCTGAGAGGCTATCCACAATGGAGCTGTCCCATCCTTTAAGGGAAAAAAAGTCCCAGGATTGATTAAATGAAGAAAGGCATCATTTTACAACACTAAACATCTCTGTCAGCTCCTCACAAGATTCTGGCTAGAGCTCAAGGATGTTATGAAATTGGATCCCTGAAGGATTTTTTTGCCCTGCAAAGGGACACAGTGTTCAGCTCAACTGTGAATGGAATAGCCAGTGTACCCTTGTGGATGAATGAACATTTTCTTGACTGAGATAAAACATTCAATGCATTAGTAATATGAAAACATTACTCTGTATGACAATAATGATATTTTCATTTTTAAAATACCTCAAATTTTTATGCTGTAAAAAAGCATAACTAGTAGAACATATTGAGTTGGATCCTGTGTTATTTGTTCCTGAGAGGTCATAGGAACCAACTGCTTTCCTCTAAATCTTCCTTCAACAAAGACTTTTCCATCAGAAGCAGCTTTTCTCCATCAGGAAAGTCATTCATCATTGGCAGACATCTTTCTTCACTGAAGTAAAACTTAGAGCAGGGGTCCCCAATGTGGTGCTCATAGATGCCCTGACATTCTTTGACACCTTTTCTGGTGCCCATCCAGTGTTCTCAGAAAATGAATGGGGTCACGTGGGGCTCTTGCCCAGCAGGGCTTCTGATTGGCCACTGGGGATCTGACTGACTGTACAGATTAAAATAACATTTCAGCAGCAGCTGTTACCATAGCGCTGGTTTTATTCTCTGTCATACTCTTTCCCGGTATTTTTTTAGAAATTACCCCCTCTTTTCCTCTGTATTTGGGCTTCCTCTGTGTGGCTTGGCCTCCTGTGGCAGTAAATTTGAGGTTGTGCCCACCACATTTTGTCAGAATTCCAAAGGCACCCACAGGCTCAAAATTTTAAATACCACTACTCTTTCCAGTGATTAAAAAAAAATTCCCTGTGCAATAGACATTTCTAGCTCTAATGGAACCAAGGGGGTGCCCCTCCCTTCCACAGAGATCACAAGTCCCCTCCCCCTCCTAAACCATCACATACTCTGCAGGAACAGTGCCCTCTTCCTCAGTTCTGTTGTCTACTTTCTTTATCAGAGGAGGCAGAATGAGATCCCTGCTGCCGCCTTTGTTGCATCTTTTCAGTGATGAGTAAATAAAAAAATCATACTAATCTTGTTTTATTTTGTAATGATTATCTTCCAAGTCACAAGAGCTGAAGAATGTTTCTGCCACCACAGATGCTGTAATGTCAGTGAATCCTTCCAACATTGGAAAAGTGAATCTGAGTATAATTGACTCAGGATTTGTCTTTTGATTTGTGATCTGTTGTGGTTACACCAATTTCCAGCAACTTAGCTGTTCTGAGCATCCTCATTAGGGTAGATAGGTGCTGGATACCATACTCTCTCATCAGGGGATGGTTCTGAGGGCATCTTGAAACTGTGACTGGACCCAACAGTGACCCCTCTTTGGCTTGAGACTCCAAAGAAGGCTGGTGGTAGAACTGTGATGGGGGGGAAGAGTGTTCAGCTGCAGATGAAAGGTGTCAGATCTGACATACATAGAACCAGGATCCATCTTAGGGCCATAATATTGATCTCTGTCTGGGGCATATGCTGGGGACATACAGTAGGGATTCCAGGGCACTGGCAGGTGCTGCTGCAGCCACACTGAAACTGCCAGGTCCAGGCGTGGAACTGACTGAGGCTCTTTTGAAATCATCCACACACCTTCATCTCCAGTTCGAACAGTGACCTGTCTAGGGAATTAGAATGCAAAGAAGGTGTGCATGATAGAATCAAAATCACCTCAGGCTGTTCCCAGACTGGTTCCACTGTGGGAGGTGGTGGAGGTTTATGCTCCTTCAAAACCAATTTCAACATTGTTTTATCAGATTTATATCCTGTTCCCTCTCCCTCGAATGGGACTTGGGGCAGCTAACAATACCAAGATACAACAAATAATCTTTAAAATATAAAACAGTTAAAAATCTATCCCCATTAAAATCTATCCACTATCAAGCAGGGTAGGGTGCATGAATGGTGAAATCACAGTTGAAGTATACCAGCTGCCTGGTGGATCACAATCACCCAAAGGCTGCCTGAAAAAGCGCAGCCTTGCATGCCCTGCAGAACCTAAGGAAGTCCTGCAAGGCACGCATTTCTTCAGGCAGCTGGTTCCACAGGGTAGAGGCCACTACTGAGACACAGCTGACACAGGGTGGACAGTTCATGGATCAGGGAACCTCAATGAATTCTGAGATGAAGATCGGAAAAGATGGGGAGGATCATGCTGGGAGAGGTGGTCCCAAAGGTATGAGGGTCTCAGGCCATTTAGGACTTTAAAGGTAAGTACCAACACTACTTGACCAACATTTCCTTCTGTTTGGTCTTCTGATTTGATTTTTTTGTGAGCAGTTCTGAGGAGCTTTGAGGAGCCGCTGCCAGAGTTGGTGACCAGAAACACTGCCTCCAAAGTCCCAACCCCAGAACCAAGAGAACTGAATGTACCAACGCAGTTTCAAATAATGCTTGAAACCACTGGATGATTTAGGTACTTTGGCTGATGCAAGTGCCTTTTCCCAAAGGGCAGCCTTTAGCCTCAATGCCCTGTTGCTATGTGCCTCAGGGGTGAATTGTTGGCACATTTGGAAGGCCAACTCATTATGACCCTCTCCAGGGCATATCAAGCACAGCTCATGCTATGAATCCTTTTAATGCCACATTTTGTGCACTTCTTGAAAAGTGCCTTCATAGACATTGTCTCTCACAGCCCAAGTTAAAGAACCCCACAGGGGCTGAAAAGGAAGATGCAGAAAGGCCCCGGCGATAACAGCAGCCTCCACTCAGACAGCTCACAATTTCCAGTTCTCTTCCTCTTTTCTCTTTCTTTTTAAACAGATCCTAGTTCAGAGATCAAAGGAGAAAAGCAAAGAACGATGAACAAATTCCTGTCAAAGAAAAATGGATTCTAAAAGATGACGAAAAGAGCTCATTAAGTCAGCATATGCCAAGAAGCTCCTATCTTTGTGGCAGCATGAAAGGAACTGAGGGAAGGGTGCCACTCCTCCAGAGCACATGACAGTTTAGGCAAGAAAACTCTATCACGATTGCTCTGGAAGGGAGGGGCACCCTCTTGGTTCCATTACAGCTAGAAACTGCTAACTATGGCTGGCCTGTGCATGCACAATCCCAATGTGGGACTGCACAAAAGATGGAAAATGAACATTCATTCCCAAGTAAGTTAACTTCAAAATACAGACTAATATCCTGGTCAAATGATCTCTTCTTGGAACTAGGACCCTAATGTGTATAAGCCCTGCTGTAAGATTGTTGTCCAAACATTATACATGGGTCTAACTGTGGCTTGTCTAAAGTGACACCTTATAGAAATAAGCAGTTAGAAATTTATATACCAAGATCTGACCTGAACAACATCTACTCATAAATACCAGAAATGTTCCAAATCCAAACACCAGGGCTTTTTTTGTAGAAAAAGCCCAGCAGTAACTCATTAGCATAATAGGCCACAGCCCTATGTTATGAGAAGTGTGGTCATCCAGCCACACCCACCTTTTGCTTCTTATTCTGTTTACCTTGTTTGTTGTCAAAACCCAGGGCTTTTTTTGTAGCAGGAACTCCTTTGCATGTTAGGCCACACATCCCTAATGTAGCCAATCCTAATGAGTTTCTGCTGCTGGGTGTGGCCTATTATGCTAATGAGTTCCTGCTGGGCATGGTCACCTTGGGAGCCAGCTGGAACTCCTGTTCCTGTGCGTTCCTGCCCAAAAATAGCCGTGCCAAACACAATTATTTGTGACTGGAAGATTTCCATTCTGATAGTAGTTTATGATGGAACTTTGTTGTACAGTTTCATTTTCCTAGACTGCAGGAGGGGCAGTGAGGACAGGGGAAGTGCATGATAAAGTTGTCCAACCAGAACAGTTAGTCTCATCTTTCCAATAACCAACATTGCTCCATCTGCCATTTTTGTGTTGTAATGCTTTTGCTCTTGCCAATCATAACACCATTTCACTGACATGGGAGGGGGGCTTTCCACTCAGCTGAGCTGAAAACTGTGAATGATGGCTGCCACTGTTTATGGACAACAATGATTACTAGCACTTTATTATGGTTTTATGTTTTTAATGTAATTATCTGTTTTATGTAAGCTGCCCTGGGCTGGCTGTGGCTGGGAGGGTGGGGTAAAAATTCAAATAATTAATAAAATACATAGCAATGGGTTTGGATTGCCTTAGCTATTCTATTATAGGCAGTACTGCCAGCCCACAATTGATGCAGGAGACAGAAGGAAATGCTTTGTATTAGCTGGAAAGCATATTGGCTGCAGAGGGTTTACTGCCCCTTTCCAGGCAATAAACAGCCTGCTAGACCTTCAGAAAGGGGGATATTTTATTTAATGCACTTGCATATTACATTCTCATGAAGCTACCAAAATTGAGGTTAGTTTCACTTTCTTCGAAAGTAAAAAAAAAACATATGCACAAACCAGATGAAATAAGGTGAGATGCAAGTGATTAATGATACAGAAGGATTAAATCATCTCTAAGAGATTACTGATGAGTTGCGATCTGAGGTATCTTAATGTCTGCAGTAAAATAAAAATGCTAATCAGTCACACATTTTCACCATTACAAATTACCTATCTATGCTAGATGAATGCTCTAAATTGGCCTGGAAATGGGTTGGTGGCTGTTGTCCCTACAAAAATACTTGCACATTGTTAGGCAGCTGACAATATTCATACAAATAGGAAAAGATTTCATTGACCTTAGTAGGAATTGAACAGCATCTTTAAATATGTCTCTGGTCTAGTAAATACTCAGCCTGAAAACTACCAGCTAGTTTACCTACTCAGTCAGGTAAAGTGACAATTATGTTCTAGGTCACAGGGTGTCAGTTGTACAAAACAAACAACAATCCTCTTGATCATCAACTATGATAAACCATGGTAAATTCAGATCATGATTTCTGAGTCTGGACTAGGACTAGCAAATGAGTTGGCTCTCAGAACACACTTTTGGGACCTGCTTATCAAGAAGGTGGCTTCCTGTAAACAAGAGCTCATAACAAATAATTACATTTTGTTAGTAGGTGTCTGGAAGTCCTGATACAAAGCTGGAACCTTAGAGTGAAAGAACATCAGAGATGAGTCAGGAATAAAAATGCAGACAGGAATAAACCAATGACCAAGATGAAAAAATATATTCACAGACCAGATGCAAAACAAGGAAGCAATAAAGATAGAAGGACAAGGGGATATAGGATGCTAACATGGTTTTTGCACACTTAGTGTTCTGTTGTGGTCTTCTATTCCTGAGAATGTTTAATGAGGAGGCAGAGGTTATAAGCCTGGGAGATACAGTTAAGTAATCAGAGTTTATTATTGGAACTTTAATACTGAGATATTTGCTGATAAATGATCAAGAAATCTGCTTGCAATACCTTGTATTTATATCCTACCCCATTCTTGAGCCATATAACACTGACTGGATCACAGATGGAGAAAAAGTTGAGGGAGACTCAGCCCATGAAGGCTAACTCTTGGGTTCTCTGGGTGACTTCAGTCCAGTTTGGTGTAGTGGTTAAGTGTGCGGACTCTAATCTGGGAGAACCGGGTTTGATTTCCCACTCCTCCACTAGCACCTGGCTGGATGACCTTGGGCAAGCCGTAGTTCTGATAAGAGCTGTTCTTGAAAAAGAGCAGTTTCTGTCAAGAGCTCTCTCAGCCCCACCTACCTCACAGGGTGTCTGTTCTGGGGAGGGGAAGGGAAAGGAGTTTGTAAGCCGCTCTGAGACACCTCTGGGTAGTGAAGGGCGGGGTATAAATTCAATCTCTTCTTCTTCTTCTTCTTCTTCTACAATGAAATCATTGCACTGCCATGGCACTTGCTCAGTATTGTTCAGTAGTTTTTCCAGTAGCTATTATGCTTCACAGGGATTCCCAGAACAATCATCTTTAGCTTTATACTCCAGGGGTACCCAAGCCTATAGGCACTTTCAGAATTTTGAGAATGGGGAGTAGGCATCATCACATAATAGCAGACATAGGCTGGAGCCCATCACAAAGTGTTGGGAGGTTGCAAGCCAAGCATCATCCCGCCGTGGAGGAAGCTGTTTTGAACTGGATGCTCACTGCTCCAGTGAGATGAAAGAAAGTCAGGACTGGGTCTTCTTTGGGGGGAAGGGATACTTTGTCAAAGAAGCAACCCATTGGAGGCTTTTACACTGGGGATCACTGCTGTACTTAGCTGACCATGGTATCCTTCTGGTTTGCCTAGACTCTACTGCCTAGATTAGCAGCAGGAGGTATCAAGCTCTGGTGGTTCCACTCCTATCTGTCAGAGAGCTTCCAGGAGGTAGAGTTGAAACTGAAGTTATAAGGCATTTGTGCTATGGAGTTCTTCAAAGATTTATTCACTATATATGCTATTTAATCTATGTGATGTGAAACAATGGATTGAGGTCACCCAGAGATTTGGAGTCAATAATATGTGGTGATATTCAACTCTATTTATTTATTTATATTCTAATTTATATCCCGCCCTACCCCACCAAAGCAGGCTCAGGGCGGCTCACACACAGTAAAATACAAATTAAAACAATCAGATCACCAAAACCATTAAAACAACTCATTAAAACAATACAATATCAAATATCAAAATGCTAGCGATGTAATTCCAATATCGTAGCTATGGCATTGCCCCGTAAGTGTATACCATATGATGTTCATTTCCAGCACTGATCTTACTTGGCGCACACAGGCTGTCGATAATTCACCAGGAACCAGGCTCTGCAGTTGTTACTAGTGATGGTTACTAGTGATGGTGGCAGCCCCTAATTGAAAGCCTAGTGAAAGAGCTCCGTCTTGCAGACCCTGCAGAACTATAAAAGGTCCCACAGGGTCCTGATCTCCTCCGGGAGCTCATTCCACCAGAATGGAGCCGCCACCAAAAAAGCCCTGGCCCTAGTTACAGCCAGCCTGGCATCTTTAGGGCCTGGGAGGGCCAATCGATTTTGATTCCCTGACCGTAGTGCTCTCTGGGGTATGCATGGGGAACAGTGCTCCTTCAGGTAAGTCAGACCCTGGCCATAAAGGACTGTAAAGAGTAAGAACCAGCACCTTGAAGTGAATCTGGTATTCTATCAGCAGGCAGTGCAATGCTTTCAGGGCCGGCTGGATGTGCTCTCTCAAGGGGAGGCCCATCAGAAGCCTAGCCGCTGCATTTTGCACTAGCTGCAGCTTCCGAATCTGCGACAAGGGCAGCCCCATGTAGAGAGCGTTACAGTAGTCTAATCTCAAGGTAACCATTGCATGGATCACTGTTGCTAAATCGTTGCATTCAAGGAAGGGAACCAACTGCCTAATTAGCCGAAGATGGTATATATGGTGTCTGTTGTGGGGAGGGGAAGGGAAAGGAGATTGTAAACCGCTCTGAAACTCCTTTGGGTAGTGACGGGCGGGGTATAAATCCAGTCTCCTCCTCCTCCTCCTCCTCCCCCTCCCCCTCCTCTCCTTCTTCTTCTTCTTCTTCTTCTTCTTCTTCTATTATACCGACTGGATATTTGGAAAAACTTTTTTACACTAAGAGTTGTGCAACAGTGGAATCAGCTGCCTATGAAGGTGGTGAGCTCCCCTCACTGGCAGTCTTTAAGCAGTGGCTAGAGAAACACTTGTCAGGGATGCTCTAAGCCAGGGGTGTCAAACATAAGGCCCAGTGGCCATCCAGGGCTCTTATGTGATCTGTTAGCAACTAGTATAGGGGAGGGAACAGGAGACTGCTTGGAAGGAGTGGGCGGAGCTACTCTGTTTGTGGCTTCAGCATGACAGAACCACCTCGTCTGCAGCAGTCAAGCAGTGCAGGAGTGTCTGCCCAGTGCAGCACCACTGGCTCTCCAATCTGCCCATATGGGTAGCCATGGAGCCCTGCAGTAAGCATACATCAACTGGGAGTTTACTAGCTGCTGTTCTTTATACAGTTTATATCTCCAGTACCTGGCATTATGTTTATGGCACATATGGTCCTGCCCAACAAAGTGACATTTATGTCAGATCTGGCCCTCGTAACAAATGAGTTTGACACCTCTGCTCTAGGCTGATACTGTATAGAGCAGGAGGTTGGACTAGATGGCCTGCATGGCCCCTTCCAACTCTGTGAGTCTAAATAAGAGCATATAAAGAGAGGCCATCTAGTTGGGGTTTATTTATCTCTGTTGTTTTATCAGATTGAGATACTAAGAAACAAAATGCTGAGCATTTCAGAAGAGAGGATGTCGCTGTAGAGATGCCAAGTTACACTACAACTTTGGCAGTCTGCACAGGGAGCCAAATATTAACACAGAACTCCAACAGTTATCAAATATTAACTTAGGTACCAAAACACAACACTTGTTGGAATTTACTAAGTACCAACTCACAGCTAGTCATAATTTTAGCATGTATCAGAGGGGGAAAATCTTTAAAACAAACAAACAAACAAACAAACACACACTAAGAGACACAGAGAGATAACAAAATGCGATCTGTCTTAAAAATGTAGAACATTACCTGCCTTGGCTGGTTGACCTTTGCTCCTGAAGACATTAATAGCCGAATTAAATCCAGGTAGCCGCCTTGGGCAGCCAGGAACAGGCTAGTAGCTCCATCCTTTATACGAAAAAAAATATATAATTATATTTTAAGATAGCAAAATGTTCTTAGTAGGACTGTCTCCTATCATTGAACCACAAAGCAAGAATCCTTACACTTTCCCATAACCACATATAAGCTTTTGAAGCTTAATGCAAGGCTGTCTTCACTCACCACTGACAAAAGCAAAAGGCAAGGCTGCTGTTTAATTAGTCTGCTCTCATCCTTATGTGTAATCAATTTAAAGATTAAGTGGTAAGTCTCAAGGCTTTCTGAGCAATTGTTCCAGCAAGTGTGTATTTGAAGATTGCCTTTCATGGAAGTCAGCCAGTTAGAAAGCCCTTTGCTAGAATAACTGAGGAACAGAAGATAGGCAGAGGCTTGGATAAGGGACACTTGTTTTTATTTATAAAACTTCCTTATGTGTTTTAACATTAAATGCATTAACATTTTTAAATGGCTACTGAGAATACTTTGATTAAGCAAGGGCCTGGATCTCACAAATCTTTCTCAACTATTTTATTAAATTATTCAAAGCAATCTAATAGTCTTAGAGTCTTTTTAAAAAGTAGATGAACACTTAATCCTATGATTTATTTTTTAGACTCTTCAGTGTGTTTAGCTCCAGCTGTATCATGACCAGTTTCTCTAAGAAATGCAAAAGCAGTTACCCATTAATATTATAAGTGGGGGTTTTAAAGAAAATTTAGCCCTAGAAAAAAAATGAAAGTGGAATATGCCAGTATACAAAAAGTTACGCTAACAATAAACTCATACATATGGAGCATATCGTATATCTAACCATACTGAACTGCATATTGATCAACAGTGTCCCTATGTCTCAATATATGACAATATCTCAACCTACATAACATTCTTCAATTACAACACAGTGGATTATAAATAAGCACAAAGACTACACACCTGGCTTAAGACCTCTGGTCAATGAAGCTAATAAATGAAAGGAAAGACTACACATATAACAACGCAGCTTTTGTACCTTCATGTAGTTTTAGCTTGTTCTAATAATTAATACAAGACCTCTATCTCTGAATGAAAACAGAGCATATAGCTTGTTTCCTCTTAAGTACTTACATAGCAGTGTCATTTTTAAATAAAAGTTCTTCATCATAAACAGAAGTTTTGCATTAGCTTTGAAAATCAGAAGCTGCACTAAAACCTCATGGCAAACCTATTTGTTCCTGAGAGACATAAATGAAATGAAGCTTGCTGTTCTACGCAGGGACTTTTCTCTCTCTTGTGTGGAAGGCACTGAAAGTTTCCTGCTTCCGCACACAGAGTTAATGCAGTTCTGTGTCTGCATAGTAATGATTATCTAGGCCCAACAACATGATCTAGGCAATCTAGTGTTTGACCAGAGCTAGACTGCAACCATTTTTTGTATCTTCCAGAATTCTTACTGCCTTTTATCAGGTGTGAGTTTGTAGAGCAAAGCAACCCAGATTGATTTACACTACTTCTGTGTCATACAAACTATTCTTTTCAAAACCCTGAATGAATGTTAATTTTCAATAAATGTGATACCACCATGCACAATAAAGAAGGCAGAAGTAGAAATGATCAGAGAAGACTGCAAGAATGGATGGAAAAGATAAAGGTAAATAATAATTAATAATTATCATATGGCAGTGTGTGCAGTATAGCCAGGAGATCTTAAGAAATACTAGCTATTTTAGAGTTATGCACCACTAGATGGTGAGCTAGATTTGTTTTTAAAGCAAGAGACATTTCAGAGGTGGCTTGCCATTGCTTGCCTCTGTGTCATGCCCCTGGTATTCCTTGGAGGTCGCTGACTGAAATACTAGCCAGGGCCAACCCTGCTTAGCTTCCAAGATCTGATGACATCAGGTTAGCCTGGGCTGTCAAGGTCAGGGCTTTAAGATAAAGTATTTTGAGCAGATGTTAAAAGAACTGAGAAGTAGGAAGAGAAGCACAAACACATGAAGCAGATCCGCCAGACTCCTCCAGAATGTATCTTCTCTGTTTTTTTCCTGCTCAAGGGTCTCAGTTACAGAACAATTCTTTCCATAGTGACTGAATAAAAGAAAGAATTTTCCAAGTGTGAGGCAGATTTTCCTATAGAGACATCAGCCACTGCTAGAAGATCCCTAATTTCTTCTCAGGATTCACTTCACCTCTCATTTTTACACTGAGGGAATTTCAGTATCTGTGCCCAACAGCCATTTTATACATTATACAGACTGAGGAGGCAGAATTGTGGACTGTACCCTTTTTGACAAATGCTCCTCCAGTGTAAAGAGATCCTTTCATGTGGCTCTTTGCTCTCTATTTAGAAAAGGAACAAACCCTGGGAAGGCTCCTAACACTTTCCATTTTTCAGGGAAAAGGGAGGATCGGAACTATGAATGTAAGCAACTCACGTAAAGCTGATCATGAATGTTGGCACCATGCTTCAGCAAGGTCTCCACCACTTTCTTATGGCCATACTGACAAGCAGCTAGCAGAGCAGTGCCTCCATCCTGAAGGGGGGGAAAAAACAGACTAGGCACAAGGAAAGAGAAATAAACAAAGGCTGCAGAGAACAGAAAGTGCTGAACATTTCTTACTATTTGGCTCACAGAGGCTGGAAACAAATCCCTTCCCCCGGTGCTGTTTCTCCCAATTCCCCTTTACCTAAAATGCCCAACCTTTTAAAAGAACCTGAACCTTCCTCAGAAATCAGAGCAGAGCCCCAAGTTCTTGTCCGCATTCTATAGCTTGTAGATGCCTGTCACTCTTAATTTCCTTCAATGTTTCCAGTATGTGAAAAGTCTCTTGGAAGACAGACTAGAGCTCTTTTTTCCTTTTCTTTCCTTTTCACTAGCAGAAATGCACTTTTCAGGATTGGCAGGCACTACTTAACTCCAAAGGACACAAGAAGGCAGCAAAACCCTCAAATATGCCACTTAGATATAAAGTAGATAGTGGGAATGCAGATAGGAGGTACTAAACTATTCCCTTATCTCCTTGCCTTCCTGAAGCATCTCCCTTCAAGGGCTTTTCTCCCAGCCAGGCTTGCTTCTGGGATGAGAGCCAGATAAGGGAACAGTGACATTGGGCAACAGACTGTGAGGAAATAAGCTATGGATGTGTGTGTCTAAATCCTTAGCATCCTTTTCCTATAAGCTTCTTTATATCCTGCTTTCTATATGATCAAGGCATCCTGCATTCTAAAAAGTACACTCACATCTGATATGCACATACTTATTTTAAGGACTATTACTGAAGAAGTTACATACCAGAAAAGATCACACCAACACCTTATTTTAGACAGCCACTAAATGTATGATGGGTGCCCAGTTTGCACAGTGCCCCTATCTTGTTGCTCTGGTAAAACTGAACAGTTTTATCCGCTCTGCCATTTCAATATCTGTCACCATGTTAATCTAGGAGTACATATCATTGCACTTTGGCTATTTTATGTTTCAAGAATCTGTAGTTTTTATTCTAGTGGTGATCAATAAATCCCGTAGCATTCAATACAATTTGTCATTTACATAAGAAAGCATCCCACTATCATAAGAAAGCATCCCACTATCAAAGTTGCAATTTTGTAATTTGTTCATGTCATCTAGTGTTTTCTAATCATGCCTTTGGTAAAAAACTTTTCCACATTTGCTTCTACAAATGTCCTAGTATTTTAAAGTATCTCCAGTGCATCTCCAAATAGGCCCAGTAAGCAAGCAGCTGTAATCTTTTTCCATTTCTATCAATTTACCCAAATTACACTGGCTCTTGCGTGCAGGGAAGGGCAACCTGCGGGGCAGAAAGGCAAGCATGATTCTGTGAACTACCAACATTACATTGTCTTATGTGAAAATTCTTATTTGCATATAGGAAGATGCAAGCACCTGCATTACAAGGACCTGTGTGAGTACTGTATTGTCTCCTGTCAACAACAGGCAAAAAGCACCCAGTTTCATGAACATATAATGGTCAGGGGGAAGAGGGTGAAACAGGCAGTCATTAAACATTGGCAATCTTTGGAACAATCCCTACTGAACCTAAGCTCAAGCAACTGCAGCTGGAATGAACACACATTCATTTTATCTTTAACTTCACCTCCCTCCCTCATTGTGTCCCTTAAGTCAGATTTTACATTGTGAGCACCTTGGGACAGAGAATTGTCTTCTGCTGTTCTGCTCAACAGATGGCACTATAGAAATGATGTCTATGGTAACAATATTATAGGCATTGCCTTGTCCTCTTTTAAAATGTAACAGGTCAGGCAGTTCTTAATACAGAAGGTTTTCCACATCGCTCATAGTTTTCTCTGCCCTTTCTTTTTGAGGCTCAGACTCATTCAATTTTGGAACCATTTTGACTACATCTGTAGGGAATTAGCTGAGACAGCACTGTTGTTGGCGCACGTTGGTGGAAATTCTGAGAAACAAATCCAGTACTAGAAGAATTGCATGACAGCAAATCCAAACAGAGAGATTTGCATAATGACTGTACAGTTACCAAGAAATAGTCATGCTGGCAATTGTGTTCATCAGATCTTTTCAGCCAGAAAGCAGAAGCAGAAATTGTACCATCGATCCTGAGCATTTACAACAGATGAAACTGTGCTATGGACAGTAACCCTTTCATGCCAAAAAACCATGGCTCTCAGCCAATACACAGTGCTTTTACAAACTGACCTACAATTACAGTGTAACATATTAAAGGCTGAATAGCAATGTGGTATTGGGATCCTGTGGCTACTTTCTACTTTCTAATCCTCACTTAAATAGTTTTTGGCCTTCCTATGCAATGCGTAAAAGGGGAACTTCTGCATTTCCTCTAAATGGAGTTGAGCCAATTCCACATTTTTATTTTTGCAGTGTGGCCAGAAAACCATGTGCTGGGGGCATCAATCAGCTGCTACTAAGAACAAAGCACTTGTACACAGCAAGATTTCTTAGTAGTTGGTTCCCTGGAATTTAACATACTTTGTTGCAGTTTAGGACAGTCACAAAGGTGGTAGGGCTCAGGACTGCAATTGATCTGTGTTGGAGAAGCACATCTGCCCACATCAGTCAGTTGTCTCATGCAAGTCAGTGTTCCTCCGCCCAAGTTCTCTAGGTGTACAATGGATATAACAGGGGCCAACCTCATACGGATTTAGTGAGGAGAAGTCACTTACTGATTGCATAGCAAGTGTAGCAATCGTTACTCTCCCATAAACCAGCCTAGAAAGGTGCCTTCCCTAAGACCTAGCGCACAGAATGTGTCCTATAATTCTAATGGCTGGAACTGATGCTGCAGATCAGAAAAAAATAGTCAACTCCACTTCTTCAACCCCCTAGGGATCAAAACAGATGAGATACTGGGAGATCCATGACCTGATCCCACCAGTGTTTTTTTAATAAAATACATTTCAGGCATGCATGGGCCTGACTCAGGTTGGAGTTATGGAGAAAAGGGTTGAAGCCTTCCTCCACCAAACAGTTTTGCCTACTGACTGCTCCCCCAGGATGGGTGCCTATCTCCCCCCCTCCCTTCCGAATAGGAGCACAGGTGTGTGTGTGTGGACGACAGGCAAAATTCTTAGTAGAAGGATAAAATCTCCTCTACCCTTCCCACGTCCCCAAACCAAACCAAGAATTTCCCTTCAAAAGACACAGACAGACATATGAACTCTGTCTTGTCTAATGTGATCCTAGATCAGATGTGTGTATTTTGAAGGTTCATTTTCTTGTCTTTAGTGAAACTGGAAGTGAAGAAATGTTGAGTGAAAAATAACCCTGCACCACAAGGAAGCTTTCATCCAGTTGGTGCAAGATTAGCGATTGCTATAACATAAGAACAGCTTACATTTCCATATTGTTGCAGAAATTCATTCATACAGGCTCAGCATAAAACAATTATGCCAGATGCACTGCACATGGAAATATTCCTTCAGACAGTTCTCTGCCAAACCTGACATTGACTGAATTAAGAGAAAGATCTTACACAAGATAATAATCAGTGGTATTTAACACCACATAAATTGAGCTGCATCCTATCTTACTTTGGATATTTACTAGCAGTGTTAAGATTTCAAATGCAGATTTTATTCATGTATTTTGGCACTGCTCCAACATAAAGGCTTTTAGCAAAAGATAGTGTAATTAATTAAGGCTATGACTGGATATGGTCTCCCAGTTGATTCTAAGGCAGTCCTTTTGAGATAACTAAAGGGCAAAGTAGAAGAAACAGATGACAAGATATAGGTTTGAATATAATCACTGCTTTCCAAATGTTTATTATTTCTCATTGTAAGCAACTTAATGCACTGATACCAGCAGAATCATTAAAAAGGGTCTGGGAGATTGTTTTAATGTCTAACTAGCATAATATATGAAGTTAAGAAACTCTCAAAATAATTAATTTATTGAGAAATGAGTGCTTTTCATTATGTTTTTGAATCTACAATATCAAGACTAACTAACAGACTGGATACTGTGCCCTATTTGGTCCTGGCCCCCACCTAGTGGAACTCTCTGACAGAGAACATCTGTGCCCTGCAGGATTATTGCCTTTCTGGAGGGCTTGTAAGACAGAGATGTTCCACCAGCCTTTTGGCTGAGGACAGCGACAGGACAGCAAGTAGTCTGGTGCTCTCAGGTTTCCTGCCCCCTTGGAGGCTCTGTGTAGTTCAATCTTTATTCAATGTATTTGCCACTTTGAAATTGCTTTTGTATTGTATTTTTATTCCGCTGTAAGCTGCCCTGAGCCCTGCTTTCTGGAAAGGGTGGCCTAAAAGTCTAAACAATAAATACATAAATAAATAAATATCCATGTTACATACTAGAGGTCCCCAAGGTGGTAGCCTTGGGTACCATGATGCCCACAAATGTGTTTCCTGTTGTCCACTTGCCTGGGGTCCCTCAAAGCAAACAGCCAATCCTGGCTTTCCTGAACTTCACCTGACGTGCTTCAGAAGACTCCAGGAGGCATCAGCTTTGGGTCTGTAAGTACTACCCACTTGGAAATGGCTGTTCAGGAGAATGCTTGGCTTCTACCTCCCACCCTTTTCTGTAATTTCCTCTCATGACAGTCATTTTGCAGTGGTGCCCATTACCATTTCTCAAAATTCCAAAAGTGCCCACAGGCTCAACAAGGTTGGGGATCCCTGTTACAGTGTTGTTGTTAATTGTTTTTATATTCTATTTTTTTCTTAAGAAAAAGAAGAAGAAAGTTTCCTGCACAGTTCGGACTATACCAGCTGACAGTCTTATGAGTTATTTTATCCTAACAGGTATAGAAGTGTACATGAAATGATGACATCTTTTTAAAAATCCAGTTGCCAGAGCACGTGCAGTAGTAATTCCATACCCTTGCACTCTGACACCTAAACAGAGACTCCCGTCTGTGCTTTGGCTTTCACATGACTGAACAGCATAAATAGGATAATCAATCTGGTCAGCTTTCATTCTGCCCTTTCAAAATGTAAGAGTACAAAGTGTAAGAAAATTAAGGAACACTCATGCAATGAAAAACAAGCAATAAAAGCCAGGCCTAGATCAGTGTTCTGCCAGAGAACTGCATGGCAAGAAGGGAGAATTATTTCATGGGCCTCTTGCTTGCTTCCCTGTCCAAGTTTCTGATCAGCAGAAAACAGCAGCCTTTCCTTCCTGCCTAAACCCACCAAAGCCAAACATAATCTCTTACTTGGGTTTTAAATTCTGTGGAGGCTCCATACTCAAACAGAAACTTCACAACATCATTGTGACCCTGTTGGGCAGCGAAGAACAGGGCAGTGGCACCAGACTGAAAAAGACAGACATGAAGCTCATATTATTATCCATATTGCATGGGATTTCATTTGAATTAAGTATAAAATGCATCTTATACTTTTAACAGGAAGTCCAGTGCTACCTGAGGTCTTAGGTGCACTCAAAGTCTCAGCTACAGCAAGAGATTTTCTTGAAGAATGGCACACTTAGAGAATCCCACTTACAGGATTATCAACATTTTCCCCTGGCAAAGTTTCTATTCATTTCTCCACTTCTCATGGCACAGACAGGCAACCATAAGGAAAGCTGAAGAAGTTACATGTCTGTATCATTCCAATTTTAGTACATGTGCTGCAGAACCAAGTACTGAAGTTGTTTCTGTCATGTAGCTGTGAGGGAAGGGGTGGATGGGCCCAGAGTCTCTGTTCCATGGAATACCCCTTGCAAGTTGTGCAAGGCCTTGCTAAACATCATGACAGACACCACATGCTCTTCATTCAGGTTTTATTGTATATCACTGTTTTGGTGAATGCAAGACATTATCCAAATTCTGTTAACTGAGGCCACAGTCAGACGTGCCTTTAGATCCAACTCAGCTGCGAATGCCTGACAGATCTAAAAGGCATGATCAGACAGCAACATCTGGGAAAGGACCCACAGTTGTTGCCACCCTGTGCTGCTCCACCACAGAAACAGAGTTAAAAGACACAGGAGAATGTCTGCAGACAGAAAGACATGGGAGAATGTCTGCAGACAGACTGTCCCCTGTCTGATTGCTCAAACATGCTCTCAAACTGTCAGGATGGTCTAATCATTCCATTCCAATTTGGTGCCATTCCCCCCCAACTTAGCAGTATGCACATAATCACATACTCCATGGGGTACCCTCAGTGCAGAGGTGCAATTCCTCATTTATGCACATGGAAAACAAACAGCAAAAAACAAAACCGCACAGTGACAGGCTGAGTCCACAGCACAAAGGGATGTGTGATCTCACAACTGCGAGTCAAATTCCTCCAGAGGAAATGGGGGCACTTCCCCTCTGCTCCAAATGGCATGTGTGACGTCAGCCAAATAAGTCTTGAATAGGAACATCTAAGGCTGGGCACAGAGAACCATTAGTGATTTACAGATGTGTCCATGTTACCATGTGGTAAGCCAGCCATCTTTACTCAAACAGAATGTGTTTGTGGAGATATTTTTAAAGTAATTTTGTAACTACGGTCATGGTTGCACTAGCTTTATTCTCTGAAGTCCCTTTATCAGATGCTTAAGTACATGGAGATAATGCAACTATTCACATACATTAAGTGCTTTGCTGGATGAAAGCCTCATAGCAGACATTCTAGCCTACTTGAATTCATGTAAGAATACCCATTTGTCCACTATTAGATCTGGTGATGCTGTAATTTGTAGATGTTGGCATAGGGACCAGTATCCTAATTCCAGTCACCAAGATCAGTTGGACTGTACCCTTTCCTGGGAGGACTTATGTACAGCAATTCATGCCTGAGTTATGTCTCCTTGGCCACTGTACTGTTTTCCATACAAGACTGCTTTCAAGCAGCAACAATTGGTACAGGATGCAGCCAGCTGACTGCTAGTGTGCACTACGTAGACAAATCTATACTAATTTTCTGCTGACTTCATGAGTTGCCTGTTTGTTTAGGCCTTTAAAAGGAAAACTCTATCTTTTGAATTGAACATGGAGACACACACCAAGAAATTAAAGGATCATCTACTCCTTTGTGATCTTTGCTGAATGTGAAGAACTGCCTTGTGGGTACTTTATTGTATGCAATTTCCATTAGAAGTGATGGGCACATTGGATAGGGTCTCTTCAACAGTGGGGACAAGATTATCTCCCTAGGAAGTCTCCTTTGTATCTTCCCAGACAGCATTTTGCCATGAGTTACTGGGGGGCTAAATTCACCTTCACCATGATGGACAGCTGTACCAGGCTCAGAACCTGGGAGCCCCAGCAGCTTCCTCAAACCAGACTGGGCCCAGTGACAGCAAAGAAGCCCTGGAGCCATGGCAGGCCCAGAAGCAGTGACCCCAGCGGTAGCAAAACCCAGGAACCAAGGAGGAGGCTACAGGAGAGCCCAGGAACCCTGGCAGGCCCAGTGAGAAAGTGGATGGGGAGACAGGATTCTCCCACTGTGAGTCTCGTGGGCACGCACTTCTTAGTAAATAACCAGGTCAGCCTTTCTACTTACCTGTTTTTTTATCAGTTTAAAATCACTACTACTGTTTCAGGAATATTAGTATACAGTTTCTGAAAAATTCTGATACAAATCTCCAAAGAGTATGTATCTATTCAAAGACAGATTATATACTACTGGAGGGTATTTTCATGACATTCAGCATTTATGCTATTTCCCCCCTCATCCATGCCTCAATGAAAAAAGTATAAAGCTTTTCTAGCATGGAGAAATGGTCTGAGAAATGGTAACCTCTTGAATTAATGTCTGCCATTTCATTGTGAAAGATACAGGGATCCTACTGGGGGGAGAATCCAGCAACCTTATTAATAATTAAAATTCTCTTCAGGTTTAAAGAACAAAAAGCCCTCCCATATTGGCAACTGCAATTGAAACTCTGCATATGAAATGGAGAAGTCCACACCCTGCATCCTGCAGTCCCTTTGAGACATGCAGTTAAAAGGCCAGCATGAAAGACGATAATTAAGATGTACCATCACTGGGGGATATTTATCTCTGACTGAGTCACACTAACCCTAAGCATTACTTTTGCCTTCTCTTTGTAGTTTTATGGCAATAGGTCCTTCCTGATTATAAAGACTGACATGAACCCTAGAGCAAGAAAATGCTATCCTGGTTGTAAGTAAACAAGGAAGTTCAGAATATCAGTGCTATCATTCCCACTCATTTCTGTTTTCGGTCATCAGTTAAAGATACAGTGACCTCCAGAAAACTGCTTGGTCAGAGGTACTAGCCAGAAACCAAGCCTGCCAACTCCTTGCACAGCAATTTCCCCAACAAGCAGGGGGGAGCTCAGTGATTCTGGGGCCCAGAGCAAAAGGCCAGGATGGGGCCCAAGAATCACGGCCCCCTGAACACCTCCCACTGTGGCCAAGAAAGGGATGGTCCTTGCTCAGTGTGAGGCAGACAGGTCCACTGCCCATTGCCTGAGGCCAAGACAAGGCAGGCATGAATGGCAGCAGCTGCAGGTGCCTCCTCTTCGGGGGGGGGCAGGTTGTGGCTGGTTGTGGGGCCTGGGGCAAGTGCCCTGGTTGGCTGCTAGCTAAGAGCAGCCCTGCCAACAAGAGATCCGTTACTGGTGTCCAGAAACACCACCAGACTGAGGACCAGACCCACCACTGCTACTGTGGGAGACGTACTCCCAGCAGGTGCACTCCCACCTACAGAAGCCAGGCAGCCTTCCGGGCAACAACACAGGGCCCTTACCTAGCACCACAACTCCAGGTGCAGACAGAAGAACCAGCTGGGGCCCAACACTGGAGCAGCCCAGAGAGGACTGCAGCCTCCACGACCAGACTTGAAGCCAGGGCAGGACTAGAGGCTTGTACAAAGGCAAACCACAGCAGAAGTCAGGGCAGGGCCAGAGAAGTCTGCACCAGGGCAAGTAAGCCCAACAGCAGGCCTAGACTTGGGAGGACCAGGGAAAAGCAGAACCACAGACTGAGGGCTGGCAGCCTATACCTGCCAACTCCAGGTATAGCCGATAGGGCAGGAGGGA
Source organism: Gekko gecko (assembly GCA_029375565.1). Taxonomy (NCBI): domain Eukaryota; kingdom Metazoa; phylum Chordata; class Lepidosauria; order Squamata; family Gekkonidae; genus Gekko; species Gekko gecko. The sequence continues at coordinate 62,899,921 of JAPDNY010000009.1, forward strand.
GGGCATCTGGGGAGAAGAGCTATCCAGCAGCCCAGGGAAGGGGTGGATCTTTAAAGGCAAATTCCTGGGAAAGACCAAGAGGGAGAGGGAGATGCAGCTCTGATGCAGCAAGAGCTGCAGTCCTGGGGGCAGAAGGAATAAGGTAGCACAATCCCCTTCCCTTTGCCATTCTGAGGTCTGGGGAGACCTGCCAGGACACTCAGGAGAGGAGAAGCCTCACAATTGACAACCCAGAAATACAGTCAAAAAGTCTCCACACTATAATAGCAGATGTTGAATGTCTGGTCTATACTTCAAACCGTTACACTCCACAACAGTCTCTTTGAGAAATCTGTCTTTTAATGCAGAATTTTATAGTACCTCTCTCTGAAGATTGATGTCAGCTCCTTGCAGCACTAGTTCTCGGACGCATTCTTTGTGGCCATAGTATGACGCTACCATAAGAGGTGTTGTACCAAGCTGGGGATAAAAAAATACAATTCAGTACCTGTAAAGTACCAAATACTAGCCTGAACCTCCCATAGAGTTCCTCTGCATCTGCTGACTGAATAGAGCAGTTACTGCAAAGTATGCTCAGAAGGCCTCCCCACTGCTAGAGGCTAACTACTGAAAGCTCCTTATATATCAGAGGGGGTAAGAGGGTGTTAGCAGTATTGGGATATTTGGTTACTACAGCAGAGTTTGCCCAGTCAGAAGTGTGATACTGAGTGCAGTAAATAAATCTCCCAAGAAATATATTACAAAAAGTACAAAATTACATTTATTCAAGTAGATTCAGTTCACATTCAGGCTGCAGTCAAACGGAAAGAGAGAAACCTAATCTAAAGAGTACATTCCCCATCACAAATGCCCAGCAAATCCAGCATCATGTGTAAGGGAGTATGAGGGCATTGCTTCTACAGGAGAACCTGGTAGAGACATGTGACTCCATGAAAAGCCATGTGAAGAATGGGAAGGACACACACACAAAGGAAGGGTCAGAGGGCAACTCCAAGTTTAAGACAAAGAGAAGCATCCCATTCAACACCTATACACACTTAGAGTGATGTAGTGTCCCCCGCCCCCCAATGTCCAGGCATGCTGAATCGCTCACTCCAGCAAGCAGATGTGACTCTCAAGTAGTCTCAGTAGCCCAATTAGTAAAACATTAAAATGAGGTGTAGCACAAATAAACCATGTCCTCATTTTTCTCATCTTTCCAGTCTTCTTGATCATCTGCTTGTAAAGGTCCTTAGCAGCACTCAATGACAGTTAATGATGTCTGATTATAAATTTTCCACAATGCACACCTTTCTCTGCTTTCACTATGCCAAACCCTTGAGCAATGTTCTTATAAAAACTTGTCACGTTCTGATGATGTAGAGACTGCAAGCAGTACCCCTTCACTTCTCCCCCTATGCTATATAATCCCCATTTTGCTGAACTGTCTTTACACCTCATCTTCATGGTGCTCCCCTATAGCATCATTTGCTTTATTCTTTAACGGAGCTGTTTAAAGATCAAACTATTTAACTGCAGAGTTTGAAGGGTAGGGGTGGTAAAGTTTATAACCTGGTGTTGTTTTTGTACACAGGGCTTTGAGCAATGAATCTGAGCTCACGACTAGCGCTTCTATAATCAAAACCATTTGCCAGCAGAGCTTAAGGCTCCAGTCGTACATGAGGGGATGGGTTAGCAGTACTCTGCATGAAATTCATTCCAGGCTTTAACCATAAAGATTGTTCCAAGAGATCAATATTGCAGCCCATTCAGGTCACCAGTGTGCACTGAATCCAAGACCGCAAACCAAGGGACTTCGCACATATTTCCTGCCTTCCTGCAGCTCCCCCTATAAAGCCACTGTTGAAGGCTGTAGAAATCCTGATGATAATATTATGCAGCATGGAGGAATTTTAGCAAGGAGAACCTAAAAAAATTGCCCCCCCATTCTTATGCAAGCTCTTACCCCTAATAGAGCTTGCCCTACTCACGCAGCAGTGAGGTCAGAAAATTCATCCAGTGCCCCCTTCTTGCTGCAACTCCTCTCAACCTCAGTGGTATAAATTGTTCTCAGGCACCCTCCAATTCTCAACAGCAGTCTTACTATGGGGAGTGCAACAGCAGCTTTGTTAGAGGAAGGGAAGATCCACTTCACCAAACTCCCTCTAGGAGCTCAAATTCAGTCCTATAATTATCATTTTACTAGTGTTAATAAAAGAATGTTATTAATAACTAGCATTAAGTCATTTGTATGTACACTGACGATGCATGTCCATCCAGAAAACTCAGGCTAAATTTTTAGACCAGCTCAAGCAGGGGACCTACATGGGGCATCTTATTTGTCTCTACTCCACTATTGTCCCTTTCCTTTTCTGAAAGCCCGTATAGCCTGTCTCTTTTACCTGCTTTCTTTTCTCCTTCCCACCTACCAACGAACCTAACTGTATCTGCCTCCCTGTCTTCAGCTTTCCATCCTTCTCTTCCACTTGTGCAGTGCCAGGTGCTGGGCTGGGCCCAGCTGCTTGGTGCCAGCTGGGCTGGGTCCAGTTGCATGCTGGGAAACCTCACTTTCTCCTCTAACACCCTCCCCATACTATTGCCTCTTTCACTCTTTCTGGAAGCCCCCATATCCTCATCTTTCCCTGTCTCCTTCTCTTTTTCCCACCCATCAACCAACTTACCTTTTATCTGCTACCTCATCTTCAGCTACATTTATTATTTATGTACTTCCTATATACCTCACCTATCTCCTCAAGCCACTTACATCATTCTCCTCGTCTCCATTTTATACTCCCAAGAACCCTGTCAGGTATAGTAGGCTGACAATATGTGACTGGCTCAATGTCACTCACTCTCAGTGAGGTTCCATGGCAGAGTGGGGATTTGAACCTAGGTCTCCCAGATGTTAGTCTGAAACTCTAACCACTATACCACACTGGCTTTTGTGGTTGCTACTAATCAGTAGCAAACAGGGTAACTTATGCAACCTGGGTGGCAGCAAGTCATCTGATGGTTGCTGGCTGGTTCAGCTTAATGACTCCTCCTTTAAAGGCCAAAGCAGCCCAGGAAAGAGCCCTGCCCCTTTCTCCTACCTTTTACTGAGAGAAACCAAGGCTTCAAAGCCACCAACATTGTTGTGGCCCACTGCAACTGCATTGTTGTTGCCTGAGGGGTGAGCCACCATGACTGCTCCTCCCTGCATGCCCTCCACCTGCTTGAAACCTGCATGAGGAGGAGAGCCAGCAACAGTAGCTGCTGGCCTTCTCCTTGCTGTCTTCCTCGTCGGTCAGACAGGTGTGATCATCCTTCTTCCCTTCCCGCTCTCTTCCTCACAAGCCTGCCTGCATTCAGAGAACAGTTCTCTGCGCTTGTGCAATCAACTCTTCTCTGTCTGGGGTCCCCCCCCCTTAGTAGCTTTAGGATTCTTCTGCAAGCCTGGGGGTTTGGAGAAACGTCTATGTTCTGTTACCCTGATCCACAGATTTAGATGTCCACAGATAGGGGCACATTCGGGGGGGGGATATATATATATATATATATATATATATATATATGGAGATCTTTAACAGATAAGACTCATCACCCCAGTTCCTACATTGACAAATAATCAACCCAGGCTACAGAAAACACAGCCAGAAATAGAAACTCAATACTAAGAATTCAATGCTATTCTAATCATACCATGGCATTAGTATTAATAAGAACATAAGAACATAAGAGAAGCCAATGTTGAATCAGGCCAATGGCCCATCTAGTCCAATACTCTGTCACACAGCGGCCAAAATATACCAGGTGCCATCAGGAGGTCCAGCAGTGGGGCCAGGGCACCAGAAGCCCTCCCACTGCTGCCCCCTCCAGCACCAAGAATAGAGTGCATCACCTGCCCCAGACTGAGAGTTCCCATCTATACCCTGTGGCTAATAGCCACTGATGGACTTCTGCTCCATATGTTTATCTAATTCCCTCTTGAAACTGTCCATGCTTGCAGCTGCCACCACCTCCTGTGGCAGTGAATAATAAATCCTTTTCTTTATCTAGTCTAATACCATTATTTTTAGTGAAAACCATATATGTACACAAGTTGCATATAGGAAAGGGGAAGTTTATACATGTCCACCAAGGGACGTATGCATTCTGATCCTAGAACTATCAACTTCAGGTTGGGAAATTCCTGGAGATTTGGGAGTAGAGCCTGGGGAGGGCAGAGTTTGGGGAGGGAAGGGACCTCAGCAGGGTATAATGCCATACAGTCCAGCCACCAAAGTAGCTTTTTTCAGGAGAACTTATCTCTCTATTCTGACTTGTAATTCTGGGAGATCTCCAGGTGCCACCTGGAGGCTGAAGAAAAAAATAATGGACTGGTATTGTTGTCCCACAGAGTGGTTTTTGAAAATCACACCCTGTTGCTTTAAACATGGTTATAATGTCCAGCCACGGCTGCTAAGGCTTGACACTGAATAAAAAAGGTTTTAATGTTTATATAGACTGTTAATATGTGAAAGTAATAACATAGAAGGCATTTTACAGTTGGGTTTTTATAAATAGAAAAAAACATATATGGATACACTAGCACTTTAAATGCTATTTGCATAGGCAGACCATGGCTGGTAGCAATTAGCAGTGGAGGCTTTATGTTTGGCTTCTAGAATCCAGCTAATACATTGTGAAGACCTTGGGTTCCGTTATTAGAGAGTCAACATGGAATGTTTCCTTCAAGAGTTGATAAGTAGTAATGTGACACTTTTGAGTGTAATGGTTTATTATGATTTCTTAAGCTACATTTATAACTCAATGTGTATCTTCTTCCTTCTAGTGATAAGAATCGTGATTGCTACATGCTCAGATAAAGCAATTATTGTGAAATAAATTGTTTACACTGCACAGCATTCGTTGCGTGTGATAGCGATAATAGAAGAGAATGTTCTACAGAATTACTACAGTAAATGATTTGGCAATATATCTTTATTGACTAACATAAGAACATAAGAACATAAGAGAAGCCAATGTTGAATCAGGCCAATGGCCCATCTAGTCCAACACTCTGTCACACAGTGGCCAAAATATACCAGTTGCCATCAGGAGGTCCAGCAGTGGGGCCAGGGCACCGGAAGCCCTTCCACTGCTGCCCCCTCCAGCACCAAGAATAGAGTGCATCACCTGCCCCAGACTGAGAGTTCCCATCTATACCCTGTGGCTAATAGCCACTGATGGACTTCTGCTCCATATGTTTATTTAATTCCCTCTTGAAACTGTCCATGCTTGCAGCTGCCACCACCTCCTGTGGCAGTGAATTCCATATGTTAATCACTCTTTGGGTGAAGAAATATTTCCTTTTATCTGTTCTAACCCGACTGCTCAGCAATTTCATAGAGTGCCCACGAGTTCTTGTATTGTGAGAAAGGGAGAAAAGGACTTCTTTCTCAACCTGCTCAATCCCATTCATAACCTTATAAACCTCGATCATGTCACCTCTCAGCCGTCGTTTCTCCAAGCTAAAGAGCCCCAAGCCTTTTAACCTTTCTTCATAGGGAAGGTGTTCCAACCCTTTTATCATTCTAGTTGCCCTTCTCTGCACTTTTTCCAATGCTATAATATCCTTTTTGAGTTGTGGTGACCGGAACTGTACACAGTATTCCAAATGAGGTCGCACCAATGATTTATACAGGGGCATGATGATACTGGCTGATTTGTTATCAATTCCCTTCCTAATAATCCCCAGCATAGCGTTGGCCTTCTTTATTGCAGCTATACACTGTCTAGACATTTTCAGCGAGTTATCTACTACAACTCCAAGATCTCTCTCTTGGTCCGTCTCTGCCAGTTCAGATCCCATGAACGTGTATTTATATTTAGGATTTTTGGCTCCAATGTGCATCACTTTGCACTTGGCCACATTGAACCCCATTTGCCACATTGACGCCCACTCACCCATCCTCAACAGATCCCTTTGGAGTGCCTCACACTCCTCCCTGGTTTTCATCACCCTGAACAACTTCATGTCATCTGCAAATTTAGCCACATCACTGCTTATTCCCAATTCCAAATCGTTAATAAACAAGTTAAAAAGCATCGGACCGAGTACTGATCCCTGTGGTACCCCACTGCTTACCACCCTCCACTGAGAAAGTTTCCCATTTATACTCACTCTCTGTTTCCTATTTATAAGCCAGTTTTTGATCCACAAGAGGACTTGTCCTTTTATCCCATGACTACTAAGCTTACTTAGGAGCCTTTGATAAGGAACTGTATCAAAAGTTTTCTGGAAGTCAAGGTAAATAATATCTATTGGGTCCCCCTTGTCCACATGCTTGTTCACTCCTCAAAAAACACTAACAGGTTAGTGAGACAAGATCTTCCCTTACAGAACCCATGCTGAGTCTGCCTCAATAGCTTTTGTTCATCAATGTGCCTACTAATTCTTTCCTTAATAACAGTTTCCACCAACTTACCCGGTATCGATGTCAGACTGACTGGCCTGTAATTTCCCGGATCTCCCCTGGAGCCCTTTTTAAAGATGGGAGTGACATTAGCTACCTTCCAGTCCTCAGGAATGGAGGCAGATTTTAAAGAAAGATTACATATTTTTGTCAGGAGATCCACAAGTTCACATTTGAGTTCTTTCACAACTCTCGGATGAATGCCATCCGGGCCTGGTGATTTATTAATTTTTAAATGTCCATCAGTCGGAGGGCTTCCTCTCTTGTCACCGCAATCTGATTCAGGTCTTTCAAACCCCCTCCCGAAATCGGTGCTTCTGGAGTGGGCAAACACTTCTCCTCTTCCACAGTGAAGACAGAGGCAAAAAATGCATTCAGCTTCTCAGCCATTTCCCTATCATCCTTCACTACTCCTTTTACCCCTTGGTCATCCAAGGGCCCCACTGCCTCCTTGGCTGGCTTCCTACTTCTAATGTATTTGAAGAAAGTTTTATTGTTGGTCTTTATGTTTTTTGCGATATGCTCCTCATATTCCCTTTTACTTGCCTGATCACAGACTTGCATTTTATTTGCCATAGTCTGTGTTCTCTTTTATCAACCTCACTAAGACTAGCTTTCCACCGCTTAAAGGAATCCTTCTTACCTTTTACAGCTTCCATTACTTTATTTGTTAACCATGCAGGCTTTTTTCTATACCTATTTGTACCTTTCCTAACCTGCGGTATATATTTATTCTGCGCTTCTAGGATTGTATTTTTAAATAGTCTCCAAGCTTCCCCAATGGTTTTGACCTTCTCCACTCTTCCTTTCAATTTCTTCCTCACATGTCCCCTCATACCAGAGAAGTTACCCCTTTTAAAGTTAAAAGTGGTCGCGTCAGTCTTTTTGGGCAACTCCCTATCTGTACAAATGTTAAACTCAATGACATTATGGTCACTGTTCCCAAGTGGTGCAATCACTTTTACATCTCTCACCAGGTCTTGGGTGTTACTTAGGACCAAATCCAGGATCGCCTCTCCCCTGGTAGGATCTCTTCGTTATTTTTGTCACGGATGTTGTTTTTGGATTTCCACTTCCTCCCATGATCTCTCATTTTTTGCTGCTGCACCTGGAGGTTGGCTACCCTGCTTGCTTTAGAGTAACTTCCAAGGACATACCCCAGGGAAAGCAGGCATTGAATTAGCTATTCGCACCTCTAAGATGCCCACAACCAGGGGTCTTTTGGGGGGAGCGCACGTGAGCGCAGCTCTGGGAGCTCAGGAGCCAAGCCCCGCCCCCAGCCGCGGTCCCGGGGAGTCTTTCAGGCAGCCGCATGTCAATTTCAGCTCCATTATATCCTATGGGCCTTTGAAGTCAATGGTGAAAACATAGGGTATATTCTGGGGGCTGGAGGGGAGGGGTTTGAGGGAGGGGCTCCAAACTCACAGGGTGGCTGATGGAGCCTCTCCCCAAGATACCCACCAAGTTTCAAGAACATTGGATCAGGGGGTCCAATTCTATGGGCCTCTAAACAGGTTGCCCATATTCCCTCCATTGTTCTCTATGGTGGGAAAAAAATAACTTGTTTTCCCACCATAGAGAACAATGGAGGGAATAGGGGCAACCTGTTTGGGGGCCCATAGAATTGGACTCCCTGATCCAATATTCTTGAAACTTGGTGGGTATCTTGGGGAGAGGCTCCATCAGCTACCCTGTGAGTTTGGAGCCCCTCCCTCAAACCCCTCCCTCCAGCTCCCCAGAATATACCCTATGTTTTCACCATTGACTTCAATGGCCCATAGGATATAATGGGGCCGAACTGCCGTCCTTTCCTTCTCTTTTTCCTCTTTCCCTCCTTCTTCTCTTCTCTCTTTCTTTCTTTCCCACCTTCTTCTCTTCTCTTTTTCCTTCTTTCCCTGTTTCTCTCCTTCTTCCCTCTCTTTCTTTCCCTCCCTTTCCTTCTCTTTCTTTCCCTCTTTCCTTCCTTCTTTCCTTCTCTCTACTCTCTTTCCTCCTTCTGTGGCCCAACTCTCATGAGAAGGAGTTTAAACTTTAAACGCCTTCTCTCTTAGCTCCCCCACCCAGGCCAGCTGGGGAAGGGAAGGGGAGGCTTTTGAAGATGCCTCCCCCTTTTGCTTCCCCTTATGACATCACGTCCGGTGATGTCAGGGGCGTGGCATATGCTAATAGCCTAATAGCTCATTAGCATACCATATGCTAATGAGCTCCTGCAGCTCTTTTTCTACGAAAAGACCCCTGCCCACAACTAATAGCCCAGGCTAGCATGATCTCTTCAGATCTCAGAAGCTAAGCAGCATTAGCCCTGGTGGGTATTTGTATGGGAGACCATCAAGGAATATGAGGGTCATGATGCAAAGGCAGGCAATGGCAAATCACCTCTGAACGTCTCTTGCCTTGAAAACCCCACAAGGTCTCCATAAGTCAGCTGTGACTTGATTGCAAAAAAACCCCAAAGCAAAACCCTTGTTTAGGGTAACATTGTTCATTTATAAAATTTTGCTCCTAAGTAACAAACACTTTAAAATCTTACTTTTAAGTATACAACAAAGTGCAGAAATTAATGTGTATTCAAGCTGGTTCTTTCTCCACAAAATAAGACCATACTAGATAGTATACAGTACACTTCTGAACAGAAATACACACTTCTAAGCCCACTGACTTCTGTGGGCTCAGAAGGTCATTTAACTCTGCTTAGGATAGTACTGTCATAATAGGATCTCTCCTTGCAGGTTTTTTAAAAGGAAGAGTAGCTGAGGAAAGAGATGAATTATGGCCACAGCCTATGCCCTTTTCCAAATACAACTCCGCCCTTCTTGGACTTTATTTGCAGGCAACATACAGGTGTTATATGTAACATGAGTGTATTAGGAAAAGTCACAGGAAAAAGATTAAAAATTACTCCTCCTCCAGTGCCATGGCCTTGATCCAAACTGAGGCACTACACAACTTCCTTAAATTATGTACAAAACCTGCAGGATTTCCAGTTACAAATTACCCAGCAATTCACCCAGTTTGACCCACAGATGCAAAATCAGGTTCTTGTCATTTATCCAGTGTCCTTACACTGTCTTTGCAGTCTACATCCACACGTCCACTGTTCAGCAGCAGCTGAAGAAGAGCCAGGTTTCCCTTCCTTGCAGCCCAAAATGCTGCATTTGCAAGTGGTGTCTCCTTCTGTTAAAACAAAATAAAAACACAATAAAATCACTAAGATCAGTTCCACATTATGTACATATTATGTACACAGTTTCACATTATGTACAAACAAGTGTAGATTCAAGAAATGTCACCAATAAGAATCTTTTTCTGGCAAACGTTCTTTTGTTCTTAATAGAACACATCTTTCTAATTTCTTTTTAAAGCCATGAACAGAAATACAGCCATCCCTTTTTTGACCACCTGCACTGATGCAAGCGTAGTGCCTTGCCAATCTGTGACCTGCTTTGGTTTTTGTTCTAGGTCCCACAGGAGCAGATGCACATTAACACATCAGAGGTCTGAGGGATCAAACCATTGAAACACAATTCCTATTTTTCATCCCCTTCAGGAATCACAACTTCATTACTTGCTCTGCTTGATAACAGCCTGGCATGCAAACATTTAGAAAGTGATTATTTAACTCAATGCTGCATCTCCATGCCAGCAACAGCTTCCACTGGCTCCGCGTGATCAGGCTACTATTAAAGATATGTGAAACAGACTACTAAAGGATAGTGAAGAACTTTAGGTTTCATGCAAATAAGGGCTAAGAAGTCCTCCAATCCTCTGTGATATGGGCCCTGTATGGTCACTTTTCAGTCAAGGAAACCACATAAGTTTCTATTCCTCCCTCCCCTTGTATTGTTCAACCAGGAAATCCTCATATTTCAAAAAAAAAAACAGTCTAAATTGATGGTGGTCATCAACCCTGTAACACTGACAGGGAAGCAGCTAGGCTCCCTCTCGTTCTTCTCTGACAGAAGGCTGATTGCACTAAGCTGGTTGTTGAACAGAACTTGCATCCTCTAGAAAGCCTCTGTGTGTATCAAGCAAAATTACACTGCCTGATTTAAAACAAAGAGTTCCTTACCAATAGGGCTAGATCCTCCAGTCACTTATGTAATTAGTGCAACACTTACAAATAATAATTAATAGCGTGGATAGTCCTGGCAATACATTTAAGATAAACATACTCAATATTTTCCACAATAAACATATTCCAAGAGATCAATATGACTTTTTTAAGATATGGCAGTGACATGAAAGATGCACGTACTCTTACAAAGTTGTGATTTTTTTGAAAACTGTAATTTATAAGCAGGATATGGAGATATCAAAATGATTTCAGCTAGAATCAGTCCCACTGTAGAAAGAACATGAATAGCTACAGTATTCCCCTTTGCAGGGGAGTAGGAGAAATATTCACCAAATATTTAGGTGCCCAGACACCTAAATCAGGATCAGTGCAGGAGGAGCAGGACAGGTGTTCAGTCCCATTCAAAGAAAATGACTTTGTTGTATTCCCCGCCCAGCTTTGCCGCCAGCTCACTTGTGGGCCTGCACTGCCACAGTTAGGAATGGGCCAGGGCAAACAATGCAGGGCAAACCAGGATTTCCTTTCAACATTAATGTTATTTTCTTTGAAATTCAGGTTGTTATTGTACAAACTGATGTGTTGCCCTGATAAATAATGTTCTCATTTCTGTAATATATTCAGATTAATAACGATGACGATGATGGTGCTCACCATGTTTTCAACAGTACTGATAGGCACTTCTTGCATTACTGAGCAGCAAAAAAGTACAATATTCATGTGACAAAGGTTTAGCTCCTTTCAGATGAGACACAGCACAGAAGGCTTACTCATCAACTTAATCTTTTGCCATTGACAGTTCTCATAAACTTTAATTCTGGTTCTAATCAGATCAGGCACCTGATTAGACTACAACACACCCTGTATGAATTAGAAACAAATGAGAGGATGCATGGGGGAAATCCCACTTGTCCCTCACTGCTCCCTGTCCATCTTTCTCCCCCTCTATGGCTTTGCTTAAGCCCCTCCTGCTGCTCTTATCACCACTTACTCTTTCCTTCTCTCTTGCTGGACTTGTTCCCTCTCTCCCTGTCCACCCTCCAGCCTTACCTGGCTCCTCCTGTCTGCCTGCCTACCTCTCCACTTCCACCAGGACAGCAAAGGGAGGGAGGGAGAAGCAGGCTGTTGTGGAAGTAACCCAGCCAGCTCCAGCTTCCTCTTTCAACTCTGTCCTAGTAGTCATCGCCACATTGTTTTCACATGAGTGGTACAGTGGTTAAAGCACTGCAACAGAACTGCAATGACCTGGGTTCAGATCTCTGCTTTCTTTCAGCCTCACCTACCCCACAGGATTGTTGTGATGATTAAGCGGAGGAATGGATGTCTGTCTGTCTATGCCAAGGTGAGCTCCTTGGAAGAAGAGTGGAATAAAAAGATACTAAATAAATAAAATTCATGAGGATTTGGAGTTGCTATCAAAATTCAATACAGTTTCCAAACTGTGGTGTTGTTGTTTTGTGTTTTGCACAACAGCTGTCCATGCACTGATACCATTTCCAGAAGTTTCTACACCACAATATTTTAAACACAATTTGAATTTTTCTGCAGACCTGGGGGTTTTCTTGAGTTTGCACAATCCTAAACCAAGCTAGGGGTAGCCCCATTTTGCAAAGCTTTTCATCCACATGGAGATCACCGTAGTCTTATCAGAGATGCAGAGCTTAAGTTCACCCCTTGTCATTCATTGCCTTGGACGGAGTAGGATTCAGTTTCTGACTGCAGCGATTCTTGCTGCTTACTAAAGTCCCTCTCAAATTGTCCCACAACACAGAGGATCTTTACTAAATTTTCCTGCTTTGCTCTGCAGGTATCTGGGGGATGCCCTGCTCACAGACTTCAAATCTTTCTAAGACCTTCTTCTTCTTCTTTTCTTCTTCTTGCCACTCCTATACTGCTTTCCTATTCCCCTCTGACATGTCCTTGCCCAAAGTGCTGATCTAATGCCCACACCAAATCTTTTTTAGAGGGAATATATTGTTGGTCAGCAGAATTGATCTATTCAGGCTGGCTAGCTCAGTAATTTCCTCTCTCCTCATCAACCCATCTTCTGTATTGATGAAGATCTCACAAATAGTCATCCCAGTTCATTTTGTTTCCGTAACTCATGGGCTTCTAGATTCCTCCCACTGCAGGGGCCTGAATGATGCACAAAGGCCTCTTCATGGGTTAATTGTCTATAAGGGCTGTTTTCCTCACCCACAGCTCCAGGTTGCAGCTGGTCTCTTCCAGGACACCACCTCCTTCTCGCTGTACTCTCTCCTCCTCACAGTTTTCCAATTCCAGAGACGGTTCTTCCTGTTTTTCATCATCCCCACTGGCAGGCTCCAGGACAAAGCCTGTTGATTCTTAGCTACTGACTACAATGCTCTACAGTCCAAGAGAGTCAGCTGCTCATCTACCTCATAGATCTCCTTAATTCCTCCTCCCTCTGACTAGGTACTCCGCAGCTGGGCTCCTGGGTCAGCTCTCACTGTCTTTCTATATGGCTTCAGTTGTATTTGGGAGCTTTCCAGGCTGTTTAATGCTTGTTTTAAGATAATTTTTAAAGAGATGCTCTATGTGGTGCTAAGACACTAATTTCTAATAAGTGTGCTGCTCCTATTTTTTCCACTATAGATCAATTACATCACTTTTACCCCAAGGAAACACCAGTTTAATACACACTTCCTGTTCCATGAGTGAAAGAGAACTTCTGCTCACACAAAAGAAGGATTTCCACAGATGGCCCCTTCCCCCATTATGCATCCCACGCCCTCAGGAGTGGGATTTCTTGGGGGGGAGAGGAGACTACAGCAGAAAGAAGAAATGCTCACCTATACAAGCATTTCTTTCAATTCATCCACAGTGTCTTTCAAATCTGTATAGGTACAAATATGCAAACAGAACCTATTGGAAGGAAGCAGATTCCTCAAAACCAGCATTCTGAAAAAGAACTGCCTCATATTCAGACAATTCACGGTTTTCTCTCCCTGGTGTCTCTGTCTAAATGTAATACTTTAACTGTTTCTGGATGTCTCAGTGTTCCTCCCAAAAGAGCTAAAGGGCATTCCATTCTTAAGATTGGAGACAAATTCTAGGCACATTTGTCATGAATATCAAAAAACCCACAATGATAGACGGACTCATGATCATCAAGTCATCCTAACTTATAATATAATAATTAAAAATGCATAATTATAACAAGGAACAAAAAACCAGCACAATACAATGTAGAACAAAACAAAAAAATGCAATATTACTGAACTCTGAATTGGAAAAATAATTGGAATTGGAAAAACAAACAAAAGAAGAATGCATTAACAACAGAACATCATGACCACCAGGGAAAGTAGCCCCGTGCTATTATCTATCATCTTTTGTTTTCTGATCAATTGCAATCCTTCTAAGAGATGAATGAATTCGGCTACTTAAAACATTCTTTCCAATAAGCCAGTTGTATCTTAATTCACTCCCCCCTGCAAGTTTGCTAACCACAAAACAGTATACAGTACACTTTTTGAACCAAGAACAGAGTGTTAAAAGTGAAAATAAAATACAAAGGTTTGAACATTTTGGAAACACTGAACCATTTCCAAGACAGCTGAACATACATGAAACTGCCATATACTGAATCAGGCCATTGGTCCGTCACAGTTACTAATGTCTACTCAGACTGACTGCAGCTCTTCAGGGTCTCAGGGCAAAGCTCTTTTGCCTCACCTACTGCCAGATAACTGGAGATGCCAAGGAATGAACCTGGGACTTTCAGCATGCCATGCAGATGCTCTGCCACTGGGCCTCAGCCCCTCCTTCACTGGCGTTAACTGCAAATGGTTAAAATACTCCAGCAACAATTGTCGAGCATCATTTTCATTTTCTAAAAGCAACTGAATTTTCACCACTCCTTTACTAGAAGGAATTTTTTTTTTAATCTCACCAGTGATGTGTTCGTAGCATATTTAATACAATAAGCAACTTCAAGGAGGCCAAAGCCACTACAGGGTGTGCAGTTTGATGCAAACTTTTTAATGTGCAAATAATATCTCATCATTGCAATCGGGGAAAGGACTTTTGAGAACATGTTTTGGTTATACATATAAAGGAACATAACCCTAACATTTGCTGGCAGACCCTTTACACACTCCTCAACCATGCACTCCGGCTCTTTATGTCTGCAGTACAGCAAACTGTCTAGACATTTCTCCACGGTGTCAGAGTTCTACGCTAGGACGCCACTCTGCACTATGTGAAACAATAAATGGAAACAATGCTTTTGAGCATGTACAGAGAGCTCTCTCCCTCGTCCTTCAGAAATCATAACCAGCCCATAGATAAGGGCGAAGGACGTGATTCCCACCACCTCTCTTTAACACAAATCGCAATCTAGTCTCCTTTAAACTAGGAAACGTCTGGCTCAAACTTGATACAGCCCGATTCCCGTCCGACGCCGCCGTTTTATTTCCTTCCCCATCCACCCGGTCTCCACCAGCTGCCCTGGGGTGAGAAAGCGAGGGAAGTGTCCCTACAGAGCCGAAGGCAAAGCGGAGGCATGCAGGCTGAGGCCCGCGGCCGTCTCCGCAGTGCTTGCAAGAGGCGGGTCAGAGCCGCGGCGGGAGGGCTGCCGGGGACCCCCGGGGAAGGGCTCACCTTGAAAGACATCATGTCCATCCTCCCAGGCGCTCATGCCGGGAATCCAGAGGGGAGCCGCATCGCTTTCGCCAGGAGCGCCGCCCGGGCCTTCCCCGGCGTTGGCGGGGGGCTGATCATTGGCTCGCTGTGCAGAGTGACTGGAGCAGAGCCGCGTCTGGCTGCAGGCAGCAACGCGCCCGAGCCGGCGTCTGGGTAATGGCAGCGGCTGCCAAGCAGCCAGGGAGCACGAGGCCTGCTCTGCTGCGCGACGGGCATGCTGCGCTCTCCTCGCGCAATCCCCTCTCCCGGTTCAGTTACGCCGCAAGCCGGAGCTGCCGGGCGAGCCGCTCTCTGCTGAGGCAGCGCGAAGAGGTCGAGCGCCAGGACGTCTTTGCAGGGCGATGCGTGTGCGGGGCTCCCTGACCGCGCCTCGGTGCTTGAAGGGCCTGGGTCTTACAGGCGGTTTCTGGGAAGGGGTTGGGACAAGCGTCATTTGTCGTGCATGCCAGGGCCGAGGAAGGTTGCCCAGGCGGATATAATGAAGGGCACAAGAGCTCTGGCCTTTTTTGCAGCGGGTCATCCTGTCTGCCGGCTGCTGCAGCTGTGCACCGTAAAAGGTAGACATTAGGGAGTGCTGGGAATCATCGTTTCTCTTGCTGATCTCTAAAATAGGGCAGGGCAGGCTAGGCCGGTTATTTGCAGGCCAGTTGGCAGTCCTGCTATCCAGAAGAAGTGATACATAAATGTACCCAACATAGACGTAATCTGGAAGGGGAAATGGAAAACTCGGCTTCCACAGAGCCTCATGGTTTTACATGGCGATGGCCCAAATCCATCTGTTGCAGATCACACGGGCCCATAAAGCACAAGATAAAACTGCATTGGGCTACAGCTCTGTGCTCCTGCAGTGCATAGACTTCAGGAGACCCAGGTCCAATTCTTGGCTTGCCATGGACCTGACCTTAGACCAGTTATTCTCTGCTTCACCAGAGGCTGGTTGTGAGGGAAAAATGAGGGACAGCCAGATACAATGTTTTGAGCTCCTTGAGGGAAAAATGTACTAGATAGGTAGATCTGGGGCCCAAATCCTCATTAATCACTGGTGTTCTTATAAGCAATTCCACAAATCACTGCCTTGATTATAAATCATATAGTTGGCAACAAACTGTTATAAAAACTTGCATGCAGGCCTTTGCACTATTAAAAAAATAGCCAAGGAGGCACAGATCCTTATGAATTTACACATGAAAATTACAATTACAAACTGAAAGTTAAACCATGCAAGACACTAGGAGTCTAGAAAATGGATCTCCCAGGTGCTTTTAACAGGTAGATAGTAAGCTCAACCAGAAATCTAGATAAGGACTGCAATATGGGGAGAGAGAGGTTTAACTTTTTCCTCCCTGTGCCATTTTCCTGACCTCTAACAGTCTTGCATAACTGCTATTTACCCTTAAAGGGGAAACATACAGGAAACCAATATGTTTCCTCCAATGGAACAAACTTCAGCTCTAGGGCATCATTTGCTGAGAAAATGGCATTGGTGGAAGGATTAGCCCAACAAAGCATGGGCCAGATCCAAATTGGGGCACTCAAGTAAATACCCTCAGGGGATCCATTAACAGCCATGCCAACTCCTCCTCTAGGCATTAATAATAGCCCACATGCAGGCCCACATATAGTACTGTACAGACACCAGGGTGGCAGCTCTCTGTTCCCATGTGCCAGCTTTGCTTGGCCAAACAGTTCTTCCTTGTAGTGCCCTCACTGCAACTGGCATGTACTGCCACTACTCACTCTAGAACTTTTTTGGATTATTGCTTGGCTCAGTGGAATGGCTTCCAGAAGGAGTCCTTCCATTCTTGTCAAAGGCTGTCGTAGTCAAAAGGGTGTTCTGTTGAGGGCTGCTTTGTAAATCGACTGAGGGTTGATTTTCCCAAAGCTGTTGATTTCTTTATTCTTTAAAGGTCTGCTGTAAAAGCACTTTTGTCTTGCTCCATTGCACTGAGCAGGGCAGGGTATGACAGTGCAGAGCCAGTGGATTTAGAAGGGTGTAACTCTGCTTAAGGCTGCACTGGAAATGTTTCAGTAAATAAATACATCTTGTAGAATTGCCATGGTACAGAAAACATACATATGAGGTACAAGTCCTCATGCAACACCATGATTTTATAGACAATCCAAATCCACTAGTTAATCACATCCATAACTTTATTTTTTATTTTATTTAGGTTATTAATAGTCCATCTTTCTCACAGGGGCTCAAGGTGGATTATACAGTGTGAGTCAGTACAGTCAGCAAAATGGGACATTCGGTAACCAATGCATTAGGATTGTAGAAGTCTGGAACTACCAGAAACAACATAGCATGAGTATTCAAATAACACATTAAGTGGTACACAAATTACATAAATCAATCTTACTTACAATAAGCTATACAGTACAGACCACAGTCCCTAATCATCTACCCAAGCAAGTTTGTAAAACCTATTACCTGTGCAGAAAAAAAGTTTCGCATTGTTTGCAAAAGGCCAGGAGAGTGGGAGCCTTCCTGACTTCCTCAGGCAGGACATTCCACAAGGTGGGAGCCACAGCGGAGAAGCCACTTGTGTGTACAGGTGGTTGTTGATCTTGCCTGTTTGCAGGTTAGTACCTGCAGAAGCCCCTGCTGACATAAGTGGAGCTGTCATGGCAGAGCACCAGGAGAGAGGCAGTCTCGCAAATAAGAGGAACCAAGGCCATGAAGGGCTTCATATGTGATCACCACAAGATCTACTGCCTAATCAAAATTCTTATCTGTGCCATGCCCATAAACTACCCCTTGAAGTTGGATGATATCATGTGAGTGAAGGTCATAAGAATCGAGGCCTCAGAAGAACAATATATTTTGGCCATGGCAACATTACCTAGATTTGAAGGTTTCTTTTTACTGTGCACTCTATGGGCACAGGCATGAATTGATTAGAAGCTGGATTTAGGTCTTTTGCAAGTAAAGATCATGACAATTTTGAATTAATCATATTTGCCACATAGACTACATCTGATCACATCATTTAAAACACAGTGTGTTTTTGGCTGAGGGTATGCTACAAAAACATAAAACACCTATAATATGCAGACATGGAAACTGTATGATGTTGTAGCTTCATGATCATGAACATCCATCTAAAGACATGTACCTCACAGTAAAGACGCAACTCTCAGTCCCCTGGAAATTGAACTTCTAGAGACCCAAGTGAGCAATCAGAAACTCTAGTGCATGTGTGGTAGCACTAACAGCATTTTCAAAAGGCATCCCCAAAAGATTAGATCCCTACCAATTGGGCTTCCAACCAGGCCATGGGACAGAGACAGTCCTGGTCGCCCTCACAGATCTCTGGAGGCATCTGGATCGAGGCAGTATGGAAGTGTTGTTGTTAGACCTGTCAGCAGCGTTCAACATGGTTGACCATCAACTACTGATCCATCGCCTTGCCGACACTGGGATTAAAGGGTTAGCCTTGCAGTGGCTCTCCTCATTCCTTCAGGGTCGGGGACAAAGGGTGGCCGTTAGGGAACAGCTATCCGGAAGGCACCCACTTATCTGTGGAGTGCCCCAAGGAGCAGTCCTCTCCCCAGTGTTATTCAACATCTGTATGTACCCCCTTGCCCAGATTGCTTAGAGGTATGGTCTGGGTTGTCACCAATTTGTGGATGACACCCAGCTCTATCTGTTGTTGGATGGCCAGTCAGACTCTAGTCCAGGACGTTTGGATCTGGCGTTGACAGCCGTGGCTGTTTGGCTCAGACCGTGTCGACTGAAATTGAATCCAACGAAGATGGAGTCCCTGTGCCTGAGTCGGAGTGGGCCAAGGTTAGGAATCTGTCTCCCGACCTTTGAGGGGGCGCCACTGGTGCCAGTGCCAGAGGTTAGGAGTTCGGGAGTGCTCCTGGATGCCTCCTTAACGATGGAGGCCCAGGTAGCAGCCATTGCAAAGTCTGCCTTTTACCACCTATGGCTGATTAAGCAGTTGGTTCCCTTCCTTGAATGCAATGATCTCACAACAGTGATCCATGCAATGGTCACCTTGAGATTGGATTACCATAATGCTCTCTTCATGGGGCTGCCCTTGTCCCAAATTCAGAAGCTGCAGCTGGTGCAGAATGCGGGATAAAGCAATTATTGTGAAATAAATTGTTTACACTGCACAGCATTCGTTGCGTGTGATAGCGATAATAGAAGAGAATGTTCTACAGAATTACTACAGTAAATGATTTTGCAATATATCTTTATTGACTAACATAAGAACATAAGAACATAAGAGAAGCCAATGTTGAATCAGGCCAATGGCCCATCTAGTCCAACACTCTGTCACACAGTGGCCAAAATATACCAGTTGCCATCAGGAGGTCCAGCAGTGGGGCCAGGGCACCAGAAGCCCTTCCACTGCTGCCCCCTCCAGCACCAAGAATAGAGTGCATCACCTGCCCCAGACTGAGAGTTCCCATCTATACCCTGTGGCTAATAGCCACTGATGGACTTCTGCTCCATATGTTTATTTAATTCCCTCTTGAAACTGTCCATGCTTGCAGCTGCCACCACCTCCTGTGGCAGTGAATTCCATATGTTAATCACTCTTTTGGTGAAGAAGTATTTCCTTTTATCTGTTCTAACCCGACTGCTCAGCAATTTCATAGAGTGCCCACGAGTTCTTGTATTGTGAGAAAGGGAGAAAAGGACTTCTTTCTCAACCTGCTCAATCCCATTCATAACCTTATAAACCTCGATCATGTCACCTCTCAGCCGTCGTTTCTCCAAGCTAAAGAGCCCCAAGCCTTTTAACCTTTCTTCATAGGGAAGGTGTTCCAACCCTTTTATCATTCTAGTTGCCCTTCTCTGCACTTTTTCCAATGCTATAATATCCTTTTTGAGTTGTGGTGACCGGAACTGTACACAGTATTCCAAATGAGGTCGCACCAATGATTTATACAGGGGCATGATGATACTGGCTGATTTGTTATCAATTCCCTTCCTAATAATCCCCAGCATAGCGTTGGCCTTCTTTATTGCAGCTATACACTGTCTAGACATTTTCAGCGAGTTATCTACTACAACTCCAAGATCTCTCTCTTGGTCCGTCTCTGCCAGTTCAGATCCCATGAACGTGTATTTATATTTAGGATTTTTGGCTCCAATGTGCATCACTTTGCACTTGGCCACATTGAACCCCATTTGCCACATTGACGCCCACTCACCCATCCTCAACAGATCCCTTTGGAGTGCCTCACACTCCTCCCTGGTTTTCATCACCCTGAACAACTTCATGTCATCTGCAAATTTAGCCACATCACTGCTTATTCCCAATTCCAAATCGTTAATAAACAAGTTAAAAAGCATCGGACCGAGTACTGATCCCTGTGGTACCCCACTGCTTACCACCCTCCACTGAGAAAGTTTCCCATTTATACTCACTCTCTGTTTCCTATTTATAAGCCAGTTTTTGATCCACAAGAGGACTTGTCCTTTTATCCCATGACTACTAAGCTTACTTAGGAGCCTTTGATAAGGAACTGTATCAAAAGTTTTCTGGAAGTCAAGGTAAATAATATCTATTGGGTCCCCCTTGTCCACATGCTTGTTCACTCCTCAAAAAACACTAACAGGTTAGTGAGACAAGATCTTCCCTTACAGAACCCATGCTGAGTCTGCCTCAATAGCTTTTGTTCATCAATGTGCCTACTAATTCTTTCCTTAATAACAGTTTCCACCAACTTACCCGGTATCGATGTCAGACTGACTGGCCTGTAATTTCCCGGATCTCCCCTGGAGCCCTTTTTAAAGATGGGAGTGACATTAGCTACCTTCCAGTCCTCAGGAATGGAGGCAGATTTTAAAGAAAGATTACATATTTTTGTCAGGAGATCCACAAGTTCACATTTGAGTTCTTTCACAACTCTCGGATGAATGCCATCCGGGCCTGGTGATTTATTAATTTTTAAAATAACTTGTTTTCCCACCATAGAGAACAATGGAGGGAATAGGGGCAACCTGTTTGGGGGCCCATAGAATTGGACTCCCTGATCCAATATTCTTGAAACTTGGTGGGTATCTTGGGGAGAGGCTCCATCAGCTACCCTGTGAGTTTGGAGCCCCTCCCTCAAACCCCCTCCCCTCCAGCCCCAGAATATACCCTATGTTTTCACCATTGACTTCAATGGCCCATAGGATATAATGGGGCCGAACTGCCGTCCTTTCCTTCTCTTTTTCCTCTTTCCCTCCTTCTTCTCTTCTCTCTTTCTTTCTTTCCCACCTTCTTCTCTTCTCTTTTTTCCTTCTTTCCCTGTTTCTCTCCTTCTTCCCTCTCTTTCTTTCCCTCCCCTTTCCTTCTCTTTCTTTCCCTCTTTCCTTCCTTCTTTCCTTCTCTCTACTCTCTTTCCTCCTTCTGTGGCCCAACTCTCATGAGAAGGAGTTTAAACTTTAAACGCCTTCTCTCTTAGCTCCCCCACCCAGGCCAGCTGGGGAAGGGAAGGGGAGGCTTTTGAAGATGCCTCCCCCTTTTGCTTCCCCTTATGACATCACGTCCGGTGATGTCAGGGGCGTGGCATATGCTAATAGCCTAATAGCTCATTAGCATACCATATGCTAATGAGCTCCTGCAGCTCTTTTTCTACGAAAAGACCCCTGCCCACAACTAATAGCCCAGGCTAGCATGATCTCTTCAGATCTCAGAAGCTAAGCAGCATTAGCCCTGGTGGGTATTTGTATGGGAGACCATCAAGGAATATGAGGGTCATGATGCAAAGGCAGGCAATGGCAAATCACCTCTGAACGTCTCTTGCCTTGAAAACCCCACAAGGTCTCCATAAGTCAGCTGTGACTTGATTGCAAAAAAACCCCAAAGCAAAACCCTTGTTTAGGGTAACATTGTTCATTTATAAAATTTTGCTCCTAAGTAACAAACACTTTAAAATCTTACTTTTAAGTATACAACAAAGTGCAGAAATTAATGTGTATTCAAGCTGGTTCTTTCTCCACAAAATAAGACCATACTAGATAGTATACAGTACACTTCTGAACAGAAATACACACTTCTAAGCCCACTGACTTCTGTGGGCTCAGAAGGTCATTTAACTCTGCTTAGGATAGTACTGTCATAATAGGATCTCTCCTTGCAGGTTTTTTAAAAGGAAGAGTAGCTGAGGAAAGAGATGAATTATGGCCACAGCCTATGCCCTTTTCCAAATACAACTCCGCCCTTCTTGGACTTTATTTGCAGGCAACATACAGGTGTTATATGTAACATGAGTGTATTAGGAAAAGTCACAGGAAAAAGATTAAAAATTACTCCTCCTCCAGTGCCATGGCCTTGATCCAAACTGAGGCACTACACAACTTCCTTAAATTATGTACAAAACCTGCAGGATTTCCAGTTACAAATTACCCAGCAATTCACCCAGTTTGACCCACAGATGCAAAATCAGGTTCTTGTCATTTATCCAGTGTCCTTACACTGTCTTTGCAGTCTACATCCACACGTCCACTGTTCAGCAGCAGCTGAAGAAGAGCCAGGTTTCCCTTCCTTGCAGCCCAAAATGCTGCATTTGCAAGTGGTGTCTCCTTCTGTTAAAACAAAATAAAAACACAATAAAATCACTAAGATCAGTTCCACATTATGTACACATTATGTACACAGTTTCACATTATGTACAAACAAGTGTAGATTCAAGAAATGTCACCAATAAGAATCTTTTTCTGGCAAACGTTCTTTTGTTCTTAATAGAACACATCTTTCTAATTTCTTTTTAAAGCCATGAACAGAAATACAGCCATCCCTTTTTTGACCACCTGCACTGATGCAAGCGTAGTGCCTTGCCAATCTGTGACCTGCTTTGGTTTTTGTTCTAGGTCCCACAGGAGCAGATGCACATTAACACATCAGAGGTCTGAGGGATCAAACCATTGAAACACAATTCCTATTTTTCATCCCCTTCAGGAATCACAACTTCATTACTTGCTCTGCTTGATAACAGCCTGGCATGCAAACATTTAGAAAGTGATTATTTAACTCAATGCTGCATCTCCATGCCAGCAACAGCTTCCACTGGCTCCGCGTGATCAGGCTACTATTAAAGATATGTGAAACAGACTACTAAAGGATAGTGAAGAACTTTAGGTTTCATGCAAATAAGGGCTAAGAAGTCCTCCAATCCTCTGTGATATGGGCCCTGTATGGTCACTTTTCAGTCAAGGAAACCACATAAGTTTCTATTCCTCCCTCCCCTTGTATTGTTCAACCAGGAAATCCTCATAT
This sequence comes from Gekko gecko, assembly GCA_029375565.1. Lineage (NCBI taxonomy): Eukaryota > Metazoa > Chordata > Lepidosauria > Squamata > Gekkonidae > Gekko > Gekko gecko. The sequence goes on from JAPDNY010000009.1 coordinate 62,923,308, forward strand.
TTCAAAAAAAAAAACAGTCTAAATTGATGGTGGTCATCAACCCTGTAACACTGACAGGGAAGCAGCTAGGCTCCCTCTCGTTCTTCTCTGACAGAAGGCTGATTGCACTAAGCTGGTTGTTGAACAGAACTTGCATCCTCTAGAAAGCCTCTGTGTGTATCAAGCAAAATTACACTGCCTGATTTAAAACAAAGAGTTCCTTACCAATAGGGCTAGATCCTCCAGTCACTTATGTAATTAGTGCAACACTTACAAATAATAATTAATAGCGTGGATAGTCCTGGCAATACATTTAAGATAAACATACTCAATATTTTCCACAATAAACATATTCCAAGAGATCAATATGACTTTTTTAAGATATGGCAGTGACATGAAAGATGCACGTACTCTTACAAAGTTGTGATTTTTTTGAAAACTGTAATTTATAAGCAGGATATGGAGATATCAAAATGATTTCAGCTAGAATCAGTCCCACTGTAGAAAGAACATGAATAGCTACAGTATTCCCCTTTGCAGGGGAGTAGGAGAAATATTCACCAAATATTTAGGTGCCCAGACACCTAAATCAGGATCAGTGCAGGAGGAGCAGGACAGGTGTTCAGTCCCATTCAAAGAAAATGACTTTGTTGTATTCCCCACCCAGCTTTGCCGCCAGCTCACTTGTGGGCCTGCACTGCCACAGTTAGGAATGGGCCAGGGCAAACAATGCAGGGCAAACCAGGATTTCCTTTCAACATTAATGTTATTTTCTTTGAAATTCAGGTTGTTATTGTACAAACTGATGTGTTGCCCTGATAAATAATGTTCTCATTTCTGTAATATATTCAGATTAATAACGATGACGATGCTGGTGCTCACCATGTTTTCAACAGTACTGATAGGCACTTCTTGCATTACTGAGCAGCAAAAAAGTACAATATTCATGTGACAAAGGTTTAGCTCCTTTCAGATGAGACACAGCACAGAAGGCTTACTCATCAACTTAATCTTTTGCCATTGACAGTTCTCATAAACTTTAATTCTGGTTCTAATCAGATCAGGCACCTGATTAGACTACAACACACCCTGTATGAATTAGAAACAAATGAGAGGATGCATGGGGGAAATCCCACTTGTCCCTCACTGCTCCCTGTCCATCTTTCTCCCCCTCTATGGCTTTGCTTAAGCCCCTCCTGCTGCTCTTATCACCACTTACTCTTTCCTTCTCTCTTGCTGGACTTGTTCCCTCTCTCCCTGTCCACCCTCCAGCCTTACCTGGCTCCTCCTGTCTGCCTGCTTACCTCTCCACTTCCACCAGGACAGCAAAGGGAGGGAGGGAGAAGCAGGCTGTTGTGGAAGTAACCCAGCCAGCTCCAGCTTCCTCTTTCAACTCTGTCCTAGTAGTCATCTCCACATTGTTTTCACATGAGTGGTACAGTGGTTAAAGCACTGCAACAGAACTGCAATGACCTGGGTTCAGATCTCTGCTTTCTTTCAGCCTCACCTACCCCACAGGATTGTTGTGATGATTAAGCGGAGGAATGGATGTCTGTCTGTCTATGCCAAGGTGAGCTCCTTGGAAGAAGAGTGGAATAAAAAGATACTAAATAAATAAAATTCATGAGGATTTGGAGTTGCTATCAAAATTCAATACAGTTTCCAAACTGTGGTGTTGTTGTTTTGTGTTTTGCACAACAGCTGTCCATGCACTGATACCATTTCCAGAAGTTTCTACACCACAATATTTTAAACACAATTTGAATTTTTCTGCAGACCTGGGGGTTTTCTTGAGTTTGCACAATCCTAAACCAAGCTAGGGGTAGCCCCATTTTGCAAAGCTTTTCATCCACATGGAGATCACCGTAGTCTTATCAGAGATGCAGAGCTTAAGTTCACCCCTTGTCATTCATTGCCTTGGACGGAGTAGGATTCAGTTTCTGACTGCAGCGATTCTTGCTGCTTACTAAAGTCCCTCTCAAATTGTCCCACAACACAGAGGATCTTTACTAAATTTTCCTGCTTTGCTCTGCAGGTATCTGGGGGATGCCCTGCTCACAGACTTCAAATCTTTCTAAGACCTTCTTCTTCTTCTTTTCTTCTTCTTGCCACTCCTATACTGCTTTCCTATTCCCCTCTGACATGTCCTTGCCCAAAGTGCTGATCTAATGCCCACACCAAATCTTTTTTTAGAGGGAATATATTGTTGGTCAGCAGAATTGATCTATTCAGGCTGGCTAGCTCAGTAATTTCCCTCTCTCCTCATCAACCCATCTTCTGTATTGATGAAGATCTCACAAATAGTCATCCCAGTTCATTTTGTTTCCGTAACTCATGGGCTTCTAGATTCCTCCCACTGCAGGGGCCTGAATGATGCACAAAGGCCTCTTCATGGGTTAATTGTCTATAAGGGCTGTTTTCCTCATCCACAGCTCCAGGTTGCAGCTGGTCTCTTCCAGGACACCACCTCCTTCTCGCTGTACTCTCTCCTCCTCACAGTTTTCCAATTCCAGAGACGGTTCTTCCCGTTTTTCATCATCCCCACTGGCAGGCTCCAGGACAAAGCCTGTTGATTCTTAGCTACTGACTACAATGCTCTACAGTCCAAGAGAGTCAGCTGCTCATCTACCTCATAGATCTCCTTAATTCCTCCTCCCTCTGACTAGGTACTCCGCAGCTGGGCTCCTGGGTCAGCTCTCACTGTCTTTCTATATGGCTTCAGTTGTATTTGGGAGCTTTCCAGGCTGTTTAATGCTTGTTTTAAGATAATTTTTAAAGAGATGCTCTATGTGGTGCTAAGACACTAATTTCTAATAAGTGTGCTGCTCCTATTTTTTCCACTATAGATCAATTACATCACTTTTACCCCAAGGAAACACCAGTTTAATCCACACTTCCTGTTCCATGAGTGAAAGAGAACTTCTGCTCACACAAAAGAAGGATTTCCACAGATGGCCCCTTCCCCCATTATGCATCCCACGCCCTCAGGAGTGGGATTTCTTGGGGGGAGAGGAGACTACAGCAGAAAGAAGAAATGCTCACCTATACAAGCATTTCTTTCAATTCATCCACAGTGTCTTTCAAATCTGTATAGGTACAAATATGCAAACAGAACCTATTGGAAGGAAGCAGATTCCTCAAAACCAGCATTCTGAAAAAGAACTGCCTCATATTCAGACAATTCACGGTTTTCTCTCCCCTGGTGTCTCTGTCTAAATGTAATACTTTAACTGTTTCTGGATGTCTCAGTGTTCCTCCCAAAAGAGCTAAAGGGCATTCCATTCTTAAGATTGGAGACAAATTCTAGGCACATTTGTCATGAATATCAAAAAAACCCACAATGATAGACGGACTCATGATCATCAAGTCATCCAAACTTATAATATAATAATTAAAAATGCATAATTATAACAAGGAACAAAAAACCAGCACAATACAATGTAGAACAAAACAAAAAAATGCAATATTACTGAACTCTGAATTGGAAAAATAATTGGAATTGGAAAAACAAACAAAAGAAGAATGCATTAACAACAGAACATCATGACCACCAGGGAAAGTAGCCCCTGTGCTATTATCTATCATCTTTTGTTTTCTGATCAATTGCAATCCTTCTAAGAGATGAATGAATTCGGCTACTTAAAACATTCTTTCCAATAAGCCAGTTGTATCTTAATTCACTCCCCCCCCCTGCAAGTTTGCTAACCACAAAACAGTATACAGTACACTTTTTGAACCAAGAACAGAGTGTTAAAAGTGAAAATAAAATACAAAGGTTTGAACATTTTGGAAACACTGAACCATTTCCAAGACAGCTGAACATACATGAAACTGCCATATACTGAATCAGGCCATTGGTCCGTCACAGTTACTAATGTCTACTCAGACTGACTGCAGCTCTTCAGGGTCTCAGGGCAAAGCTCTTTTGCCTCACCTACTGCCAGATAACTGGAGATGCCAAGGAATGAACCTGGGACTTTCAGCATGCCATGCAGATGCTCTGCCACTGGGCCTCAGCCCCTCCTTCACTGGCGTTAACTGCAAATGGTTAAAATACTCCAGCAACAATTGTCGAGCATCATTTTCATTTTCTAAAAGCAACTGAATTTTCACCACTCCTTTACTAGAAGGAATTTTTTTTTTAATCTCACCAGTGATGTGTTCGTAGCATATTTAATACAATAAGCAACTTCAAGGAGGCCAAAGCCACTACAGGGTGTGCAGTTTGATGCAAACTTTTTAATGTGCAAATAATATCTCATCATTGCAATCGGGGAAAGGACTTTTGAGAACATGTTTTGGTTATACATATAAAGGAACATAACCCTAACATTTGCTGGCAGACCCTTTACACACTCCTCAACCATGCACTCCGGCTCTTTATGTCTGCAGTACAGCAAACTGTCTAGACATTTCTCCACGGTGTCAGAGTTCTACGCTAGGACGCCACTCTGCACTATGTGAAACAATAAATGGAAACAATGCTTTTGAGCATGTACAGAGAGCTCTCTCCCTCGTCCTTCAGAAATCATAACCAGCCCATAGATAAGGGCGAAGGACGTGATTCCCACCACCTCTCTTTAACACAAATCGCAATCTAGTCTCCTTTAAACTAGGAAACGTCTGGCTCAAACTTGATACAGCCCGATTCCCGTCCGACGCCGCCGTTTTATTTCCTTCCCCATCCACCCGGTCTCCACCAGCTGCCCTGGGGTGAGAAAGCGAGGGAAGTGTCCCTACAGAGCCGAAGGCAAAGCGGAGGCATGCAGGCTGAGGCCCGCGGCCGTCTCCGCAGTGCTTGCAAGAGGCGGGTCAGAGCCGCGGCGGGAGGGCTGCCGGGGACCCCCGGGGAAGGGCTCACCTTGAAAGACATCATGTCCATCCTCCCAGGCGCTCATGCCGGGAATCCAGAGGGGAGCCGCATCGCTTTCGCCAGGAGCGCCGCCCGGGCCTTCCCCGGCGTTGGCGGGGGGCTGATCATTGGCTCGCTGTGCAGAGTGACTGGAGCAGAGCCGCGTCTGGCTGCAGGCAGCAACGCGCCCGAGCCGGCGTCTGGGTAATGGCAGCGGCTGCCAAGCAGCCAGGGAGCACGAGGCCTGCTCTGCTGCGCGACGGGCATGCTGCGCTCTCCTCGCGCAATCCCCTCTCCCGGTTCAGTTACGCCGCAAGCCGGAGCTGCCGGGCGAGCCGCTCTCTGCTGAGGCAGCGCGAAGAGGTCGAGCGCCAGGACGTCTTTGCAGGGCGATGCGTGTGCGGGGCTCCCTGACCGCGCCTCGGTGCTTGAAGGGCCTGGGTCTTACAGGCGGTTTCTGGGAAGGGGTTGGGACAAGCGTCATTTGTCGTGCATGCCAGGGCCGAGGAAGGTTGCCCAGGCGGATATAATGAAGGGCACAAGAGCTCTGGCCTTTTTTGCAGCGGGTCATCCTGTCTGCCGGCTGCTGCAGCTGTGCACCGTAAAAGGTAGACATTAGGGAGTGCTGGGAATCATCGTTTCTCTTGCTGATCTCTAAAATAGGGCAGGGCAGGCTAGGCCGGTTATTTGCAGGCCAGTTGGCAGTCCTGCTATCCAGAAGAAGTGATACATAAATGTACCCAACATAGACGTAATCTGGAAGGGGAAATGGAAAACTCGGCTTCCACAGAGCCTCATGGTTTTACATGGCGATGGCCCAAATCCATCTGTTGCAGATCACACGGGCCCATAAAGCACAAGATAAAACTGCATTGGGCTACAGCTCTGTGCTCCTGCAGTGCATAGACTTCAGGAGACCCAGGTCCAATTCTTGGCTTGCCATGGACCTGACCTTAGACCAGTTATTCTCTGCTTCACCAGAGGCTGGTTGTGAGGGAAAAATGAGGGACAGCCAGATACAATGTTTTGAGCTCCTTGAGGGAAAAATGTACTAGATAGGTAGATCTGGGGCCCAAATCCTCATTAATCACTGGTGTTCTTATAAGCAATTCCACAAATCACTGCCTTGATTATAAATCATATAGTTGGCAACAAACTGTTATAAAAACTTGCATGCAGGCCTTTGCACTATTAAAAAAATAGCCAAGGAGGCACAGATCCTTATGAATTTACACATGAAAATTACAATTACAAACTGAAAGTTAAACCATGCAAGACACTAGGAGTCTAGAAAATGGATCTCCCAGGTGCTTTTAACAGGTAGATAGTAAGCTCAACCAGAAATCTAGATAAGGACTGCAATATGGGGAGAGAGAGGTTTAACTTTTTCCTCCCTGTGCCATTTTCCTGACCTCTAACAGTCTTGCATAACTGCTATTTACCCTTAAAGGGGAAACATACAGGAAACCAATATGTTTCCTCCAATGGAACAAACTTCAGCTCTAGGGCATCATTTGCTGAGAAAATGGCATTGGTGGAAGGATTAGCCCAACAAAGCATGGGCCAGATCCAAATTGGGGCACTCAAGTAAATACCCTCAGGGGATCCATTAACAGCCATGCCAACTCCTCCTCTAGGCATTAATAATAGCCCACATGCAGGCCCACATATAGTACTGTACAGACACCAGGGTGGCAGCTCTCTGTTCCCATGTGCCAGCTTTGCTTGGCCAAACAGTTCTTCCTTGTAGTGCCCTCACTGCAACTGGCATGTACTGCCACTACTCACTCTAGAACTTTTTTGGATTATTGCTTGGCTCAGTGGAATGGCTTCCAGAAGGAGTCCTTCCATTCTTGTCAAAGGCTGTCGTAGTCAAAAGGGTGTTCTGTTGAGGGCTGCTTTGTAAATCGACTGAGGGTTGATTTTCCCAAAGCTGTTGATTTCTTTATTCTTTAAAGGTCTGCTGTAAAAGCACTTTTGTCTTGCTCCATTGCACTGAGCAGGGCAGGGTATGACAGTGCAGAGCCAGTGGATTTAGAAGGGTGTAACTCTGCTTAAGGCTGCACTGGAAATGTTTCAGTAAATAAATACATCTTGTAGAATTGCCATGGTACAGAAAACATACATATGAGGTACAAGTCCTCATGCAACACCATGATTTTATAGACAATCCAAATCCACTAGTTAATCACATCCATAACTTTATTTTTTATTTTATTTAGGTTATTAATAGTCCATCTTTCTCACAGGGGCTCAAGGTGGATTATACAGTGTGAGTCAGTACAGTCAGCAAAATGGGACATTCGGTAACCAATGCATTAGGATTGTAGAAGTCTGGAACTACCAGAAACAACATAGCATGAGTATTCAAATAACACATTAAGTGGTACACAAATTACATAAATCAATCTTACTTACAATAAGCTATACAGTACAGACCACAGTCCCTAATCATCTACCCAAGCAAGTTTGTAAAACCTATTACCTGTGCAGAAAAAAGTTTCGCATTGTTTGCAAAAGGCCAGGAGAGTGGGAGCCTTCCTGACTTCCTCAGGCAGGACATTCCACAAGGTGGGAGCCACAGCGGAGAAGCCACTTGTGTGTACAGGTGGTTGTTGATCTTGCCTGTTTGCAGGTTAGTACCTGCAGAAGCCCCTGCTGACATAAGTGGAGCTGTCATGGCAGAGCACCAGGAGAGAGGCAGTCTCGCAAATAAGAGGAACCAAGGCCATGAAGGGCTTCATATGTGATCACCACAAGATCTACTGCCTAATCAAAATTCTTATCTGTGCCATGCCCATAAACTACCCCTTGAAGTTGGATGATATCATGTGAGTGAAGGTCATAAGAATCGAGGCCTCAGAAGAACAATATATTTTGGCCATGGCAACATTACCTAGATTTGAAGGTTTCTTTTTACTGTGCACTCTATGGGCACAGGCATGAATTGATTAGAAGCTGGATTTAGGTCTTTTGCAAGTAAAGATCATGACAATTTTGAATTAATCATATTTGCCACATAGACTACATCTGATCACATCATTTAAAACACAGTGTGTTTTTGGCTGAGGGTATGCTACAAAAACATAAAACACCTATAATATGCAGACATGGAAACTGTATGATGTTGTAGCTTCATGATCATGAACATCCATCTAAAGACATGTACCTCACAGTAAAGACGCAACTCTCAGTCCCCTGGAAATTGAACTTCTAGAGACCCAAGTGAGCAATCAGAAACTCTAGTGCATGTGTGGTAGCACTAACAGCATTTTCAAAAGGCATCCCCAAAAGATTAGATCCCTACCAATTGGGCTTCCAACCAGGCCATGGGACAGAGACAGTCCTGGTCGCCCTCACAGATCTCTGGAGGCATCTGGATCGAGGCAGTATGGAAGTGTTGTTGTTAGACCTGTCAGCAGCGTTCAACATGGTTGACCATCAACTACTGATCCATCGCCTTGCCGACACTGGGATTAAGGGGTTAGCCTTGCAGTGGCTCTCCTCATTCCTTCAGGGTCGGGGACAAAGGGTGGCCGTTAGGGAACAGCTATCCGGAAGGCACCCACTTATCTGTGGAGTGCCCCAAGGAGCAGTCCTCTCCCCAGTGTTATTCAACATCTGTATGTACCCCCTTGCCCAGATTGCTTAGAGGTATGGTCTGGGTTGTCACCAATTTGTGGATGACACCCAGCTCTATCTGTTGTTGGATGGCCAGTCAGACTCTAGTCCAGGACGTTTGGATCTGGCGTTGACAGCCGTGGCTGTTTGGCTCAGACCGTGTCGACTGAAATTGAATCCAACGAAGATGGAGTCCCTGTGCCTGAGTCGGAGTGGGCCAAGGTTAGGAATCTGTCTCCCGACCTTCGAGGGGGCGCCACTGGTGCCAGTGCCAGAGGTTAGGAGTTCGGGAGTGCTCCTGGATACCTCCTTAACGATGGAGGCCCAGGTAGCAGCCATTGCAAAGTCTGCCTTTTACCACCTATGGCTGATTAAGCAGTTGGTTCCCTTCCTTGAATGCAATGATCTCACAACAGTGATCCATGCAATGGTCACCTTGAGATTGGATTACCATAATGCTCTCTTCATGGGGCTGCCCTTGTCCCAAATTCAGAAGCTGCAGCTGGTGCAGAATGCGGGAACACATCCAGCCTGCCCTAAAAGCACTGCACTGGCTGCCTATAGTATACCAAATTCAGTTCAAGGTGCTGGTTCTTACCTTTAAAGCCCTATGTGATCAGGGACCTACTTACTTAAGGGACCGCCTTTCCCCATTTGTTCCCCAGAGAGCACTAAGATCGGGGTCCCAAAACCGTCTGGCTCTCCCAGGCCCTAAAGAAGCCAGGCTAGCAGTGACGAGGGCCAGGGCCTTTTCTGTGGCAGCCCCTTACTGGTGGAATGCGTTCTTGGAGGACATCAGGGCTCTGTGGGACCTTTTGCAGTTCTGCAGGGCCTGTAAAATGGAGCTCTTCCACCAGGCTTTCGATTAGGGTGCCACCTTTTAATATCATGGCCCTGACCCCAACATCAGCACTAATTTATCAACTAACAGCCTGGCAAGAACTCAGCACCGGATGCTGAGAGAACACCACCATCTTTTAATTAATATTTATGTTCCTCAAAATCTAAATTTTATATGCTATGGTTTTAAGTTAACTTTTGTGTCTTAATATATTCTGTTGTTTTAATATTTATATATACTCTGTAAGCTGCCTTGAGCCTGCCACAGCGGGGAGAGTGGGATACAAATAAAATAAATAAATAAGGGCTCTAATGTCACACTGTGATTCTTTTTTCCTTTTCTTCCCCTTTTCAAAAATTTAAATTTAACTTACATAATAATCAACACCTTCTGGCAATCCCTGGTCTGACTAGCCCCACCTGCTGGAATGAGCTCCCATATGAGATCAGGGCCCTGCGGGATCTATTATAGTTCCACAGGGATCTATTACAGTTCCACCGGGCTTTTGGTTGAGGTGGTGGACGTCCCGCTCCTTTCCTGGCCAATTTCCCACTAGTGGCTTGGATCCAAATAGACTTTGGGGCACCCAGTGTTGTACTTAAATTAATCTGACTGACATCTGACCAAATTTGTTTTACACAGTATTTTATGATTTTATGCTGTTTTAATTTGTTATTTAATGGTTTTTAATGGTATTATACTAAGATTGATGTAAACCACCCTGAGCCTGCTCACGGGGAGGGCAGTATATAAATCAAATAAATAAATAATTCCAAAGACATAAGTCATTACATGCATAAAAAAAGAAAAACAGATGACCTGTATTACAATAAAGATGGGTTGTCCTTAGTATATTTGTTCTTCCAGTGTGAAATACACTATTTCCAGCTTTCTTTATAATTTTCATTCTTTTGCTGACTTTTTTTTTTTTACCAGAACATTTGAGGTTCATTTTCTCCCTCTTCAGTACATTTAATGCCATGTTTTCCTTCCTGGCAAAGCAGCATCCTGTTAGAAGTACTTTAAGTAAATCACTCATCTCTTACAAAGTAAAGGTAACATAACTTTTAACATGTGGTTCTAAATTATTTACAAGAGTATTAAATACTTCGCTATCAGCACTGAGCTATGCAAGCAATTTTCAATAAGGAGATTCCACCTTAGTCAGCAGCAGAACGCTGCAGTGTGAGCCGTTTGGACCCCTCCCACTCGGCATTTCCTATCTGTGTTATCTAGACAACAGACAACCATTCTAGTGACTATTTGTGAATGGAATAATCTGTGTTCATCTCATATTTAAAATATTCTTTATTGACTGGCTGCAATATCAATGGACTAGTTTTCTCCTAGGATCTTACTAAATGGCCCATTTACCCTTACAGGAGGGGTAAGAAACCTTTCCAGTGCAAGTGCAAAAAAATGTGCAGTGGCCAGACATCCAGTATATGAAACATGTAAACCTTTTCTCCCTCCATGTAGACCTTTTCTCCCTTCAACGTTTGTATGGAAGACCAGTGGTTTTCTTTTCAACACAGACACTTAGGAATGTGATTGCAAGTGGGTGCACCTAAGTTTGGGGGCCAACCTAACCCAAACTTACCAAGGCTGAAGGGGATCCCAGGTAGGCAGTGTGGACTCTGACAATGACCAAGGCAGCCCTGGCATCTTCAGAACCTAGGTCCTGCCCAGGAACAGGAGAAGAAACCAGGTGAGCCGTGAAGTGTTCCCCGAGCTAGCCATGCTCACCTCCTCACAGGGCAGGGAAGCCACACCTGTTGGCAACCCCACAGCTGAGGCCAGCAGCACCCCTGCCCTTCTTGGCCCTGTATGAACTGAGGAGGAGGCTTTTTGAGGCAGTGGGGAAGGGAAGAGCAAGGGGGAAGGAAGTTTGCACTGGAAATCCAGCCTCCTCATGTCACAGGGCATTGAATAAGCCTGGGGCTGTGCCACCCCCATGGAATCCTTCAGAGGCAGACCTAGAAGAAGATCAGTAATCCATCTAGTCCAGCATCCTGCCTCACACAGTGGAGCTGCAACTTCCCTCTCCCCCAGTGACTGAGGCACCTCCTATGGCTTGTCTAGAAAGGAAACTGGAGGGCATGGCAGTCCCAGACTTTGACCCTAGGGAGTTGAAGCCTGATAGGATGAAAAAAGTGTCTTCATAATGCCTGGTTGAAGTGGGCAGAGAGGCACCACTGGGAGAGTTTCCACTCAAATCATACTCCAAATTATTGCTATTCTACAAGTTGGGACCCCTTCTCAGAGTCCTGCTGGCTTTTCAGCCATGATCTGAACTCATGCAAGCTCAACTGCAGTCCTACTTTTTGAATCTGGCAAGTCTGATGTGCTGTTATTCATCATGCATGCTACAATCTACTGCCAGTGACTGAGGAATTTCCTATGGCTCATCTGGAGGGGGGGAAGCAGCCTTGGACTTCGACCCTATGGAGTTGGAGCCTGATAGGATGCAAATATTATCTGCATAACGTCTGGTTGAATTGGGGCAGAGAAGCACCACTGGTCAAGTTTCCACTGAAATTATCATACTCCAAACCAGGGCTCTTTTTGTAGCAGGAACTCCTTTGCATATTAGGCCACATACCCTTAATGTAGCCAATCCTCCAAGAGTTTACAGAGCTCTTCTTACAGGAGCTACTGTAAGCTCTTGGAGGATTGGCTACATTAGGGGTGTGTCACCTAATATGCAAAGGAGTTCCTGCTACAAAAAGAGCCCTGCTCCAAACAATTGCTGTTCTAAAGGTTGGGATCCCTTTTCAGGGTCCTGCTGGCTTCTCAGCCACAATCTGAACCCATGCAAGCTCAGCTGCAATCCTCCTTTTGGAATGCAGAAAATCTGATCTGCTGCAGCATGGTTACTGTACCTTTAATTGCTACAGCTGGTTTTGAGGACACTAATTATTTGACTTGGCATTTTGTACTTAACTAACTGAGAGGAATTTAGTGCATAAAGGTGTTCTAGCAATCAAGTTAATAATAAAAATCATGTCTTAAGCCTTTTGACTGGTGCCCAACTAAGAAGATTACCGTTCTGTTAATTATTCTGAAATTGCATTGGTGAGTTACAGACTTATGTATCACAATCTATGTGTTTTGTATTCAGTTTTACTATACTTATGAGGTTTTTTTCTCATAGGTAATCATAGTAGTGAAGTACTACTACAAAAGAAGCACAGAGACACAACTATATGATGGTATTTGTATTTCATTTTATTTTTGTCCAGTGTGGCATGTATAATTTCAGCAGTTATATACTGCTTTTATATTCTTCTCAAGTAATATATTTCTGAAGAACCAGCTTTACGAAATGAAGTATTAATCTGGAGTCTTCATTGTGTTACTATATGGTGTTACTATATTGAGCTGTTGGATGTTACTATATTGTTACTGTATTGACCTGTTGATATTGTATATGGTTATGTTCTGATTTCTTATTATTCTTTGAGATAAATTTACTCAACAAGTAATTAAATTGTGAATTTCACTACCAATGGATGTAGTGATATCCATGAATGTAGATGGCTTTAAAGGAAGCTTATATGGATTCATGGAGAAAAGGTCCAACAATGGCTATTAGACATTGTGTGTAAAAGGAACGTCCATATTCAGAGGCAGCAAACCTTTGAATACCAGTGCTAGGAGGTAATATCAGGGGAAGGCCTTGGCCGTGTTTGCTAGCCCTCCAAAGGAACTGGTTGATTGTTGTATGAAACGGGGTGCTGGACTAGATGGACCACTGATCTGATCCAGAAGGAGTCTTCTTACATTCTTCATTTTATTGCATGAGGCCAAAGGACATAACAATATAATGATAGCTGCCCAAGAAGTAATAAATTTTACAGTAGAAACACAACAAGATTAAAAACAATGTGTTAACATTGTCAGGACCAGGGTATAATGGAGAATACAGTTTGTTGAACATCAGGGTGAATTTTTTCCATGAATCTTCTTGGCAGCCAGCGCATACAGTCGTATAGGTGCCATAATGATCATCATCAGAAAAAAGGTAGATGAATGTGAGGGTAGCCTGGCTAAAATGGCTGCAAGTAACTTGGCCCTAGGAACCAAGTAAAGGTCACAAATATTGATTCTAATAATCTGTCCCTTATTGCCTTACATGAAGGTTATTGTGCCTTGACCTCAAAGAGTGCAATGCAAACTGTATCTTAGTTTGTGGCTCTATGGAAATTGTGCATCCAGCGTGTTTCTTTTCTGCCATTCTTAATAAGCATTCAAGCAGTACCACTGTGCATGTTGATAACGGCATAACACAGACCATAATATATTTGGTATCCATGTTAGTTCCTTCTTCACACTGTGTCTCCTGCCCAGCACTTTCACCAACATTTGCATTGGCCCCCATTTGCCAGGCTGACATCAGACGCAGGCATCATTAGGCAGCTGCTGATGCCCTGCAGCCTTGTTTGATCCTACCCTTACGCAGCAGCAGTGTTCCCACACTGCTACCCCCCTCCCCTGGACGGGGTATTGATCTTATCTGGAAAAAGGGCTGGGACTGGCAGTCCTCTCTCTCCCTTGGCATCATGCGTCTTTCCTCTTTCACCCTTTCCCCGCTACCTGCCTGAGTAAGCAATGATAACTAGTAGGAATACCAGCAGCTTCCACCAACAAGAGAGCGTGTGAGTGAGAGAGAGACAACCCCTAGTTTGCCTGGGCAGGTAAGTGAAAAGCAATGGCAACTAGAAGCAGCAGCTGGCATCTGTGTTATGGTTGCATTTGGGAGGGGACCTGTTGCACAGGATCTTGTGAAACATTCCCAAAATGTGTAACACATAGGCCCATTTCTCCCAAATATCAGGGTTTCACCAATGTGGTGTTGTGCTGATATCATGATGATGTTCTGCTCTTGTATCTCCAAGGAGGAATCCCACTTTGTGCACTGTGCTTACATACGTTGTGCCCACTGCTGTGGGAGACACTGGTAGCAACTTTTGAGGAAGGAAGCATTCTGAGACAATACACTGTAGGTACATGTGGCCAGAAGGCAATAGGAGACATTTGTGGCTGTAAAAGTCTGAACCAGGAATTCCATTCCCTGCTTAACTGTGTGACTTAAATGTTGTGAGGTTCAATAACTATAGGGCAGAGTAGTATTAGCAATATGCTGTTGATTCCCGCCCTTTGCAGCTTGTGCAAAATGGTTGGAGTTCCTGTCACTGAAGTCCCCTGTATATGCCAATGACATATCATGTGCCATATCCCCTGTCACTTGAGATATGGGTGTCTTGGCTGGGTTGATGAGAGCTAGGAGCATCGAGTTTATCTACAGACTTAGCCAGTATCCTAAATTGTGCCATGGTTATATTGGTATGGTGGGAGGGAGACAGGGCAGACTTTATTTTTCATGCCATTGAATTCAGGGGGAATGTTTTTACTTATGGCAAATTATTATTTTATTATATCATATCTTATATTATTATTTTGGTGGTGATGTTATGGACTGTGCGGTAGGGTTAGAATACCTTAGCATGTTCTTCCCCTGTCAATTACTTTTTCCTATCCAGAGCTGTACCAGCACCTGGTTTACACTGGTGTGTCACCAGAAGGATGGTGTACCTCTGTGTCATACTCGTGTGGGGCTTTGTTATCCTAAGCAATTTACAAATTGGCCTTAGCATTGCACCCAGGATGGCACACTGCTAGGCAAAACAATTGTCTAAATGTTAACCTGGACATAAGTCAGTCACTGGCACAGCTCTGCATATTATTCCATCTCCAAACATTAAATCTTAGATGAGATTCTTTCTTGTCTTGTACCACTGACAGTGTAATCCTCAGAAAAGTTACACCCTACTATGGCCATTGAAATCAATGAGTTTAGAAGGGTGTAACTCTGCTTAGGATTGCGCCGTGAGTTTTGTTCTTAGAATGTAAACAATTTCCTCTGTGTATAGGTACAATAAGTTGAGAAATATTCTGTTCTTCCCCTCCCAGCATTGGAATTTTTTCCTTTATGCTTTTTAAAAAACAAAAAAAACATAAGTTTAGTACATTATGTGCAGGTTATGATTTCATGCGCCCTTTTGCCAACTTTGCAGGCCCCTCCTTTTTCCTTTTGTGTATTTTATGATTCAGTCTGAAGTTAACTGTTTACCTGTTCTCCATTGACTCAATTAAACAACTGAGGGATGTTTCAGTGCCTTTTTGTTGAATCTCCTGCCTTTTGGTGCACTTTCCGAATATGGATTCCATTAAACTGCTAACATTAACATCAGCATTTAGCATCCAAAAAGCTAGAAGCTAAGGGATACAAATAACTAGTAGACAATTTGAAATAGAAGACTTAAATTCCAGTAAGGTCTATTTTTAGCACATTTTCTGTGTGTTCTGGGTGTGGAAAAGGCAATTCATGTAGTCACAGTGTGAACAAAACATGCAACCTTATCTAAATGCACACAAGAGAATGATAACTTAAACTAAAACATCACATCTTTTGCATTTCACGAATGAAAATATTCTCATGCCAAAGATCATTATCTGACAGTGCTATCTTATGCATGTTTGCTAAGAAGTAAGACCAATTTTATTCAATGGAGCACACTCCCATTTAAGTATTCATCAGATTACTGCCTCTCTCTCCCCACCCCCATTATGCTCGCTTGAGGGCTGTATTCATATACTGTATTACTTTATCCCGCAATATCCTATCCTGCAGAATTTTAAAAACTGGGGGAAGGGTTCTTTTAAAAGATACGATAGGTGGCTGGAAGGACTGACCTGGGATCTGAGGTGTTTCTACCTCTGGATGGGATTGCACTCCCCTTGAAGGAGCAGGTGGAACCCAAAATCACAACTGATCTCCAGACTACAGAGGAAAGAAATGGCAGCTTCAGAGGGAGTACTGTATAGTTTTACATTCCCACGGCTCTCCCTCTGAGGTGGAGAACATCTCCATGGTTTATTCCCACTGTTCCTTTAGGGAGACAGGAAATAGTTTTTTCCCCTTCCTGTTGGCGCTTCCAGAATAGCCCATCCCCAGTTCTGATCCTGCCTCTGTAGGGAGAAGCAGCAAAGACTTGCTAGGCTTAGCTGTAGTTCTACTTTTTACCTTTTTTCCTTCTTATTGCCTACTTGCCTTGCCCTTTCTTCTTCTTCTCCTCTCTTTTCCCTCTCTCTTCTCTTCTCTGTTTCTGCTCCAATTTTGGAGCAAAGCTTCAAAGGGTCCCTGGACCTGAAGAGGAGAACAATGCTGGCTGCGATGACGGCAAAGGAACTTCCTGAGGCATTCTCCTCAGGCGACAAGGGAGAGGCGTGCGCTGCAGTGGCGCTGCCGCAAGATGACTCTGGGGCCGATCTGCCTTCATGGCTTGATTGTGTGCTCCCGACACTTGTGACTGGCTCAGCAGTGGTGCTGCACACCCAGAAGCACCGCTAGCAGCCTGAAGAGAAGGAGACCGCCATTTTTTCGGTGCACCTTCAGGCCACCACCGGCTATTTTGAGGGTCCGGCTTCAAGCTCTGGAACCCTCCAAGGAGCCGCAGGGGCTGTGGGAGGGCGGCCATGCACCTCTCCAGGCCCGTAGCCTGCATGGGGCCCTGGGGGCCCGCCCCCCCATGGGTTTTGCGGGCCCCCTCCCCCGATCCTCTGCTCCCCCTCCTCCCCCCCGGCCCTCCGCCTCGCCCTCTGCTCTCGGTCCCAGGCACGGCCAGCCCCTAAGTGCGGGGCAGGCACATGGCTTGCATGCCTAATATCACTGTCGCAAAGTTGGGCTCCCAAGCACTCTTTGGCTTGCCTACTCCAAAGTAAGCGCCCGTGACTTTTTTTTTTTAAATCCCCCCGAAGGGGTTTTTTATTGCATTTTCTAAACTACAGAAAAAGGGAGGGGTACTAACAAAACAAACTACAAGGAGAGGGAGATAGAAAAGAGAATTCCAAACGTGGTGATTTTAGATAGTGCTTACAAATATGGCATTGACAGATAGATACTTTCAGTTATTAACCTCGAAGGTGACATTTGAGTACATCGCTTGTGAAGCTCTAATCTCCTACAGACTGTTTGGAGTATACTTTGCAACCTGCTAACATATCTTTTGTACAATCAGACAACCTCATCATCTCATTACAATAAATTCCGCTTATTACTTTCTGCCCCCCTAGCTGTTAAAAGAAAAAAGAAACATCCGGGTCAGGCTTAAACATGATTCTCTTCAAAGAAAGAAACCTCTCCAATTATCCTCTCATTAAAAGGGAGAAAGAAAAAAAAAACAAGCCAAGAAGATAGACGAACTGGAACACCCCTTTTCCCTCTTCCTTTTATGGAATTAACCTAAATTAATAAAAACCTTCTAAAATTAATTTAACCATTCATTATCAATTTCTGTAAAAACCCTTTCCCTTGACTTTTCCCATCATACCCCCTTAGCCAGCCATCTCATCTCTAAAAAGGGTACCTCACTATAGAATCGTCCTTAATCTTCTTTAACTCAAAATCCATTATTTATTAAAACATATCCCCCTTTCGCCCAACCTTCTGTTAGCTTTGCCCCCCATCAAAATATATAGTAACTTTATTTTTTAGGAGGAGAATTCCCCTCCCTGCTTATCGGGGAAGACAGAGCTACTTTGCTGCCTCATTTAAACTTTCAGAGATTCAGTTTCGTTTTAATTTTAAGGTGCGACACACAGACGCCATTTCCAAGGAAGATATCAAAGGAAGCACTCCAAAATCCACAGTCTGTTTCTCCTCTCCTTATCATCAAGCTGCCAAGGTCCCATAAATCCATCAGGACTTTACACCGCCTCTAAAAGTTCTCTAAATTAATCAGCCTTATTTCCAGCTCGTTCCGAATTGCACTCTTTTCGTTTCCTTTTCCTTTTCTTCTTTAAGGTGGAGGGGGGTTCCCCCCTCCCGCAATCTTCCGTCTTTCCCAATCACCGCTTACAAGATATTCAAAGTTTCTCCAAGAAGAAAGAGGGTTCTCAAAGTCCCAAAAGATCACCTTCAGATATTTGTACAGTCAATCTTTCTAGAGGAGGAAACTCCCCCACTTCTGCCTGCCGAAGGATGAGCTCTGCCTCGTTTCCAGCCGTCACTCAAAAAACACTCCAAACTAGTGTAAGTTTTTTCTTTTTTTCATGCTCCCTCTTCTCTCCCCTTCCCTATTTTAAATTATTAATTGTTATATGTGGGGAGGGAATTCCCTTTCCCCCGCTTCTTTTCTGGGAGAGAAGGGGAGAACTGCATTCCAGCTCAGTCTCTCACTATGATATTAACAGTCTTTAAAGGAGATTCTAATTCTTCTTTCTAACCATTTCTAGCTAACCAGATACGCCATTTTCAGTTGCTATTTTTAAAATCCCAAATATTTGCTTTTGTGTTGCTCAATTCATGACTCTCAGTACTCCTCCATCACAGTCCCTTCATTTTCCATTTCTCCGATGTTAATTTTCTTTATCTAGTTCTCCATGGGGGGGTCTACAATTGTCTCCCCCACCCATGCTTGAGAGGGTATATTTTTCTCTCTGATGCTTCGTTAAAGTTGTACTCACACTTCTTCAGCCAAAAAGCCAATTCAGCCAGTTGCTTGATTACATCTTAATCACCATCCGCTTGGTTCCCGGTACGCAAAGCCTCGGCCATTACTGGAACACAGCAGGGAGACCGTCGGGGCAAAAGGACGCCCCCACCCCCCGGCTAGAAGCCGGAGGGGGGTGAACCTCAGCACCCCCTGACTCAGGGCTCATACTGAACCCTGGGGGAGGACGTACGATCGCCCCCCTCTCTACCTGCTGGTCTGCAGACGTTTCCCCCAGGAGAGGGGAGAAAGGCTGCCGTCAGCTTGCCAATCCGGGCAGAAGTCCTCGCCCGTGACTTGAATGGGACTCCCTCCTCTAGGAAGTGCGCATGGCAGCCTCAGTCATTTCCTGATGGGAGAGGGGCCGCTTTGTTATGGGGGCTGGATGGCGGTGGCCAATTGGATCATGGGAGCCCCCACCATGGCAGGTCGCGGGGGTCCACTCTGAGGAAGCAGCCGGGGAAAGCAGCATCCCCCCCACACACACACACCGCCCAGCCCGTCTGCTAGGCAGCCCCTCCCCTGCCCGTCCTCCAGCTCACAGATTTTTGTCTTAGCTCAGGAAGGATGGCTCCAGAGCAAACTAATTTATGCGGCAACCAAATTGCTCTCTCACAACTTTAATGGCAGTAGCTCACAAAGTAGAAGTTTTGCTCACAAAACTCCACAGCTTAGAGGGAACATTGGTGGTGGGCCCCCTGAGAAAAACATGGGCCCCCTGAGCAAAAAGTTGTTAGCTACGGGCCTGCACCTCTCCAACACTTTTACCCCATGAGGAGGATCAAGATGCCAGCTTGCAGAGGGGTAAGCTCCCTGAACAAGGGGTTCTAATTCATTCCTCAGACCTAATGGCCATTATTAGACAGACTGTCCAACAGGAAATGGCCCACCTTCAACCCAGACCTGAGGTTCCTTTACAGCAGAAGACTTCTCCACAGGGTCCCTTATTTTCCCCTCCCTTTGGGTGGCCAACCAAGGTGGCAAAAAAAGCTCCCCCCACTCCCTGGGAGACCCACTGAGGAACGGTGGAGGGAGGAAGTGGAGTCCAATGCCTCTTCCATTGAGGACAGGGAAGAAGGTGAATTTTTGTCGGAGGAGGAGGAGGAATTAAAGCTCCCCGAGCAGGCCAGCCATTTTTTCAAGGCTGAGGACTACCAATATTTTCTAAGGCCATCAAGGCTCTTGAATTACATGACTTACCACCTTCAGAGTATCAGAAGGCAGCCAGAGCTAAATTTAAGTCCAAATCCAGGGGCAACTTTTAATTTTTTCCTCCTGAGGAGTATACGGAGAAGGTGTTTCCATTCCCTGAGTATTTCAAGCATCTACTCAGAGCAGAGTGGGACAAGCCCATGGTTAAAGCAGTTTCCTGCCTTTGCCAAAAAGTTGTATGCACTGCCTAACTATGCTAATGAGTTGTTACAGGTGTCTCCAGTGGATGGTCCTGTGGCAGCAATCCAGACTTCAGGCCTAGTCTCTGAAGATGGACTGGGCGCCATCAAGGAACCTACTGATAAGAAGGTGGAGGCAACGTTCAGAAGGATCCATGAGGCCATCGCCATGATGGTGAGAACAGTGTCTACAGCTTCCATCGCTTCTAGGGCAGCCATTGTATGGGGTGCAGAAGTTGATCCAACTCATTCTGGAGAATAACCACGGTCTACTGGAAGGAGCTTTTCGCATTCTTAAGTCAAACTCCTTCACGGCAGATGCCACCTTGGGCATTATTTCTTTTGCCTCTAAAGCCATGGCATCCATGGTGGTTGCAGAAGACTTCTTTGGCTACACATTTGGCAGGCTGATGCCCTGTCCAAATCCATCGTGACTGCTTATCCATTCCAAGGGGACCATCTGTTTGGAGAGGCATTAGACAACATCTTGGTGGAAACCAGGGGTAAGAAAAAAGCCATGCCCACGCCCCTCAGATGTTCTGATAGGCGGAACCCTCAGTCCTTTCATACCCAACACTCCTTGCTGAGATTTCACCATGACACCAAGAAGATGTCCTGGGACATGCCCAAACAGTCTGGCAAAAGTAGTCCCTTTGCATCCAGATTCCGCAAGCCTCCTTTCAGCAGGAATGACAGAGGAGACAGAGATGCAAAGCCCAATCAGTTATGACTATCCTCCCATCCCGGTGGGGGCACGCCTTCTACATTTTGCAAGGACTTGGTCAGAGGCACAGGTGGATGCCTGGGCAGTGGAGGTTGTGTCCCAGGGATATACAATAGAGTTTCTTCATCAGCCCCCAGAGAGGTTTCTGAAATCACCTGCAAGCAAATCCCAGAGCAAGAGATTCATTGTCAACAAGGCTGTACAGTACCTGCTAGACATCAAGGCCATCGAACCATTCCCCGTACATGAGAGGGGCTGGGGAGTTTACTCCATATTATTCATGGTACCCCAGAAGAACGGAGACTGGATGGCGATTCTGGATCTTACGTTCCTGAACAGATTCATCAGGCTGCGTCATTTTCATATGGAAACTCTGAAGGCTGTAGCAGACTCCTTGTCTCCCAACGAGTATCTGACCTCCATAGATCTTATAGAGGTGTACCTTCATGTGCCAGTTCATCCGGCTCACAAACGATTTCTTCACTTCTGCATCTACAATCAACATTTCCAGTACAGAGCACTCCCCTTTGGCCTCTCCACTGCGCCCAGACTGTTCCCCAAGTTGGTCATCAATCTTGTGGTACATCTCAGGAGTCAAGGAATTCATGTGCTTCTGTATCAAGACAATCTGTAGGTCTGGGCCAGCACTCAGGCAGAGTCCATCAAGAACACTAAGAGGACATTGCAGTGCCTGTAGAGTCATGGGTTCCTGATCAACTTTGAAAAGAGCTCTCTGCTACCGGCTCAACGTGTTGAACATCTGGGAGCAGGGATCGATTCCACTCACAATGCTCTTTTGCTTCTGCTATCCAAGGCTCAGAAGATCAAGGACTCCACTTTGTGGGTATACTGCAGCAGATCCTCATCTGTCATGGAGCTAGCCAGACTTTTGGGTCTGATGATTGCCAGCATTGACATGCTGCAATGGGCTCATCTGCACACCAGACCGTTACAGGTGTCCCTTCGTCTTTACCAACTTTCTATTATGGAAAAGAAGAACATCAACCTTCAGGTATTCTTCAAGGTCAAGAAGAGCCTACTTTGGTGGGTGGACATGGACAACCTTTTGACAGAAAAGGATTACTATGTGTGTCACACTGAGGAGCTGTTCACGGATGCCAGCCTTCTGGGTTGGGGGGCAACGTTAGAGGGATCCCCAGTCCAGGGGACCTGGTGGCCAACCAACAAGATGCTTCCCATCCACCTCTTGGAGCTCATGGCGATTCATCTCTCCTTGATCCATTTTGCCTCCCGGCTACGTGATCAACATGTCCTAGTAAGGATGGACAACATGTCCGCCAAGGCGCACATCAACAAGCAAGGCGGTTCCCGATCCTCTCAGCTGCACAAGGAGGCAATGAAGATTCTTTCCTGGGTGGAGAAGAACATTGCTTCCTTGAGGGCAGAGCACATAAAAGGGATCGAGAATGTCCAGGCAGATTGGCTTAAGAGGGAGACCATACAGAAAGGAGAATAGACTCTTCATCCTAGGCTCTTCAGAATGCTAACGGCACACTTTGAGTGTCTGCTAGTGGACCTGTTCACGTCACCAACAAAACACAAGCTGCCAAGGTTTTTCATCAGGTACTTCCATCAAGAGGTGGAGGCGATGGATGCTCTCTTGGCAATGTGGCCTCAGAGCTTGCTGTACATGTTTCCACCATTAAATTACCACCACAGGTCCATTGCTTCCCAACGTGGAGATTGAACACAGTTCTAAATACTCTCACCAAGGTGCCGTTTGAGCCTCTCAGAGAGGTGGGGCTGAAATGGCTGAGGATGAAAACTCTGTTCCTGGTCACCATCACATCGGCAAGGAAGGTCTCAGAACTCGGAGCAGTCTCAATTAAATTGTCACTCTGTGTCTTTCACAAGGACAAAGTGGTCCTATGTACAGACCCTACCTTTCAGCCTAAGGTTTCTTCCACATTTCACCATTCACAGGAAATTTGTCTTCCTACGTTTTGTCCTCATTCCAAGGATACCAAGGAGCAGATGTGGCATACCTTGGATGCCAAAAGAGCCCTCAAGATCTATATAATGAGGACGGAAATTGGAGGAAGACGGAGTTCCCGTTCATCAGCATTTCTCCTCTGCGCAAAGGGGAAAAGATGTCCAAGTCGGCAATCAGTTCGGTTCTGAAGTCCTGTATCATGGAGGCCTACTGGGCCTCGGGGCTGGAGGTCCCCAGCATCATCATGGCCCACTCTCTGAGGAGCACGGCAACCAACACAGCATTCACTAACAGAGCTTAAGTGGAGGAAGTGTGTAAGGCAGCCACCTGGTCCTCCTTATCCACCTTTGTGAGACACTACAAGACCAACACGGTTGCAGCTGTGGATGCAGCATTTGGGAGAATACTTCAGCACATTGTTTCCTTGGAGGAAGATGACAACCCACCCGAATGAGGGACACTGCTCTTTTTTTTTTTTTTAAATAACTCTCCTAAAAAGGAGAGAATTTTATTCTTTTTATAGGAAAAGGGTAGGGTAGACAGATGGAGAAAGAAAAAAAGATGGAGTGAAGTTTTTTTCTGTTAAAAAAGGTTAGTTTTAGTTAGTAATCAATACCATTTTTGGCATCCATCACGGTTAGAAGATCTTCTTTTTAACTTTACAAAGTCCAAAATCACTCTGTTAGTATAGTTAGTAAAGTCCATTGGGGTTAGTTATTAAACAGCTCCTTTCAGATGCTACACGAACAGTTAGTTCTCAAGGTGTCTTCTTTTTAAGTCTCTTCCAGTCATGGATTGAGTCCTTTTTAGCCTTGATGCCTTCCGTTCTGTCACCTCCTTCCCCTGGGCTGCTGTCTTCTTCACTGCTTGTAGTAATCCAAATTTTGAGTGCTGCGTCTTCCTCCATGCTGGCGTGTCTCTTCAGAAGCTTTTGTGTTTTACAGATGTAATCCATCTTCTCTCTTTTCTCTTTCTCCTTATACTTCTGGCGTTCAAATTTCCTGGGCTCCATAAACACTTCACAAGAGATTAGATCTCTAATGTATTGCCTGCTATGCTCAACAACCCCTTCTACTGGCAGATTATTTTCTTTTATAAAAACGGAATAGGCTTTGGGAGCCATGTCCACCTCTTCTTTTAATTCTTTCGCTTCACTGCCAGTTAGGGGTGCCAAGACATTCGTCAAGGTAAATCCGAGATCATCTTTCTCTTTTTCTTTTACGCCCTGGAAACTTAGAGTCAGATTCAGTTTCTGCGCGATTTCCGCCATCTTCCTTGTTGTTTCCAATATTTGTTTCTGTCTACTGATGAGAACACTTTCCACTTTAAACAAAGTTTCGTTGATTTTCTGCATTTGCTCCAGCAGGGGGCACAGTATCTCATTTCCCATTTGATTGACAGCCAGCCCTGGGGGGGGCTACCCAGTCCGGAAGTCCCTCCCCTCTTCTCTTCCGGTATCTGCAGGACTTTTTCCAAAGTCGACATTTTCTTTTTTTGTTTACTTTTTCTAAGTTCGTGCCGCATCTCCCAGGAAGCTAATCTGGTCGCAATCTTCCGTAAAACCCCAACGGTACTTTCACCTTTTTCTCTCTACCCCCCTTCACGCTCCCTTTGTAGATCTCGCTTCTCAAAGGGGGTGGGGACTCCTCCCTCCTCCCATACGCTTATACGCTTGCGGGGGGGTTCCAAATTACGCTTCAAAATAGATCTTCAATTCACGATTCAATGCCACTTCTTCTTTTTATGTTAAATCATAGCGCTGTCTTCACTCCTGGAAGTCGGTGGCGCTGCTAAGTCCCATTACGGGCACGACGCAGTGGGGCCGATTGGGGCGGGGAGAAAGCCTCAATTTCCCGGCTGTCTGCCGGCAAAGAGGCTACTCCCCAAGCGCCCCCAGTTCGGAGCCTTTGCCTAAGGCTCACTAGGGTCTTTCGCACAGGCGAAGACCCCCCCTGACTGCGCGTGGGCTTAACCACCTCCGGGAGCGTCCCGAAAGGTGGCCGCCATTCGCAACGCCGAAACCGAAAACCATGAGGGACACTGCTCTGAGAGGTCCCATGGAGATGTCTTCCACCTCAGAAGGAGAATGGCCATTGCCACTTTACCGTGAAGGGTCTTTCTCTGAGGTCAGGAGGACATCTCAGTCTTCCCGCTGTCATCTTCTTCTTTTTTCTGTTTTCATTTGTGCTGATTTATTCTTTCTCAATCCTACTCTGGTTGATTCTGCAGAGTTTTGTCTTTTAATAAGTTGAAAATTACTGTTTAAAGTTATGTTTTCTAGGGCAAGGCCAGTTAAGTTAGGCTGCAAGCACTGCTTTTGAAGTCCCAGAACTGGGGATGGGCTATTCCAGAGGCGCCAACAGGAAGGGGGAAAAAACTATTTCCTGCCTCCCTAAAGGCACAGTAGGAATAATCCATGGAGATGTCCTGTTGACCTCAGAGGAGAAGGACCCTTCACAGTAAGTGCCAATGGCCGATCTCTCTCTCCACCCTCTCTAGGCTCCATCTCCAAACCTCCAGGAATTTCCCAACCCTGAACTGGCAACCCTAGGAGCAGGTCTGCAGCTTGGGGGTATAGTTGGTACTAGGCCAGCTGCTGGATAGGTAGGTGGCAGCAGTGTCCAGGGGTGCCTTTTGCTTTCTTTGACGTTAACCAGCTGTGGTTTTTTCTGGGCCGAAAAGTTCTGGCCACTGTGCTGCATGCCCTGGTAATATCTAGCTTAGATTACTGCAGTGTTCTCTACATGGGCTATCCTTGGGAAGTGTTCAGAAACCTCAGCTGGAACAGAATGCGGCATCCAGGATGTTGACTGGAGTGGGTCATAAGGACGATATCAATCCAGTCTTTGTCCATCTGCACGGGCTCCCAATTTGTTTCCCAGCCCAATTCAAGGTGCCTGTCTTGATCTTTAAAGCTCTGTGTGGTTTAGGACCACCATACCTTAAGGAATGCCTATTCCCATACAAACCTACCCGACTGTTATGGTCATCCTCTGAGGCCCTGCTTCAGGTGTCCTCGCTTTCTGAGGCTAGATGGGCCTTCTCAGTCATAGTGCCAAAATTATGGAACTCCCTCCCCATAGCACTGTATTCTGCCAGCAGAGGAAGACTTCTTTATTTTATCCAGTGACCCCCCCACATACCTGTTTTGTTTCATATATGTCTTTTAGCTCTGTTTTTAATTGGTTTTATGATGTGTTCTATTATGCTGTTTTAATCATTAGCTGCCTTGGTGGCCCAGAAAGGCAAGATATAAATAAAAACAAATAAAGTTTATAAATAATAATAGTAATTGGTTTTATGATGCATTTTATGTTGTTTTAATCATTAGCTGCCTTGGTAGCCCAGAAAAGCAAGATATATATGTTATAAATAATAACAAATAATAGCACAGCAGCAAATGCATTTTTTATAGTGGGAAATTCCCAGATATAATAACCAGCGGAGGATATTTTGTCATTGTGGAAACCACATCATGATACTTTGTCATTAGTTGTATTTATTCAGAAGATGCCAATATGTAATTTCAAGTCATGCTTAAGGTTGTTGTTTGGAGTGCCATGGCAAAAGTGCATTAAAATTCACCTTTCTTGACCAAAGCATTGAAAAGAAAGAACACTGGAAGCTGCTCATAACAAAAACAGGATGTCAGTTCAAGAGACTGAACATCAGTTTCCCTCCCCAGGTATTTGTTTGGCAAGATAGAAGTGGAGAGTGCTGTAGCAGTAGAACGTGGAACAAGTGAGTCATAGCTGCTGTTCCCTACTTTTAAGATCCTCAGATTATCTACCAGTACCTACCTACAAGAATCTGTCAGCATAAATTTGGCTGTATGGATAGCAGTTCCTAAAGAAGAAAGAGCAAATTACCTGGGGCTTCAGTTGAACAGACTCCACAAATGAATCATGCAGATTTCTAAACAGATCACTTAGATTTGTGAAAGACCTCAGCTTCATAATTTTATGCAATGAACTCTGAAGTGCAGTACAGGAAACCAGACAATTGGCTATCACAACTGTTGTGGGTTTTTTTGTCCCCCATAGGGGATTTTTTATTGCATTTTCTAATAACTACAAACTAAAAACTACAAACAGAAAGAATAGGAAGGGGGGACTACAATCTATAGGAGAAAGTAAAGAAAACACTCTAAAAACCCAAGAGATGGTGATCAAACAAACATTTTACAGAATTACTTTCCCTCTTAAATGCAAGTTAACTTTAGCTGAAAATGATCATCTATCAGCTAGAACATTTCGATATTTCACCAACAATTTTAACGTCATAAAAGGACTGTGAATATCGATATAAAATAAACACGTTTTAGATACTCCAGAGTTCATTAACAATCTATTTTTTCCCCTTTCTATGTCTCAAATGGTAGCTTGGTTTGGGGCCAACAGCCCCCAATTTAGAGTCTAAGTCCTCATCAGAAGATCCAGCCTCTCCTTCTTCCTCGCTCTCTTTGGAGCCATTGGTTACTCCTTCCCACTGGACGACCATGTTGATGCAAAAACTTGCAGGCCTTTTCAACAGAGTCAATCCTTTCTTTACCATTTGCATATCTGAAGATTAATCCCTCGAGTATTAACCATCGGTAGGAAACGTTGTGACTTTGTAGAAATAAAACCAAGTCTCTATATTTCCTTCTCTTCCTTCTTATCTCGAATAGAACATCTTTCAAAACTTTTATGTCCTTGTCTTTTATCTTCAAGGTAACTCCATTAGTTGCTTTGAATAACTGATCTCTCACTTTTCTTTGGGAGAATCTTATTGTGACTTCCCCAGGCAGATTATTCTTTCTGATAAATTCTGGATCTGATCTGCAGACCGTATCTATTTCGCTTTGGAGTTGCTCCGATGTCATCTCTGCCAAGGGAGCCAACATATTGCCAACAATCTGTCTCAAATTCTCCCCTTTCTCTTCCTTGATACCTTGAAGTCTCAAGACATAGCTTGCCCTTTCCATTTGCAGCTGTAATATACGAGACTCTTCGATTTGACACTTTTTTCCCAATGCCTTCAGTTTTTTATTCATCTTTTTTGAGTTGGAATCAATCTCTTTAAGCTCCTGCTCCATTTTTTCGATTTTCACAGCCGTTTGTGCTTGTTGTGCATCGAGCTTATTGTCAATAGCTGTGATTTTCTCCAGCAGGGGGCGAAGTGCTTCCAACAGCAACCTTTGGAGTTCCACAGTTGAGTCCTGTCTAGGAACAGAACTCGCAGGGCTGGAACTTCTGGGAGGAAGCTTAACTTTCGCTTGTTTGTCCTTAGGCTCCTTCACAGGCGGCGCCATGTTTGAGAATTGTTTACTTTTATTAAAAGTTTGTCAAACTCTCTGGAAGTTCTTATACAACGCGGTAAGTTCTCACAGTCTCTTTATTTCAGCCCAGTCACTTTTTGCTGTAAGTCCCCCCTTTTTCTGGCTTTGAAATCGCTTGTAAACAGTTCTTACCGGGGGGAAGTCCCCTCCCCCCTCATTTTCTTTCAGGGGAGCATGCTATTTTTTAGTGGTTTTTGCTTGTACTTACTCACATTTTCAGCGATTGCCCTCTTGCATTTGAAATCACTTGATCACCATACTTGTTTCGGTGTGCTGATCTTGTTCCCATTCGGGACGCTCCACGGTGGGGCCCCCCCCGGCTAGATGTACCGGGGGGGGGCTCTCTAGTGCCCCATGGCTAGGAGTCCAACCCAAGGACTCCTGGGGTGGCGCGGACAATCGCACCCACACCCAGCCATAGGCACTGGCAGGTTTCTCCCAGAGCCCCGGGAGAAAGCAACTGCCATAGGGATCACCAAGACCGGAAGTTGGATATCACAACTGTTCATGCTATATACCAAAGTGCAAATTAGGCGTCCCTGTACATACAGGGGTGCAACTGAGAAAGCATGCTGCATAGGAATTTCACAACAATTGCTACAGGATTATCAGAATGCAGACAGCTATTGTAAGCATTTGGAACCAATAATTAAAAGATAATGGAAAATGAGCATACCATGCATAAGAATATTATTATAAGAGTATTAATTTTATATTAGAATAAGATTTCATTTATTATCAGAGTAATCTGTAAAGGTATTCTCTTGCATATAGCATTACAAACATAGCATTGGCCACTGGTCATTGTGGATGAGTCTGTATGAGTTGGACTGTAGATACCCCCTCTACAGTGATCAGAGGGGTAGTGGCTCTATTGCCTGGTAGGACTGCCCCTGCAACTCCTCCTATGCTGTACCTATATGTTTGTAAATAAAGCAGATTCTACAAAAACCCTCCAGTTCTTTTTTGTCCAAAGTTCTTTTTTGTCTCCCTTAGAATTTTTCACTGCTTGGTGATGTGGGGCTCATATAATATATTATGCCTTATTTCTGCTCATACTGCTTTCACAGACTTATAGCGTCATTTATAAACCTCAGTCCTATGCAAGGTTTTGGGCAGAGCAATTATGTGCTGCACCTGTGCTGCGGCAGTGCTAGTTGTCCCCTCAAGGGAAAAATTATGCAGCAGCCCAAAAGAGGGAAAAGGTGCCCCACCAGTGCTGCCAGGCACTGCCAAGGTGGTCTCCGTTGCGTTTCTGCAGCAGCATTCCATCCTGGTGTTGTTGCTAGGTGGGGGCAGCACGACAGACAGGGCAGGCAGGACCAATTGAAGTCATGACTCAAGGGGGCTGACACAAACATGTGTCACTGGCTGGGGACGGAGGAGGGAGGGCCAAAACAGTGGTGCTCCTGCCTTGTAGCACACCCCTCCTTAAAGAGACTAGCTCCCATCAGAAGCCCTGGCAACCTGTCAGTGGGGAGGGGGCATCACCTGTGTGCCCTATGGGCACTCTGAATCATCACTCCGGACACAGAGCTCATGGCCCTCTCAGGCCATAACAGACACAAACATTAATGTGCAGGTGCCCTCTGCTCACTGGCAGCTGTGCCATCCAGCAGAGCGTCCACATTGTCAAGGGTGGGCTGCAGCAGTGAGGCTGTCCCAAAGATGGGAGGCCACCACCAAAAGGCCCTCCCCGTAGTTGCCACCCTCCAAGCCTCTCAGAGGGGTGGTATCCGGAGGAAGGCCCCAGATGTTGCGTGTAGTGTCTTAGTAGATTGGGGTTGGGAGAGGTGTTCCAATGGGTATTGTGGTTCCAAGCCCTTAGCAGGGCTGCTGTCCCCACCCCTTTGAAAAAGGATGATGTGGCTTCCAGAATACATGAATAGAAGTATGTCATATTCCTGCATGTTCCCATGTGGCAGCTTTGTTCTTCCCAGTAGAGTCTTCTGTCAGTATCCCTTTGGCAAAGGCACATTCAGCAACAGTCAGCAACACTGGCCACTCCATACCTTTGGAAAAGCCACCCAGAAGAGTTTGAAAGGTTTCTACTCTCTGGGCTTTCTGGCAAGGCTGCAAGCCAAAGCTGTCCTGGAGAGCTTTTGGGACAACTGGAACTTAGAGGGGAAATACCCACGGGTGTGTAGCCTAAAGTGATTTTTGATCTGATTTAATATTTTTATATCTGTTGTTTGTAATGTTTCTTTTATAAAATTGTTTCAACATTGTTGTTACTCACATTGGATCTTGAGATGCTCAGGAGAAAAGCAGGCATATAAATATATAATAATTAAATATATTTCTGGACCAATAGAAATGCTAGATTTGTCTGAAGAGTGCGATGCGAGTAGGTCTGTTTCAAGAGACCCCTTATACGCGGCTTTCTCAGATACAAGTGATGCCACCAGCAGCTCTGCCAAAGGTAGAGAAGCCTTCTTGGCACACTGACTTAATCTCCAGCCGGTAAATGTCAGCTGGAACCTTTAAGACCTCTATAAGTATTTAAAAATTCAATTAGAGAGTAAAATACTGGAAATTGAATAGCGCTGTATTCAGAAAACACAGAAACCAGAACTATAAGTCAAATACAAATAACCTCATGTATAGCTAAGGCCCATCACTTTGATGAATATGAATTAATTCATAAATAATCTTATGAATCATTTAGTTTCAAATACTAAAAACTGCATAAATGAAATTGGAACTGAAAGCTGAAGTCACCCTTCCATGTTCTCTCTGTTTCAAGGTTAAATATATTTCATACCCTTGGTATGAAAGTGCAGGTAGCTGTATTGGTACAAATCAAAATCCAAAAATAAAAGTCATGTAATACTAATTATTAGGACCAATGAAAATAAATACAAAACATTGGGTAAGGTTTTGAGTTCTCCAGAACTCCTCATCAGATATTGAGGTGACACATCAAAACCCTGTGTTAAATGCCAGGCAGTCTTAAATAGATTGGGGTGCTGCTGTGTGCAGCTGGTATCAGGTTGCACCTTCAGCATTCTGGCAAGAATATAAAAACTAGTAGATCAGGGGTGTCAAAACATAATGTCAAACAACAACAACAAAAAACATAATGTCCAGGGGCTGGAAGGGGCCTGTCCAGGACTCTTATGCAGCCTGAGAGCTACTAGTACAAGGAGAAGGGGGAACAGGAGACTGTTCGGGGAGGGAGTGGGCAGAATCACTTTGATTGTGACTTCAGCATGGTAGAACAACCTTGTCTGCAGCAGTCAAGCAGCATGAGAGCATCTGCCCAGTGTTACACCACTGGCTGCCCATATGGGTTTTCCTTTGCACACACCCCAGCCCGTGGAACTCTGCAGTGAGGACAGACCAACTTAGAGCTTACCAGCTGCTGTCCTTTATGACGGTTATATGTCCAGTGCCTGGCATTACATTTATACATAGCACACATGGCCTGGCCCAACAAAGTACACTGTAAATACTGTACATACAAATTGTTCCTTTATGGTTTAGTTGATTCCTGAAGAGTCAGTGCTTACTTTTTCAGAGAGGTATCAGGTACCTGAAAAAGTGAGCAAAGTGTCACAAAAGTTCACACCCTGCCACAAATTTTGTTAGTCTTTAAGGTGCTACTGGACTCTTGCTCTTTCCATTGATTCCTGAAGATTACTCCAAATGCACTGAAGACCTGATGCACTGCAGATGTTATGTAATATTGTATGTGACCATTATATGTGCAGTAATGGTACTAGTTTTATGCAAATATTGGCTTCATGCAACATTAACAGGTTTTCCTGGATCATATTTATATCAGGCCTAAAAGCCAATTTGTGACAGCCTTCCTCTGGTTGTCAGTTGTATTTGAACAACCTGCCATTTTGCACACTATGATAAATGTTTCAACATGGATTGGCCTTGTTCAACATGAGCCTGGTTCAGCACAATTGCATTGGGGGTGCAGGGAAGAAAAGAAGGTGGCCAGCTGTAAGCACTGGTCATATGAATTGGCCCTTCTATTTCATTCATCCATTGTCAGTTTTATTCTTGTTATTTTATGCCTGTAAAGCTGTCATATGATTTCCACAATAATTTTTGAAAGTAAATAATTAAACTATGCAACTTTTCTGATGTATTTTGTGACTGGTTTTAACAGGCCATGGAGCAAACCTCTCCCAAACAAGCAAGCTATTTTGTTTTGGTAGAACAAAGATGTGATCTGCATTTCTGTATTTCTTGTGCTCATCAAAATAATCTAAAGAAGGTGTTGGCACCAAGTTACTTGTGCATAACCTTGAGAAAGTGCTGAACTAGGCTTTGGCAGCCAGAATACAAGGCAGTGTCTCTGTTTATATTCTGCAGAAAAAAGGTTGCTTTCATGTGTACTCTGTGCATGCATGGGAACTGCAAAGGGGATGCAGTGAACGGCAGTCCCTAGCCACGGCTACAGTCTTCACTGTAAGCCTCACATGTCTGTATACATTTATAAAGCATTAATGTTATTTACAGCAAGTAAAAGATACTTTAATCATCAACAGATCTGATAGTTATGGTAATTAGAAACACAAACTAGCTATAGTACTTTAAGAAAATAAAATTCTCTTTAGACAAATTGTAATGAGTTATAGCTTCTAACATAAGAACATACAAAGATCAGATCAATAGTCCATCTAGTCCACTATCCTGTCTCACACAGTGGCCAACCAGTTCCTCTGGATGGCATAACAACAGGGCATAGAAGCTGAGGCCTTCCTCTGATGTTGCCTCTTGGCTCTGGGATTCAGAGGATTCGTGCCTCTGAATGTGGAGGTTACCCTCTAGTCAACATGGCTAGTAGCCATTAATAGATTTATCCTCCATTAATCTATCTAATCCTCTTTTAAAGCTGTTCATTTCTGTGGCCATCAATACATCCTATGGCAGCGAATTCCACATTTTAATCACTCTCTATGTAAAGTAGTATTTCCTTTTGTCCATCCTGAACCTACTGCCCATCAGCTTCATTGGATGCTCTCAAGTTCTAGTATTTTGGGGGAGGGAGAAAAATGTTTCTTTGTCAACTCTTTCTTCCCCATGCATAATTTTATAAACCTCTATAATGTCCCCCTTAATCATCTCTTTTCTAAACTAAAAAGTCCCAGACTCTTCAGCCTTTCCTCTTAGGGAAGTTGCTCCAACCCCCTAATCATCTTGGTCACCCTCTTCTGTACTTTTTCCAGCTCTGCAATGTCTTTTTGGAGATACGGTGACCAGAATCGTACACTGTATTCCAAATGAGGCTGCACCATAGATATATACAGGAGCATTACAATGTTAGCTGTTTTATTCTCAATCCGTTTCCTGATAATTCCTAACAACGAGCTTGTGTTTCACTGCTGCAGCACACTGGGTTCATACTTTCATTGAGCTATGCACTATGTTCCCAAGATCTTTTCCCTTCTCAGTCTCAGCAAGTTCAAACCCCTTTGGCCTATACTTGAAGTTGGGATTTTTTTTGTCCCAGTTAGCATCACTTTAAATTTACCAACACTAAATTTCATTTGCCACATTGTCGCCCACACACCCAGTATATCAAAGTCCTCTTGGAACTCTTTGCAGTTCGCCTTGGTTTTTGCCATCATAAGAACATAAGAACATAAGAGAAGTCAATGTTGAATCAGGCCAATGGCCCATCTAGTCCAACACTGTCACACAGCGGCCAAAATATACCAGGTGCCATCAGGAGGTCCAGTAGTGAGGCCAGGACACTAGAAGCCCTCCCACTGCTGCCCCCTCCAGCACCAAGAATAGAGTGCATCACCTGCCCCAGACTGAAAGTTCCCATCTATACCCTGTGGCTAATAGCCACTGATGGACTTCTGCTCCATATGTTTATCTAATTCCTTCTTGAAACTGTCCATGCTTGTAGCTGCCACCACCTCCTGTGGCAGTGAATTCCATATGTTAATCACTCTTTGGGTGAAGAAGTATTTCCTTTTATCTGTTCTAACCTGACTGCTCAGCAATTTCATGGAGTGCCCACGAATTCTTGTATTGTGAGAAAGGGAGAAAAGGACTTCTTTCTCAACCTGCTTAATCCCATTCATAATCTTATAAACCTCGATCTTGTCACCCCTCAGCCATCGTTTCTCCATGCTAAAGAGCCACAAGCGTTTTAACTTTTCTTCATAGGGAAGGTGTTCCAACCCTTTTATCATTCTAGTTGCCCTTCTCTGCACTTTTTCCAATGCTATAATATCCTTTTTGATATGTGGCGACCAGAACTGTACACAGTATTCCAAATGTGGTCGCACCAATGATTTATACAGGGGCATGATGATACTGGCTGATTTGTTTTCAGTTCCCTTCCTAATAATCCCCAGCATAGCGTTGGCCTTCTTTATTGCAGTTACACACTGTCTAGACATTTTCATTGAGTTATCTACTACGACTCCAAGATCTCTCTCTTGGTCGGTCTCTGCCAGTTCAGACCCCATCAACGTGTATTTATATTTAGGATTTTTGGCTCCAATGTGCATCAGTTTGCACTTGGCCATATTGAACCCCATTTGCCATGTTGACGCCCACTCACCCATCCTCGACAAATCCCTTTGGAGTGCCTCACAATCCTCCCTGGTTTTCACCACCCTGAACAACTTCGTGTCATCTGCAAATTTAGCCACTTCACTGCTTACTCCCAATTCTGAATAATTTGGTGTCATCTGCAAACCCAACCACTACACTGTTCACCCCTAGTTTCAGAACACTGATGAATCAATTAAATAGTACTGGCCCCAATACCAATCCTTGTGGGACCCCACTCCATTGTGACAACTGTCCATTGATTCCTACTCTTTGTTTCCTGTCATTTAACCAATTTTTAATCCATAACAGTACACGTCCTCTTATCCCATGATCGCTAAGTTTACTCAGGAGTCTTTGGTGAGGCCTTGTCAAAAGCCTTTTGAAAGTCCAGGTACAGGGCCGTACCCAGGATTTTGTAATTCGGGGAGGCTTTAAATAAGTCGGGGGCACTGACATCACAAAATAAAAAATAAAAGTAAAAGTGAAATTTTAAAAACTCACTTTTGCAGCGTTTGCAGTCTGCTTGCCTACGGGGGGAAGCAAGCTGCGCTTGGGGAAGGGGCGGTGGTGGGGAGTCCTCCAGGTGGCCCAGAGAGTGGGCCCCCAGGGGGCTGCATGGAAGTCAGGGGGGCCAGGCCCCCAAATGCCCCACTGTAGCTATGGGCCTGTCCAGGTATATAATATCTCCGAGGTCACTGTTGTCTACGTGCTTGTTCACTTTCTCAAAGAATTTCAAAAGGTTGGTGAGGCAGGACTTCCCTTTGTCTCTCTATGTGCCTAACCATTCTATCTTTGATTGCAGTTTCTATTCATTTGCCTGGGACAGATGTTAAGTTGACTGGCCTGTAATTTCCTGGTTCCCCTCTGGACCCCTTTTTAAAAATAGGTGTCACATTTGCTACTCTCCAGTCTTCTGGTACAGCAACTGAATTTAGTGACAGATTACATATAAAGGTTAGTATATCAACCATCTCACATCTGAGTTCCTTAAGAACTCTTGAGTGTATGCCATCAGGACTTGGAGACTAGAACTTCATCTCTGGTCATCTCAGTTTGGTTCAGTTCTTCAGACTCCCTTCCTGAAAACAGGGGGCTGTGGCATGGGTACTGCCCCACACTTTCCATAGCCTGTGTTCCCTCCAGTTCATTGGGGCAGAGCCAGTTTGGTGTAGTGATTAAGAGTGGCGGACTCTAATTTGGAGAACCAAGTCTGATCCCCCACTCCTCCACATGCATCCAGCTGGGTGATCTTGAGTCAGTCACCATTCCTCAGAGCTATTCTCTCAAGAGCAGTTCTCCCAGAGCTCCCTCAGCCCTACCTATCTCACAGGGTGTCTGTTGGAGGGAGAGGAAGGGAAGGTGATTGTATGCTGCTCTGAGACTTTGAGAGAAGGATGGGGTATAAATCCAACTCTTCTTCTTCAGACCAATATCAGGTAAAAAATTTACAAAATGCATACATTTAACTAAACAGTGTTTTAATGTTTTTTTCCCCTGGAACACCAGAGTAAGCCTATAGTTACAATTAAAAATTAAATGAAATCAAAAATAAAACAAAATGATTACCCCGTTCCTGCAGAAAGGAGTCATGTGCAGACCCAGATAGCTTGATGACGGCTTGTGGTCTATTTGGAAAAGTCACAGCAGATGATCAGTAGGGGAAGCTTTGCTACGCTGTTACGTTTGGCCCCAATTGTTTTAAGGCTAAGGAGTGAGCAGCCCTCCCGGCCTTGCTAGCAAATCACACCATAATCTCTCCTTATAATAATTATCTTTTGGTTTCGCAAGATTCCATGCGCTCCCATTGGCTGTAAAATGCCCTCCCTCAGCCATTGGCCCATCAGCCGCCACTCAAGAGTACTTGCGTGCCATTGGCTGGGTGCTGGGTCTGCTCCTCTTCCCCACCCACTCCCCCTGGCAGACAGCTCTCTCTCCTGAGGAAGACAGTTCTCTTGACGCCTGTGAGGGACTGTTCGCTCAGTGGCTGTTGGTAGGCAGCCAAGCTTAGTTCTGTGAGTAAAAAAACAAAGGACTTTCAGCATAACCCCCTCCCCGCCCATAACCCCCTCCCCAGTGGCCACTTTCCTGTCAGAATAAATGAGAAAAGGCTCTTTCTCCTGCTTAGCTTCAGCATTGCTGGCTGGCTAACGAGGTGGGCCAGCGACCATCAAACCATTTTCTTCAACTCCCCGCTGTGTGGCTCACTTTCCCCTAGGGTTGCCAATCTCCAGGTGGGACCTGGAGATCTCCCACTGTTACAATTGACCTCCAGATGACAGAGATCAGTTCCCCGGGAGAAAATGGTTGCTTTGGAGGGTAGACTCTATGGCATTATACTCTGCTGAGTCCTTCCACACACCCCCAATG
Organism: Gekko gecko; assembly: GCA_029375565.1. NCBI lineage: Eukaryota > Metazoa > Chordata > Lepidosauria > Squamata > Gekkonidae > Gekko > Gekko gecko. Next base: position 62,960,445 of record JAPDNY010000009.1, read on the forward strand.
CTGCCCTCCAAAGGATCCACCCCCCAAATCTCCAGGTATTTCCCTAATCAGAACTGGCACCTGTACTTTCTCCTCTATCAGTAAAAGGCCCTTTCCACACCTATGTTGGCCTTTGGGGGAAAACTCATTGGGCCCTGTCCTGATCAGGTTGCCAACTCCAGGTGGGCAATTCCTGGAGATTTGAGGGATGGAGCCTGGAGAGGGTGAGGTTTGAAGAGGGGTGGCACCTCAGACAGGTATGATGTCATAGACGCCACCCTCCAGTCCAGCCATTCCCTGATGAGGAACTATTGTTGCCAATCTCCAGGTGGGGGCTGGAGATCACTCAAAATTACAACTGCTCTCTAGGAGGGAGGGGGAGGAGATGGAAAACTAAAGGTAGGTTGATGGTTGGCTGGGAGGGAGATAGGGTTATCAACTCCAGGTTGGGAAATTCCTGGAGATTTGAGGGGTCAAACCTGGAGAGGGTGAGTGTTGAGGTGGGGTGGGACCTCAGACAGGTACAATGCCATAGACTCTACCCTCCAAACCAGCCACTCCCTCCTGGGGAACCACTGTTACCAATCTTGGGGGTGGGCTGGAGATCACTCAAAATTACTACTGCTCTTCAGGTAGCAAAGATCACTTCCTCTGGAGAAAATGGTGGACTCTGTCATTATACCCTGCTGAGATTGCCACAGCAAATTGTCACTGAGTGCCCAAAGCCGGGGCACTCCCCCAGAGCCTCTTTCTAGAGCCCGTTGTATTTATTTCCGCAACGGGGAAATTCCTAGTGAAATAATAAAGGTAAACTGTTATACTTACATCGCCATTCTTGGAGCTATGGAATATTTAGCAATATCTGACGAAGGTCAAAGAAGAGTTTGCCATCACCAGCAATTCAATTGATCGGTGTGCCACTCCTAGCCACCACAGATCTAAATCTGCAGAAAAACCTTTTGCATCACCTGCAGAAAAATCTTTTGTATCAAATACCAGCCATGAAGTACAGAGTAATGAAGCGTAGTGTAATGGAGACATGTACACATATGCATAAATGAGACCAAAGTCTTCTGGGGGGAAATCCAAGTGAACAGAGTAACAGTGGAGAGGATACTTATTTGAATACACTTGGCACGTGTCCTGGACGGGCTGAGTACATACACTTGAGCACCTTTTAACTAGTCTGTTTATACCTGAGTCCACCAAAACTGGCTAGTGGCAGTGATCTGAGTACCACCGGAACATGATCTCTCTTTATGGTGGTTCTCCATTACAAGCAGATCTGAATTAGAGGTAGAATCAGGAACGGGGTAATCATTTTGTTTTAATTTTGATTTCATTTAATTTTTAATTGTAACTATAGGCTTACTCTGGTGTTCCAGGTAGTAATTTCCCCATTTATAACCATCTCTCATTCAAATGATTATTTACCAATGAGCTGTAGATTTGCTCTGTAAGTAGTCTGGATGAGGGCAAGGAGTCTATCATTATTAATTACTGATATTACACATGTTTAGGGATCAGAGCATTTACCTTTGTTGCTGCCTTAATTTTCACAACAGCAGGTGACTACTATTCTCACTTTATGTGAATTATACCCATGACCATGCACTAATCATCTTGTAGAAGCATATACAATTCAATTTCCACATCATATACAGTTTTCCAAAGATCAAATTACTCATCCATTTCTTACAAGTAATGTCTGATTATTGAATGACCAATTTAAGAAGGGAAATATTTGGATATACAATTCCTAGTATTTGTTCCACAATTGCAAAAACTGTGAAGATACTATTGACTGTTTTCTCTGGGACAACCAATGGCATGTTAACAATAACATGTCCCAACGCATTTTCTTACTTTAGTATTTTCTTGTATTAGCAGACCAATCTAGATAGCCTTGTAGCAAAACCAAACATTTTACATTTTTCAACTGTTGTACCCTTAGATCTGTGGAACTATCATATCTGCCAGGCCTATGGTTGAGGACAGCAACAGTTTAACATTGAGCCTGGCCTCCTTCAACTCTCCACCCCTCCAAAGGGCAGGACGTATATAGTTTAAATGCCATCTGGAATAGTTGATTGTATTGTTGTTTTGAATGTTTAATCTGTTTGTATAACTGTATTTATTGAAATGCTGTGATGTATTCATTGAATGTTGTAAACCACTGAGCCCTATCTGGGAGAGGGCAGTCTAGAAATTCAATTAATGATGATGATGATAGTCTATATATCTGTTTCTCAAGTCTGTGCATCTATACAGACATCTAAATCCATGGATTGGGCCCACACTGAGAGAAAGGAGACTTTTTCTCTAAACTTGGGGGACTCCGCAGTGGCTTCCAGGGGCCCTACTGGCTGCTGGGACCCTGCCACAGATGCGATGGCTCCAGAGGGCCCAGTTGGCTGCTGGGGGCCCTGCCACTGCCATTGCAGCTGAAGAGTCAAGATAAGGGGGAGAAAGAGAGATGGGGGTAATATTGACAAAGAAGGGGAGGGGAGAAGAGGGGACAGAGAAAGAGAAGGGGAAAAATACAGTGAGGAGTCTGACAGAGAAGGAGGAAGAAAGAGAGGGGGTAGGAGTATCAGGGAAGAGTAGAGGCAGAAAGAGGGAGTAAAAGACTGAGAAGTGGGGAGAGGGAAGAAAGCAAAGATGAAGGAATGGGATGCACTCTCCCTGGAAGTTTCCTGTGGGCTGCCACTTGTATATTCTACTAGTGAAGTTGGCCAGATCTGAAGTGTTATATATTAGGCTGGAACATTCCAGGACTGTCTACCAGAAACTGGCTGAGCTTGGAGATCCAGAATAATAGTCTACCAGGCCTCTGGAGGTGACCACAGAGGAAGTAATGTTATGTAAATAGCCTATTGTTGGGAGTGGGGTGTGTTTGGGTGTGTTTTTTGCATGCTATTTAAACAGGGCTGTTGCCCTGGGGTTTTAGTCTTGTTCCAGTTTGGTGTAGTGGTTAAGTGCGCGGACTCTTATCTGGGAGAACCGGGTTTGATTCCCCACTCCTCCACTTGCACCTGCTGATGTGACCTTGGGTCAGTCACAAGCTCTGGCACAGCTGTTCTCTCAAGGACAGCTTCTGTCAGAAGTTCTCTCAGCCCCACCCTCCTCACAGGGTGTCTGTTGTGGGGAGAGGAAGGGAAAGGAGTTTGTAAGCTGCTCTGAGATGCCTTTGGGCAGTGAAGGGCAGGGTATAAATCCAAACTCTTCTTCTTCTTCTTCTTCCTGAAATCACTTAATAAAGTAGAGCTGTTTCACTGCAATGTGTCTTGAACCCAGCATTTTATACTGGCGATGCTCTGGGGCTCGGTCTGGGTGCAGTCTGTCCAGTCGAGTAGTTAAGCGCCTGCCCATGAGGAGGTCAGCGGGGCTGTGGCCGGTGGTTACACTCGGGGTCACCCAGTGGCCAAAAAGGAATGCTGCCAGCCTACGGTCCCAGTCCCCGTGGATGATCCACCTGAGGGATTCCTTTGTTTTACCATTCCTTTTACTATTACATACCATACTTTTACCATTCCTTCTTGCCCCATAAAGCTGCGCTGGTGGAGCCATTTCACCACCTCCTTGACAAGAAGGGCCCTGTGGGTCTGGGGCTGACAACAAGCTGTTGTGTTCAAGGCCGTGAAGGAGCTGCTCACCTCCAACACAGTCCTGGCCCATTTCGATGAGAAGCTCCCCACAAGTTTCCTGTGGGCTGCCACTTGTTTATTCTACTAGTGAAGTTAGCCAGATCAGAAGATACTTAAATCTAGCGACTGGAGCTGTGAACCGGCAGATCTCTCTACAGACCTGAAAAATGCCCCAGGTTTGCAGAAAAACCAGAAACTTAAAAAACAACCACATTGGAGGGGTTAAAAAACCCAAAACAATAAAAGAAATGTCTGTAGCTTTTAAAAACTGAAGACCACAGTTGCAGTTGCTAGGCAATGACAGCATTCAAGGCCTGATTTCTGTTCTCCTGTACAAAGCAGGAGGAGGGGGCAGAGCCCTTTCCAGGGCTGTTTGGGCCTTTGAAAGAGGATTTGTTGGGGTCAGGCTTGGCAGCAACAATTTGGCGACTTGATACCACCCAGCTGCATGACTCACCTAGGCCTGGCTGCTTGCTACTTTTCAACAGCAGCCACCCTATTAAAGCCAGTGTGATATAGCAATGAAAGCTTCATAGTAGGGTCTGGGCGACCTGGGCTCAAATCACCAGTCTGCCATGGAAGCTCACAACATGATGCTATGTCAGCCATACATTTTCAGCCTGACCTATCTTACAGGACTGTTGTGAGGATAAAAAGGAGGAGAGGAGAATAATATAAGCTGCTTTGTAGAGAAAGGTGGGGTATAGCCAAAGTAAATAAATAATAAATATAGCTGAAGATGAGAGGTGGATAAAAGACAGATTGGTGGGTGGGAAGGAGAGAAGCAGGGAATGGAGACAGGATATGGGGGTTGCTAGGAGATAGGAAAGGGAAAATAATGTGGGGAGGGGGGTACAGGGGAAAGTGATGTGCTTCCCCAAGTCCTTGAGGGCATGCAAGTGGTCCTGGCCCAGCAGCCAGCACAACACTAAAGGTAAAGGTTCCCTTGCTCGAAAGCCAGTTGAATCCGACTCTAGGGTTGCGGTGCTCATTTCCGTTTCAAAGCCAAAGAGCCAGCAGTGTCTGAAAACATTTCCATGGTCATGTGGCTGGCACGACTAAACACCAAGGCGCACAGAACGCTGTTACTTTCCCATCGAAGTGGTACCTATTTATCTACTTGCAATTTCTTGCTTTTGAACTGCTAGGTTGGCAGGAGCTGGAATTAGAGACGGGAGCTCACTCTGTCATGCGGCACTCTTGGGTCTTGAACTGCTGAACTACTGACCTTCCACAGCCTGCAGTTCAGTGTCTTAACCATTTGAGCCACCGCAGCACAACACTACTAGTCTATAATTTTCCTGGGTAGGGGCTGTTGGGGGGAAGGCTGAAGACAGAGAGGCAGATAAAAGTAGATTGGTTGTGTTGGAGTGAACGACTTAACATGCCTGGACACTGGAGGGTGCTACATAACTCTAAGTGTGTATAGGTGTTATCTCTTTAGGTGTTATCTCCTTGAAAGGGATTCCTCTCTTTGTCTTAACCTGGGAGCTACCCTTTGATCCTCCTCTCTCACTTTGTCCTTTCACTTACTACACATGGTCTTCCATGGAGACACAGGTTTCTATAAGTCTCTTCTGTAGAGACAATGCACTCATATTCCCACACACTGTGGGAAGCTGGCCATCTGTGACATGGAAAGTACTCTTTAGATTAGGCTGTCTCTCGCCTTTCGACTGCAACCTGAATGTGAGCTGGATCTACTTGAATAAATGTAAGTTTACCTTTTTGCAGTATACTTCTTGGGAGATTTATTTACTGCACTCAGTATCACGCTTCTATGACTGGGCAAAACTCTGCTATATTAACCAAATATTCCAATAGGTTGTTGGGTGGGAAGGAGAGAAGGAAGCAGGAAAAGGGGAGAGGCTATGGGGGCTTTCAGGAAAGAGAAAGAGGAAATAGTATAGGAAGGAGAAATTACATGTCTCCTGCCAGTCCTTGTGGGTTCTGATTCTTTCTGTTTTATAGATAGGAAACTGTTTCTCACAAATAAGACATGTTCTCCACAATACACTTCTTTGGTTTTTGTTTATGTTACTGTGTAGGGTCAACTGCTGTTCTCATGGAAAAGGGCTGTGGCTCAGTAGTAGGGCATCTGCTTTGCATGCAGGAAGTCCCAGGGTCAAACTCACGCATCTCCAGTTAAAAAGATAAGGTAGTAAATAATGTCAAAGACTGCTGCTGCCAGTTGTATATTAATAATCTGACTCAGTGAGGTGGTTTACAGTGCAATTCTAAACAGTTCCACTCTTCTTGTTGTTGTTCAGTCGCACAGTCGAGTCCGACTCTTCGCGACCCCATGGACCAGATTACGCCAGGCCCTCCTGTCTTCCGCTGTCCGCTGAAGTTTGCTCAATTTCATGTTCGTTGCATCGATGACACTGTCTAACCATCTCATCCTTTGCCGTCCCCTTCTTCTTTGACCTTCCATCTTTCCCAGCATCAGGGTCTTCTCCAGTGAGTGCTCCCTTCTCATTTGGTGGCCAAAGTATTTGAGCTTCAGCTTCAGGATCTGGCCTTCCACGGAACAGTCAGGGTTGATTTCTTTTAGGATTGACTGATTTGATCTCCTTGCAGTCCAAGGGACTCTCAAGAGTCTTCTCCAGCACCATAGTTCAAAAGAATCTATTCTTCGGCGCTCAGCCTTCCTTATAGTCCAACTCTCACAGCCATACATTACTACGGGGAATACCATTGCTTTGACCATGCGGACTTTTGTTGGCAAGGTGATGTCTCTGCTTTTTATCATGCTGTTTAGGTTTGCCATCGCTTTCCTCCCAAGGAGCAGGCATCTTTTAATTTCATGGCTGCAGTCACCATCTGCAGTGATCTGGGATCCTAGGAACGTGAAGTCTGTCACTACTTCTACGACTTCCCCTTCTATTTGCCAAGGAGTGATGGGGCCAGATGCCATGATCTTAGTTTTTTTGATGTTGAGCTTCAAGCCCACTTTTGCACTCTCCTCTTTCACCCTGAGCAAGAGGCTCTTGAGGTCCTCTTCACTTTCTGCCATCAGAGTGGTATCGTCTGCATATCTGAGGTTATTGATCTTTTCCCCAGCAATCTTAACTCCAGCTTGTGATTCATCCAGGCCAGCATTTCGCATGATGTACTCGGCATATAAATTAAATAAGCAAATAACCACTCTTCTACAATGGGTTTAAAAGGGTGTAAGTCTGCTGAGGATTGCATTCCTGTGGAGGGAATTTCTTTTTCAGGCATGACCATTGTCATGGGGCTCTTAAATAATTTTTTCCAGATTTATTGAAACATAATGCCTACATTTAACATTTAAAAGTGTTTTACTCTGCTGTTCTTTATCACAGGAACATCCTGGACCTGCAATGCTGACCAGTTTGTTTGTTTTTTAACTTTTTCCAAAGTGTATTGAGAAATTTTGTCAACATTACAACAAAACTTATTTGCTTATGTACAGAAACTACAGAGTGGTTTTCAACAACCACCTCAATACAGATCAAACTGAAAAGATCAACATAATTTCAACATAAATCTACCTTTACTGGCTGGAATCTGTTAAATGAGTGATTGCTCAGACTAAGGAAATGTAGCCATTCCATGTAACTGGGGTTTGAAGGTATCAGATTGTTTCCCATCAAATATTGGATCATGGGAAACCAAGTGAGCACAAATTTGGAGAGAGCGCCTGCAGGCTTATGTGGGTGTCTTGTGTAGGTGTCCGCTATTTTGTAAATGCTGACCAGTTTTGATCAACATTTTCACAAGCCTGAAACTGGCCTGTAATGTGAAATGGGCATTTGTGACCAAGGGCCTTATTCTATTCTATGTTACAAGTATTAGTTTAGGCTTCACAAGTAGTGCTGGAAGACTTAATGGACTTTTTAATGCCTCTTGTGAATTTTTATTTAAATGTATTGATTTATTTTTATTTAAAACACTCCTGGCCTGCTTTGCTCCTGATCAACAGGCGCTGCTTTAACTCATGTTCGTTTTCAAGCACCATTCAATATGCATTGTAGTGGAGGCTTGCGCAGAAACCAGCCCCGTTGCAGCCTTCCGGCAGGTTCTATTCTGGAAGAACCAGCAGCCGGTGCTAGCTTTTCCTCAGCCTCGGGGGGGGGTCCCTCGTGTAGACCACGAGGTCCACACGTGGACGTTAAGTCTGGCTGCAGGATCTCTTTGTCGGCTGAACAGGAGACCCGAGAGACAGGCACCTGGCTGGCCTCCAGCCTCTCAGAATCCGCACACTTACACCGGGAGTCCCATCGAGACCAGCGCCCCTCGCTCACTCCACACTCCCGCGACTGTGTAACGTTTTCCCGCCCGCCCGCCGCCGCCTCGCATAGTTTTCCTGCGCTTCTGGCTGGCTCCTGCGAGGTTGGCGGCCGAGCAGCAGGGGGTGTCTTCGCCTTCGCCACCGCCTCTCTCCACTCCTTTGCTGTGCCCTTCGGGCCAAGCGGCAGAAGAAGGAAAACAAAGGCGGGCAAGGGAAGCCGAGGGGCCCGATCGCCAGTTGCCCGACTGCCTACGCCCGGCCGTTGGGGACCTTGCCGCGGCCACGGCTCGCCTCCTGCGCGCTGCGGGGAGAATGGGCAAGAACCGCCGGGCAGCCCCCGTCGCTGCTGCCTTGACGCCTCCGGGCGCGGCGATGGCGGGCATCGTCTTGGCGCTCTGCTGCTGCCGCCCCGGGAGCGCTCAGGTGGCTCTGCCGGGCTACCCCGAGGAGCCGGGGCTCAGCCTCTACCCGCCCTACTTCAACCTGGCGGAGACAGCCCACATTTGGGCCACCGCCACCTGCGGCCAGGACGAGAGCCGGAGGCCGCGCCTGGAGCTCTACTGCAAGCTAGTCGGGGGCCCCGCTGCCTCCCCCGCGGGCCAAACCATCCAGGTAACTCGGGGAGTGGCGGGGAGGGGGGCTGGCGGCCGGCGGAGCCAGGCTCGCTGCCCGCGAAAGAAGGCGGACAGAGCTCGTAGCCGATTGACTTCTGTTGCACCGGAGCGCCTCAGCCAGTTGGCCTCCGATCTTGTGCTCGGCGCGGTACCCCTTAATCCAGCGCGTGACAGGGTTGCTGCTGCGTGAGGAATTGCGGAAGGGAGGAACCTGCTCCGGAGAGGCTTCGGTTTCTGTGCAGAGTGGGCATTCTGGAGCAGAGGCGTCTGGGGTTACCAGTGGCCACCCTATGGCTGGCGGCACGTCTACAGGACAGCAGTTCAGCAGGTGCCGGGTTCCATCCTGTCTCCGCTGCCAAACCCCGCACCGGTTGACAGTGTCGCTCAGCTGTTAAAGGCGCAGAAGCCTTGCCGATTTTTTTTAAAAAAAGAACCTGCCGAAGATTACTTAATACCGATTAATTCTCCTTTCCTTAACCTCCTGCTCACAGTTCAGGTGGATAAAGGAAACGTTCAGTGCGTCTTTATAAGTGAAATGAGGATTCTCCTCCATTTTAATGAAATCAAAGGGTGGTCGTTATTTGGTTTTATGAGACCTGTGTGCCGCATGACAGAGTGAGCTCCGGTCTCTAGTTCCAACTCCTGCCAACCTAGCAATTCGAAAACAAGAAATTGCAAGTAGATAAATAGGTACCACTTCGGTGGGAAGGTAACAGCGTTCCGTGCGCCTTGGTGTTTAGTCATGCCAGCCACATGACCACAGAAAAGTCTTCGGACAACGCTGGCTCTTCGGTTTTGAAACAGAGATGAGCACCGCAACCCTAGAGTCGGATTTGACTGGCTTTCGAGCAATGGAACCTTTACCTTTACCTTTACCTTTACCTTTACTAATGCTTGTTATTGATTGTGAACACAGGACCAGGATGTAGTAGCTAGTTATTCTGAATCTATCCTAACAGAATCACTGAAGGATCGGAGTGCAATAGTATCATTTTAGAAAGAAACATGTATTCCACCAGGATTTATGAGAGGAGTTATGAATAAGGGAGCAACACCTGTTTTCCCCAGGCAATCTGTAGCTGCGCCTTCACTGACCCCAGTGCTGTAGTGTGAGGTTGAACCCTGGGGCCTCCTTAATTTCTAAGTGCACTCTACTTCCCATACTGTTATAATATTGGTTGTTATGCTGGTTGTAGGAAATGTAATTAAAACCAACCAGATGATAGAATAATTGCTTTTATGACTGTATTTTTTAAAACAAGCACTGTGTTGCTGAAGGAGGAAAAGACAAATGAAAGATTCTCAAGCTTGCGGATTCCCTCCCCAAGTTTTTTCTCAGACCTCCCTTTAGTTATGAATAAGATACCTATGGACTTAGAACAAAGGGAATTATGTAGTGATGCTAAAGAGAACATGCACCCTCTTTCTGGGGACTGAGCACCCCATCTTTTCCAGTGCTTCTAGATTATTTACAATTCTTAACTATTCCAGCCTTTCAAAGATTTTTCTTCTTGGCCATACATAATGCCTTACCTCTTAATGAATTATTTGGCAGATTTTCAGATAGTCCAATTAAACAGAGAGGCTGCCCGTGTGGAAATTCAGAGACGGGAACACCCATTTTTTATTCAGTCATGATTTATATTCTTATATAATATATTATTTTATTTCTCCATTGATTTCACACTTTCCAGTACTTTTGCACAATTACTATTTATTATATTTGATATCTGGCAAAGATAAGGCTGTTACCCTATCTGTAAGGTAAAGGTAAAGGTTCCCTTGCTCGAAAGCCAGTCGAATCCGACTTTAGGGTTGCGGTGCTCATCTCCGTTTCAAAGCCGAAGAGCCAGCACTGTCCGAAGACATTTCCGTGGTCATGTGGCCGGCATGACTAAACACCAAGGTGCACGGAACGCTGTTACCTTCCCACCAAAGTGGTACCTATTTATCTAGTTGCAATTTCTTGCTTTCGAACTGCTAGGTTGGCAGGAGCTGGAACTAGAGACGGGAGCTCACTCCGTCATGTGGCACTCTCGGGTCTCGAACTGCTGAACTACTGACCTTCCGCAGCCTGCAGTTCAGCGTCTTAACCACTTGAGCCACCGCAGCTCCTATCTGTAGCTCGTTATTTAACTGCTGCCTTGAAGATTTGTCCAAAGGTATAATTAATTCAAATCCTATATGCTTATTTGCATACAGATGCTCTTCTTGCACTGGAACTGAATGGAGAGGGGGAAATCAAATAAACCAAAAACAAAACAGGTTGCCTAAATTTTGAAATCTTTTTCTTTGATGTGTAAGTGTGGAATACTGCTTAATATTCCTGAGTTATATGTAGGCATGTATTCTTCTTCATGGTCCATGTACCTGTCTTCCTCTGATTCAGCTAAATTACACTATGATCTGCTGCATCCCATGGTAAAGAATCATTTTAAAATACTATTTAAATATGTGGCTTGGTTTTTCAAGTCCAGAATCCCTGACCCTTCTAAACTAAACTTAATTGCCTGTTGCCCAAAGGTGTGTGAGGAGTGTGAGAATCAAATAATCTGTTTAGAGTCTTCAGCAGAGTTATATCCTTCTATGTCTTTTAAAGTCATTGGGCTTAGAATGGTGTAATTCTGCTTAGAATGGCACTGTTAGTGTCTCAGAAGCATGAAAATGATAACATTCCCAAGCTGTGCAGTTGTTGAACCTGTGTGTATCCTATGCTTATGACAACAGTAAAACGAAAATTCAAAGACAATATTTCAGGGTTGGGTTTAAGAAGATACACTTCCCTTAGGTGTTTTGGCAGTAACTTGTAGGATCTTGCCTATCTGGGAACAGCGGTAGAATAACAAGAAGAGAGCCAGGGTGATGTAATGATCAGAGTGTTGGACTAGGACCAAGGAGACCCACGTTCAGATCCCTGTTTACTGTGTGACCTCAGGCCAGATACTCTCTCTCAGCCTAACCCACCTCACCAGATTGTTCTGAGGACAAAATGAAGAAACAGAAAGCCGTGTATGCTGCCTTAGGTTCTTTGAAGTGGGTGGGATAATAATGTACCAGATAAACAGATTTTAATAAAAGCAGTGCCATATAATATAGAACATTAGTTCTATATTACACTAACCTGGTAAGGAGTGATGCAGGTTGGTTGCCAGGCCAGTTCTAAATTAGCCAATTTGCTATGTATGTATTTGATTTCTATCTGTAATTCATTCTCGGTGCTAATGAATGGACAATTTTACCTTGATATATGTTTAAATGAACTAATAGACATAAAAGAGCTTCAATTGTCTTTGTTTTCCAGGGGAGAGGGCAAGCCTTGTTGGAGATGATTTTCCAAGTAGTATTTATGTGCTCTGCAGGAGATTAGTGGTGGTATAGGAACCAAAGTTTATTAAGGTTATTGAAGAGTATTCCAAGGGGCAACTTTCTAGCTGCAGGCTATCTTGTTTTAACTTTAGTGGAGGAGTCCCAAGCAGAGTTACACCCTACTATGTCCACTGAAGTCAGTAGTCTTAGAAGAGTGTAACTCCATTTGGGATGTCAGGGTTTAAAAAATATTACAATAATCTAAGAAACAAAACACATGAACTAAGCCAAGGATACAGTTTGAAGGCTACTGTTTTTTATATTTTTATTTATGAAATTAATAATATGTGGCTTAAGGATAAATGGATATAATTCTTTTGTTTGTATGAGTGTGATAGAGAACAGGAAGACTCCTCTTGTTTAATATTTGTCTTAGATTCCAGTAGAGAGGTCAGCTGTGTTTTGTGTCTAATCCAAGTTCGTGGAAGGATTACTGATAGATCTGCCCTGGCACAAGGAAACGTGCTGTGCTGCGTACAGTATTTGTCTAAATGTGAATGCAGCAGCGCTGTCCCTCTCCAGTTTCTAACAAAGCCTCATTGAGACACATAGCATGAATACTTCTGCAGTTTACCAGACATTCTGCTTCAAGAGGAGTTCCAAATTCTTTCAAAAGCCAAGGAAATCAGCTCTGGAAAATGTGATAGTAGTATAGTACAATATATATGTAATATATTATCACACCTCTCTCTAGTGCAAAGGAACTTCATTATGGAACAGAATTTTGTGGTTCAACCCCCCTGCCCTCATGAACATGAATTCAGAGAAATAGGAGAAGGTTGAAACAGACATGCCCATATATTAATGCACCTGGTATAAAAGGGAAGAGAAAGACAAAACCTATGGAAATTTCAGGTAACATAAGGACAAGATGGATTATAGCACCTGCAGCTGGAAATTGCAGATTAAGCTGCAATGTTGTGCTTGCTTTGCCCTAGTCCTATGGTGCTTCAGAGGGATGTATTTGAGTCTTGTCTTCCTTTCTTGAAATGTATTTGCCATCAGCAATAATGTGTAATGCAAACTTTAAGTGGATATAAGTGGTCTGACAGGCTCATAGTACTCTGGTATCCCAAGCAGAATTCTCAGGTATTCAAAGCTTCCAAATTCCTACAGCTACAAAGATCATAAAGGTGGTTTATGTTCATGCTAAGCAGCTTGAATAGCCTGTTCTTGTCAAAGCTTGGAAGCTAAGCAAGGTAGGCCATAATTAGTACTTGGATGGGAGACCATTGAGGAAGACCAGTATGATTATTAATTATGTTTATGTTGGATATGAAAATGTCCTGACTGTACTTTAAGACCAGCATTTGGGGTCATAGGTCCATAACGGCTTCCACTCTGTACTAACCAGCAGTAGCATATATATGTGCATGAATCTTTAACCATTCTTTCAGAATCTTAGGTTTTCTATGAGATGGGTATAGAACTGTATATTTCCTTTGAAAGATCACCACTTATAATTTCTGCACAAACATTTTCTCTTAATAATTTACATCTCTTTCCTTCATTAGTGTAGCATCCTCATTGGTAATTGCAGAAGTGTTGGCTGCAGTACCTGTAGCTGAGCTTGGTGGAAAATCCCCAAATCTTCTTGGGAATCTGCCTGTAATCTTGCTGCCTTCTGGAGTTCAGAGCACTTATAATTAATCACCAAACATACTATGCATACTTATTAACATCTAGTACTCTCTAAAAAGTCTGCACTGTCTTCCACTTGTGAAATGCAGCCTATCTTCCCTAATAAATCCAAGCTCTTTTTAGTTTTCCTGCATTGATTTTGCAAAATCTTTCTGCCTCCTACCTGATAAAGTTTTAGAAGGCAAGGTGAAGGGACTATTTTTTCTTAGTTGTGAAGCATTATCAAGAGATACACCCTGAGAGGAATGCATATCATCTGCCTTTCCATTTCTCATTTATTTAATTACTTATAGTTTGCCTTTCTTGCTAGGACTCAAGGTGGATTACAAAATTAGAAAAACAGTGCAATAAAGAAAAATGGTATAAAATATACCATAAACAGTGGAACAACTGGACTACAAACATTAGGAAAAAAATGCAACCCAAGTTCCCCAAGATGATAATTAATAATGAAAATCAGGAACAGCCAAATTAAAATAACTATCCTTAATTTAAAAATGTAAAATATAGTAAGTTTGCATACAATTATAGCAGAGCGAAGGAGGCCGAGGGTATGCTGAAATAGCTATGTCTTGATCTGATGCCTGCAGGTGGGCAGGGAGACTGTCAGAGGGGCCTCCTGAGGCCTGGAATTCTAAAGCCTGGGCACACAGCTGAAAAGGCTGATCACCCATACCCACCACCACTACCACAGGGCATGTCCTCTAATAATCAGGGAACACATATAGAAAGAGGCAGTCATGTAGAGATTTAAAGCTCAAAACAACACCTTCACTTGGGCTCAGAAATAAACTGGAAGCCAAACAGGAGGTAACATTGGCAGTAGTCTGGCTTCCATGTTCTAAATCAGCTGGTGTTGGTATCCAAACACTGTCCAAAGGCAACCCTACAGTGATTACTAATGACAGCAATCTAGTCTGGGTATAGTTTGAGTCCAGTGACACTTTTAAAATGTAAGCTTTCATGACTGGGTATGTGACTGGCCTCTAGAACTGTGATATTCAGAAGTGCTGTGCTTCTAGCCAGTCTACTTATACCCTTCTTCTCTCCTGCTTTTAACATAATTCTCCCCTTCTTCATTTTTGTCTCAGGACAACAACCCTGTGAAGTGTGTTAGGCTGAGAGAGAGTGATTGGCTCAAGGTAGCTGTGCAAGTTTCCATGGCAGAGTGAGAATTTGAATCCTGGTCTCCCAGATTCTTTTCCAGTACTCTTAAGCACTATACCACTCTTGCTTTCAAACTAAAGTTTCCTACTTCACAAAGTTTGGGAAGAAAAATGTCTAGACAACAAGAGTCTAGGCCATATTTCCATAGGTCTCAGAATCTTGCTGTATACTCATGAAAACTGTAGGAGATGCAGATGATGTGATCATTAAGACATGCATACCTACTTTGATGATGAATTTCAGCCAAATTTTAAACATGGTTCCTCGTCTGCTGGAATTGAGGCATGTGTACTCTATCAGATAAGCTAGTGCGGAATGCTTGTCTGCAGCTATTGCCAGTGTGAAGTGAAGGGGAAGGCTTTATCCAATGACCTGTTTTCCCTCAGCTTCCATCCGCCACCTTTATTGGCGGCTCTTGTGGAATGTACTTTAAATAACTGAAATATTTCCTGTTCCTGGAGAATGCTTTGACGTAGATGTTAGAAACATTACTAAACCTTGTCTTCAGAACACCAAGCGACCTAGTTAAGTAGTAGCAATAACTCTCCTAAAATCCTAATAACTACAATCTTATCAAGTTTGACAGGTGGGATAGGGTACCAGGGTTAGAGAGTCCCACTCAGGGCATCTGTGTGTAAGGTGGGGATGAATACTCTTTACTGAAAGGTGGAAGTTTGGGAGGCTATGCCGAAAGACCGTTACCATGGAAAGGTCTGTTTTATTTCAGAATGAAATATTATTTTTCTTTCATGATTCGTGGAATTGTATGTATAGGATGTGGACATTTGTGTGTGCACGTATAGCCTGATAGTAGCAGCCAAGACTTCGATAGCAAGTAAATGGAAAGCAAACACTCTCCCTTCAGTGCAACATTGGTTGCATAAAGTATGTGATTTTTTCTTGCAAGAAAAAATCTCCCTCTGGGGTAACTCGGAGGACGTAGAAAGGCACCTACTGAATCCCCTTGACAAATGGTATCCAATACTTGAGAAAATGAACATAGAGAAATTTGACTGGGAAAGCATAAAATATCTTAAATATAAGTTCTTAACTTATGGTTGAATTTTGCACGCTAATGTGCAAGTATTTGTTCACTCGTCTGATTAAGGTTTTGGCAGTTTTGGTGGCTTAGTTTACTGTGATTTTTCATAGTTGTGCCTGTGTTAGGATTAGGATTGCTAAGAAAGACAGTATTCATCCCTTCTTATGTACTTGGTGTATTTGTTCTTTTTATGCACTCTGCTGTACTGTAATAAAAATAAAAATTTATTTTAAAAAATCCTGTGTGCATGTGGAACCATGTCACAAGTTTGTACTGGACCTAGAAGAATGACATGTGCCCTGGCTCAGCTCCTAAACCCTACTCACTGCTAATAGTTCCCAGTGTCTTCCTCTTTTTACCAAACCTTACTTGCTGCTTCTTCTCCCCATATAGAAAGACCATGGCTGCATGTAAAGGAAAGGGTGGGATCAGCACTTATTTTCAGACTTAAGAGTGCTGCCCCCTGCCCAGTTACTGCATCCTCTGGCACACCCTGAAAGACAGCATTCCTCCCTTCCCTCTATGCCTCTAGTTTTCAGGGAGAAGTAGTGCAAACCCATGGCCCTTTCCCTGCAATCACAGAGGGAGGCAGTAATATTTGATTCCTTGCGCTGTGCATGGGATTCGTGTCAGCAGAGGCTAACCAGCAATTGTGGTGCTTATGTTCCCCTTTAGAGGAGCAAATAGGAGCCTTCTGTGTGGGACAGGTGTGGGTGAAGGCATGCACTCAAAAACATCATTTTAATGGGATATAAACGTTCCCTCCTACTCTGGTGGTCACCAGATCTGTTCTGTCCTGAAGTGCAAACCTTTTATCTTTGTCTCTGTAGAACTCAGTTGAAGGCACAGAGTTCTGAATCAGCCATTGGCTGTATTTTCTCACTTGGGTTCTGTTTCCTGGCTGTGTTTGCACCTGCCTTTTCCAAACAGCAGTAGGTAACAGCAGAAATAATGTCAAGAGTAAGCTACTTCTCACCTACCACTTTTGTGAGAAATAAACTATTGCTATTCCTTTCTGTCTCCAGACTGAATAGAGAAGTATTGGTTATGTCACAGATTCTGTTTTTTGGAAGGGCATCTGTCTAATGAGTCTGGGCAGGAGGGTAGAAGTGGGTGCAACCTATGATGGAACTATTCTCATTGTCTCTTTTGAACATCCCAGAAGAAGTGGCAGTAAACTACTGGATCTTTCAGAAGCATTTTGGTCTGATCTAATGCTGGTTAAGTACAAATCAGTCTCAGGCATGTCATGTTTATTCTTATGTTTTTAAAAAATTTCTATTTCAGGGTCAGTTTTGTGACTATTGCAATGCTGCTGATCCCAATAAAGCCCACCCAATAACCAATGCTGTAGATGGAACAGAACGTTGGTGGCAGAGTCCTTCTCTCTCCCAAGGTTTGAAGTATGATGAAGTAAATGTCACTTTAGACCTAGGCCAGGTAAGTCTGGATATTGTTGACACTGACTTTTCTTTATGATCCAAAAGAAAGATGAAATAAATTTTGTTAGGAGGACACTGTCTAGTGTTTCTTCTAGAACATTTAGCTCTACTGGTGAGGTTCTTCCCCCAAAATGTTGGCTGTTTTTTATAAATTGTATCAAGATATTTTGGATTCTTGAGCAAAATGGCTTGATGGCAAGTCTTTCTTGCCAGGGTTCTAGAGTGTAACAGCTGCTGCGACCAGGCCCTGGGATGTCCCAAAACCAAGCTTAAGCTTTGAGGAAGAACTTCAACGTCTTCTTCATTGGGTTCCCTTTGGAAAATGTGGACCTAACATTATTTAGAAGAAAACATAAAACAAAGGAGTCTAGAGAGTCTCTTTAAAAAAGAATGAGTGCACTCTTAATGGATCATGGACATATGCTTATTTAACAAAGTAGTTTTTAAATAAAGAAAGATAGCATCAGAGACCGAGTACCTGAAAAACAAAAGAAAGCAAAATATTACTTGATCTTGTTCAGTGTCTCTGTCTTAAACGGGACTGTCAAAAAAGGGCTAAACTTACATGTCCTGAAGTACTTTGTGCATCTTAAAAGTTTGTTTGCCTTAAAGACCTCAAGATAGTCAACTACATGTTTTCTGGATTACTTATATTCTCCAGGAAATCCAATTTCTTTCTAGTGTGGCTTAAGCTGTGAACTAACCCCCCCCCTTACCATTAGGTATCCATGATAACACTCCGTCTGCAGACCTAAAACCTAGAGAATTAAATTTCACACACTATAAACTTCTTTTTTATATTTTAATTTTTATAAGTGAGCTTTTGAGACTGCTTAGTCTCCTGGTCCTCAGTGAGGGCAATGCCTGGATTCAGGGTGGTACCAGATGTTCACTTGGCCTATTATGAGCCAATTATAGGAATGAAGGAACCACACAGCAGGTTTGATAAAAACAACTAAGAAACAGGTTTATTTCAGTGGTATGTGTAGCTTGATTATTCCTTTGTTTTCCTTTTCTCCAGCCCTTTCAGCATTACACTAACAAAGCTCCTGGAGAGCTGGGCCTGAGAAAGTGTAACAGTTACTGTGCAGGTTTCTTGTCCGACTGGTTCAGAAAGGCTTTTAACTGTTTTTGACAGGAACAGCACTCAAACTCTGCCTATCTTCAGAATACTTGAAATCCCTAATGGACTCTCTGCCTAACCAGCAGACCTCCTAACCCTTCTCCCACTAAAATCCAACAACCCTCAACTCTGTCAGTTGGCCAGCAGTTAACTCCTCCTTTTTCTGTTTTCAACATTCCAGTCCACCATTTGAAAGTGATTGGTTGAGTCTCCTGGAGGAAAGAACTTGAAACCATCCATCCTGGGATCCAGATTAGACCCTTGCATCCCTAGGTCAATGAGAAACCTGTTAGCCACTAGTGACCTCAAACACCCAAGTTGCGTAACCAACCAAATCTCCTGCCTTGGGCAGGGGGTTGGACTAGATCAGGGGTGTCGAACTCATTTGTTATGAGGGGCAGATCTGTCATAAATACCTTGTTGGGCCGGGCCATATGTGTCATAAAATGTAATGCCAGGTAGTGGAGATATCTCTCCTTATATATAATCCTCTTTTTGTGTGACTCTTTTCTGAACATTCCACACACTCCCACAGTCTTTCGCTCCCTGACCTGTCACTCTGATGGCATGCCAATGGCGGCATTGCTGGAGTCCTGTCCACCTGCCCACAGAGGCGGCACCCAGCGTTTTGCGTTCAGTGTGCTCGGAGCCGACGGAAGGGACGGGCAGGACTCCGTGGGGCTGGGAATGGCTGGGGACTCTTTCCCTCCGCCTCACATGTAGGGTGGGGGTGGGGAGGGGAGTCCTCACTTCAGTCCTCTCCCACTGCCCCCCATCCCTTGTGTGCTGCATACATGGAGTGAGGACCCAGCGAGCAGTGGCCGGTTCCTCCCTCATGCCCAGGCCGCCCTGGTGGTTTAACTCTCCTCCCTGGCTCCGACCACTCGAACTGGCTCTGCCTCATGCACCGGCTCCGTTGCTCACCTCGTGCTGTTTAAAATGGCTGAGAGCACAAGAGAAACACCACTGGCTGAAATAAGCAAATTAGCAAGTATATAATAATCATATAAGCATAACAGCAAATGTAATACAATTCAAATGGATAGGCCAAGGTACAATAATGAGCATACATAAAGCATATAAGAGAAGGCACAGTCTACAGTCTTTCCATGTATCTACTTCAATATAGAAGCAATTATCAGAGTCCAAATTGAAATGCAAGTCATCAGATTTTCTGAGCCATGAAAAGCCGATGCATAATCTGGATGCCTGATGCCGTGTTTCAAATAATTCTTATTCAAGCATGGCTGTAATAGGACTGAATATAAATTCAAAACATATACAAGTGAGAATGCATACAAGATATAAATATTTACAAAATTTGGAGCTGCAAGGAAAACTCACCCCAGTCTCAAAAGCTGGCATATACTAAGCCAGAATAGTCAGTCAAGGAGGATTAAAGGTCCTTATCCTGCCATGTGTTACACCTTAATTTATACCCAGTTTCAGGCGAAGCTTCTAACAGGTCATAGTACCATACAAACTAATCAAGAAAGCAACAAGTGCACTAAACTACCATCATTTAGAACAACATATTAGGTTTCATTTGGGCAATTATCATTGATTGATATAAGGTGTAAAATCTATACTCTGATTCATGCCATGCAGATGGTATGTCTTTAAATTGTAAATGAATCTAGTTTCCTTTTGCAATAGGATTTGTTCAGTGTTTAGTTGTTGAAAGGGCTTTTTTTGTTGGCAGTATAAAATTATAAACTTCATTTCATTTGCACTATGACCTGCCTGCATGTCATGTCCAACCACTGGTGAATTTTCAACATTATTATTCACTCTGGACCTGTGTTCCAACACACGAGTCCTAATAGCCCTCGTTGTCTTGCCAATGTACTTGAGCCCACAAGGGCAGAGAGAAAGGTATATTACATTTTTTGTTGAACAGGTAGCTGTAAAGTTAAAATTGTATATAATCCTTGTATCTTTATCAGTATAACTGCTGCCTTCTATCATGTGCTGACAAGCCTTGCAATGTCTGCACTTCAAGAACCCTTTTGGATTAGTTGCAGGTGTGCTGTCCTTAAAGGAGTCAGATTTAACTAAGGTGTTCCTCAGATTTCTTCCTCTGCGTAAACCTATGTATGGTGGCAACTGACAGCCTGGAATATGCGAAACTATATGCCAATGTCTATAGACAGATCTTCTAATTTGATTAGAAATGCTGAAAAATTGGAAGCCACATGCAATTCTTCCTGTGACTTTTTTATTCCTTTATTTTAAAAGTCCCTCCCTAGCTACATGTTCCGCCCGGACTCTAGCCTGTCTTATTGTCCTAAATGGGTAGCCTCTCTGCTTAAATTGTTTCTCTAGTAGATCTGCTTCAACAGCAAAATCTTGTGGCATGGATGAATTTCTTTTGGCCTGTATAAACTGTCCGTATGGTAGATTATGGCATAATTTAAGCGGATGGAAGGATGTAAAATACAATAAGGAATTTCTATCAGTTGTTTTATGATGTGGCTTAACCAATAACCTGCCCTGATTCACATACACTATAGTGTCTAAAAAATTCATAGACTGCTGGCTGAGAGGCAGAGTGGGGTGAGGGGGAGGGCAGAAAATCCATGCAGCCAGAGTCGGAGCAGGGGGGACCGTTGAGGTGGAGGAGAGGGGACAGGTGCCCACTCTGCTGCCCAATCTGGAGCCAGCTCTGCCGCTTGATGCAAGTAGCAGTCATGGGGAAGAAAGGGAGGCGGGGGAAGAGGAGGGGGTGGCAGTGACATGGCTGCTGCTGGGGGGGAGGGCGTGGTGGTGGTGCTGACGTGGGAGGATGGAGGGATGGAGCCAGTTACTCCGTGGGATGATGGGGCCACCCTGGCAGAGAGAGGAGATGACATGCGTGAGTGAGAGGCCGGGGGGCAGGCGGATCGATGATGGGGGCTCCAGGAACCTCAATACAGCCATACTTTCCAGTATGCGTGGATAGGATCAGGTGCAGGTTGCTAACTGAGATTCCAATCTACTGATATTTCTATACCATCACAGACATGAGAGCTTACTTCCCAGAAAGATTTGGCCGCAGCCTGAGACTGGGCAGAGAGAGAGATGTATTCCTGGTTGTTATTGTTTCAATGCATGTAGTGTTTGGATGTATGCAGTTTGGGTGGGTGGCATTTGTGTGCGTGTGTGGTGGCCTCTGGAATCTCATACTGGGCCATGGAGATAGCAGTTCGCCGTGTCCATGATGGCAGTACGCGTTTCAAGGCAATGAAGGGATTCCTTGAACCAATCACACACCTATGACTTCCGTCCAGCGTGCAGATAGTCATATGTGTTGCACTCAGTACATCCGATTGACCATCCCACCCAGAGTGAGGCCTGGCCTCCCGCCTGCGGTGGCAGTTGTCTGGCCATAGCGCTTGAGGGGGCGACTGCTGCAGGCCACAACACTCTCCCAGGTCCTCTTTCTAGAGCTCGTTGCACTTCTTTCCGCAACTGGCATTATTACTAGTAAACTTTAGTAAAACTAGAAAATACAAACACAAAGATTTTTTTTTACTTAAACTAAAAACATGCTTAAAACATTCGCTCTGTAAGCTGCAAACCTACTTTTGATTTATTGACCTTCACCACAGAAATCTCATGCTCAGAGCAGCAGCAGAACTGGAAGCAGGAGATGGCCAGTTCCACTGCAAGCCTGATGGAAACCAAGCCCTCCAGGGGCCTGATCCGGCCCCTGGGCTGCATGTTTGACACCCCTGGACTAGATGGTCTGTATGGCCCCTTCCAACTCTTATGATTCTATCCCCAGTCCACCAATGGCTGTTTGCAGCTTAACTGAGAGCTCTGGTGGAGATATGGAGGATGGGTGCTATAAACAAAATTTTTCTCTTAGGTAGCCTAGTTCTAAGACAGTCCACAATTAGCTTATTAAACTATTTATACCCCCACCTTTCCTTTTGGTTCAGCTTTGAATCCTTCCTCCAGCTTTTGGCTCTACCATTGGAAGTAGAACCACTTAAGTTGGAAGAAGGTCTCTTGGAGGATAGTTGGAGCTATCCAGTACTTCTGAAAGTGTCATGCATCAGACCAAACTTGGATCCATTACAGATAATTATTACATTGCAGCCCAGCAGTTTTCTAGGCTTACTGGCCACTCTACCTCCACTCTGTGACTTAGGCACCAAACTGTATGTAGTGCGGCAGTGGGCACACATACCCGCCAACCTTTGTATGATGCAAAGTGAGATTCAGGTGATACACATTCACAGCCACACACACATATGTCTGATTTGTATGCTCTTTATCCTTCTGTTGCTGCTGGGAGGTGGGTGCTGTGGGCCTCTGAAATGTAAGGCTCCTTCTAGGCAGAGGCAGAATGGAGCCAGCTGGGAGAAAGAACCCAGGAGAAAGCTGCTGGGAAAGGTTTTTTTTGCCTTTCCTAAAGTGCTAAACTACTGGGGAGCATTAACTGAGGTTGCTTTGTGAGAGGACAGAGTTTGAGGATGAGTGGGTGCTTGTAGCCTGCTAGAGAATGGTGTTTTTGTCCGGTCTTTTGCTCATTGAGCAAGGTCTGTTTGACTGGGGCTGACTACAGGCCCCACCCTCTGTCGTTGCTGCTGGGAGGTGGGGGCTGTGGGCCTCTGAACTGTAAGGCTCCTGCTAGGCAGAGGCATGAGCCTTTAGTGTGAACCAAAGGTCAAAAGTCAAAGGGCTCTTGGCCTGTGGCTCTTTGCCTGGGGATTAGACCTGAGGATCCTGCATCACTCTAGATACCTTTAAACCACTAACCAGTTACAAAGGTAGAAAGTCAGCAGGGGAGTGGGGGCTATCCAGTGCTTTGTAGAGAGTGCCATATATATGATTATCTACCCACTGGGGGGAGATTGTGGGTGTGTGTTCGCTGCATGGAGCTCATGGCTCTCAAGGAGTAAGTTTATTCCCTTGAGGCTAGGGTTGTCAACCTGGAGAAGCTGAGGTAGAGAGAAAGGTTTGGGGAAGAGACCCTCAGGGACTTACCAGAACAGTCCCACTCCTTTGCTGACATGTCTTCTGCTC
This sequence comes from Gekko gecko, assembly GCA_029375565.1. Classification (NCBI taxonomy): domain Eukaryota; kingdom Metazoa; phylum Chordata; class Lepidosauria; order Squamata; family Gekkonidae; genus Gekko; species Gekko gecko. The sequence goes on from JAPDNY010000009.1 coordinate 62,983,737, forward strand.
TTGTAGAGAGTGTGAGTCTCAAGGTCGGAGGGCGTCAGTCTGAGGAGGAGAGATGTGATCCCTTAGAAGGGCCCCCTTCCATGGGCAATGGACAGATATCCTCCTGTACCAAGGATACCCTTGGGGGGCTGGGTGGAGGTGCGCTTCTGATAGTGGGTAATTCAGTCATTAGGAATATAGAGCGTGGGGTCTATGACAGGTGTTTTGACCACATGGTGCCTTGCCTGCCTGGTGTGAAGGCTGCCGACATCATGTGCTGTCTAGATAAGTTGATAGATAGCGCTGGGGAGGAGTCAGCAGTTGTGGTGTACACTGGTACCAGTGACATTGGGTCTTGTGATCCTTGAGGAAAAATTTAGGTTAGTGGGCAGAAAGTTAAAGGCCAGGACCTGAAAGGTAGCATTCTTAGAAGTGCTACTGGTCTTACTGGCACAGATCAAGGGTCTCAATGTGTGGATGAGAAAGTGGTGCCAGGAGGAAGAGTTTAGATTTGTTAGGCTCTGGGGAACTTTCTGGGACAAGCCAACCCTGTACAAAAGAGACAGGTTTCACTCGAACCAGAAGGAAACTAATCTGCTGACGATTAATATCAAAAAGGTGGCAGAGCTTTTAAACTAACTTTTTAAACTAAAACTGACAGGAGCTGAGGAGCGTCTGATTTGGGACAAGTTAGTCCAGTGGGATGATTGCGTAAACACTTAGAGTAATATTGATAGGACCATAATAGGTCCTATCGTAGGAACTTGGGAGTGAGGGTACGATGGCGACTGAGGGCCATGTGTGGTGACTAAGGGGCCGAGGGGGGCAAGGGTTACTGGAGAGGGAAAGACATTATAAGGTGTCCATATAGAAGAAGAAGAGGAGGAAGAGGAGGAGGAGGAGATTGGATTTATACCCCGCCCTTCATGACCCAAAGGAGTCACAGAGCGGCTTACAAACTCCTTTCCTTTCCCCTCCCCACAACAGACATCCTGTGAGGTAGGTGGGGCTGAAAGAGCTCTGACAGAAACTGCTCTTTTTCAAGAACAACTGTGCCAGAGCTATGGCTTGCCCAAGGTCATCCATCAGCTGCAAGTGGAGGAGTGGGGAATCAAACCCGGTTCTCCCAGATTAGAGTCTGCACACTTAACCACTACACCAAACTAGCATATACCAATGCTAGAAGTATCCAAGCCAAGATGAGCTGGGGGAGCTGGAGTGCTTGGTGTTCAATGACAATTTAGATATAGTAGGTATCTCAGAAACATGGTGGAATGGGAAAAATCTATGGGATACAGTCATTCCTGGGTATAAGCTATATAGACAGGATAGGGAGGGATGGGTTGGGGGAGGTGATGTGTTGTACATCAAAGAGAATCCAATAGGTTAGGAAACATCAGGGAAATTTACTCCCCAACAGAAGCGATATGGGTGGAAATATGGGCCCTAAGTGGGGGTGTACTATTGCCCACCTGATCTATCCCTGGAGGCTGATCTTGAGATGGAGAAGGAAATAAGGGAGGTGACTAGAGCAGATGAGGTTATTATACTGGGAGACTTTAACTACCCTCACATTGACTGGGTAAATGTATGCTCAAGTCATGCTATAGAAATGAGATTCCTAGACATCATAAATGATTGTGCACTGGAACAGTTGGATCACAGAACCAACCAGAGGGGTAGTGCTGTTGGACTTGGTTCTGAGTGGGTCTCAAGACCTAGTAAGAGATGTAGAGGTTGTTACACCAATTGGGAACAGTGACCACAGTGCTTTTAAGTTCAGCATTCAAGTCAATGGAAAGTTACCCCTAAAGTCCAAAACTGTAACATTTGATTTCAAAAGAGGGAACTTTTAAAAAATGAGGGGAATAGTAAAAAGGAAGCTGAAGGTGAAACACAAGAGAGTCAAATCTCTAGAGGATGCTTGGAAGCTATTTAAAACCACACTATTTGAAGCCCAAATAGAATGCATTCCACAGGTAAGGAAAGGCACTGCCAAGTAAAAAAGAAGGCCTGCATGATTAACAACATAAGTCAAGGAAACTATAAAAAGTCGAGAGACTTCTTTTAAAAAGTGGAAGAAAGATCTGCGTCAATGAATTGAACAGGAGGGAACACTGGCTCCAGCAAAAGAAATTTAAGTCAATAATTAGGCATGCAGCAAGAGAGTTTGTGGAGCGGGTTGCTGAAAGCATCAAGACAAGAAATAAACATTTTTTTGGGGCCCCCGAAGGGGATTTTTTAATTGCATTTTCTATAAACTACAACAGAAAAATAGGGTAGGGAACTACAAACTACAGGAGAAAGTAAAGAAAACCCAGTAAAAACCCAAGAGATTGTGGTCATACATAATGTTTATAAAATCAGCTTTTAGCCCAAGCTTACAAATAAAGTTCATTGAAAATGTTCATCTAATAATCTATTTAAACTTAAACATCTACAAATTGAAGCCCCCCCCATATCTGTCTCAATAAAGAACCAAGTAAGAAAAGATTATACAAGTTAAAAAACTTTAAGAAATTCCAGAGTACTACTCCTTTTTCTTTCCCTTTTTTCTTTCTCAAATGATAGCTTAGTTTGGGGCTGCCACCTCCAAAGCTGAGTCTAAATTGTCATCAGAAGGTGCCAAAGCTCCATCTTCCTCACTTCCTTTAGTACTGTCCTCTTCCTCCTCTTCTTCTCCTTTTGCTGGACGCCTATGAAGATGCAGAAACTCACATGCCTTTTCAACAGAGTCAATTTTGTCTTTTTTGTCCATAAATTTGAAGATTATGACCTCGGGTACAAGCCATCTGTAGGCGACGTTATTTTTCTGTAAAAATAAAGCCAAGTCCCTGTATTTCCTTCTTATTTCAAACGGAATGTCCTTCAACACTTTTATTTCCTTGTCCTTGATTTTCAAGGTAGCTCCATTTGTCGCTTTGAGTATTTGATCCCTCACTTGTTTTCTGGAGAATCTCGTCATCACTTCCCCAGGCAGATTATTTTTCCTTGTAAAGTCTGAATATGACCTATAGATCGTATCCATTTAGCTTTGTAATATCTCCATTTTAACATCTGTGATCGGGCCCAAAGCATCACACATAATCAGATCTTCTCCCTTCTCTTCCAGAACACCTTGGAATCTTAGGACATAGCTTGCCCTATCCATTTGCAGCTGTAACAAATGGGATTCGTTAAATTGTTTCTTTTTTCCCATCATCTGCAATTGTTTCTGAAATTTCTTGGAATTGGCATCCACCTCTTTAAGCCCTTTCTCTGTTTTTTCTGGTTTTTTTACTGCCTCATTCAGTTGAGTCTGCTGTGCATCGAATTTCTGATGTAATGCCGTAACTTGTTCCAGCAGGGGTTGCAAAACTTCAGTCAGAATCCTTTGAAGCTCTGTTGTTGTGTCCTGTCTAACAGCAGAAGTTGCTGGATTGGCATTTCCTGCTGGCAACTTAGGTTTTGCTTTGTCTTTCTCTTCCCTCCATGAAGGCGCCATGTTGAGAGATTGTTTACTTTTTGTAAAAGTTATCACAGTCTCTAGAACTCTTTGCAGTGCCTAGTAAGTCCTTATACATTCTTTGTTTTAGACTGTCTTGCTTCTATAGCCAACCCCCCCTAAATCCATAGCTGAATAACGTTTGTTTTCTTCTTATCGGGGGAGAGTTCCCCCCCACTCGCTTTTTAAGGGAAGGTCTTCCGGCTAGGTTAGGTGCTTCTCGCTTTCACTTAGATTCACATTTCAATGTTGTAGCTGCTTAGAATAGTTTGCATTGCTTGGCCACCCACCGCAATCCGGTGTGTGATTCTAGTTCCCATCCAGGATGCTCTGCAGTGGGACCTTCGGGGCATGGAGTAGCCCCCCCTTCGCCAGCAGAGTTACCAGGGGAAGGGCTCTCTAGGACCCCATGGCTAGGAGCCCAATGCAAGGGCTCCGGGGGTGGCGTGGATGATCGTGTCCCCTCCCAACTGTAGGCTCTGGCACACATCTCCTGGAGCCTTGGGAGAACGTGACTGCCATGGCGAACGCTGAAACCGGAAGTCCAGCAATAAACATTTTTTAATGTATCTGGAGCAGGAAACCAGCCAGAGAAGTAATGGGGCCTTTGGATGACAAAGATATCAAAGGATTGCTAAAGGAAGATGGGGAGATGGCAGAGAAGCTCAGTGAGTTCTTTGCTTCTGTGTACACTGTGGAAAGCCACAGCCCCTGTTTTCACGATGGGAGTCTGAAGAACTCAGCCAAACTGAGGTGACCAGAGATGAAGTTCTAGACCTACTGGGGAAATTAAAAACCAATAAGTCTCCAGCTCCTGATGGCATACACCTAAGAGTTCTTAAGGAACTCAGATGTGAGATAGTTGATTACTAACCTGTATGTGTCACTGGGGCACTACTTGCTGCCTTGGGCTGCCCATCGATGCCTCATCTGGCCTCTGCTGGCTTTGGCCCTCCCCATGGCCTCCAGAGCTGGAAAAAGTACAGAGGGGGGCAACTAAGATGATTAGGGGTTTGGAGCACCTTTCTTATAAGGAAAGGCTGAAGAGTCTGGGACTTTTCAGTTTACAAAAGAGACGACTAAGGGGAGATATGATAGAGGTTTATAAAATTATGCATGGGATGGAGAGAGCTGACAGAGACATTTTTCCTCCTCTCTCAAAATACTAGAATTTGAGGGCATCCAGTGAAGCTGATGGGCAGTAGGTTCAGGATGGACAAAAGGAAATACTACTTTAAACAGAGAGTGATTAAAATGTGGAATTCACTACCAGAGGATGTAGCGATGGCTACAGGAATAAATAGCTTAAAAAGGGGATTAGATAGAACAATCTATCAATGGCTACTAGCCTCTACATTCAGAGGCACTAATCCTCTGAATACCAGAGCCAGGAGGCAACATCAGGGGAAGACCTTGGCCTCTTTGTCCTGTTGTTGGCCATCCAGAGGAAATCATTGGCCACTGTGTGAGACACGATGCTGTACTAGATGGACCATTGATCTGATACAGTAGAGCTCTTCTTATGTTCTTGTGTTCTTATGTTCCCTGTGCTGAGGCAGAAGAGTCATATAGGTTGGGCATATGTGCATATAAATGTTCTAGTTCATCACCTGCCATGTAGGGATGGAGCAGTTCCGTGAATATACAAATAAGACATATCCATTTTTTCTTCCTCCTAGGAGAATTGGCAGCTTCAGGTTGAGATTGTATTTAAATACCTTTCTGAAATGAGCTCTAAAGTAGTAAGGTGGAGATCATTACAGAAGGTTTATCCAGATTACTCTGCAGCCTAGGTCAACATGCTATTTTATGCTTCCTTCAAGTTAGGAAAAAAATACTGCATTGTGTGGAATTCCTTAGCTCTTTTATAAACAAGCAGCGATCAAATATGCACAATTAGAGGAAGGGGGCTGCAACTGGAACCATAGATTTTTCAGAAGCTGTGTTCCTCCTATTCTCTCTTAAAGACCACCAGTGACTCCCTTCCGTCCTTTATAATGAATGTAAGATTTCAGAACTTTTAAAGCAGTGAATAACAATATCCTCTAGCTTTATTTTCTTGAAAAACTAAACGCCACTTCAATTTGCAAAGCTCCCCCCCAGTATTCATGTCCAATGGGAATATTCTAGTTCAAGATTCTTTGGAGGAGCATTGTTAAGTACTCTCCTTGAGTATGTTCAACGCAAACAACCAGCCTGTTTCAAATCCATCAGCAGAGCATACTGCAAGCAGACAGCAATACTACTCACCCTAAATCTGATTCTCAGTGAGGGTCAGTACACCTGACTTCTATCTCCCTTCCTCTGTAGCTGAATTTAGACATAACATCTGACCATCTAGGAATGAGCCTCCCTCTGTCATCTCCCTTTGTTCCCTTGCATGCTTCATTTCAATAATTAACAATAACTAGAAATAACTAATTGAATCAGAATGTGCAATGGCCAGTGTGAGAGGGAACAGGGCAGGGGAACAAAAGTTTCATCCATATATATTCAAAACTTGGTTTGGCATTACAGCTAAACTGAACCATGTCATTATTTATTTCCGAATTGAAATTTGCTATAAACTGTTTCTTTTTTTCTTTGCAACAGCTGTTACTGGTGTCACGTTCCAAAAGCAAGGGATTGAGATTTTCAGGACCGTTAATCTGCCAGGCAGAATCATAGGATTAAGCTAATTAATTCTGAGAAATACCCATTAGCATATAATTTGGACAAAAACACAGTTTATTAGTCTTGGAGATGCCCACCCAGTTTGTTTCCCTAAGTACTGCACTGCCACACTGTCATGTTTCTGGATAGTAAAGTTGTGCTGGTTATTGTTCACAGCTGTACGGCCACATTTATTCTCATTGAACCTTTGCTGTTTAACCCATCAGTCTTTGCCCTATTCCTTGGTTTGATGAGTGTTTATGGTTAGGCATGCATTTAGGTCTGAGGTGCGTATAAAATCCTATGGGCAGGGGCATTTGGGGATTTTTGTTCCAATTGAAAGGCTGCAAGTTCCACAAGCACAGCCTGCCTTCTTTATCTTAGGCTACACTTCTTACACCCTCTCCAACAAAATTGCTTGAGGGGAGAAGGTAGATATTTGTAGAGGATTGGGCATAATTTGTCTGTTTTGGGAATTTATATGCTGCCTCACTGGAGTCTTAATTTATGGTGGCTTACAAGTAAAACCAATAGCATAAAATCATTTAAAAAATAATGATATAAAAATGAACCAGAAACCAACATATCTTAAGGACCACCTTCTCCCATATGAACCCAGCTGTTCTCTCCAGTCATCTTCAAAGACCTTGCTTTGGTTGTCCCCACCATCTGAGGCCAGATGAGTGGTGAGTTGAGAAAGAGCTTGCTTGGTTCTGATACCAAAACTTTTGGACTCCCTCCCCAGGGAGATTCGTCCGTCTTCCTCTATTCGTGTCTTTTGCCAGCGGGTGAAAACTTTTGTTTCATTCGCATACCTCAGTAACAGTTATGGGACCTCAGTGATTATGGAGTTGTTTGTTTATCTGTTTTTGTTGAATTATTGTATAATTTTACATGTTTTTAATTGTTCAAATGTTTTAATGTTCTATGGTCACCTCGTTGGGGACCCTGATGGGGTGAAAAGGCAGCATAAAAAGGTTTTAAATAAAGAAATACACCATAAAACAGCCACTGAACACGTGAAGAATAGCCCTTGTACTAGGAACATATTCTTCATAAAACACCTGGCTGTCTCAGATCCTAGTTGGACATGCTTCAAAAATTAAAGTGTTAATTTGCAGTCTCCTTGTTTCTGCTAGACGCAGAGATGAGATTAGAATTGCCCTCTGACCAGATCACTGTAGATAGGCTTGAGAACTCCTGTTGAAAGCCAAGTCATACTTTGTCATACAAGGAAAATTAGAGACCATGTTTTTTAAAAAGTTCTTTGAAGTCCTTTTGCTGACTTTGTATTCTTTCATCAATTTTTGCTCTGGCTTGGCGTACATAGTTCCACAGTAACTGTTGCACTTGATAGAATTATTTTGGATCTGTGTTGCCCCAGGATAAAACTGGGTGCATGCAGAAATGCATGCACAGACGTGTGTGCTCATTCACATCTTAATGGTAAAAAGGTCAACAGAGTACAGAAACATTAGGAAGAACTTCCTGACAGTTAGAATGCTTCCTAAGTGGAACAGGCTTCCTCAGGAGGTGGTGGGCTCTTCTTTGGAGGTTTTCAAACAGAGGCTATGTAATGTATCGAAACCCGACCATGTTCAAGGCTAGGTCTCCATGCGGTCATGTGAAGCCTTCGAGCTTCACTCCGGGAGACAATGGCCCGAGCGGATCCTAACCCGTGCCAGTCAGAGGGCTAAGATCCTGGTCGGGACTTATGGAATTCTCATCCACTAGAAATAGCCTATCACTCGAGCGGGGTGTGTTCTGGGAGGGGGTTTTGCTCTGGGATATAAGCCGGCCTGTGAGCCGGCTAGTTGTCTTGATCTTTACAGTAAATAAACTGTGAGCTGACTTCACTGCCTCAGTCTCACGACTTTTTAGGCTAGATGGCCATCTGATAGCAATATTGATTGTGTGAATTTAGGCAGATCATGAGAGGGAAGGCAGGAAGGGTTTCCTCAGTGCTTAGTTCTTGTGGTCCGTTCTTACACGCCCAGGGAAATGCTGATCGGCATTTTGGGGTCAGGAAGCAATTTTTCTCCAGGCCAGTTTGGGCAGGTATCCTGGAGGTTTTTCGTCATCTTCTGAGCATGGAACAGTGTTCACTATGAGTGTGGAGGGGAGGTATTTGTGAATTTCCTGCATTGTGCAGGGGGTTGGACTAGATGACCTCAGAGATCCCTTCCAACTCTATGATTCTAAGTGGAGGAAGGATATGCATTGTAGTATTTACATTAAAAAAGATGAAAGTGAAATCACAAGAAGCCATTGTTTTAAACAGTGAATTTATATTACATATTTGGAAATCATCATGATCATCAGGACAATTCAGCAGGGGAATATGCTGCCAAGGTGGTTTCTAGGATCTGTTTCTTTTGAGGCTGCCGGTAAAAGTTACATAAGCATCTGCTGGGAGTACTTTGGGATAGGATTTGTGTTCTGTGTGCTGCTAGTTTCATTAAATGTTCACTCAGGTCCCTTCCACTCACAACATTCTTTTAATCCAGGGGTCCTCAAACTTTTTAAACAGGGGGCCAGTTCACTGTCCCTCAGACCGTTGGAGGGCCGGACTATGGAACAGAGTAGATGCCAACCTCCCGGCGGGGCCTGGAGTCCCACACTGGCCGCCTCCTCCTCCTCCACCCGAGGGGGGAGGGTGAGCTGCGCCGCCGCTGCCGCCGCTGCCGCCGCTGCCGCCGCCTCCTACACCCTCCATGACCACAGATTTTCCCTTCGCACCCCCACCCACCCCCACTGTCGCCGCCGCTTCTCTCTCTCTCTCTCTCTCACCGGCTGGCTGGCTGGCTGGCCGGCTCTCGCACAGCGCCCAGTTTAGGAAGCAGACTGGTTTTTTTTCACTCACAAGCTTTCCTGTGCCAGGGCACTTCTTCGGCTCCACCAAAATGGAGGAAACGCCTTGCAGAAAACTTTGTTGGCCCCCGGACTCGGACTTTGCCGGCAAAGCAGAGGCGACCAGCGGCTGCTCCGAGTCCTTCTCCAGCTCTGGAGTGCCGCGCGAGGTCTAGCCTTGGGGCCCAGGCTAGCTGGCTGCCACCTCTGGCTCCTCTATCACCCAACAGGGGAGGGGGAGGGCAGGCATTCTCCGCCAGCGGCGGCGACTCCATGTGCACTGGCCGCTGCCTCCTCCTCCACCTGAGGGGGGGAGGGTGGGCGAGCTGCGCTGCCGCCGCCACCTCCTCCTGCGCCCCGGCTGGCCGGCTGGGTATTCTGCGCCGCCGCCATGCCGCTGAGGGGGAGGGGGGAGGGAGGGCTATCTGCGGGGCACAGGAGGGGGGTCTCCTGGAGATTCGGGGCGGGGCCGTGCCAGCGGCCGCCCCCGCCAGGCCCCGCTCTCCGGGTCTTCGCACCCACCCACCCGCCCGCAGAAGCAAGAGCCCCGCCCCCTGAGGGCGTGTCCCCCGTGCACACCCGGCGGGCCATATAAATGTCCTCGACGGGCCGCATGTGGCCCGCGGGCCGTAGTTTGAGGACCCCTGTTTTAATCCCATGTTTGTTTATTTTTTTAATGAATAGATGCATCTCAGGCTTGTAACAATTCATAATTTACTGTTTTATTCTGAGAAGGTTTTTGTTCTTATTTTACTTTGATGTAGTCATAATAGCTTATAATTCAGTTATCTGAATACTAGCTGCCTAAATTCATCATGTTGCTCTTATGCTAATAGGAACTTCAGATCCATACTAAGAATAAAGTCTAAGAAAACAGGTCCATGTGCTCTTTGTAAGCTGTGACCCTTTCTGGAATGTGGGTACTGTCCGGCCCACCAAGCTGCAGGCGAGGCCCTGGACAACTGCAGCAACAGTACCTGGCAGGCTGAGACCCAGTCCAGCAACGGGTAGCTGCGTCAGCAAAATTGCAGCCAAATTAATCCCACACTGCCTCCAGCCTCACTGCAGGCTTATATAGGGAGTTTCCAATGCTAGGCTCATCTCGCAAGCTGAGTCGACACCTCTACACCTGAGGAGTAGCAAGGCCCAGGTCCTACAGTGACTTACTGGATTTTTTTAGTGCTTCCTTAGCAGAGGGGAGGCTTTGGGCTGCTAGGCGCTTCCTTTTTCTGCCTGGTCCATTGTGACAGGTCTGGCTGCCTTGAACCTGCCTTGGCAGGGAGGAGGGGGTTATAAATCAAATAAATCAAATCAAATCAAACAAGTGAGTCCATGAAGATAGATCCAGTTGGTCAGCCATGTTGGTCTGAAGCAGTACAACAAATTTAGATCCCAACGGCATCTTTAAGACCAACAAAGGTTTATTCAAGATATGAGCTTTTGTGGGCACACACACTTTATCAAATATGTTAGAATGGTAGGCAAGGTTTAAACCTTGCTATAAGTTTGAACCTTGCCTGCCATTCTAATGTATTTGATAAAGTGTGCGTGCCCACAAAAGCTCATACCTTGAATAAACCTTTGTTGGTCTTGAAGGTGGCATTGGACTCTTAAGTGAGTCCATGCTGAGGTTCCGTGGTTTGAGGGGCCTGCTGGGTCAGGGAGCAGTGCCAGTGCTGGTAAAGGTTCCCATTGGGGAGGTACTAAGGCATTTGCCTTGTAGTGAGCATCTGGATGTGGCTTGGGGGCAGGTCCTCCACCTCCAATAAGGGCTCATCCTCCCCTGCTAACCTTGGGCGGTGAGTGACAGGTGCCTAGCAAGATGTAATGAGACTATTATAAGCTAAGGGTGGGGTTGCATGTTACCTCAGCAAATGTATTTCCATTTCTGCTTTTGCCAAGCTAAGCAAAGGCAAGATCCGGTCATTTGCAAGGAAGAATCAGACAGAAGTATGCACGGCCTTTCCTAGATACCCAGATCTTGGTTCTATAATGAGGGAAATCAATAAAAAATGGCTTTGCAGAAGAGAAACAGACAGTGAGAAATTGGTTAAGGATTGTCTTCTAACCACTATTTCTCTTCTGCAAATGCTTCCCTGTCTGTGTATTTGCATTATGAAACAGACATGGGCTTAGGTGTGCTGTGTTTGTCTCATAATGTGTCGTTGCAGCCTAAGAATATTGTTCTTGATAGAGCTGTTTCAACAAAGAAAGTACCTTCACTTTCTGGGAGGATGCAAGTCTCTGCTTGTTTCCAGATCAAGAAAACATTTTGTTTTTCTGACTTGACTTTCCTTTGCTCAGATCTGTATCTAATTTGAACTATATACACCAGGGGCACCTTGGAAATGGTTACCTCTTTTACTGTGTTGCATTGCAATAATGTACATGTTACTCATTTACCAATTACTCATCATTGCAACATTTAAACAACTCACTGATTCAGATGGACCTTTGAATAATATGAAGCTCCTCACATCTAAATCCCCACTCTGCTATGGAAGTTTTCTGGATGACCAATTGCATGCTCTCAGTGTTATGAAGACAAAATGGAGGAGAAGAAAACAATATGAGCTGCTTTGGATCCCAACTGGGGGGAAAAGGCATAGAGCTACCAAGTCCCCCCTGGGGGCAGGGATTTCCCCACTAAAAGGGTGCCCAATCTGCTGGTCCAGATCTGGCCGGTGGGGGGAACCCCACCCCCGAAGTGGCCAGATCAGGCCGACATGCCTGGCGCGATGATGTAGCCCGGAAGTGACACCATCACACTGGGCATTACCAGAGTGTCACCTGGTGACATGCCCAGCGTGATGATGTCACTTTGTTAGGAGGTGAACTTTGAAAATGCTTTTATTTGTTATTTTCTGACCTGCATGCACACCAGGAATGGTGCCAGCAAGAGTCTTTGCTTTGGGAGAATGTATGCTTGAGTTAATGTGACTCTCTCTGTAAAATGAGGTACCACACAGCCTGTATCTCCATGCAAATGAGGTCACAGATGCATCTTACACATTTACCCAGCAGCCTTTGGGAGCAAGAAGCATCTCCATTAGCATCTCCATTACGGTCCTTTCCACAGAATGTAAAAACAACAACTTTCCACCATTGGGAGAATCTCTACCTTCACGTAACCCACAGGATGCTTGGCATTTGCATGTATGAAGACCCGGCCAGATCCATCTACATACCTAAAGGTTTCCATGCCAACCCATCTTGACACCTGGACCAAAATCCTCCCTTGTAGGAAGGTGTAGATTTTCAGCATTGCCCCACCTTAGGAGGAGGGAACCCCCACATCCTTTAGCCAATGGTATAGGGATGGGATGGACCCAGAAACACCCCAAGCCAGCCCCCAGACTAACTGATAAAAGGGGGTGCAACCTTTTGTTGCGAAGTTTTTTGCTTGCTCTGACTTCTGCAGCCGCTGCTCCTTCTTCATATCAACAAGATAGCTAAGGTAACTTATTGTGGTAACTTGGAGTCGCGACCAAGGAACCCTCACACATATAGCTGGCCTATCTGTGTGTAGCAAAAGTAAGGAATCCTTAGTTAGAAACAATCCTTGTTCCTGAGCACTGGAAGAACCAACATCTCCTGGAGCAGATAAGTATAATTGCTTTTCCCCCTCCTGAAGACATACCTTTAGCTTAAATTCCAATATTGTTTTCCATTTCTACTGTATCTAAAAGGAACTTGAATGTATGTGTGTGTGTATCTGTTTTTGTATGACTGTAATGATAAGAACCTTCAGTAAAGAGAATCTTGATTCAAATTAAGAAACCTTTGTCAAGCATCATTCCTTGAAGAAATAGGCTTCTCAGCCGACGGACACCGGTTTCTCTGTATACATTGGCAAAAAGACCTCAAAAGTTAGTCAGCCACTGCGTAGACAAGCAGTTCGGCTAACAACTTCCAGGCTGTGTCATCATGGCACACATGCACTTTGCGGGAGGACAGGGACGGAGCTCTTCAGGCTGCCCTGGGGCTGTTGCGTGCCAGTGTGGGCCCTGGGAGGCCGGGGCGGGGCTCTTCAGGCCGCCCCAGGGCCGCAGCGTGTCAGCGCGGGCCCTGGAAGGCCGGGGCTCTTCAGGCTGCCCCAGGGCCACAGCACTCCAGCGCTCCAGGCTGCCCCGAGGCCTCAGCGCTTTGGTGTGGGGAGCTGGGGGCGGGGCTTGCAGCTCTTGGGCTGCTGGAGCAGTGCTTTGACACGCTCCAGCCCTAAAAGACCCCTGCACTTATGCATGAGATGACTCCTGTTGAGTGAGACACCCAGTGTGGTGTAGTTGTTAGAATCTCAGGCTAGGATCTGAGAGACTCAAATTTGAATTCCCAGTCTGCTGGGTAAGCTAGCTGGGTGACCTTGGGCCCATCACACACACTCAGCCTGACCCATCTCACAGGGTTTCTACGAGGGTACAATAGAGCAGAGAAGAATGGTGTAAACTGCTTTGGGTCCCCATTGGAGAGAAAGGTGGGGTATTATCGAAGCACAGAAATAAATGTTCACATGGGATACTATGGCTGAATTCCTCTTAGGCTGCTGTCACACACACTAAATAATCCACTTTCAATCCACTTTTAGTGCATTTTCCAACAGGATTTTACTGTGCGAACTGGCAAAATCCAGTTGGAAAGTGCATTGAAAGTAGATTATTTAGTGTATGACCGCAGCTAGAGTTTCCCTAGGGGCACTAAGAGTTTCCTAACCAAAATGAATATTTTTTCTTTAATGTATAGAGTGCTTCTTTAGCTGTGCTGGAGGGTAGCAGAAAGTATATGATATAACTTAGTTTTCACATAACATGTTGTGTATTTTCAGTGGGCTTTAGTTATCATACCGGGAGCATGGATTGATTGAACTGAAGCATTAATTTTAGTTTGTGGATAACTGTTGAAGAAGGCAGGGGGAAATGACAATTGATTTAGTCTTGGGCAAATGAGCAGGAAAATAGTGGAGCATCCACATTTCTTACAGTTGGCAGGTTAAATTCTTACAGAAGGCAGCCCTTTCTTCTACTTAGGAAATGCTATCTTAACTGGAAAGACCTACATTTAGTGGATACATGATTAGTAGGGAGTATTCCAGAACCCTTTACCCTTTCAACTTCCTTACCCGACGTGTGCCAGGTCATGGGTGTGCATCTGGACTCACAATCTGACATACATGGGGGAAAGCATCTTAAAAACCACTCATGATCAGAGCGGGGAGAAGGAGTTTCTGGTTTCTCTCTCCTCTTTCACCAGGAGGACGGGGCTTTTTGCATGTTTTCTTCAGCTTCATGTGCCCTAGGATTATCTTACATTATGTGCTTGGGCCTATTTTCATCTTACATTATGTGCTTGGGCCTATTTTCATGTAGTTGTGCCCTTGGTAACCAATCATAGCATAGTACCAAGAATACATAAGCCCTTAGCTGCTGCTGTACTAATGGAAAGCCTCTAACATGAAGTGTTCCTGCCTTTGTGAAAAAGACAAAGACACCATCTCTGCATATTTGTTGGTCTTTTCTTTGTGTGGGTACTGTGGTAGTTATCTTCTTGTGTAACATTGTGATTCATGGATGGCATACTGTAGCTCTCAGCTGTCAGTATTACTGGGTTATTTTGCTTATACTAGTATTGTTTTGTTTTCTATGGTGATGGATAGTCATAATGCAACTATGTTGTGCTATCATTAGCCAGTGGTGCCTGGCATCTAGAATGATTTTTAGATTGGTCGTGGGTTCAGCATGCAGAATTTTTGTTTTTAGCAAATAATAATAGAAGAGGTGGACCTTTGAGAAGTTGTTGGCAGGAGAATCCCCCCAATGGACCCACATTTCCCTGTTCTGGCTCTGCTTTTCTTTCTTTCTTCCTCTCTGTTTGGTTTCCCCCTCCTGTTTGTCCACATCCTTGATCTTCCTGTTTGTTTACCTCTCCCTGCCCCAACTTCCTACTCACCCATACTGGTTCTTTCTCCATTCCCACTCCTCTCTGGAGTCTGCTTTCCCAATCACACCGCTGGTTCTGGTCCCCGCTTTCACCCCTCAACTCTTTCTCCCGGTTGTGACTGCTGCCACCACGGCCTTCTGGGTTGCTGAAGCATCCCATCACAATACAAATTCCTTCTCCTTGCACTGTAATTGAATTGTAGTCATGGACAGTTGTCTCAGCAACCCAAAATGACAAATGGGAGCTTCACACGAGATCTGGTAAGCTGGTTCTTTTTTAAAAAAATGTCTGTAGAAGCACAGACATCACTATTCCAGTACCGAGGGGTTTTTCCCCAACACTTGTACTTTTTGTTTTAAAAAGATTTGCTCCCCCCCACCCCCCGAAAACCTGTGCATCTCCCTGGGTTTGCAGAAACTTATACCCTATTTCTGAGCAGCCACGTTATGCAGATTTCTTAAATCTGTGTGGGAATCCACTCATGGGTGTGAGCTATATGGACATGCTCAGCCTCATATAACTATAATTTTAAAGCAGTTGTAGGAGAATGGTGTGTACACTATGACTGCTGTGTAGACAAGGACTCTCAGCCACAGTACCAATAGCTCTTCTGACAACTCACAAAGGTACTGGATGTTAGTGTAGTACATTCCCAATAATGTTGAAGTTCCTAACCCTCTTTTGCCAAGCCTTTGTAAGAGGTTTGAGTGTACTATACTTTTTCATGCCATCTAATATCTGAGCATGTAAATCCACAGCTCTTGTGATGATGCACTGTTGTCATTCATGTCTCTGTTTTCCTGCCTGTTGTACATGCATATTCGCTGCCTGATTGATGGTGCTGCAGGCAGGCCAGGTAAGGATGGCTTCTCCCAAGCTGCCGTCATCCATCAGATCTTGCAGTGGGCCCTAGGGGATTAGAGCTTCACTCCAGGAAACTTCACAACAGAGTTATTTTTGCTTTGTCCCTTCCCCCCACCCCCATGATCAGAAGCCACCGCAGGACCCTTCATGTAAAAATTGAAATCCATTCCTGTTTCAGGCATCTTTCTTATTTTAAGTCTAACTGTTCGATAACCCAGTTCATTACAGCCTTTCCTACTATGCTAATAAAGCATCATTTTTTTACTCTAATACTACTCATAATTGCATTTTATGTACTACTATGTAAAAATAAATACTCCTAAAGTCATGCCAGTAGTTTCTTGCAATTTAAAGTTTCTTGAACATTTTCTCTAAAAGTAATAAACAGCTGTGAAATCTCATATCTAGTTATCTATTTCTCAAGTGTGGACAGATGTGCAGATACTTAAATCCACAGATTGGGCCCACACTGAGAGAAATCAGATTTCCCCTCAAACTTGGGGAAACCCTCATGTTTACAGAAAAATCAGATATTTGTAAAAAAATTAAATGGGGGGGTTGAAAGCCCCTCAACTATACCACTGTCTGCACATGTGTAGATGATGGACTTACCTCCCATCTGTGGTGGTGGCCCCTGAGGGCTGCTTTGGGCCTGCCCACAGTGGCGGCAGCCTGAGAAAACTACTCTGGGCCCACCCTCAGTGGTGGTAGTGACCTCCTGGAGCTGCTCTGGGCTTGCCCTCAGCAGTGGCAGCCTGTGAGAGCTGCTCTTGATGGTGGCAACAACTGCCCAGATCTGCGCCAGGCCTGGCCTTGGCAGCCTACGAGACCTGCTCTGGGACTAGACCCAGCAACCTGTGGGAGTCATGCTGGGTCCAGCAACCTGCAAGAGCCACACTGGTGATGGTGTGCAAGATCTACACCAAGCCTGAACACACTGCAGCAGCCTGCAAGAGCTGCACCAGGCACAGACACACTAGCAGAGCCCTGTGAGAGGCACACCGGGTCTGAACATGCTGGCAATGAAGCCCAAGAGCTGCCCTGGGCCCAGGGTCTCTGCTGCACACCCTGTCACAGTAGGAGAAGGAAGGCAGAAGAACAGAGAAGTTGTTGCTACCCCTCCCCCTGCCCAGCTGGCAAAGATGCAGGTAGCGGGGTGAGGAATCATCATTGCACCACTGAGCACACAACAGTGGAAGGGTGTGTGGAAGTCACTACTCCTCCTCTCCCCACCAAGGGCAAAGGTGTGTGTGGGGGTGCAGGAGTCATTGCTCCCCCCCCCCGCTGACCTGGCTAAGCTAGAGGCTGGAGGGGAGCACAGGAGTAGTAGCTTCCCCCATACCAGCCAGGCAAAGCTAAAGGTGGAGAGAGCCATCATTCCCTCTCCACCAAGATAGCAGCAGAGGAGAGGCTGACTGCCAGGGGTTGGGGTTGAGTGCCTTAAGTGGTGGCATTGAGAGAAAGAGAGGATGGCTATCAGAAAAGGTATGGGGAACTTGAAATAGAGACAAGGGGAATGGGATGCCTTGTCCCCGCAAGTTCCTCCTGGGTCCCCACTTGTATATTCTTATACTGAGTTATAGTGTGTGTAATTTCTGCTGCTATTAAATCATAGAATCATAGAGTTGGAAGGGACCTCTGGGGTCATCTAGTCCAGCCCCCTGCACAATGCAGGAAATTCACAAATACTTCCCCCTCCACACCCACAGTGAACACTGTTCCATGCTCAGAAGATGACAAAAAACCTCCAGGATACCTGGCCAAACTGGCCTGGAGAAAAATTGCTTCCTGACCCCAAAGAGGCGATCAGCATTTCCCTGGGTGTGTAAGAACGGACCACAAGAACTAAGCACCGAGGAAACCCTTCCTGCCCTCCCTCTCATGATCTGCCTAAGTTCACACAATCAGTATTGCTGTCAGATGGCCATCTAGCCTCTGTTTGAAAACCTCCAAAGAAGAAGAGCCCACCACCTCCTGAAGAAGGCTGTTCCATTGAGGAAGCATTCTAACTGTCAGGAAGTTCTTCCTAATGTTTAGCCGAAAGCTCTTCTGATTTAATTTCAACCCATTGGTTCTGGTCCGAACTTCTGGGGCAACAGAAAACAACTCTGCACCATCCTCTATATGACAGCCCTTCAAGTACTTGAAGATGGCTATCATATCACCTCTCAGTCGTCTCCTCCTCCAGGCTAAATATACCCAGCTCCTTCAACCTTTCCTCATAGGACTTTGTCTCCAGACCCCTCACCATCTTCGTTGCCCTCCTCTGGACACATTCCAGCTTGTCTAAATCCTTCTTAAATTGTGGTGCCCCAAACTGAACACAGTACCCTAGGTGAGGTCTAACCAGAGAGAGTAAAGCGGCACCATCATTTCACATGATCTGGACACTATACTTCTGTTGATACAACCCAAAATCACATTTGTCTTTTTAGCAACTGCATCACACTACTGACTCATGTTCAGTCTATGGTCTACTAAGACCTCTAAATCCTTTTCACACATATTACTGCCAAGACAAGTCTTCCCCATTCTATAATTATGAATTTGATTTTTTTTCCCTACCTAAATGTAGAACTTTACATTTATCCCCGTTGAAATTCATTTTATTTGTTTTAGCCCAGTTTTCCAACTTGTCAAGATCATCCTGTATCCTGAACCTGTCTTCTACCATATTTGCTACCCCTCCCAATTTAGTATCATCTGCAAATTTAATAAGCATTACTATCAAAACCATTGATAAAGATGTTGAACAAAACAGGTCCCAGGACAGATTCTTGAGGCACTCCACTTGTCTCTCCTCTCCAAGATGATGAGGAAGCATTCACAAGCACTCTTTGGGTGTGATCTGTCAACCAGATCCACCTAACAGTCGTAGGATCCAAACCACATTTTACCAATTTGTCAACAAGAATATTATGTAGAACCTTATTGGTATTGAATGTGATTTATTAGATTGCTTTCTTTTGAAATGTTCAAAATTCTGTACATAAACCATACTTTTTGTTCCATGGGAATTTAGAGAACCTGAAAAACATATTGCAGTACTGTTACATAGATATAATGCTATTCAGTTGCTGATTTTAAAAAGTAAAAAGGCTCCTGGTGGCAGGGAGAGGAAATGGCCTCTGTGACAGCAAAACCTCATGGGAATCCAGGGGCCAGCCTGCCTGCTATTGGCTCTGCCACCTCCAGTGCCAGCAGTGGGGAAAAGCTTCTATCAAGGACAATGTTGGTATGGTAAATTTGGAGCAAGTTGGGTCCTATCCCTTTTAATGTTTAAAGGGCCATGGTTGGAGGCCAGTTCTTCCTTACCACCAGCTAGATCAAGATGGGCAACCATGTTAGTCTGTTAATGAAGCTCAAGACAGTGCATCCTGACTGAATTGAGAGCTAGGTTTACTGTCTCGTTACCAGTTCTGATTTCTCCATACCTCTGCATATCACACCTAAATCAATCATACTCGCTATTGTCGTTTGGCTCCTATTGTCATTCGGCACCTGAAATAACTTCACCCTCCAAGATATAAGGACAGATAGACTCAAATTCTGGCTGCATTTGAAGTGAAAGTGATTCATGAAAGCTCATACCCTGCCACAAATTTTGTTAGTCTTTAATGTACTACTGGACTACCACCAGCTGTTCGTCAATATCTGTCTCTTCACTGAAATTTCCCAGGCTGGCTGCTTCTCTTTCCTTCTCCCCTCTCTTGCTCCTCCCTGAAACATTCCCAAAATTGCAGGAGATAAATCTTCACTATTCTTGGAATTTCAGGAGTTTTTTGGCTCTTTCCCAGGATTCCCTAGCCAACCCCAAACAGGTAATTTCAGATAGAAGTTTGGTTCAGGTGTACCCGAATGCTCACCCCTACTCAGGGCATCATATGTGGTTCTCCCCTTCTTTCCATTTTACCCTCATAACAACGAAGTGAGGTAGGTTTCGCAAAAAGAGAATGACTAATCCAAGTTCACCCACTGAATTTTATGGCTGAATGGGAATGTGAACCTGGGCATCTCCAGGCCTAGTCTAGTAATCTAACCACTATGCCACAGTGGCTGGATGTATATATGCACAGGTCCATGTAAATTTCTTGCCATTTTAGCTAAGGTAAAAGAATGTTAACTGATTTGATTAATAGAAACGCATTGTTAATGTTAGCAGAGTTCATGCAGAGTTCGTGATTTAAGAAGAGTTAAAATCTGAAAGTAGAGTGAAATGAATATAGTGTGAGGTAAGAAGTTGAAGTTGCATGTTTAGTTAAATGTGTTTTGATTCCTGCAGGAACTATGAGAACACATAATATTTTATAGTTGAAAGGTACAGATGTAACTTGATGCACCTGATACAGGGGAGTGTGTTGTTTGCCAGTGAGATTGGTGCTGGCATGCACATAGGAAGGTGGGTCTCAGAGTGATTGGCAGTCTGCTTTTAAGACAATTTTGTGTGCACTGACCTGCATCAATATAACAAAGTCTGAGTCCAGCGGGGCACCTTTAAGACCAACAAAGTTTTATTTAAGGTGTAAGCTTTTGTGTGCAGGCACACTTCGGCAGACAGTCTAAACAAACTACCTACTTGTGAATCAAAAAATTTTCTGGAAATGTAGTATTAGGACAAGATCAGCTCCATATTTCTCAGGACTTAGAACTGTAAAAACAAAACACAACTGATATTTTCCTAATACCTTTACAGAGAAAAAGCCGGACAAGAAACAGGAACACCCAGTCACCTTCTCTCATAGTTACATACTGTATAGTTGAAAGAGAGAATAAAAAAAATGGTGACAGCTGACAGAAATTCCCAGGTGGCTAGATTCTCCTAAGCACCCGAAATAAATGACTAGTTTTAAAACACCCACACATAAGGTGTGATAATTAATTGCAGGTGTAGGAACTGTCAGTTTAAATGTGAATTTCAAGCCTGTAATGAGAGATAATCAGATTAATGGAATTAGATCTAATGAAAGATTTAAGCCATCTGGGGAAATGTTCTGAAATTTATGAATGAAAAAAGCTTCCTTCTGTAATCATGAACATGAAATATTGTTAACATTATATGAATGTGCCCAGTATTGAACTAGAACCACAAACTGAAAATCTTCAGGAGAGTGAGCCATTTCTTTGAATGTTAACCCAGACACGCAGTAGCTTCAGCTAGCAAGGAAGGCTGGCTTTGCCCCAAATGGTTTGGTAATTCAGATCTTCTGGAAGATGAAGGAATAGCTTTGGACTTAAAAACTGTAGCATAAGGAAAGCTTGACTTTGGCCTTTTGCGGGTGTCTGCTCCCCCCTCCCCCTTTATTTGTAGTCTTCCTGTGGCCTCTACTCTACTTTCCCCTGACCTCTCATAGCATGCAGTATGCAATATTTCCTTCTCTACCTTGTCAAAAATGCCCTTGTCCAGCAGATTTCATACTGGAATCTGTTGTGAAGTATACCATTGAGTATAATTTATGAATACGTTTTTCTTTGTCAAACTTGTGCCACAATACGTATGTTGGTCTCCAGGATATACCAAACCATTTTTTACACAACTGTTCGTTGATGCTAAAATGTTCTGGCATGAAATGCAGTGGTGAAAACTTGTGGTGTTTGGTTACCATTCAGGTATACAAGATTTTCCAAACAATGCATGATGAAATACTATAGATTGTTCTGTCTGCAGTATTATTGAATTAATAACCACCAAAAAGGAGGAGATGAGGAGAGAAAAAGATGTTTCCAGACATGATGTAAAAGCATCACAGTGTGTAGTACTGACGGAGTACTGAGCATATCATGCCAACTTGGACTGGCCTGGGTGCAAAAGAGATTTCAGGTTCACTTTGAGTAACGGGTACACAAATCCAGCACTCATAACCATGGGTCACGCCACAGCCATACAGCATTTCCACGTCTAGGCGTACCGATCCATCTTCATGCAGTGTAGGCTTCAGCTCTGTTAATTATTCTCTTTGATGTTTGAGAAATGAGGAAGCCAAGCCCCAGTACAGCGTTCCAAGTAAAACATCATAAAAATGAACAGAGCATAGTGCTGACAGAGGAATTAGAAAGATCGAAGCCCAAGGCTGCAGTTTTAAAACTGTTTTAAACAGCTCCACTGAAGTCATGTTCCTTATAATTTCAGGAGAATATTTACATGAAACATGTTTGTCTTTATTAGACAATGATGAAAAGATAGTTTTATTTATGTTAGGAAGATCAATAGAATAAGAGTGGTGCTGTGAAAATACAAAATAAAACAACACCACATAAAAATATTTATATAGGAAATGTATAAAATACTTTAATAATGTACATCGGTATACATCATAAATCATGATTATAATATCTTATAAATACTACCCAACAACATCATTCTGCACAGAATCCTTTGTAATACTTCCAGCAGTGTAGAAATGGGGAAATTTGCTATGCCCTTCTGCTTTAAGAATCACATACATTTCAACCAGAATCTTCATGAAAATGCTCCCAAGTCTCTTAAATTCACTGTGAAACTGCCTTCTATTCTGTCTTTATCATATTAATTTTTAGGTGCATGTGTCTCATCCAAAATTAAATTCTTGTATACGAGCTGTTACTTACCATCAGAGAGAACATCTCCATGTTGGGGAAAAATTCTTCTCATCCAGCCATACTTCTCAGCTGGAAATATAATTGCTGTACTCAGCTGAAAATGAAAATGGTGAACTGGGTGGCTGGCTCAAAAGACTGTTTTAAAAACCCTGATGTAGAAGAAGTACTATTAAGAGGGGATAGCCATGTTGCTCAGTGATTCCCCTTTCAGCTTTTCTATCCTGTCCTTCTCTTGCTTGTTATGTATGATGTTCCAATGTGAAATCTGCTGTTCAGGTTTTTGCACTGAAGGTTCTCATGTGTTACTACAAAAGCCAGCTTCCAGTTCCATATCTACTTGATAAAGTGATGATTTTAGAAATCTACACATGTTGTGATCCCCTAAAGTAGCAATAGTAGGAGTAGTGCTCATCTGAATCAATCTATAATATTATCTGATTGTCTTCTTGTACTAGGGTTCCAGTTCATGAAGTAACTCTTTACTTTCTTAGGCTTGTTACAATACATCAGATTAATAGAACACCAAATTGCATGTGCATAGAAGTGAAAATATTTACTATACATGTAAACGTAGAAATGTAGGCCAGCTATTCTAATGCATGCCACTTTACTATGCTGTTCTCTCAAGAACTAACAGGATTAGCTTTCTCCTTGCAGTGCACAGAGGAGATAATATAATTGGCGCTTACTCAGCACAAGTATTTATATTACTATAATGTTTCTTTACGTATATTTATATGTTCCTTACATGTATTTTGTTACCAGTTCTTTCATGTGGCCTATATCCTCATCAAATTTGCAAACTCTCCTCGTCCAGATCTGTGGGTTTTAGAAAGATCGGTAGACTTTGGAAGAACTTACACACCGTGGCAGTTTTTTGCTTGTGAGTATCAACATTTAAGTGTTTGTACAGCTTTTAAGGAAGGGGTTAATGATCTTTTCACAGTCATAAACATTTCACTCCCACCTGGCAGATTTTGCAAGCATGTGTAAACTATATAATGTATCTAGCTATGTTCATGAGGGACCTTCCCCAATCTAGTTGGGTTAACAGCAATATTGCCAAGACTGCATATTTAACAAGAGATGGCTTAAATGTTTCAACACTTTTAAAGAGTGCAGTCGAATTCTGTGTAGAAATAGGGCCAAACCCTACTTCGGGTGTCTTTTTGGAGTTTAATAAATAGTCTTGAACACGGGTCATTTCATAGAAAAAGAGATGCAGGAGCTCATTAGCATACCTATTAGCATAATAACTCATTAGCATATGCCATGCCCCCTGACATCACCAGAAGTGATGTCAGAAAGGGAAGCAAAAAAGGGGGGATATTACTTGCCAGTGCTGGACACACACACACACAACACAGCTGGTGCAAAAGACAATGATTCAGGGTTGACAGAGGAGTCACTATCCACACTAATGTGAGTCACCCTTCATTCATGCATGTTCTGCTCCACAGATGAGCTCCCTTACCAATCAGCCATCAGTTTGTACAACTTGAGTGCTGGTATTCATGTCTTAAAGGAGAAAAATATAACATTTTGAGGACAGTTGAAAATGCATCAGCATTATGAGCTTGTAGAGAACTCTTAGCAGTAGTCAAGCTAGTTTTTTTAAAGATTTCTTTAAGAGGACTTCTAAAGTCCCAGTTGATACAAGATGAAGCTAAAGGAAGTTGGTACTTGACTAAGTGTTCTGCCTGGATGATATCTTGCATGAAGACTCCATTAGAACATATTACAAAACAAAGATAAATATTATTTTTAAAAATGATTATAATTTTAAAATTAGATTCTAAGACAGACTGCAGGGAACGTTTTGGAAAGGAGGCTAATGTTCGTGTTAGAAGAGATGATGATGTCATGTGCACTACAGAATATTCCCGGATTGTGCCTTTAGAAAATGGTGAGGTAAGTACAGAATAACAGTTATAACATTGAGTGTTTATTATTAATTTATTTAAAACCTTTATTAGCCACCTTTCTCCCTTGTGGAATCCAAGGCAGTTTACCTTACAAATAAAACATTATGAAAAGCACAATAAAAACAACTATCATAAAACCCGTAACAATCACATAAGAACTGCAGTTGGGACTGCCAGTAATAAAAGCTGAATCAATCAAAATGCAGTCCTTAATAAAACTGTCTTCAGCTGCCTCTTGAAGATCAACAATGTGAGGTCCAGGCACACCGGAAGATCGACAATCAAGGGTCCAGGCACACTTCTCTGGGGAGGTGGTTCCATATTTGTGGGGCTACCATTGAAAATGCCCTCTCTCATGTACCCAGCAAACAAGTGTCATTAATTGGTGGTACAGTCAGGAGGGCATCTCCCTGCAATCCTAATTCCCAGGCAGGAACATATGGGAGAAGACAGTACTTCAGATTTCCTGGTCCCAGTTCATGTAGGGGTTTAAAGGACAAAAACAGCACCTTGAATTGGGTTTGGGAGCAGTTTTGTAGCCAGTGTAATTGCTGTAGTATTGGGGACATGTGTGCTTGATAGCTGGCCCAGACTAGCAGTAGCTGCAAACACTCCCAAACACTCTTCAAGGGTAGCCCCAGGTAGAGTGCATTGGAGTAGTCCAGTCTAGATGTACCTAAGGCATGGATCACTGTGGCTAGATCTGACTGACCCAGGAATGGGCACAATTGATGCACCAGACAGAGCAGGGCAAATGAATTTTGAGCCACAGAAGCTACCTGGTTTTCTAAGGCAACTCCTGTGTCAAGCAGCATTCCCAAGTTGTGAGCCTGGCTTTTCAAGGGGAGTATAACCCTATCCAAGACAGCCAAGATCTGAAGTCCCTGGTCTGCCTTTCTACTAACCCAGAGAACCTCTGTCTAGTCAGGATTAAATTTCAGCTTCTTCGCAGTCAGCCAGCCCATTACTGTCTCCAAGCACTGGTTCAGAACATTAACATAATGCATGGAATTATGTGCGAAAGTAAGGTAAAGCTGGGTATCATCTGCACATTGGTGACATCGCAGCCCACATTTCCAGTGTCTAGTTCTTGATAGAGGCCATCAACCAAGGCAACCAAAGCAGTCTCTGGTCCAAATCCTGTCCTGAAGTCAGGTTTGAGTACATGCCATGCCATGGAAACAGGCTTGGTGACCTTGGGTCAGCCACACACTGTTAGCCTAGCTTAACTCACAGGGTGGTTGTGGAATAAAATAGAGGAGAGGAGGAGAATTGTGTAAGCTGCATCGCGTCCCATTGGGGAGAAAGCTGGGATATAAACAAAGTAAATAAGTAATTGTTACTCCTCTTAGGTGAGTGAGAAATTGCTGCTCAGAATATTCAGGTTCCTGAATAGGTGTTCTCCCCGCCCACGGATCTTATTTACTTTACTTGTATTTATTTTCTTTATTTATAGTCTGTCTTTTTCACTGAGATTCAAGCTGGATCACAAAATTTAAACAATGCAAAGTTTAAAGTTCTGTAGTATAAATCTTCAGTTTCTACATTTCTCCGTCATTAGCCAAGGGGCTGCTGTAGTGATGAGTTCTGGAATTTCAAGCCTACAGCCCTGGGAACAGAAAGACCTCTTTCCCTCTAGACATCCTCCTCCATTCCTTGGCACACCACATGTGCTTGTGTTCACTGTCGTAGTTACTCACAGCTGTCTTTGCTTTCTTTGCATAGACAATAGCATTTTCAGTGGGACTTCTTGTACTAATAAATGCTTGTTGGCATGGATTAACGATTTCAGCATGCTCCTAAAAGAGCATAGTTGCAAGAACTGAGTTCTGAGCTACTACAGATTGTTAGTATTGTACAATGAGGTCTTGTTAAAAAGGGCTTTGAAGCATTTTCTTTAATCATCAGAAAAAGAAACCTGCTCCTACTTAGGGGGGAATTCCAGAATAATCTGTATTTTCTTGCTGTCATAAAGAGCCATTAATCAAAAGGCCTCATTTGCAGTTAACAGTTAAGTGAAGCTGTGATTGTTGTTATCACAGAAATAGTTTGGAAGATTAGGCAGCTGCAGCCTTTTGAATATTTGTGGTTTAGCCTTCAATATATGAGTAATTTAATGAAGAAGGATTTGGTTATCCTGATCTTAGTTTATATTGTCAGCCAAATCTGTTAACTTGTACTAATTATTGTCTCAGTAGAACTATCCCTCGTGGAAACACTGCTTGCTGAGAAATGTAGACTTAGGACAATAATTGGGAAGTTGGGATAAACAGAGAAGTGATTAGGCCTATGCAGTGGGGCCAAAGAAGCAGCTGTAGCCAATGGCAGCTGCTTCATCTGAGAGTTGGGGAGAGACCATTGATCCTGGGAGTACTTGTCCTCAAGGGTCTGATTTGCTGCCATTGAGAAAGAAAACCCAGCAGTTACTGGAGCAGCCCCAGAAGTCCAGCCCCAGAGGGACTCAGAACAGCATAGTTGCCTTGGCAATAGTTCCAGATTTTTTGTTCTGGGCATAGTAATGGCAATAGGCTGCTCCAAAGGAATGACACAAAGAGGGTTCACTACATCAGGAGGACATGTAGGTTAAGGCCAGGGTTTACTAAGGTACCTGGGGCACTGAAATAAGGTGGCGGATGTCTTAAACAATCCTATTAATATTTTATTTATTTATTTAGAGATTTTTATTCCTCCCTATCCAAAGCAGGCTCAGGGCAGATCACAAGAAACTGAGGCCAAGTCTCATTACATAAAATCACAAGAAAATCATTAAAACAACAATAAAAGTCACACAGGTAGCGACAGTTTCATATAAATCTGTTAGAACCACAAGATGAAATCAAATGGGCCCTTTCAGCAGATTGGGGACTAAAGCAGGGAGGCCAATTAAGGTAGACACCTGCCACCTCACCCGAACACCTGGCAGAACAGCTCCGTTTTGGAGGCCCTGTGGAACGATAGAAGGTCCTGCAGGGCTCTGATCTCTAGTGGGAGCAGATTCCACCAGGCTGGAGCCAGGACAGAGAAAGCCCTGGCCCTTGTTGAGGCTAAGTGGATGTCTTTTGGGCCAGGGGTAACTAGTAGGTTTTGGTCCTGTGAGCATAAGGCTTTTTGGGGCACATATGGGAAGAGGTGGTCCTTCAGATATGTCGGTCCCAGGCTGTTTAAGGCTATGAAGGTTAATACCAACACCTTGAAATGATCCAGTACTTAGTTGGTAGCTAGTGCAAGTGGCAAGTGGCACAATACCGACCGAATGCATGCCCGCACAGGTGATGCTGTCAGCAGGCATGCTGCCACATTCTGGACTACCTGGAGTTTCTGGATCAGTCTCAAAGGCAAGCCTGTGTAAAGTGAGTTCCAGTAATCAAGCCTGGAAGTGACCATTGCATGGGTCACCATAGCCAAGTCCGGGGGGGGGTGTCGCAACTGCCTAATCTGCTGGAGGTAGAAAAAGTCAGACCTGGCAACTGCGGTGACCTGGGCCTCCATAGAAAGTGAGGCATTCAGAATCACTCCCAGGCTCCACACCTTCTGGGCCGGTGCAAGTAGCACACCATCCAGGGTGAGCTGCCCGATCCCCATCCCAACTCCCCCTAACTCAGGTACAGGACCGCCATCTTTGTTGGATTGAGTTTTAATCAGTTCTGCTGCAACAAACCAGCCATGGCCTCCAGTGATCCAGTCAGATATTCTGGGGTGGAGTCTGTGCAGTCATCCAATAACAGATGGAGCTGAGTGTCATCTGCATATTGGTGACACTCTAACCCAAACTCCTGGACTAACTGGGCGAGGGGGTGCATGTAGATGTTAAACAACAATGGTGAGAAGATTGTCCCCTGCAGCACACCACACTCAAGTGTGTATGCTGCCGTGGTATGCTGTTAATTGGTGTTCTTTCCATAAAGGTTAATTGCTCTGATTTTTTAGTGGGAGATTTTATGGTAGGACTGAACTGATGGAGTCTGAACTGGTGGAGACCAACCAGGAGAGAGATCTTGGAGTTTGATAGATAACTCACTGAAAGTGTCAATTCATTGTGCAACTGCAATAAAAAAGGCAAATGCCATGCTGGGGATTATTAGGAAGGAAATTGAAAACAAATCAACCAGCATCATAATGCCCCTGTATAAATCAATGGTGTCGCCTCATTTGGAATACTGTGTACAGTTCTGGTCACTGCATCTCAAAAAAGATATTATAGCATTGGAAAAAGTGCAGTAAAGGGCAATGAAAATGATTACAGGGATGGAATACTTTCCCTATGAAGAAAGGTTAAAGAGGTTAGGGCTCTTTAGCTTAGAGAAACAATGACTGAGGGGTGACATGATAGAGGTTTACAAAATTATGCATGGGATAGAGAATGTAGAGAAATAACTACTTTTCTCCTTTTCTCACAATACAAGAACTTGGGGATACTCAATGAAATTAATGAGCAGTAGGTTTAGAACAGATAAAAGGAAGTATTTCTTCACCCAAAGAGTAATTAACATGTGAAATTCACTGCCACAGGAAGTGGTGGCAGCTACATGCATAGAGAGCTTCAAGAGGAGATTAGATAAGCATATGGAGCAGAGGTCCATGAGTGGATATTAGCCACAAGGTATAGATGAAACACTATGACTGGGGTAGTGATGTTCTGTATTCATGGTGCTTGGGGGGGGCAACAGTGGGAGGGCTTCTGGCCATGCTGGTGGACCTACTGATGGCACCTGGTTTTTGGCTACTGTGTGACACAGAGTGTTGGGCTGGATGGCCTGATCCAACATGGCTTCTCTTATGTTCTTATGGTGGTTTTATGCTGCCGATTTATGATATCATTTCTTTTGCTTTAATTGATACAAACCACCTCCAGAATTAGTAATTAACAGAGGGATAAAAAAATCTAGTTATTAGTTCCCTATGTTCATTCATGTGTATGTAGCAATGTATCTAGTAAATAATGCAGCCACAATGCCTTGCCTAGCAACCCTTGCTCTGTCCTTGTCCAGGATCACCCATTGTATTAAGTAATGGTTGTATAAATGGTGCCAGTGACCTTACACTGTACAGATCTATATTTTGCTTGGTACTATTTTGTCTGTTTTTTTTAAATGGCACATTTTCTCATTCTCTCTAATTAGATTGTGATATCATTGGTTAATGGTCGTCCAGGAGCAAATAATTTCACCCACTCTCCTGCACTTAGAGAATTTACTAAGGCAACAAATATCCGATTACATTTCCTCAGAACCAATACTCTTCTTGGACACTTGATATCTAAAGCTCAACGGGATCCCACAGTGACTCGCAGAGTGAGTAAATGCTCTCAGAGTAGAAATTAGGATTGATGTGAATGGGTAGCAAGCTCATGTGATATTCTACATGATGTGGAACATGACAAGGCCTTGCTTTGGACATTATTGACAAATAGGGAAGCTGGAAACAGAGGCCACTTATGCTCCCATTTTGCCTCCAATTTGTATTGCCCTAACCCACTGTTGAGCTGCGGTGGCTCAAGTGGTTAAGACGCTGAACTGCAGGCTGTGGAAGGTCAGTAGTTCAGCAGTTCAAGACCCAGGTGCCGCAAGATGGAGTGAGCTCCCATCTCTAGTTCCAGCTCCTGCCAACCTAGCAGTTCGAAAGCAAGAAATTGCAAGTAGATAAATAGGTACCACTTCGGTGGGAAGGTAACAGCGTTCCGTGCACCTTGGGTGTTTAGTCATGCCGGCCACATGACCACGGAAACGTCTTCGGACAGCGCTGGCTCTTCGGCTTGGAAACGGAGATGAGCACCGCAACCCTAGAGTCGGATTCGACTGGCTTTCGAGCAAGGGAACCTTTACCTTTACCTTTAACCCACTGTTATATCTCCAGGGACATTGGATGAAAGTGGGATATATATATGAATGATGTAAATCACAATTTATGCGACGAGGGGATCCACAAGGACTCATGGGGGAGGGGAATGTCCTTCCTGACCATCTCCCATTTGCTCAGTTTTCCTATTTTTCTCCATTTCAGATCTGTTACCCTTCACCTCCACTCTGTTTGTCCTGCCTTCCCAATTCTTCTCCCCCAATTTATGTCTTTGAATCTCAAAATGAGATTGCTGAGTGTTTCCTAAGTAATCCAGAATGACTGCTGAGATCTTGCAAGTTAATCTCATGATATCTCAGCTATTTTAAACTTGTTTTGTCCCCCTCCCATTTAACCCCCCACCCTGCAATGTCTAGTATAGCTCTAGATGGCTCCATTGTATGGAATTTTAAATTTGGGATGGGGGGAGCATTCATGTGAATTAGCTATATGGTAGAGAAATTCCCTCCCAGACACAGCTTTTTGCCTTTCCTGCTCATTGCAACTACAATACCAAATTTGGGTTCTCTTGTTTGTTTGTTTTATTCTACTTATATCCCACCCTACCCCACAAGCGGGCTCAGGGCGGCTCACAACAAGAGAAAAATAAATCGTAAATTCATTAAGAAACATAAAATAATCTGTCTAGATAAAATTACTTAAAAACAATCGCTAATGGCAGCTTCTTTTTTCCAGAATCAGTATCGTTAAGGAAGGATGAGAAGTCTTACTCTCCATTTAAGTGTACATAGAAATGACTATAAATATTGGCATTTGTGTTGATTCAGTCCAAATAACTTTGTCTGCCATGCATGTGCTGGTGGCAGGGAGTGTTTCTGAGTTAACAAGGTTAAGCTCTCTGTTGAACACCATTCAGTAATGCTTGCAAATGGCTTAAAGCCCAATCCTTTGTATATTTACTCACTATAAATCCACTGTTTTCAATAGTACTTGCCTCTAAATAAGCATACGTAAGATTGTAGTATTAGTCTTATGTAAGCCTGAATATTGACAGTATTATATTGAAAAAACCATCATGAACAAGGTCAATAATTCAATAATCCAGGAGAATGACTAACAATTTGAGTTTTTTAAAAAAAATTAAATAAATGAGACTATATATTATCTTGGCCTGTCCTGACTAGCGCCATAATGGAGAGGGAAAGCTGTCCTTGTTACTGCCACCCTGTACAATTTTTTTTGTTGCATGATACCAGCTCAGTTGGGCCTTTCCTCCCCTTAACTTGTCCCTTCCCTTCAACTATGGCTATTACTTTTTGTTACTGCAGGATACCTATGTCCAGTTGAGGCACTTCCCTTCTTTTGTCCATAAAAATCTAACATTGTAAAAAATCAGTTTATAAGCTGAATGCATTGTAGGAGAATATACATCTGGTGGTGGTGGGAAGTGCTCTCAAGTAACATCCAATTGATAGTGACCCCGTAGGATTTTCAAGGCAAGAGATATTCAGAGGTGGTTTGCCATTGCCTGCCTCTGCTTTGTGACCTGGAGTTTCTTGGTGCTCTTCCATCCAAATACTAACCACGGCTGATACTGCTTAGCTTCTGAGATCTGACGAGATTGGACTAGCCTGGGCTGTCCAGGGCAGGGAGAATGTACCTCTAGTCATTAGTATAGTATATACCTCCCGGGGGGTAGATTCCATAACCATTGACCAAACATACCAATTAGTTGAGATCTGCTTAGCTAATTACGTTCAAATCTCATTTCTGCTGTCTAGTATTACTACAGTATAAAAGACATCAGCATTGGTGGACAGTGTGCTTGCAATGGACATGCTGATGTCTGTGATTCAAAAAGTGACCAGAGCCCATTCAGGTAAGGAAACTTGCCATACAATCTAAAGAATTGTGCTTTCAAAACTACTGGTTTGTGGCTGTAAAAATAATAACAATTTACTAGTTTTTTGGCATGTTACTATTTCTGAGTTGGAAAACAATCACTGTGTTGAAGAGGGAATATTTTGTAATATTTAAATAATGCCTATCTTTTTTGATACTATATATGTTTTTCTTTTAAAAATGTGTACATTGAAAACTACTGTGCAACTGTTCAAATGGTGCATAATAACAGTCTTTTTTCCCTTTCCCCCAACAATGTTTATTTATTTTATTCATTTATAAAATGTATATCCTGCCTGTCTAACATGATCAGGGCCACCAAGGTGGCTAACAGATTAGAACTATAAATGCTAAAAACACATCTTAAAAACCATTAAAAGCAAGTAAAACTCATCATTAAAACACTGAAAAGGAAGCTAAAATATGCATGCAGTACAGACAAGGCAGGAAGGTAGGATCACTGAGAGAATACCAGCTGAAACACAGAAGTCTTCACTCACTGGCAAAAGACAGCAACAGAAGGGAACAAGTGAGTTCTATCAGGAGGGAGTTCCAGAGTTTGGTGCTGTGAACAAGAAGGCCTTTTCCAGGGGTACCATCCACCTAATCTCAGAAAGCAAGGACACCTGAAGCAGGACCTCAGAAGATAATTGTAGTGGTTGGGCAGGTTTATAAGAGGCAGTCCTTCAGGTATGCTGTTCCCAAGCCATATAGAGCTTTAAAGGTCAACACCAGCAGCTTGAATTGTGCCCAGAAACAGATTGCTAGAAGGGCCAAGACTAGAATATCATGCCTACAGCGCACTCCAGTCAACATCCTATCAGCAGCATTCTGTACCGTTTGAAGTTTCCAAACACTTTTCAAAGGCAGCCCTACACAGAGTGCACTGCACCCCATTGGTCAGATCTTTCTTGCCCAGGAAAAGTCACAGCTGGCCAACTAGCTGAAGCTGGCAAAAGGCACTTGTAGCCACATGGCAGGACCCACTGGAGCTGAGTGGTGTCGGAGTGGCTCCAGTGTCCAGACCAAAAGAAAACATGGCCTGGGTGGGGGCAGGGCCTATGCCAGCAGCTGCACAACAATAAATGGTGGTGAGGAGCCCACAGGAAAGGGGGAAAGTGTAGTGCAGAAGGTGCAGTTGACAGCTGGGACAGGGTAGGTGGCAGGAGAGCAGAAGTAGCAAGCCAGGACCAAGCACGGAAGGAAGCCACAGGCTGGAGACAGAAGCACTGGTAGGGTGGGAGACAGCCGGAGCTCAGGAGCAGGAGATCTTTAGAGGGCCAGTGTGATGGACAGAAACCTGGAAGGCTGCAGAGACAGTGCCATTTCAGGCCCTAGGTACAGGAATGGACAGACAGGTGTGGAGCAACAACCCTCGGGCTGAGGCTGGTGCAACAGGCTTGGGTGAGGTAACACCCAAAGGTCTGTGGGGCTGTAGAGTGGGTTTAAGCTGGTGTCATGATTGAGCTGGCTGATGGTAATAACAACTATTGTGCTACACGGTGAACCTGAGGAGAATCCCTAAGGGACTTGACCTATAGTTCTGGGTCAGGTACCCAGTCTGAGGCCCCAGTAAATGTGACAGCACTCCTGGTCACAGCTGGCCCCTGGTGTTGAGACAGGAAGCCTAGGTCTCGATTTAGTCCAGGTGGATGCATTATCTTGAGCTTCATTATCAATTGCAATTCAGCAGTCCTTCTTCCTAATCTCCCTTTGAAATTCCATTGTAAGAGAACAGCAGCTCTTAGATCAGCAACTAAATGTCCTGGAAAGTTAAAATGTTCCCCCATTCGTTTTTGAATGTTGTGGTTTCTAATGTCAGACTTTTGTACCTTTATTATTTGTCGTAAGGACTGGCCTGATTATTATTGCTGCAGATGGGGGATTATTGGTTTATTTTCTGTGGTTGTTTCTTGCTGCTATGATTTCTTTTTGCTTTTGGGGGAGTATGTTTTAGTCTTTGTTTTATCAATCTGTGTTGTTGTTAAGTGTTTGGTTATCTTTGTGTTGAAAGGTAGGATATAAATATTTTGTTAAGTAAATAAAAGAAGTTTTCTGCTCCTGTGCTGGAAAAATGCGTGAAGCTGCATTAATATTTATAGAAGAACATTCTAGTCAAGTGTAATGTTGAAGAAATACTGGTGCATGCATGGGTTGGTAAAAACACTGTGTTTTGGGAACAGTGAAAAGAAAATGGAAAAAAAGAATCAAATAAATAAGAATTGCTTAAATATCCAGGTATCAATGTGTATGTCAGCACAACACTTGTGGGGAAACCTGTGACCACTGCTGTGCTGGATATAACCAGAGACAATGGCAACCTGCAACAGCCACCAGCACAAATCAGTGTGAATGTAAGTATATAAAAAGGTTCTAGCTTAACAGTTATGGGGTGTGGTTCATAGTGGATGAAAGAGAAGAGTAAATAAAGTGAATGTTATATGCTTGTTTAACACATAATTCTGAAAGCCTGGATAGAAAAGTACAAAAAGTAAACAAACCCTGTGTTGAAATACTCCATCTGTGCTTTCAGGGTCACATGTTATCCCTGTGAATTTTAGCTACTTGATCCTAATATAATGACACCTCTTTTCTGGTCTGCTCATCTGATTAGTTAAACAAAAAAGGCTCCTAAATAATTTCTCCCATTGAATCCAAAACAGAATTACAGTACAACTAATAAGATGACAGTTAATTTGTGCAATCCCTAAATTAAATGAGTGTATAAATTCAATGCAAGTGCATAGGACAGAATATACGTTTATTTATGGCTTAATTTGTGTCAAAGTAAACCAGGTCTCTAACTTGGAGGTTGTTTAAACAACTTATGGTCCTATCACATGTAAAGTTTTCTTTTTGCACAATCTGATTCGCTTTGGGTGTGTATGTATTAAGCTGTATTTGCTTCGAGAAACATAAATTTATTAATAATATGCAAACTGGCTAAGCCTTCAGAATAGATCAAGTCCTCCGGAGACTGGTTTAAGACAAAACAAGACAAGGCACAACCAGTGAGGACCAGGCACTGGATCTTCTGTTGGCTGAAGGTGCTGTTTATATAGCCATTACATTATATATGATCATTGTTTTACAGAATATTTTACAGAATCAATATGATGTGTCCCTCCTACCAGGAACCATCAGAGAAGAAGGGGGAAATATCTGCTTCTGTTATTCTAACTCTTGACCACTGTAGAGACCTTTAAGCCCTCCACTGCTGAAAGCCGCTGGCAGGTTTGGTATTTCTTGTAGTGGTCCATGTGCCTGCCCTCTCTTATTAGTTTTGTTGTAATATAGAACAGTGTCAAGGACTGCTGCAGGAGAGAAAACAGGCATTTGGGACCAGATAAACTTCATGAGTGCTTCTTAGGTAGCTTCCCTGTGTGCTTGGGAAGTACTAAGATTGACTGAGTTCAGACTAGCAGTTTGCCCCAGTAGGGATCCGGGCCAGTGATGATTCAATCTCGGAGCAAATTGAGTGTTCACACAGGCACATCTGCCTGGCGTCCCCCACTCGTAGCCAACCCGTGCTGTTGCGCTTCACTGCCGGATCAAAAAGATACCTCATAAAACTGGTAGCAAATCCATAAGCCCGCGTGTGTCACGCATTTCTCCACTTCTGGGAAGTCTGAACGTGCAGCTGAAAAGCCGGGAGCAATCCACATTGGGCAGCAGCGGTATGATTAGCCATGCTCCGCTGTACTGCCCAATGCGGTGCCAGCACTGCAGGGTCCTCCCCCAATCAGCAAAATGTGCTTATGCTCTTATGTGCATGAGCGCATAAGCGCTCATGCACACATACACCCATACACCCACAGCCAAATTAATGGGGAAACGCCGAATACAGCGCGCCTCCAGGGCAGCAGTCTGAACGCTTCTGCCCGGCTCTGCCCCATATCTTCCGGCAGCAGCCCGGGCTGTGTGACTGGGAAAACCTGGTACAGTTTATTCCGGGGCTTTTTTGCCACGCCTGGCTACCGGAGCAAACTCCCAGTCTGAACTCAGCCATTGTTTAGGTCATTTTATTTGTGAATATGCCGATTTTTAAAACTGTATTGCATGTTCGCTAGAAATTTGCACTGATATAATGAAATCTAACCTACCATTTCTCCCAGCCTGCAACTGTCACGGGCATGCCAGTGATTGCTATTACAGTCCTGAGGTTGAACAGCGTAAAGAGAGCTTGAGTCTCTCTGGGCAGTATCAAGGTGGAGGAGTTTGCATCGACTGCCAGGTAAAATACACTTCTGTTCTTACAGGCTGTATCTAAATAAGAATTGTGAGTTAGATAAGTAACTGTTTATGATGGATAGTTTCAAGTTTTACCCAAGAAGAATATAAAATGGCTGCACCAGTCAACAGAGATAAAAAATGAGGCCAAGGCCGATGGTGCAAAATTGGGTAAAATATATTTTATTACTGAGTTAAAGTTTCCAAAAAATTCCCTACGCGTTTCACCAACAGGCTTCATCAGGGGAATCTGTAATAGATAACATATATACAATTATATCACTGAATTTACAGGAATAATTGTGTAGTTAAGATTATATATATATCTGTATTATATATATACAAGGGGAAACCCGCAAGAAACTTGCGGGGAGGGGGCATTTCCCCATCTTTTCTTCCCTGTCCCCCCTTCTCTGCCAAAGTTCCCTCCTGTCATTCTGCACCCACCCCTTTTCTATCAATCTTCCCTCACCTCCCCGTCTCACCCTTTCTATGTTAGCTTTCCTTCCTAGCCCCTTCTCTAGGAATTCTTTCTCACCCCCTTTCTCCACTCACCTCTTGTATGTCTCACCCCTCTCTTACCCCAGCCCTTCTGAAAGACCCGGCCCCATTACTCCAAGGCTGTCTTGCTGGCCGAGGGGAAGCCGGTCACTGAGTGGAGGAATCATGAGTTCCGACTGCGCAAGCGCAGACAACTCAGGTTTTTTATTTGGGGGGGGTTAACCCCCCCGTGTTTTTTTTTAACTTTTTGCATTTTTCTGCAACCCTGGAGAGTACTCCAAGTGTGCAGAAAAATCTCTTTAGCCTCCAGGTCCCCTTGTTCTGCAGAAATAAGTATCCACACGCAGAGGGACCCTTCACTATTAGATATATAGATATATACATACACACACACACATAATATAATATATATATATATATATATTATACTATATTATATATATTATATTATATTATATTATATTATATTATATTATATTATATTATAACTCAAAATCCAGATGATAAATATCAACCACATACAAATCCACTGGAGCTTATTCTGTCCTTCAGTTTCCATTAGGAAAAGGAACTCGCTGTAAACAGAAGAGATAAAAACCTAGTCTTTTTCCATAAAAAGATTAAAATTGATCTGCATGCATCTACTCTATTGGAATACTGTTGAACTAAGAGTATTCCAAGAGCTCTGAGAATAAATAAGGAACCTGGACTTTTTCAGAATGATAAGGAATTTGTTAAAAATGGTGCTTAATTTAAACAAATGTTCATTGGAATGTATGATCCTCATCATTCAAAATATCTAACCACACTGTTACCAAGCTACAGTCAACCATTGATAATAAAATATCTGAGTTATGAGGAGAACAACCTGAAAGAAATTTAGATCAGAAACTGGAACAACTAGATAACGAACTATAGGTTTTAAAGGATGAATTAATTTTTAAAATTTCAATGGGATAAAATGGATTATGAATACAACAGAATTTATCCATGGATGTTTAAAAGATTGCATAACTCTACAAGGAAGGTATCCTTTGCTGACTCTTCAGATCCTCCATATGAACAATATAGTTAGTGCCGTAGAGTGTAACAATATTACTGGAGATGAGGACAATAGTTCCAGCAAATCCACCTCTTCAGCTTCATTTTTTGTTTGAGGATGCACAACCCCAGGCCATATGGAGTATACTATTGACCAAAAGAAAAAAATAACATCAAGAAAAGACACATTACCAACCGAAGTTGAGATGGAGACATTAGTTTACAACTTACGTGATCGAACTCTTATAGAACAAGTACTACAGGTCCTTATGTTCTGACTTCATCTTATGAACCAGTGATCTCAAGGTTGGACATTTTCAAAAATATCAGAACCTTGAGATTTAAAAAATTAAAAAAATAAAATAATCCCTACTATATCACACTTTATATCTCCTGGACCCATCCCTCCAGCTATACAAGTATTTGAGGAAAGACTAATGAGAGATTTAGAAAAACTGGAATGTAATTTAAAATCTGGATGGGTAAATTTGAATAACCAAGAGAGGCTGGCATTATATTTGCAAATTAAAGGCAGAGGCTGGCATTATGTTTGCAAATTAAAGGCATAGCAATGGGATCCTGAATGGCCTCAGAAGTTGCCAATTTAGACCTGCCATAGGCACGAATGCCAGGCATGTTTAAAGGGCGTTATCAGACAACAACATCTGGGAAGCCCTGCCAGCTGTCGGCAACCTGTTCTGCTCCGCTGCAGAAGCGGAGTAAAAAGTCACCGGGAAAAATCCGGTAGTAAACAGGTTGTGACAGGCCACAGATGGACTTTCCTGTGTCTGATCACTCCAGTGTGCTCTCATAGTGTCGGGATGGTCTGATCAGGCCATCCTGACTCCGTGCTGTTGTTTTCCCCCCTTCACAGTATGCACATCATTGCAAACGCCATAGGGAGCCCTCACTATGGAGATGCGATTCATCAATTCCTTGTTTAAGCACATCGGAAACAACTGGCAACCCCCCCGACTCACCTGTGGTTGCGTCTGATCATGCAGTGGCGGGCTGGGCCTGCAGCTTCCAAGGACTGTGTGATCGCACAACTGTGGGTCAAATTCCTCTGAAGGAAATAGCCTCGCTTCCCCCCTCGAGTTTTTTCTGGCGTGTGTGACCACGACCTATGTATGTGCAATTTTGAAGATGAGTTTATTTAGTCTGCTAATAATTCTTTCCATAGTGGTATCATTAAATGATGTTGATATCTAGATGTCTTTTTATTATGGAAAGGTGACCGCAGAAGTTTGTTGGAATTTCATTTTTGGCTAAATGTACAAGATAAAAATATTAATTTTGATCTCCATGTGGATGACAAAAAAAATTAACTTTTTAGATGTCATGGTCATAAAGGAACAGGATATAATTTATACAAATCTTTCTAAAAATCAACAGATAAAAATTCCCTTTTGAGATATAACAGTCATCACCCTAAACATATGAGGAATAGTTTACCATTCAGCCAGTTCTTATGGCTTAGAAGAAATTGCTCAAATATTTATGACTTCAAAAGGAAACCTTTCACTCTTAAGCACAATTTAGCTAGTAGGAGTTATCCAAATTGCATACTGCAGTCTGCTTATCAAAAGGTCTTGTCTTCAGCTAGAAAGAAATTACTCAAAACTAGGGGAAAACTGCTTGTGATTGGGTTATACACAGTTTTTCTTATAATAATATAAATGTGGGTCTAAAAAAGAGCATCTGTAAATATTGATATTTATTAGAGAATATTATTTTATGTGAAAAAGCACCTATGATTGCTTTTAGGAGAACTAAGAATCTGAGGAAACATCTAGTCCCTAGTAAAACCCAAAAATGTGTTAGTCAAGAAACAGTTCTACCTGGCACTAATCCATCTCAGGGTCATTTTGCTTGTGGAAATTGTAATTGAAATTTAGATTAGGCACAGAAAAAGTCTTTTGTAATTTTGAACCAAAACCGGTTGGGTGCTGGACAGCTTTATCTTATCTCTCCTGTTCACAGGGGTTTCTTTTCTTCATGCAATCTCAAGAATAGAATAAGCTCTGGTGGTTTTGTATGTGATTGACATCTTATGACCTGGATTTTTACTTTTGATATAATATTTATTTACCTAATTTTAATTATGCCATTATTTATGTAAACTCAATGGTGTAATTGTATATATTATATAATACAGATTCCCCTGACAAAGTCTTAGGATGTATTCAAAATGTAGCAGGGTAAATAAACAAGAGCCAGTAAATAAACAAGAGCCAATGTGTTTGCTTAAAAAGAAAAATTACTTTACGAAACGAAAAGGCGAAAAAGGGGTGGAACTTTGGAGCAAAAATAGCAAACACTGTCTTAAGTTTCTAGACACTACATACTGACAGTTACAAGTTAAAACTGATAATGGCTGTCTTCTTTCTTCTCCTCCTCCTCAGACAAAGAGTAATAAAGCATGCAAATAGGTGAATGCAAGTCCAAAGCATCCCTTCTAATCAATCCATTGACAGCCAATAGAGGGGTTACAGGTCATTTGATTTTACTAAGCCCGCCTACAGAAAAGTCTATTTCTATTGATTAAAAAGCAAGCTATGTAATATCCTGCTTACAAGCAACATGCAATTTAACTCTGTAATTTCTGGAAGTGTTGTGAACTTGAAAACTCCAACACAAAGCCGGTTGGCGATATGCATAGGGGGTTTTTTTTGGAAATTTTAACTGAATAATAAAAAATATGTTTACCTGATTTTATACCATCAGCCTTGGCCTCCTGTAAGTTTGCTACTATAATACTGAGAGGGCTGGAGAAAGGGAAAACAAATAATCAAGCCATACATTCTACTGAAATAAACCTGTTTCTTGGCTGTTCTCTGAAGAAAATTTTGGCCTAATTTTCACTGACTTAGAACTTTATTTTGGTCTCTGAAAGCAAAGCCTAACATACATTCTTTAAGAATGCAGTTCTATAAATGTCTGATGTATGAAAATCCATTTGAAAAGTCATAACAGGTTTTTCTGTGCAATGCATATCCATTAAACAATAAGCTGACAGCCCCTTTGCAAGGAATACTAAAATGTTCCCTATTCTATCTTATTTTTCTGTCAAATCATTACAAGCTTTCTGAAAATAACCTTCAGAGTTTTTTCTAAGTTTTTACCTGTCCCAGAGGGCTCAGATCTCTTATCCCGATATGTAAAAAAATATGTTGGATTCTGTCAGCTTTTCTGCTGGTGAAAATGGGAGGAGGGGGTCCCTTCAGACTACCCAAAGGGCTATGCTGGCGATCATGGGATGCATGGACCAAAGTCATGTGGGACAGGTGCTGTGATAAGGAGGAAAATTGGAGGAGATGAGTGAAAAAACTGGCTGGTTCCAACCTAGTGAAAGACTAAACTGTAATTTTAAGCCACTAGAAGAAATAGAATAAACAGTGCTTTAAATAACAGGAAAATGTCAGGATGATTAAGGTATAGTATTGTAATGACTACAGTATAGCATTCCCCATTAATGCGTGTGAAATTTGGACAGTGAAGAAAGCTGCTAGGAATGCTGCCGGAAAGAAAGTTGATTAATTTGAAATGAGATGTTGGATGAGAGTTTTATGGATACCAGGACCGCCAAAAACACCAATAAGTGTGTTCTAGATAAAATAAAGTCTAAACTTTCCCTGGAAGCTAAAATGACCAAACTGAGGCTATTGTACTTTGGTCACATTACAAGAAGACAAGGGTCACCGGAAAAGATGGTAATGGTAGGAAAAGTTGAAGGCAGTAGGAAAAGAGGAAAACCCAACATGAAATGGATTGATTTGATCAAGGAAGCCATTGCCCTCAGTTTGCAAGACCTGAGCAAGGATGTTAATGATAGGAGGACAATATTAATTCATAGGGTCACCATCAGTTGGAAGCGACTTCATGGCACTTCACATGCACACATTGTAATGGCTGCATTAAGTAGCTTTTATTTAAAGGAATCCTAAACAGGTCTGCTTAGAAGTAAGTCCCAAGAGATGCTTTCAATGCAATACTTTTTCTTTTGAGCTCTGATTACGATACATTATTTATTTGTGCAAAGTCTGTTTTAAGTATTATTTTAGAAAGAGACCCTAGATGAGAAAATGCCTGGTAAGAGGGACAATTACAAGAATATTTTTGTGTATTTCATAAGATTCAAAGGACACTTGGGATATAGCATTTTGCAATCGCCGGCACCTTGAATTAAAGCACATAAACATATCCAGACAGATTTGAAGGACAGTTACAGGCAGTATGGCTGTGATCATGATCTCTTTTGGGGGACAGTTTGCTCTATTGGAAACACCCGCACTTTAATGAGAATACATAGGAAGCAGAGTGCCGAAAAGGGGATCAGTGACGGATGATGCACCAGTTTCCTTCTTGCAGTTCTGAGGTTTTCTCCTCTCCAGCTCCAATGGCTTGCCCTCAGTCATATTGCTGGGTGTCTCTGGAAGGTCTCATCAGGCCTCAGAATGGGGAAGGGAAGGGAGTTTCGCCTCCTTATTCCTCCTTTCCACAGTTCTTGCCACAGTTCCACCACAGTTCTTTCCACACCAGAGCTGCACCCTCCTCTCCTGCCCTCCTACTGGGCTGCTGGATGGCTCCTCCCCTCAGCTGCCTATTGGCTATGCCAGGAGTTTGGCTGGGGTAGGCTGCCAGGCCTCAGTTCCAACCCTGCTTTTTCCCATCCCTCCCAAGCTGCTGTTGGGCTTACTTGCCTTTGTGCAGGACTTTCTGGCCCCAGCTTGGCTTCTGCTCTGGCTTGTCTTTGTGCAGGTCTATCTGACCTGCCCTGGCTTCTGTCCTGTCTGTGGAGGCTGCTGTCTTTTCTGGGTCACTCCACAATCAGGCCCTAGTTAGTTCTTCTGCCTGCACCTGGAGCTGTGTTGCCAGGTAAGGACCCTAGTTGTCAATCAAGAGGCTATCAAGCTTTCTGTCAGCAGGCGTGGGGCTGCTGGGAACTGCGTCTGCCACAGCAGCAGTGGAGGGTCTTGGTCCCGAGACTGGCAGCGTCTCTAGATAACATGGTTTTCAAAGACAGCTCACAGCAATATGATCTAATACAGACCCAGTGCATGATCCAGCTCCTCTCCTGTTATGTAGGTCTGTGCCCAGGAGTGGGGCTTCTGATATGGGTTTCCTCTCATGACTATAGAGAGATAGATGTACACACAGTTCTGCATACAAGAGGCAGGGCTGTTTCAACATGTTTTGTCACCCCAGCCCCATCTACCTCTTGACCTGTTAGTTCATGAATATTTCACCTATGAATTCATGAATATGTAGTCTACAGTTTGCTGAGAAAGCAAGTCACAATTATCTTCAGGTCATTGGTATGGGGGTGAGATAGCAGTTTTGCCCAAGATCATGTTATGGGTTCACAGGCAACACAAATTATGGATAATATTTTTCCTAAATCGCACACAGTCAGCATGATCAGCAAGGTCTCACAATTTTAGCCAACAGCTCAAAAGTTCAAAATTTATTCAAATTGTTTTTGAACCAAGGACACCTTGAGAGCTTGGAAACACTAGGAGCTTTACAAGACCATTTATTCAAAATTAAAT
Organism: Gekko gecko; assembly: GCA_029375565.1. Taxonomy (NCBI): domain Eukaryota; kingdom Metazoa; phylum Chordata; class Lepidosauria; order Squamata; family Gekkonidae; genus Gekko; species Gekko gecko. The sequence continues at coordinate 63,027,020 of JAPDNY010000009.1, forward strand.
TTCACCTGTTTTCATATTCAAGAAAGGGCCCTGACAAGAGGAAATGCATTGAGTATTTGCACTTGATAGTAGATTCTAAGACCAAAAAGTCTGTGGAAAAGAAAAGATGTTGAAGAAATTCCCATAAAGTCATGATATTTATGAAAGGGAGGCAGATCCATATTAAGTCAGCTAAGAAATCAAGACATATGGAGAATTGAAGGGGAGGGTCAGAGAATGCCTAGGACATGGTTATGGGGCACTTCATACAGCAGGTCAGGATCCGACCAGAATAGGAAATCTAATGTGTAAGTGACCTTGAGTTCCTGGATGAAAGAACAGGAAGCTAAAAATTATAAATAAATAAAATGCCTCTAGATGGCAGGTGGCCTTCTACTTAAGATCCGGAAATCAGAGGAAATGTGCAGAATAACTGTCATGTATTTCTTATCCATGTGTTAAATGAAAACTAGGTTATGTGTGATATGTAGATGGATATAGTTTTTTAAACAACTTTTTCAAAGAGAAAGAAGGATTCTCTTTGTTTTTCATTTGTTATTTCTATTTAGAGCTTCCTCTTTGTGTCTTGCCTATGAAAGGACTTGTTAGCTAATCTTCCTGGAACATAAAAGAGGAAAAGTGACTGGAATCTAAGAAACGCTGTCCAGGCAAATGATGATGATTGTTCATAATCTGATGTTGTGGAAATTAGATTGGGTAAAACTGCTTAGCCATGAAATTTAATTATAGGTTTTCCCAACAGGAGAGGCAGATGAATTGTAGTTCTTTCCCCATTTTTATCATAGAAATACATCGGGAATTGTATGCATGGATGAAATAATGGAAATTGGGACATGGTGTATAGCAGAGGGCCGGATCTGACATAAATGTCACTTTGTCAGGCTGGGCCATGTGTGCCATAAAATGTAATGCCAGGTATCAGAGATATAAACTGTACAGAGGAGAGCAGCTGGTGAGCTCCGAGTTGGTGTATCCTCACTGCAAGGCCACATGGGGTGGGAGGGGGTGTAGAGGAAAACTCATATGGGTGGACTGGAGAGCCAGCAGTGCAGCACTGGGCAGACGCTCCCACACTACTTGACTGCTGCAGATGAGATTGTTTGGCCATGCTGAAGCCACAATCGGGGTGGGTCCACCCACTTCCCTCCCCGAGCAGTCTTCTGTTCCTTCCCTTGCACCAGTTGCTTGCAGGCCACATAAGAGCTCTGGACAGGCCAGTTCTGTTCCTGGGCCTTATGTTTGACACTCCTGGTGTACAGCAATAGTATGATTTGTCATTTTTTAAAGACTTTGGCTTGGATGCAACAATACACAAGCAGAAAGGTAAACAGGCTTAGGGCAGTTTCACTTTTGCAAGGTCTTGTGCAACACCTAGTGCTTTCCTCTTCATATATTATAGTGTCCAGAAGTTGGTTGTGCAAGGTTTTGTGCAAGTGGAAATGCAACAAGTTTGACTTTGTGAAAGCCACTATCATGGTCTTTTTCTTGTGTTTTTACTTGTACAAGACCTCTAGCGCAAGCAGGAATTTTGTGCTGGATCCAGCTCAGTGTGTGTCCTGCAGTAAATCACTGGGACACACATTTTATTTTCTTGCAATCAATCTTTTTAAAAAATGATCTATAGATAGGGTTGCCAGATCCCCTTTTCCCACAGGTAGGGGGATGGGGTGGGACATTCCAAGAGTGGGAAGTGATGTGCCCCCCCAATCCCCCCCAAACAGTAACTTCACACGCGACATGCCTGCATCACCTGGAAGTGATGTTGTTGTGGGTACTGGCTCTGCTGAGGCTGACTGCTCCTCCGATGAGGAAGAGGCATGGAGCAACCCAGCCTCCTCTGGAGTCAGACCAGAAGAGGAACTCTTAACAGCCCCTGAGGGAGAAGAGGCCCCAGCAGCTGCACAGGAAGTGCAGCCAGAGGGAAAGACTGATCCAGAGCCTGGCCCAGCACCCCCAAGTGAAGACACCCTGAGGCCAGAATCCCCACCTAGTTCTCCTGAGTGTCGCAGACGCAGGTCACGCCAGCGGCTGAATGTGCAAGAGCGAAGGAAGAGTGCCATATGGCAGCTCTTGCAAAGGCAATGTGAGCGGCTGTGAGTCTTGGCAGATTGACTCCCAGGAAAGGGAGGATCTGGTCATAAACACCCCCACTCACCTGCCTCAGTACTGAAGCAATGGTATGTGCTTGGACCTGATCCTGGCTGCTATCCTCTGCTCCTTACTCCTAGCTCCTGCAACCTTTGGCTGATTTCCCAGCTTTCTGACCTTCGGCTCTGACTAGATTTTGGACTATGTATCCAGTTTCCAGTGCATGGTATTTGTGGTGACTGGCTGACCCAGCCCAGACATCAGGGGCGATGCTCTGGATTTTGGACAAAACTTAATGGTAAAATCAGCATCAAACCATAGAATTTTGCCCGAAATTCAGAGTGTCACCCCCTGACATCACCAATATAACTTCTGGGTCATGCAGGCATGTCACGTGTGATGTCACTGTTTGGGGGGATTACTGCCCTCCTGCCAGCCAGCTGGCCAGTGGTGGGCAGGAGCCTACAAAATCGGAGATCCCCCCCACCCCCACCAGTCAAATGGCAACCATATCTATAGATGATCTCAAAGGTTAAAATATCTCTGCTGTCCAAATAAGTTGGTTTTATGCTTTTTATTTTTTAAAAATACTTCTTTTGGGCATTTCCCTCTTTTTGTTTTGCAACCTAGGGGAGTTGTTTAACTGTTTTCAGCATATTGTCCTCATGCAAATGCAGAGAGAGAAAAATGTTCTTTTATTATGTGTACTAAATATAAGGTGGCCAGGAATGAATCTTTTAGTAGAATAAGTATTTTATATAAGATTTTATTTTACCAATAGGACCAGCTAATATTTGTTGCTGGCACTCTGTCCCTATGTAAATTTCTTATTATTACATGGAAATAGTTTAGGGACAGAAGCCAGAAATTTATTTTTAAATTGGTTTAAGCATTTCACTATATATTGATTATTTTATATGTTTTATGGTAATGTAATATAGTCCAAGATGACAGTTTTGCAGTATAAGCAAATTTTATGCATTGCACATCTGCCATATTTGCTTTGCAGTAGTGACGTAGTTTTAAAATTGCTGTATTCACTTTCCTGCCTGGCTGTACTAACAACTGTATATCTCTAGTTACATTTTAATCTCACTTTAACCTGCCTAGCACAACACAGCTGGTGTAAATTGTGAGAGATGTTCGAAGGGCTATTATCGTCCTTATGGTGTTCCGGTGACAGCGCCAAATGGATGTATACGTAGGTTACTTTCTTTTCAATTTTTTTATTTGATTTTTTCTTTATTTCAAAGGAGGGAAAAATCTGAAGTTCATTTCCGAAGATGTTACTATATGTAGTGAATATAGTTATAGTTTGTGGGCTTAGAAGGGTATAATTCTGCTTAGGATGCCATTGTTGGTGATTGTTTGATTCAAAATTAGTACACACATAGCAGAAAATATAAGGTTGCTGCTGTCTGGCTTCAAATATCTGCTTAGCAAGCAAATGGCTGACAAGAACAGCTGCTTTTACTGCTGCACCACTGCTAGGAAAAACTGCACCTGCCAGTGTATCCCTGTGCACAGGCACCAGATCCAAGGAACTGAGAATGGAATGGAGTAAGCAGAGTGGATCTTGGCCACCCTCACTTTCGTGTGGCAGTTCCTGCAACCTCTGAAAAGTAATTTGTGAGGGGGCCCCTTAGTAATGTTGAGGGATATAGGGAGGAATTGGTGAACATCACTCTCCCCTCTTGTACCACAGCCCTGATCAGAATTGTCCTCTTGCAGCTGCTTTTTAGTATTAAAAACTTGTCAAGACATCAGACAGTGGATCTCCTCAGTAAACTGAGGTTTAACTCCAGAGTACAAGCTGACAAACAAAATCAACCTCAAAAAGGTAGCAGCTTGCCATGAGCCTAGGAGACAGAGATGTCAATCATGTAAACAAGCTTACCTTCTAGCAGAGAGTTACTAGTCATTTGTTTAGCATAAGCTATTGTCAGAAGGAAGACTGTATATTAGCATGGTTAACTCACAGAGCACTAAAAAGATCTGAAATAACATTCCATTTCCAAATTACAGACTTATGTATAATGGAAATTGTTGTAGTTACAATACTAATCTTCAGGAAATAAATTGTGTAGAGGAAAGATTTTATGCTGCTGTTATTTTATTTAGCTTGCAGTTGTAATCCAGAACATTCTAATGGCTGTGAGGAAGGATCAGGTCACTGTTATTGTAAACCGAATTATCAGGGCAAGCACTGTGACCAGTGTGCTGAAGGATACCATCGTTTTCCTTTCTGTGACCGTGAGTACCAGGTTGCGTTCACAAGGGCAATTTGATCCGTTCCCCTTGCTTTTCCATTATGGAGTTAAAGTGCATGACCAGACAGCAACATCTGTTTGTCGTGCCCCAGTTGTCTGAGTTCAATTCCCCCCTCCCCTTGCCCTGTTTTTTTTTGATACCTGATAAAGTCCGGTCCTGTTGGTCTGAGCCGCTTCAAAAATGGATTACCTGTCGTCTAGTCACTTTGTTGTGCAGCCAAGCCATCAGCCGTCACTGAGCTCTTGCTTTCCGGCCGCCATTCCCCCCTCCAGTTAGCAAGGATCTCATGACTGTATATACACACCTCCCCCCCCCCGGGGACTGCTCAAAATCTTGTTTTCTTTTGAAAAACTCTCAAAGAAAGACACCCCTGTTCTGCAGCTTTTTAATATTATTTGGGGAAGGGGTAAACAGAAAAGATTAGAGGGAGGACGGCAGTGGACTCCTTTTCCCAGCAGCCTCTTCACCGCTTGTGCGATTGCTCTGTGGACTTAATTTAAAAAGAAAATGGCCGACAGCCCCATGAACTCTATATTCCAGCATGCTGAGTGCTTCTGGGCATGCTCCTAAGGGCAAACTTCAAAAAAACGGTCGACGGGCTGACTTCCTGTTTTCTGCTGTCTGGTCATGCAAGGAGGGGTAAAACAGCATTGAAGCGGGTGAGTTTGGTCAGGATTCTCTGCCACAAAATAACCTGGCTTAATTTGAGGTGAGGCAACAGTGGATTAAACTACTCGTCTGATCGGACTCCCAGTGTATCAAACACATCTTTGCATTTGTGTCTTCTGTTTTATTGAATATGTACCTTCATCAATTCATTCTAATTATGATGCACTAAACTATCAGTAAATACTATTATCACAAGTAAGACAAGTAAGTAAATAGTCTGAATTCTGTCATGCATTTTGAATTAGAGCAGCAGTCATTCCTGAAATCTGAGATAAAGTTGGATTTCACAATTGATATCTGTGGTTATCTCTCCATGATTGGTTGAATGGGTGGGAAATCAGAATTCTGCAAGTTATATTTTTAAACGTCCTCTGAATGAGAGTGTAGGTGTGCTTTCTAGGGGTGTGCACCAAGAAAACATTTTGTTATAACTTTAGATCCAGACTTGGGGGAAGGGGATTTTAACCATGATAGCTTATTTTTGGGAAAGGCATTTCCAGTTTGAGATTCAAATCTGTGTGGTTTCGGAGTTTGGGACCATTATTCTCAATGGGGAATGTATATGAGGGTTTAGGGCAGTTCATAAAGATAATGTGATCAACATACACAGAACATACTCATCCCTCTAATCTAAAGACACACCAAGTTTGAAGTGAAGTGGATGAACAGGGTCAGTTTTACAGACCCCTCGAAGTAGATGCCTCTTGGCGCCACAGATTCAGTTCTTTCTAATAGTTCCTAAAATGGTGGTCAAGAAACCCGAGTAGGAATGCTCTCTGGCTAGCCATGGCATTAAAAAAAATCTTCATTTTCCTCGTTTTACAGTGACTGACTGACAGTAAAAATTTCTTACCTTTCCACTGAAAATTGTGCATTTGCCATCCTTCCTTGTTGTGGCCTGTTTTGTTTTCTTTCACAAAGTAAAAGTGGTTGCCTTTGCAGACCCCCCCATCCCTTTCTGCCATTATGGGGATGAACTAAAATGACAGGAGTGCCTACTGGGAATAATGGGAGAGGCTTAAAGGCCCATGTGCTATCATGAGAGCTAGGAATGGCAATGACTTGCATGAGCTCTATTGAAATACATTGCAGCATGCAAAAGTTGCCATGAAGATAACATATGTCAAGAAACCTGCCCTAGGCTTGGAATGACAGTCCCTGAGCACAGATAGGTTGCTCTAGACCTAGAGTGAAAGTCCCCAGAGTGGAAAGACAGTCCCTGACAATAAAATGAAAGTGTTATGGGATGGGAATGACAGCCCCCATAGTGGAATGACGGTCTCTGGGTCTAGATAAACTGCACTGGAATGACAGCTCCCAGAGTGGAATGGTGGCCCCTGGCATTAGAATCAGTGCTCTGGGACAGGAATGACAGGCCCCACAGAAGAATGACAGTCTGTGGACCCAGATAAACTGCTTTGGGACTGGGATGGTAGCCCCCAGAATGGAATGGTGGTACATGTGAGTGGAATCTGTAGTGTGAGACTAGAATGATAGTCCCCAGAATGGAATGATAGTCCCTGAGACTGGAATCAGTGCTCTGGGGATGGAATGACAGCCCAAGGACTGGAATCAGTAGTCTGGGATTAGAATGACAGCTTTCAGAGTGGAAGTGTACTAGGACTGGGATGACAGAACACTTCTGCTATCCTCAGGGGCCATTATTCAACTTTTGAGACCGTCATCCCAGTCCTTGGATACTTATGATGCCTTGGGGACTGTCATTCTTGGATACTTATGATACCTTGGGGACTGTCATTCTAGTCCTAGAACGGATTGTCTGGGCCGAGAGACCATCATTCCACTTCGGGGGCTGTTGTTCTATGCACAGGGCAGATCTCTCTATATCTGTTTTGCATTTTTGTTGCAAGTCAGTTGGCATTCCTGGCTCCCATTATGTTCGATGGGCCTTTGGACAGCTCCCATTGCTGTCAGTGGGCATTCTTGTCATTTGTTTTTAGTACAACCCACCCCAGTATCTATTTACCGAGTCTCCTAAGAACAAAAGGACTCTACCCCACCACACACACACAAAGGAGGGAGGAAGTGCTCTTTGTTTCTCCATTATGGGGATTCAATTGGAAGGGAAAAATGCCATTGCTCGAGTAGTGAGTAGAATCAAGGAAAAACATGAGCACTTATTATACCTGGTGAGCAGCTCCTAAACTCTAGAACAACATGGATTCTTCAGGGAGAGTAGTTTTGTTTCACTAAGAATCCTGGAATCCTAATACTGTTCTGGAAAAACACAGTAATGATCTGAAACAGTGATTTCTATGTGTATCTCCAGATTGGGTATTTAATTGTGCACACCCCAGTGCTTCCCCCTTCTCCCATTGCTTTTTGTTGCCATTTTAATACTGTAGAATATTTCTGTTTTGATATCATATGTCATCTAATGATAGAATATGACCCTGATAGAATAAAGATACATCATTCTAGTTTCTCAGTTTCTGCATTTGTAAAATCGGATATCCTGATGAGGACATTTCAATAACCTACAATTGTGGGAAGGCAGGTTAGGAGAGGGTCTCTAGCTGTGGCAGAAGCCTTGTGCCAGAAGGAGTGAAGGGGGCTGAGGTAGGTGTATTTAAATGAGGGAAAGCAAGGAGGATGTGAGCCTGGAAGGGAAATCTGGGAAAGAAGGGGGAGGGGGTAAGGCGCATAAGGTGATGGTGAACCAGGAGACCAGGAGGACCGGGGCGTGGGGGGGGGGGGAGTAAAGAAAAAGAAAATGAATGGAGGACAAGTGGGGCTGCCAGAGTATGAAGGGAAGACACTTTGTGGTGTCTACCTACTTTAATATATAAGAAAACACATCTGATCTGTGATGTAACCTTCTAATGTTTTTTTTTTCACTTAAAAGGGACTTCTGTTTATCCTGCTGCTACTCCAAGTCCTAAAGATCCTTCAGCAGGTCATATACTTGGTAAGTCCCCTTTTTTAGGTTGTTTGTAGTTTATCATTTAATTACAGTCATAGACACAGTCCTGAGAAAACCAGATACTCTGAAGATATGTTTCTTTCTGAGATTTGGTTACCTTTCTGTGTTTGTTTGGGGATTTCCAAGCTTGGTGAACTTATATGTAACCTTTTTGTATTAGAACATGTCCCATTGCTCTGCTTTAATGTTTGTAATCTGTCACCTAGTGCTTCTTTCATATTGCTTTCAATGCTAAGGGCTAAATTATACAATATATATGTTTACTAGTTGTCTCCAGGTTCACCAATTTGATCAGTCATGCATCAGCTCCAAGAATGTTGTTTTAAAAGCCTGAGAAGCTAATTTTGCTAACAACATGTGGCATGGGTGGAGGAGGGGGCTCCTACTAGCCCCAGCCTTTTTCCTGAGTCAAAAGTACCTCTGGTGGGAAGTCATTGGCGCCAATAACTTCCCACTGGGAGTTCTTGAAGCTAAGGAAAAAGTCGGGGGAGGGCAGGAGCCCCCTCCTCCACCCATCCTGCCCATTGTCAGCAAAATCAGCTTCTCAGCCTTTTAAAGCAGTAAACTGGAGCTGACGTGTGACTCTGATTAACTAAAGTGCCACTGGACTGAAATTTAATTCTCACATCTGTTAATGCTTTTATTATCTGTATGTTAATTTGCTGCTATCCACAGCTCTTAACAACTGCTTTAATCGAATCTTAGCTATACTTATTGCTCAGTTTCTTATGCATCTTGACTCTAACTAGCCTTTCTTGGCAACTACCCCCCCCCCGGCTAAATCTATATGTAAGGCTTAATGAAGTCCGTTTCAATGTATCTGAAGACGTGTACATGCACACGAACCTGTTTTATGTATTGGCATTTGCGTTATTTGTGAGCCATCCTGAGCCTGTTTGCGGGGAGGGTGGGTGGGCTATAAATCGAAATAATAAATAAATAAATAAATAAAATATCTAGAATTAAACTTTGTTGGTCTTAAAGGTGCCACTGGACTCAAACTTTGTTCTGTTACTTCAGACCAAAATGGCTACCCACCCAAATCTAACACAGCATTAGCTATAACACAAACAAATACTAATTGAGGAAAGAAACTATTCCTGATAGAGCAGAACAAACATCTCCAATTCCATAATTTGAGACTGGACTTTTTATATTCAGACAAGTGATTCAGGAAAGACCAAAAAGCTGAGGCACATGAGGGAGGAACTTCATAAAAACAGATTATTTCAAACATTAGACTATTTTTACCCATGGGAGCTTTAATACAAACTGCTTCTAGCCTATTTGGAATACAGAAAAAGAGAAATAAACTCACATATAAGCTTGCCCTAAATGCCATTGCAATAGATGGACAAGCATTGTAATCCCAAGTGCACTTACTTGAAAGTAAATCCAATTGAATTCAGCAGTGCGTGAATCTGTGCCTTCTGCCCCCCCCCCCAAGAGTTCATCCATCACAAGGCTCCTCCAAAAACCAAGGGCTTCTTTACTGCCTAGAAATGAAAACCTTAAATCTGTCACTGGAAATTACTTGCATTTCCCTTAGCAATAGAGTTGCTTAAGCTTTCTTCTTTAACACTGCACAGACAGCACTAGTCCCCTCTCTCTTTTAATTTGGGTGAGGGTTCCTTTTGCTTGCTTGTGCAGTAATACTGCTGTGTCCTTCTTCCTTTTGTACACAACGATGGCTGCAAACCAGGATTGTTTTGGCTCACATTGTCAGTGCAAGTGATGCAATTTTGCTTTTAGATGCCAAATTCAAATGCTGTACAAAAGTCATCCTACATTTTCAAATCTGCAGTAACGTAAAACTCAAGACTATTAAACTCTTCCTTTCAATTTCTACTGACCAGGTTGTTGGTGCTATGGCTCCGGCGTATTAGACAGCAGTGATTGTGACAGAAGAACAGGACAATGCAGATGCCGTGTTGGGTTTCAGGGGATTGCCTGTGATCGCTGTGCAGTGGGGTATTTCCATTACCCTTTCTGTCAAAGTAAGCAGTCTTTCCATTTAGAGACAACAGCAGTCTTGGAGACTTTGTGGAAAACCCATTGGAAACAAGGCTTGCCTTTTTAACAGGAGCTAGAGAAGCAGGATCTGAATGCATCCTTCTGCATAGATTGGATCATGCCATGAAAATATATTGAGAATAAGCACTTCCAAATTGTTGAGCTCTATGGTACAATTCTCTAAATTATAATTGAGGGGGCATATTACACTACAGTTAAAATAAGCGCCTGCCTGTTTGGCTGAATCACCTCTCCAAATCACCTCTTTGCAAATGCAGAAAAAGCAGAGAAAAAGCCACCCTGAGCCCGCTTATGGGACAGAGCAGGGTATAAGTTGAATAAATTGTTGTTGTTGTTGTTGTTGTTATTATTGCAACCTAGCATCCTACCCTCTTTTGCAGTCAGTAATGCTGTGTTTGGAGGGCTGTGTTTTCTGGACATTGGAGATGTTTTAGAGATTCCACTGTGTTCACCTGTAGTGTAGTGTATCAGGGAGCTGTTATGTTCATTGCTTCCTTCCTTCCTTCCTTATGATGATGTCACTGCCCATATATTAGCAGAAAGAGGGTTGATTGAGTGCTATCTGAAGTCTTTCTGTTCCTGGGGCATAGAGATGTTGATACATCCAAAATGATGGATTAATTTTTCATGGTATGGTACGCTAAGTAGATAGACCTTCATGATTACAGTAGTCCTCAAAATTTTTAATCAGTTTACGAAGCCCTGCTACTGATCTGGACATTAGCACTGCATTGACTGCATATAAAAGAAATGGAATTTTGCATTTGGATAAATATGGGAGGTGGAAATCATTCCACAAAAGGCAAGGTCTGAGATAGTTAATATATAAATTGAACAACGGGGTACAAGAATGCATCCCTGTTTAATGCCTTTGACTAAGGAGAGTACCCTAGATAACTGGTGCAGCTCCCCATACCTGACCCGGGCAGTTGGACAGCTGTATAGGTGCTGTATTAGATAAAGGAGATGAGATTCAATGCCATACTTCTCCAGCTTTCTCCATAATCAGGGCCTAGATATTGTATCAAATGCTAATGTAAGAGCCATAAAGGTAACTGCCAATATACCTTCTCCAGAGCTCTATTTATATCTACTAGGTATTGGAGTGTATGACAGTATCAATTGTACTTGCTTCTTTCCTCAAGCCAGCCTGCTCATTCCCAAGAATATTATTTTCCTCGACCAAGGATGTACGCTTTCCAAAGAGCATTGCAGCATATAGTTTTCCTATGGTAGACAACAAGCTTATTGGACAATAATTTGTTGGATCCATTGAGTCCCCCTTTTATAAATTGGGACAATTATCATGCTACGCCAAGCTTTGGGTATATTTTCTGTCTTATTTATATTTGTAAAAACTAAGGCCAGAATCTGTGCCCACCAGTTTGGGTCAATTTTAAATAGTTCTGCTGGTATTGGGTCAGGGCTGGGTGCTTTCCCCTTTTTTTGTTGCTTAATCAAGGTCTTGATTTCACTGACCAATACCAGGGGGTATGGTACTCTAGAAGGTTGTAGCATGTAGTATGGAAACTGTTTTAACTGGAACAGGTAATAGCCATCTCATTTAGGAGTTTTATAATGCCTATCTGTGAACTGCAGTCATAATTTATATTGATATAGTTAGGACTACTCTTTCAATTTAAGCTTTAAGTTTTGTTGTAATAGCTTTCATACCACTGTCCCCATCTTTGTATACATTTTGTTGTTGTTTTGCAATCTTTTTTCAATGTTTAGATTTCGTGTCAATTTCTGAAGATCAAAATTTAAGCCAATCCAGTTTGGGCTGCCTGTTCTCCAGCAGTGTGACTTGATTCCTGTCAAGTGAAAATTTCCTATATCCTACCTAGCTTATGAGTATAGTTTATGGTTTTCATTAAATCATGTGCATGTTTTCCAGGTTTATAAAAGGCTCCAGCAATATACTAGTTCAGTCTCTTTTGCTGATGATTCAATCCAGCATTTTGCCACAATGTCCAGAATTCTTTTCTGAAATCACAACTAGTGGTGGATCAACTTTCACCACTCACTTACACACAGTGCTATTTTGTGTGTGCGTGTGACTATCCATCCCTGTTCCTTTAAAATGTAGTATGCTGAATTTTGTTCAGAGATTGTAACTATGTACAGACAAGGCAGATGTCACTACAAACTTGAGAAAAGCCCCAGGTTTGCACCAATGCTCCCTCTAAGCCATGGAGTCTTGTGAGCAAAAATTCTACTTTGTGAGCTACTGGCATTAAAATTGTGAGCAAGCGATTTGGCTACTGCATAAATTAGTTCGCTCTGGAGCCATTCTTCCTGAGCTAAGACAAAAATCTGTGAGCCGGAGGCTAAAAAACTGTGAGCTAGCTCACACTGACTCAGCTTAGAGGGAACACTGGTTTGCCCTGAAAACTGTGTGGGCTGAAAAAATACATTAGGAGTCACCCCCCCCCATTACCACCTATACTTTTAAGAAATGGCTGTTGTGGGGGTTGCTAGGCAACCATAATAGCATTGCCACCCTTCAAGCTTTTGTTTTTGTCAGTAAAAGGCAGGAGGATAGGGCAGGGCCCTTTCGAGGGTTGTTCCAGCCTTTGCTGAGGACTCATCAAGCCAGGCTTTGCAGTAACCACTGGGTGACTTGCTACCACTTGACATGCATGACATAGGCTGCGTTCAGACGGCCAGTCAATCGCGCCATGAGCCCTCCTAAAATTTTATCCCGATTTTTTTAATCCAGCCTAGCACGACCAGACGCCCCCCCATGAAATAGCCTCACCGTGCGTTGTTCCCACCGTGATTTGTCTACACGGCATCCACCGAGGATTTTTTTTTAAAAAAGTTTTGTACATTCGCATAGGCAAGGCTGCGCCTCCTTGGAGAACTGAGGCGATCGCGGAGGGTTTTCAGCAAAGTCCCGGTCCTCCCCCTTGCCATCATGATCAATGGAGGGACTATTTTGCAAGTTAGAACAGTCCTTCCCCCCCTCCATCTCCCTTCGCGGTAACGTCTTGTCCCTAAAAGAAATAAGCATGAATATTACATTCCTCGTAGCGCTTATCGCTGAATGCGTTTCCTCGTTAAAGCGCACATGGGGTTTCAATTTTTTAAAAATCGTGCCCCCGTCGGCTCGGTCTGACGTCAGACCAAGCCGACGGGAGCATCGCGTGCTAATGGAGTGACCAGACGGAAGAAAGTCTGCAGTTGTTGCGCGGGTAAGCGAAAACCCTACATTGAAACTGCTACTTTTAAAATCAGGATTGGAGGCGCAGCAGAACGGGATGCTTATGGGACCGGAATATTTCGCAGATGTTTCTGTCTGGTCGTGCATTTTTGATCCGCAAGGGAGTCGTTCCTATGGCAGATCAAAAGATCCGTCTGAACACACCCTAAGGCTGCAATCACACACACTAAATAATCCACTTTCAATCCACTTTCAGTGCACTTTCAAAATGGATTTTGCCAGTTCACACAGTAAAATCCAGTTGGAAAGTGCATTGAAAGTGGATTTAATGTGTGTGATTTTAGCCTTAGTGTCAGAAAAGATGCCTTTGATGTTTCTCACTGAATCCATTGTTTTATGTTCCCTACCCTGCTTTGCGCTTGCGTAGCTATGCAGGCAGAAACGTGGGAGCTTCTTCCCTGCCGCTTTTCCTTATCACGGTGGCCTTGAATGTAGGCTTTGGACTATTCTTGTTTAGCTGAGAATTTTCCAGTCCTGGGAAGGCAAGGGGAGGGGGGAGTAGTCTCCCGCTCATGAAGTATTTCTCCCGCCGGGAGTTCCCGCGCGAGTGCTCAAGTTTTATTCGCTAGGCGCTTTATTGCATCACACTATAAGTTAGCTTGCTCTGCTTTGCCCCCCATTCCTGACAATGACCTCCTACTGTGGGTTTTAGCAAGATAATCCTAATAAAACCTTTCTTTGTGCAAGAATGACTGGATCTACTTGATTTTAAACCTGACAGAAATTGTCAGGAATCACCATCATTCCCTCACCATCAGCTTCCGCCGTCTACCACGATGAGCGGAGCGGGGAAGGGAGCCACGGGCACAGCCCCGTTGATTACTACTTCGGGAGCCTCCGGCGCAGCTCCAGCGATCACTACTGCGGGAGCCACGGGCGCCGTTCCAGTGACTACGGCGTCAGGAGCCACGGTTCCCGTCACTACTGTGGCAGCTCCAGTGGTTACTATCCCGACCACCACCGTTGTTCCGGTGACTACAACTACAGTTTTGGCAGCACCGGCAGTCTACTCAGCAGCCGGGTTGGCTACCCCACCATCGATTGGCACAATTGGAGCCGCGTACACACTCCCGATCTACAGCCCGGCCGGGCCTATACAAAGTCAGGGAGGTGCGGTTCCACGAACCTATGTGCCAGGAGTCCCAACACCCTGGGATAAAGGGGTGACTTATCGCAGATCACGCGATTGGACTAAGAACTTGTTGGACACTACCCAGACCACCTGGACTATGCCGGGAAGCCAGAGCCGGGACAGTCTTTTGGATCCCAGAGGTAGTTTTGGTCTTCCCCAAGGGCGGGTGTCTCGGGGATCCCCAGAACGGGGTCCAGCCAAGATACTGATGCCCGCATGGACTCTATTCAAGAGGATACCCGACGGCTGGTAAGGGATATGAGCAAACTAATGCAGTCCCTACCCCAGATGATGGACCAAGCCATTCGGGCCCATCCGCTGACACAACCTAGACCGGCACCAGCCGCTGCACCACCGTTGATACCGGGACGGCCACCTCCTGCTCCTCCGGGCCCGGGCCAACCAGTACCACCGGGTCCAGGGCCGGGCCAGCCAGCTCCCCCAGGGCCGGGGCCGGGCCAGCCAGCACCAGCCCCACCTCCATTGGTCGTCCCAGCGCCAGGACCTGGGCCAGGGCAACCAGGACCTATCCAGCCGCCAGTTTTACCTCCGCCTCAACCCCCTGCTCCAGCACCCCTCATGCAGCCGGTCCCAGTACCGATCATGGCGCCGGCCCCCCCGGTAATCCGCCCCAAGGACATGCTTGAGATCACATTTGATGGAGATCCAGAGACTGTGTCCTTTTTCATTTTGCAAGTTGGAAAATTTGTGCAAAGATGGGGCTATGTATTCCCAGACGAAGAACAACAGGTGGAGTTTATCGCATCCAGGTTCCGGGGGAGTGCGACTAGCTGGTATGTAGCCCTTCATGATCTGGAGGCAGCGGAGTTGGGGAATGTAGATGACTTCATGTGGGCCTTGAGAAATCGTTTTGAGGATCCGGGGGCGGCCGAAAAAGCTGAAGCCTTCCTCCGCACATTCAGACAAGGCAAACTCTCAGTGCGGGAGTACTCACGGGAGTTTCAAAGGCATGTCGTGAAAATTCGAGACTGGACAGATGCGGTCTTGGCCCAACAATATCGAATGGGACTAGCCGTAGACGTCCGCAATAATGTCCTCAGCTCTCAGCAACCCCGCACCCTCCAGGGTTGGATGGAGGAAGCCGAGAAGGCCGAAAGTCGCTTACGCATGATGAAACTGGATCTATCTTTGGGTAACAACCGTCCAAGTACTGCGGCAGGCCAGGCCAGACCCAAACCAATGTCCACCCCAAGTGGAATGAGGGATCAGCGTATGCGACAGGGGCTCTGCCTGCGGTGTGGGGAGAAAGGGCATTTCGCTGCAGCCTGCCCGAGAGGGGATCCCAATAGAGCCCCACCACAAGAAGAGCCCAGAAGGTGGACAACCCCTACCCCGAGGAAAGGTACAGCAAAACCATGCAACACGCGGGCTCTTTTTGCTAGCCCCGACCAAGCGGATGCCTTGATGCTAGAGGAGGAGAGCGAGATGCAGGGAAATGAAATGGTCCTGTTTGTGAATGGCGCTACACAGCAGGACCCAGCACCTGAGGCGCCTAAACTGGTGAGCAATTACCCCTCTCTCTTCTTTGTGACTGTTCTGGTGATGAATCCCGCAATGATGACCCACATTCGGGTTCGGGCCCTCATTGACTCAGGGTGCGGGAGGGATCTCATAAACCCGTCTATGGTTATGGGGTTGGAGGCAGCCGTGGTCCACTTGAAAGACCCAATAACTTTCACGCAGATGGATGGGTCTCCAATGAAAGAACCATGCCGATTTGAGACTGTTCCTTTAAGAATAGGCATTGGTGACCACTGGGAGCTACGCTCGTTCGTGATAGCCCCGCAAGCCCAGTTTCCCTTAGTGTTGGGTAGTCCCTGGTTACATGGACATAACCCTTACATTCTATGGGAAGAAGGGGATGTACAATTTATCTCCCCAAAATGTACGGGACACAAATGGGACCCAGGGTGGGGAAATCCCCCATGCAATGAACCTCCTCGAGCTTGTTTAGCAACGGAGGATCTTAACCGCATCCCTGAGGATTACCAGTATATAACAAGGGTTTTTGAGGAGGAGGAAGCTGATGAATTACCCCCCATCGTAACTCCGACTGTGCCATTGAGATTCTTCCGGGCCAGAAATTACCAAAAGGGAAAATTTATGCCATGAGCCCAAGTGAAAAGGAAGAACTGCGCCGTTTCATTGATAAAAATCTGGCCCGTGGATTCATTAGACCAGCATCATCTCCTTTTGCAGCACCTGTATTGTTTTGCAAAAAGAAGGATGGGGGGCTCAGACTCTGCACGGATTACCGGGGACTTAACGCAGTGTCTGCAACTAATGCCTACCCAATGCCCCTCATCAAAGACTTACTGGCAGAGGTGGCTAAAGGGAAAGTGTTTTCGAAACTGGATTTAAGAGATGCCTACTTTCGGGTTCGCATCAGAGAGGGGGATGAATACAAGACTGCATTTAATACCCCGCTGGGGCAATTTGAATACAGGGTGATGCCCTTCGGGTTACAGGGGGCACCAGGGGTCTTCATGAACTTAATCAATGAAGTGTTACACCCCTATCTATTCAAGGGGGTGGTTGTTTATTTAGATGATATCTTGGTCTATACCCCGGATCAGGAATCCCACACTAACCTTATGCGTAAAGTACTGGAAAAGCTCTTAGAGCACAAACTGTTTGTTAAACTGTCAAAATGTGAATTTCACCAAGAGTGCATTGACTTTTTGGGATACCGCATATCCTCTGCGGGGTTAGAGATGGACCCAAAAAAGGTCCAGGATGTATTAACGTGGGAGCCCCCCAAAACCAGGCGACAGCTCCAAAGTTTCCTCGGCTTCGCCAACTTTTACCGTCAATTCTTGCCACACTTTGCCCAGGTAGCCCTTCCCCTCACGGAACTGCTAAAGACTAAGGGGAAGGGATCTAAGGCTTCGGCGCCAGGGGCCCCTTTGAATTGGACCTCGCAGTGTCAGCAAGCGTTTGAACAACTAAAACGGTTGTTCACGTCTGAACCCATACTTGCACACCCTGATGAGACAAAGAAATTTGTAGTCCAAGTAGACGCATCGGACACTGCTATGGGTGGGGTGATTTTGCAAGAGAATGCTCAGAAACAGCTACAACCCCTTGCTTATGTGTCAAGAAAATTTAACGATACAGAAAGATTTTGGCCCATTTGGGATAAGGAAGCTGCGTCTGTACGTTTAGCATTGATCACATGGAGACACTGGTTAGAAGGGTCCCAAATACCTTTTGAAATCTGGACTGATCACAAAAATCTTGAGGTATTGCGAAAACCGCGGAATCTGAATGCTAAACAATTCAGGTGGGCTGAATTTTTTTCCAAATTTCAATTTACCCTTCACCATTTCCCAGGGAAAGCCAATCATCTGGCGGACGCTCTCTCCCGCCTTCCCCAACATTTTTCTAAGAGGGTCGAAGTACGGGAGTCTATGTTCACCCAGGAACAGTTAGTTGGGGCAGTTGTAACCCGGAAAGCCAAGCAAGCACAAACGAACCCCATCCAGACATTGACCTGGGAAAAACAATTTCTATCTGACATCACCCCACAAGAAACAAATGATTTACAAGCCAGAGACGATGTGAATTGTGGTCTGAATGGCTGTTGGTACAGGGGAAATAAAATGTTTGTCCCAGAAGCTACCCGATCCCAAATCTTGCAGACAGTGCATGACTCAAAAGCTGCGGGGCACTTTGGATATGTAAAGTCCTTAAGACTTCTGCAACGTAGCTTCTGGTGGCCCCGAATGAAACAGGAGTTGTCCCTCTATATACAATCCTGTCCAACATGCAATCGTTGCAAAGCCAGACCAGGTAAACCTCCAGGTCTCCTGCAGCCTCTACCCACCCCAAGCAGACCCTGGGAAGTAATCTCTATGGACTTTATTACTGATCTTCCCCCTCTAAACAGATGACGGTCATTTGGGTGGTAGTGGATTTATTCTCCAAGCAAGCTCACTTTATACCATTCCCCAGTTTGCCAACAGCCAAAGTCTTGGCCAAAGCATTCCTTCAACACATTGTCAAGTTACATATGTTACCGCTCAAGATAGTCTCCGACAGAGGGTTCCATTTGTTTCCAAGTTATGGTCTGAGTTAATGACTCTAATGGGTATTGAACGTGCTCTCAGTACTGCCTATCACCCTGAAACTGATGGGCAAACGGAGAGAGTCAACCAAACGTTGGAACAATACCTGAGATGTTTTTCTAACTATCAACAAGACAATTGGGTAGATCTACTGCCATTGGCGGAGTTTGCGTACAACAACTCATGGCACGCTTCAACAAAAATGTCACCATTCAAAGCGGCCATGGGCTATGATAGCCCCCTCTTCCCTTCTTAAAGCCTGGTGGAAATGGGGGGACAGCCTCAGCATGGTGTAAAACTTTCCGCAATTCTTGGCCCCTGATTGTTGAAACTTTGAATGAGGCCAAGGCACAGTACAAAAAACAGGCAGATAAAAAAAGGACCGGTGGATGGAAACTGCAACCGGGAGACACTGTCTATCTGTCAACTAAGAACCTAAGGCTAGCGCAGCAATCCAAGAAACTTGCTTGGAAATATATTGGTCCTTTCAAAGTATTGAGATGTGTAAATCAAGTAACTGTACAACTAGACTTGCCTAAATCTCTTAAAGCAATACATCCAATTTTCCATTACAGCCTCCTCAAACCTGCGTTACCCCCGACTAAATGGCAACCTGAGATGTCGGCTCCTCCCCCCTTTGATGGTTGGCGATGAGGAACACTACGAAATTGCTGATATTTTGGACTCTAAGATTCTTCGTGGACAACTCCTGTACCTTGTTCAATGGGTACACTTTGGGCCCCAATACAGGGAATGGGTGAAGGTCTCTGATATCAATGCACCTGATCACCTGAAAGACTTTCGCACACGATACCCTAACAAACCTGGGGGGCCCTTGTTCTCTCCTTCCTGAGTGGTGGGTGGGTGGTATTTTGGGAAGGGCAGAATGTCAGAAAAGATGCCTTTGATGTTTCTCACTGAATCCATTGTTTTATGTTCCCTACCCTGCTTTGCGCTTGCGTAGCTATGCAGGCAGAAACGTGGGAGCTTCTTCCCTGCCGCTTTTCCTTATCACGGTGGCCTTGAATGTAGGCTTTGGACTATTCTTGTTTAGCTGAGAATTTTCCAGTCCTGGGAAGGCAAGGGGAGGGGGGAGTAGTCTCCCGCTCATGAAGTATTTCTCCCGCCGGGAGTTCCCGCGCGAGTGCTCAAGTTTTATTCGCTAGGCGCTTTATTGCATCACACTATAAGTTAGCTTGCTCTGCTTTGCCCCCCATTCCTGACAATGACCTCCTACTGTGGGTTTTAGCAAGATAATCCTAATAAAACCTTTCTTTGTGCAAGAATGACTGGATCTACTTGATTTTAAACCTGACACTTAGTCTCAGTTGCTTGCTACTGTTCAACAATAGCCAGCCTATAAAAGTCAGTGTTGTGTGGTGGTTAAAGTTTCAGACTAGGATCTGGAAGACCCAGCTTTGAATTCCCACTCTCCCATGAAAGTTCATTGGGTGACCTTGGGCCAGTCACACATTCACCCTATGTCACAGGGTTCTTGTGAAGATAAAATGGAGGAGAGGAAAATGAAGTAAGCTGCTTTGGGTCCCATTGTGGAGGAAGGCAGGAGTGAATAATACATATAGCAGTGGTGGGAAGAGTAAATAAAAGGTAGGTTATTAGTTGCTGTAGATTTTCCGGGTTGTGTGGCCGTGGTCTTGGCATTGTAGGACCTAACGTTTTGCTGGTAGCTGTGACTGGCATCCTCAGAGGTATAACACAGAAAGATGGAGTACTCTCTGTGCCAAGGTGAGCAGAAAAATGGTAGGCAAGTAATTTATATCTACCTTGGAAGGTGGGGTAGGGCTGAGTCATTATCTTGTAGTAGTTCTCCAGGCTATGAACATGCTAATGGAGGAGCTTTCTTAAGGAGGTTCTTTTGTCTATAGATTGTTTCCTGAGGAGGTTTCCTGTTTCATGAGGAGATTCTTTTGTGTGTGGAATGGCTATTGAAACTCTAATCTTATCTGTAGTGCTATTGTCAGCTGTAGAGCATTTTGGGTATTTCAGGACAGGAAACCATGCCCTATTTATTTTTAAACTCTCTTCTTTCCTGAAATTGTGTTTATGTTTATGAATTTCAATGGCTTCCCTGTGTAATCTGACATGGTAATTGGGAGTGTTGTCCAGCCTTTCAGTGTCTTGGAACAAAATGCTGTGTCCTGTTTGGGTTAGGCTGTGTTCAGCCACTGCTGATTTTTCAGGTTGGCCAAGTCTGCGGTGTCTTTCATGTTCTTTTATTCTTTTCTGAATGCTATGCTGTGTGGTCCCGATGTAAACCTGTCCACAACTGCATGGTATGTGGTATACTCCTGCAGAAGTGAGGGGGTCTCTTCTGTCTTTTGCCGATCACAGCATCTGTTGTATTTTTCTAGTGGGTCTGAATACTGTTTGTAGGTTGTGTTTTTTCATAAGTTTTCCCATCTGATCAGTGATTCCTTTAATATATGGCAAAACCACTTTTCCTGCGGGAGACTGTTTTTCCTCAGTTGTTTGTTTTACCTTTGGTTTAATCATGCTTCTGATTTCATTCTTAGAGTAGCCATTTGCTTGAAGTGCATGGTTAAGATGATTTAGTTCGTCATTGAGAAAGTGTGGTTCACATATCCATCTTCATGGTCTACTAATGTTTTGATTATGCCTCTTTTTTTGCAGAGGGTGGTGATTAGAGTTTTTGTGTAAATAACGGTCTGTGTGAGTTGGTTTTCTGTAGACCTTGTGATTGAAGTTTTGCTTTGTGGATGACCATAATATCTAGAAATGGGAGTTTTCTAGATATCTGGATAGATAGGTAGGTTGATTGGTGGGATGGATAGAAGGAAGCAGAGAACAGTGAGTATATGGCATTTCCAGGAGGAGGGAAAGCGGAAACAGTGTGGGAAGGTGATACAGGGAAAGTAAGGCATCTCCTGCAAGTCCTTGCAGGTTCCCCACTGGCTAACTGGGCCTGACCCAGCTGACTCTGCACGACTCAGCCAGCGTTTTCCTGGGAAGAGGATGCTAGGGAAGGGAAAGCTGAAAACAAGGGATAGGACAGATAAAGGTAGGTTGGCTTGGTGGGTCAGAAGGAACCAGGAAAAGGTAACAAGCTATGTGGCCTTTCAGTGAAGGAAAATTGTGGGGAAGGGGAAAATGAGATGCCCACCACACATCCTTGCAGGTCCCTGGTTGTTTGATCCTAATTCAGAATCCACCCATTGGCCTTGATTTCACTTTCTCAGACTTCTGCCTCCAGTTCAGTTCCCACATTCATCGCCTAAAGTGCCAGAAGTAACTAAAATAAAACCTGTTAATTCGATTTTTGTTGGCTTTGAAAAATAGATGAGTAGAATTGCCCTGACCTGGATAGCCCAGGCAGACCCAATCTTGTCAGATCTTGGAAGCTAAGCAAGGTCAACTCTGGCAAGTACTTGGATGGGAGACTTCCATGAAACACCAGAGGCAGGGGCAGGCATTATTCAGCCACCTCTCTGAATATCCTCCTGGCCCTCAGTGGGAGTCAGTCACCAGAGGTCATCGTGATTTCAAGGTACACCCACAGTCACTCACCAGAGGTCACCATGACTTCCAGGTACACATACACTCACATGCATGCACATATGCACAAACACATATGAGAAATACCAAAAAAAGAAAATAAAAATAGATTGGTAGAACTGAGTAGAATTTCTGATACTTGTTGGTTACAACTTTCTGCCTACCTGTTGAAATTGGTTAAATATACATTTGTACCACATGATTTTATTTATGTTTGAATAAATATGGAGGCCTACCACAGAGGAAAGATATGGCACTGCTCATCTGAGCTAGTCAGTTGCAGTAAAACCAAGAACGTCTTTTGCAGCACCTTGAAGAATAAGATACTTATTGTGGCATAAATTTGCATGGACTAGAGACCGCTTCATCAGATGCATGGTAAGAGCTCAGTTGATAGAGGAAAGAAAAGTAAATGGTGAAGTCAAAATGAAATGAAATGCAAGAGATGGAGCACATGATGAGTCTTATGCAAGGTTCAGTTGAGAATGATCATGTACAGCAACTATCCAAAATAGCATTAATAGGTGGTAACACCATCATCCTAAACTTAAGTTGATTTATTACTATTATTATTATTGTTGTTGTTGTTATTGTTGTTGTTGTCATTTCTATACGGCCGATAGCCAAAGCTCTCTCGGTGGTTTACAACAAATATAAAACAATAAAATATAATAGATACAAGACAATAGATATAAAACTTAAAAATTATTTTAAGATAAAATAATAAGATATTTTAAGTAAAAAACATTAAAGAACAATAGACCTGACTCAAAAAGGTCTGTTCCAAAGTGAAAGAAGAACTCCTTATTGAGTTCTAAAAATATAGTGTCCAGTTTATTAATGAATCCAGTGATCAATGTGGTAACTGCAGCCTTTATCGAGGTTCTAAGTACTACACTTAGGAATGTGAGTACAGAGTTCACAGACTAGACATGGAAAGCACCATTTTCACTATGCTGTATGACTCTGACTGTGTGCCCCTTAATGACCCACAAGGGCTTCCAAGGCAGTGGGGAGAACTCCGTCTTCATCATACAGTTACTGTGTATTGCAAATCCTGATGGCATCCTCTCTGTGTGCACAGAGAATTCTACTAATGCGTAGCAAGCAGGGCCGGCCCGAGGGTTTTTTCCGCCCTAGACAGGGCTACCCCCCGTGCGTGCCCACCAATCACAGGGTCGCCAACCTCCAGGCCGGGTCGGGAACTCTGCGCCGCGGGGCTCTTGAATGGCCCTTGGAGATGAAGGTGGAAGGGGAAAGGGGTTCGAGGCCTGGGAGCTGGCATGTCACCTGCCTGGCTGGCTCCATCCCCACCCCGCCCCCTCTTCGGGGACTCCAGAGCCTCCCCTCCCCCAGCAGGCCAGTGGCAGGGCCCCCTTCTCCCCCCCCTCGTGCCTTCTTCGCTTATGGACTTTTGGCAAAGCGGGTGCTGTTCATTCAGCGCCAGCCAAGAGCCGGGGGTGTGAGAGAGCAGCTGGAAGGGGGGGAGAGAGATGGATGGAGCTTCGAGGGGAGGTGGCTTTGGGGTTGTGGCAACGTGATGCCCCTTCTGTAACCCCCTCCCCACCACCATGGAATAAAGCGGGGGGAGGGAGGAGCCGGCTTCCCAGTTTGGTGCGCGAGGAGCGGGGAGTCTCGAGGCACCTCAAGGCAGCCAGCAGGCAGCCTTTCTCGACTTTAAGTTCCAGGCAAGGTGGTGGTGGTGGCTGCCCTCCCGGAAGTGCCACTGGGCTAGTCCTCAATGCCGCTGGTTTAATGGGGGCATCGTTTCAAAGTGGCAGGTTTAGGATGGGGGCTTGAAAGTGAGGGAGGACGGTCTGCTTAGCTGGCTCTGGGTGCCTCCTGCCCACAGCTTCGCTTCTTCCCGCGAAGCCTAGAGCTCTCGCTCAGCCGCCTCTCCTCCCCGCGCCCACACGTGTGCACGCCCTCCTTGCCCTGGCCTGGCTCGTGGCTCTGCTGTTGTGTGTGGCTGTCACAATTAGTCATGAAGTGCCCGAGCGGGGAGCGAGGGTTGGCCGGGCGGGCAGCGGGTGGGTGCCTGCATCCTGCACAGTGGCAGCAGCAGGAACAACACACAGAGAGAGACTCACACACCAAGGGACTTGCACACTTGTGGAGATGCAGGGAGGGAAGCCAGCCTAGGCCCCCACCCTGGGCTCCCCGCGTGCACCCCGCCCCGTCCTCTCGGCCTCCGCCTCCTCCTCCCTGCCGCCCTCCACAGGCACTGGAGCTGGGGGGCTTTGGGGTGGGTGGGATGGGTCCTGTTTGGTGCCCCAGGGCCGGCCTGCGCTCTAGCCGAATGCCTAGTTCACCTAGCGGGTGAGCCGGCCCTGGTAGCAATATCCAGTGGATTCCAAGAATGATCCAGAAAATCTGCCACTATTCACTTAAACCTGAAAATATAGTCCAAATTCTATCATGCAGCAGAATTTAGTGACAACTTTGATGTATCTGAAATTGAAACAATACCTGTCAGGCTGCAGTGTATTTGAAGAGGCGGTGCCATGAAAGATATTACTAGAGACACTTTATATCTCCCCCCCCGAGCAAATCTGGATAGGAACTTCCAGCTGGGTTCATGAAAAGTGTCCTAGAAAGAGGGCACTGCCCTCCCTTAACCCTGTGCTCACCTCTAAAAGCCAACTGGGCAAACTACTCCTGTAATCGCTGTTTGTGGGGATCAACATTCTCATTGGAGTTAAAATGTCAGCAATGTGCAATTAAGATAGCAATTTGGTTGCTACAAGTGTCACTGGAGGCTAATTTAGAACAGGGTGGAAATAGGAATTAGGTGTAATATCTTTGCTTTTCCTCTTTTTGCTGGCTGCTGAGTGATTCCTGTACCCTTTCTTAATCCTAGTTTCTGAAGACTGTTTATGAATAGAAGAGGAATGAAGTTGATACTGAATAACAACAACAAAGCACAAAACATTTAAAACACTGTTATGTTTGTTTTCTTTAAAAAATTAGCCAGCTGGCAGCTATATTTCAGATCCTTGAACTGCATGGAAAGCATGTCACCAACCAGTAATGGATATTTCTAGATGGCGGCAAAATAAATACCTTATTTTTGGTGATATTTAGCTAATCATCTGGCAGTTTGTTTTTGCTGAATTCAGATTGTTCAGCATTTTAAAATATGCACTGAACATTAAGAGATTATACTAATGACACAGCAAGAGTTCAAGTATATTACTCAATACCCGCCATATACATTCAGTTCTTACTGTTGAATACCATGTACAAATAGCATAAGTATTTCCCTAAAATAGTGTGTTGGTTTTTGTGGTTTCTTATCTGACTCATGTCTGGTTCTTTAGGTGTATTTTTAAAAGGCACAAAGAATCTGGTTTGGTCCCCTTTCGAATTTTTGATATTGTAAGAAGAGCATCATGAATAAATTAATGGGCAATTTTCACTGAAGGTTGCTTTCCTTTATTTCCTTGAATTTTGCTTTAGACTCTAAAGTGTATAGAAAATTGTGTTTTAAGAAACTTTGTAGTAAATAACTGTAAATATAATCATGTTTTGTTTTTTTACATGCAGGGTGTAATTGCAATGCTGTTGGATCTGTTGACAATACATGTGGCCCTCAAGGTCACTGTTTTTGCCATAGAAACTATGCTGGGCCACAGTGCAACCAGTGTGCTCTTGGTTATTACAGCTATCCCAGTTGCTTGCGTAAGTGACCAACCAATTTTCTTCTTCCACCTGGAATCAGTGTGGTATGGTGGTTAGAGTGTCAGTCTAGGGGGAGACCTGGGTTTCAATTACTTACCCAGCCATGAAGCTTATTGAATGCTCTTAAACCACTCACACTGTCTCACCCTAAACTATTTCAGAAGACTGATAAAAACAGAAGAGGTAGAGAACCATGTATACTACCCTGAGTTCACTGGAGGAAAGATGGGATAAAAAATGTAACAAATGTTCTTATGCCAAAAATGTGTTGATTTGAATTGTGTTGCATGGTAATAAAACTGTTTGACTGGCTAGATGCAGTTATTACAAATTTCCTACCTTACTTGCTGTCAGTCAGTCCAATCTGTTGTCTCATGTGGGAGGGGGCAGTACTGGAGATGGACTGAGTGCAACATGTAATTGAATTCTTACACAAAAGTTGTCTCTCTCCAAAAGTGTTCCTGCATGCTGGTTGTAACGGGTATGTTCTTGCTCATACATCACATACTATTCCCTGTGATTACATGTATTAGCAAGTTGCCACTGGCACTGCAAATGTCTTGTGATTTGGATCATAGGCAGTAGATAGGGGAAGGACCATAGCATAGTGACAAAGCCCCAGATTCTAATCCCAACAATCTGTAGC
This sequence comes from Gekko gecko, assembly GCA_029375565.1. Classification (NCBI taxonomy): domain Eukaryota; kingdom Metazoa; phylum Chordata; class Lepidosauria; order Squamata; family Gekkonidae; genus Gekko; species Gekko gecko. The sequence goes on from JAPDNY010000009.1 coordinate 63,053,333, forward strand.
TAGAGAGAAAGGCCAGAACCCTAGAAGAGCTGTTGTGTGGGACAAAAGTGATAGACCAGTAGTGACCTGGCAAAGTATGGCAGCTTTATATGTCAGTTTGGCTGGATGACTTCTTTGTGGCCAGGTATGGCTTGTTCTGTGGCAGCTTCAAAGCCAACACTGAAGAGCTGGTAGGGTAGAAGGCAGAATTTCATGTTGTGGAGATAGCAGTTGTACAGCTGCAGCCATTTCTGTGATCTGCAGCCATTTCACATTTTTATCCTTCCTACATAGAGCTCCAGGTATGAAAAGCTGCAACTCCTGGAGATGCCTTATACTGAACTAGTTCATCAAGGTCAACATTGTCTACCAGTGGCCTTCCAAGGTCTTGGGTAAAGGTCGTTCCCATCTCCTGCTACCAAATCCTTTTAATGGAGATGCCAGGGAGTGAATTTGGGACCTTCTGCATGCCTTCTGCATGCCACTGAGCCACAGCCCCCTCCTTCCATTTTATCTTCATATCAATCCTATAAGACAGGTTAGGCTGAACAAAAAGTGACTAGCACTAGCTGAGTTTCATGGCTAAGTGGAAACTGAACCCCTGTCTCCACTGTGGAAATCAAACACTCCAACCATTACACCATGCTGCTCCTCTTAGTATGGCAGCACCTCATGGAAAAAGGTGTTCTCCTTTTCCCACATTCTGCATTCCAGATAACCCCTGCTTCCTGTTGACTGAAGAAAGCAACCAAGTCAGTAGCAAAATAAAGCCCCTGATTTGCCTTCAGAATGTCTGTTTGCATTGTGAAAAATTACTAACAGCAAAATGAGAGTTTCTGCAACTTGAAGGTTGTTACAAAGGTTTACTTTTGAAAAGTGGAGAAGTCTGAACTTTGCCATTCAAACCTGAGATTGGCTGAAGCCGAACACTTTGAGCAAGTTGTTGTTTGAAGCTGAATAATCTGAATGTGTCCAATTTGCAAAAGGTCATCTTTGTGTGAACTACTTTTTCCACCAAAGCCCCAAACTATTCATTATTTGTATGGAAGCACTTTGCATAGGGCTGTTTTCTTGGTGAGAGCTTTTGTGCTCTGATTTAAGTAGTTGGGGAGATTGCTTGTACAGTGATTCATAACCCTAATCTGTCCTAGAGGAGACACATGGTATACAGCAGTCACATAGACCCACTCTTGCTGGAAAATGCCTTCAACCATTTATAAAGCAATAGTCCCATGAGTCCCACATTTATTTCAATGAGAGCTGCTCTGGAGAAGCATTCAATAATAACTTCCATCATGTAAATGCTACCGTATATTTTTAAATTGACATCTTTCGACAGCTTGTCAGTGTTCAGCCGATGGCTCCCACCATGACATGTGCGATTCAGCAACAGGGCAGTGTGAATGTCGACCAGGAATTACAGGTCAGCAGTGTGACAGATGTCTTTCAGCAGCTCACCACTTTCCTCATTGTCTAGGTAATAATCACAAGGAAATTACTCTTTTTGACAATGTTGTAGAGGAAGTTGGCAAATGTCTCTGTAAGACGCTAGATTTTGGGAGCAATCCTAAGCAGGCTGCTCAGAAATAAGTCTCATGGCATACTCCCTGGAAAGGGTTTAGGATTGCAGCCACAGACAAATTCAGGCCCTGCTGTACCTTGCAATAACTTTTTAAAAAGGTACCCTTGCTAAAGTTAGGCACTTGGGCCTGAGAATTTGTGAGTATCTTGGGCAACATGCAAGTGGTATGGTTATCAAAGTTTGATGGCAAAGCAGTGCAGAAGTAGGGCCTGGTTAAAAAAATTTGTCCAGTTGAGGGAAAATTGAAAATCAGACTACAGAAGAGCAGTGATATGGATTTCCCAAGCTGATTTCCCAAGCAAGAAAGGTTATTGATTGATGTGTAGCTGTTCCATCTGGAATTGCCTATAGTTGCAATTCCAGTGAGAAGGAATCCCGGTGGTACAGGCAACCAGTGTCTGATTTACAGGGTTCATGGATCAAACCCTGAAGTACTTGATGCTGAAAGCTTCCTGTCTGGTTTAGTGAATGGAGAATTTGGCTGATTTGAATAAGAAATGTAGTTGCAAATCCCTCTGTGGTCATGGAATTCATTCACTAGCACTGATCAAGTCAGTCTGGGCCAGAATGATCTAGTGAATGAAGTCATACTCACTGCAGTAATTGAGCAAGTCAGATTACCAGTCTCGGTCCCCTATCCGTAAAATGGGAGTAACACTGGGACTAACAAAGGTAGTAACAGGACTACTGTGAGACACTCTGCGCATAAGAAGGGTTATTTAAATGATTAATAGTAATCTACTAATTATCATCACCTATTTCACAGGTATGCTTAAAACATTTTGTATACTTAGAAGATACGCATACAAATAAATAACTTTACTCTCAAATAAGTGCATATTGTTTTTGTTTTTTAATTGTGGAAAGGTGTCGGCAGTGAGTGTGATCCTGCTGGAACTCTTGATTCTTATTCTGTAAGTATATCAGTGTGTAATTGGTTTACATAGACAGAATTCATGTTGGCTTCTTTTGGTTTGCATTGATAAAGTGAAAGTTATTATGAAAAAAAAAAGAATCTAATTACTGACGCTCAGCCCTTATTATCCAAACAGATATTCTAGATATGGGATAGCATTTGGTATCTTCCCAGACTATGGACTGCCCGCTGCCTACTTTTCCCAGATTACCTCACCCCAGTTAAGCCGCTCTTTTATGTTAGCAAGACTCCATGTTTTACCCTCAGCAGTATTGCAACATTCCCTATTGAGAAAGACTCTGCCCATGCAACGGAAGGCACCTCGAAATGGTAGCCCATGTTTTACTTCATTGTAATTTTTATGGGGAAGTGCAGGACTGTATAATCAAGCCTATTGTGTAACTTTCATGGTTTATCTGAGGCGAAGTTAGTATCCTTTTTACTATCTGACCAGTGTTTCCATATTACAAGTTTAGTTGCAAGGTACAATCAGGGAGCAAAAGTTTAGCTTTCCTATCTGATGCTTGATGGATTTTATAACTGAAATTCTCTGTAAATTTGCCATGTTGTATCTTTCTTCTTTTTTATGCCAATAAAGGTTTTGGATTGGATTGGTCATCCAATGGATATTTGCATTATTGCAGATTTGCTTAGAATATAGGCCTGAGGGCAGGGGTTTAATCCTTTCTCCTTGCCACTTAGTGGGGCATGGGCAAGTGGGCTCCAAAGGGAACCTGCTGCCAGTATATAGAAGGCATCATAACAGCAGCCTGTCCCTAGTGTTGAATCTGCCTGTAAATACCTCCTGATTTTTACAACTTGAGAGATTTTAAGGAAGTGTGTGTGTATAAGTAAACTGGAAACTCTTTGTAATGAATATTCCTCCATACTATTCTAATTTCATAGGCAAATGTGTCTGTAAGACCCCTCCCCCAACCCCACGCTGTACTTTCAGCTCATCAAGCCTGATGGCCCAGAGCAAAGACCTCCACACATTCCAGCCATGTTATGAACTTGAGATCTGAATTTGGGTTTAAGGCTCACATTTGCAGTGGAGATGCCATTTTTATTTGAGCAACTTGCTACTTCTCATCAATTTATATAACGGAAATTCTGTTATGTTATTGCTTTGTAATAGCCCTTCACTTCCTTGTTCCCATTGCCTATTAGGGCTATTGCCAGTGTCTGCAAAATGTAGAAGGTCCAGGCTGTAGCATCTGCAAACCACTATACTGGAATCTGGCTAGAGAAAACCCTGATGGATGCATAGGTAAGGCTGCATTGACATACTTCATGTTATGAACACACCAATTGTGTTTTCTTGCAGCTATTTTCAGTTTGATCCAGGTTCTCATGGTTAGCCATTATTTTTGTTCAGTCATTAGAGTATCTTGTGAAGAGGTCTGTAAGGTGCCCCTGGTAAACTAGAGAGCCAGTGTTCTGTAGTGGTTAGAGTGTCAGGCTAGGATTTGGAAGACCCAGATTTGAATCCCCATTCTGCCATGGCAGCTTGCTAGGTGACAGTCTCATCCTAGAACACTACCTCACAGGGTTGTTCTGAGCAGGAGAGGAGAACTATATAAGGTGCTTGGGAAGAAAGGTAGGCTATTAGTGAAGTAAATATATAAATTTTGAAGAGGTAGTTGCTCGTGCAGCAGTTGGATTCAGCTACTTGTATGTTGCAAAAAGTTTTGCTATATATTTTCATCAAAATAGATTTCTTGCAGTTTGGGAGATACTGTTGAATAATCCGTGATTCCTGCAATTTTAAGACTCTGATCCCTGTTAGAAATAGTGATAAATGCTTAGCCAAATTCTGCCCTCTAGTGTTTCTTGATATTAAATATATTGGAGTAATTTGGTATATTTGGAATTTCAGCAAGGCGTTTAATTTGGAGAATATGTTTTCATTTGTTCAAGATGCCTTGTTTGATATTTTGTGAACTGCTTTCTGCCTTGTTCATTGGCAGCCTTGCATTTTGAAGAAATGTAGAACATGGAAATAAGAAGTAATAACAGAAAAATAAGTGGAAGTATTTGCAGCAATGTGTGAAGTGCCTTTGAACAGTCTAATCATCTGTCTTTGTGAGAATGAATCCTAAAATGGTCTTTTCACTAATGTGCCTCCATCAATCTAGCCAAAATAATAACAACTTATATTGAACTTACATGACAGCACACTGCACTAAGGTCAGCAGAGAAAGCTCCTGAAAAAAGATTGTCTTGATTGCCAGACATGAGAAAAGAATACTTATGCAGCATGGCACAAATGTAGGCGATAGCATTTCAAGGATGAAGAATATGTTTCAGTACTTCTAAGAAGCTCCATACACAGATCTCTGGCTCATGTATTTCCTCCCTCCACCGTTTTGAACTTAATGCCCAAACTATGACCCCTTTATTCCAGTCCTGCTTTCAAGAGGGCTCTGGATTGTAAGATCAGGGGGACCTGGTTCCAGATGTTTTGTTCTTCATATGATGAGAGAGACAGAAAGGGGAGGTGATGAGATCACTCACCTTCATATGTAGAGTTTCTGTGGTGGAATATTATATGAAAAGTCATCAGGTCCCTTTGCACACCCCAGGAATGCCAGTGATACAAAAGAATTATAGAAAGGTGATCCAAGTGGCTTTATTTGCCTTTGCAGAGTGCCAGTGTGCTGCAGATGGAACTCTGAGTGGAGTTAGAGAATGTCAGCAGGTAAAAACATTCCATTTACAAATAATTGGGCTTACATATTGTTTACATTCTAGTAGAATAAATGCCTGTGAACAGGTAGCCAGGAAGTCATCCAATATTGCCAATAACCTGATCTGCTGTTCATATTTGTGCAAAAATAAGATCTATTGAATTCAGTGGAACATTCCCAGGAACTGATATATATGATGTAGCTTAAATAGCCTGCAGGTGAATTCTGCTGCTCCACAAGCTGGTCTTGGATCCAGATAACCCTCTAACATCAAAAGATGTGAAGAGAAAACTCCCATGCCAGCTTATGACCTAGAACCTGCTCTCTTTGGGCTCTCCACATATGACCATGTCTGCAAAAAGTGGCTATATTTGGGCTTCTTCCTATCCACGTACATGCCCTCCCCATAGCTATAAGCCAGTTCCCAGCTTATATCGAGAGCCTTTCTTCATGGGTGTTTAAATGCAAACTGATTGATTGATTGATTGAATTTTTACCCCACTCTCCTCACTGTAGCAGGCTCAGGGTGGCTTACAAAGGTTAAAGCACACAGATAACAGTTAAAACAAATATAAAACCTTCTAAAACAAGTTTATAATTGTTTGAAATAAGAAATATATCAAGGGAGAAGATGAAAATTTCACAATTGTTTTCTGTGCAGGTGGATGGCAGTTGTTACTGCAAACCAAATGTTTGTGGCGACTCCTGTGATACTTGTGAGGATGGTTATTACGGTCTTGAAGGGCGGAATTATTTTGGATGTCGAGGTATAACTGAGGTTTTTTATATGATAAAAGATTTCTAAAAGATAACAATCCCATCATTCTTAGGACGTAAGTCTGTTTGGCATCAGCAAGTAGTTAAGTCCCCTTTACTTGGTTTTTTAATTTGTTATGTAACTGAGGTATCTTTTTGGTAACTTTTGGATTATTGTACTTTAAAAAAACTTGTTAGCTGCCTTGAACTTTTGGAAGGTGCTTTCGTTGTGGCAGTTTTGCATGGGAGAATGCAAATGCTCTGGATCACTGCTAGTTTTCAATGTACAGACACTTCAAGGAAAAGGTCAAATATTGTCTTCCATTCATTTCCTGTAATGATACATGAAGACCGGAGGCAGGACAACCAGAACCTCTTCTGGAAACTGTTGCCTGGAGCACATACTTCACATTGCTTCATGGTGTGGCTGGACTTGTTCCACCGTTTATTTCAATATGAGCATTCATGGAAGGGGACGTGGATTTACTACAGCAGCCATTGCTATAGGAAGTTTCTGCTTCACCTATTTTAATTTTAATGGAGCTGTGCTAGAGTATTCAGGTTGCATCCTCATATGTACATCCCTTAGGAGAGACTTTGAGCTTATCTTATTTTTACAGGGTAACTTTAGAGTGATTTAGAGAAAGTACTCTCTTCCATTTCTGTCCTTACCAGAATGTAGAAGGAACCTACATTCTTTTTATAATATATAAACTTCTTCACGGTCTTTGTGCATCACACCTCTGGGGATATAGTGTGCTTGCGCCGACCCTGATTGGTATAATGGAAAGCAAAAGTGATTTTTGCGCCTGCTCCCCTGTCACGTGCTGGGCTCCACTGTGCATGACTAGGGGAGGGGCACGACTATCCCACCAGTTCTCTTCTGACTGCCGCGCTGGTAGGATCTTCTCCACCTTGGTCGGTAAAATTTCTGGCTTTAGGTCTTTTTCTCTTCTTTTTATTAGGTAGTTAGGAAAGTAATAGTAGTTAGATAGCTTTATTTGGACTTGTCTCTGTCTTTGCGGAGACCATTTTGCCCCTCCCACTGGCTTATAGCCACGCGGTGGGGTTTCTTCAACCGGTGCTTGAAGTGTGGTAGCAAGATCGACCCCTCAGATGGACACTCCCTTTGCTTCTTGTGCCTGGGGGAATTGCACCGAGTAGACTGTTGCACCCATTGTTCCAAGTTCTCCAAGCAGACCAAGAAGAATCGGGCAGCCGGACTTCGCATTGTATTACTGGAAACCGCACTTTCTCCGATGGCGTCATTGCAAGATACATCTGGTCACGCCTTGATGTCGATGCCTGCATCGGAATCGACAGCTGCTCTGTCTCCGATATTGGCTCCAGTTGACGCCGAACAATCGGTGTTCAAACACCCGATTCCGGCACAGAAGTCCGAAGCCCATACTCCTTCCAAAAAATGTAAGGAGGGCAAGGACGGTCGGCCTATCAAGCGCAAAAAGCTCAAGAAATGCTCTCTTGGCAAAACTCTGAGTCCTCACCGAACTGAGGTAGTGACCCAGCCCAGAGCCGCTTCGCTTGATTCACTTGGCCGAGAGCACAACAAGTTGTGTCTAAGTCACCTTCGCTTCGCCCCACCCAATCCACTGACTCCGATCAGGAGATGGACTTGACTCGGGTTCTGTGATCCCCCAGTGTCGAGAGCCTGCATCGAGATCAAGGAGATAATGTTGCAGTCCCTTCGCCTCGACCTACGACGCCCCTCCAGCCTCCTCCCTCCTGGGATCAGCACCAATGGCAGTATCTATATGGGGCTTACCCCTTCCCCCCGCATCCTTCCATGGAAGGAGATTGCCAGTCTTCGTCATCCCGACTCTCTCAGTATTGAGACCATACCAACTGACTGCTAAATATTTCGGCCTTCATTGGTCAGCGCTGAAAAAGTTTATGGAGCCATCGGAACTGATGCCTTCAACACCGATCCTCCTGATGTCACTTTCCGAACCTTTGGATTGTTCCAGTTCCTTCAGTTCTTCAGAGTCTGACAAGGAAAGCCCCCACAAACCTCTGGAGCCTTCCCCGCCGCAACAAGTTGTAGGTGATCTCCCAATATCTCCATCTGAGGATGTCAAGTCTTATGGGAACTTTGTCAAACGAATGGCTGACAAGCTAGCCTTGTCTACAGTCCAACCACCTCCAGTAGTCACAGACTCAGTCTTTGACATTGTCCAGATGGACACGTCGATAGCGGTTGCCCTACCCATGACTTCTGTCCTCTTACAAGCGGTCAAGGGTTCTTGGGCATATCCTTCATCCATCCCGATTTCCAGCAAGCGACTGGATTATATGTATAGAATACAGGAGATGGGAGCGGAGTTCCTTTTCATCCATCCAAAACCGAACTCTGTAGTGGTAACATCTTCCTCTAAGGGCAAGCGTAGTCACTCTGCACCTTCAGGTAAAGAAGGAAGGAAGCTTGACTCCTTCGGCAGAAGGTTTTATACCACAGGAACAATTGGAATTAAGACCTTCAACTATGCTGCCTGTATGGGGCACTATCAGTATGCCCCATGGGAACAGATGTCAAAATTTATCTGCACTCTACCGGATGATGGTAGCCACTGGCAGAGATCTCCAAACAGTTCTTCTCAACCTTATGGGGGAAAGCAAAACTTTTCATCTGCTTCTCAATCCAGGGCAAAAACCTCTAAGACTCCCAAACACGGTCTTTGACTCTGGTACTCTCTCAACGTCCTCCACCCGCCTGCCCCTTTATCTGTTGGCCTGGCGACTCGTAACATCGGATCAGTGGATCCTTTTGATAATCCAGTCAGGGTACCTCATAGAGTTTTCCCAAATCCCTACAACTGCTCGCTTCATTGTCACTCCACCCTCGGATGTGCTGTTAGAAGAGGTTCAAACTCTTCTCCAAAAGGATGCCATAGAACCAGTACCCGTAGATCAACATCATGCAGGCTTCTACTCCTGTTACTTCATGGTGCCGAAGAAGAATGGAGGCCTCTGTCCCATTATGGATCTCAGGAATTTGAATTGTTTCATCCTTTACAAGGGGTTCAGGATGACAACGTTACAAACCATCCTTCCACTCCAACATCCTGGAGCATGGATGGTAACGTTGGACCTCAAAAACACTTATTTTCACATCTCCATCCATCCTGCCCACCATATATTCCTCTGTTTTGAGGCAGGAAACAGACATTTCCGATACAAAGTCCTCCCTTTTGGTTTATCCATGGCTCCTCAAGTCTTTATGAAGGTGATGGTGGTCATAGTGGCACACCTCCGTCTGAAGGGCGTCCAAGTTTTCCCCTATATAGACTGTTGGCTTCTAGTAGCGGATTCCAGGGCATCCCTGCTCACCCATGTGATGGGAACAGTGACCATAATGTCATTGAGTTTAACATTTGTACAAATAGGGAGTTGTCCAAAAAGACTGATGCAACCACTTTTAACTTTAAAAGGGGTAACTTCTCTGGTATGAGGGGACATGTAAGGAAGAAATTGAAAAGAAAAATGGAAAAGGTCAAAACCACTGGGGAAGCTTGGAGACTATTTAAAAATACAATCCTAGACGCTCAGAAAAAATATATACCGCAGGTTAGGAAAGGCACAAATAGGTATAGAAAAAAGCCTGCATGGTTAACAAATAAAGTAATGGAAGCTGTAAAAGGTAAGAAGGATTCCTTTAAGCAGTGGAAAGCTAGTCTCAGTGAGGTTGATAAAAGGGAACACAGGCTGTGGCAATTAAAATTCAAGTCTGTAAACAGGCAAGCAAAAAGGGAATATGAGGAGCATATCGCAAAAAACATAAAGGCGAACAATAAAACTTTCTTCAAATACATTAGAAGTAGGAAACCAGTCAGAGAGGCAGTGGGGCCCTTGGATGACTGCTGAAGGATGACAGGGAAATGGCTAAGAAGCTGAACACATTTTTTGCCTCTGTCTTCACTGCGGAAGATGACAAGTGCTTGCCCACTCCAGAACCACCGATTTCGAGAGGGGGTTTGAAAGACCTGAATCAGATTGAGGTGACAAGAGAGGAAGTCCTCCGACTGATGGACAATTTAAAAACTAATAAATCACCAGGCCCGGATGGCATTCATCCCAGAGTTCTAAAAGAACTCAAATGTGAACTTGTGGATCTCCTTACATTAATATATAATCTTTCTTTAAAATCTGCCTCCATTCCTGAGGACTGGAAGGTAGCTAATGTCACTCCAATCTTTAAAAAGGGCTCCAGGGGAGATCCGGGAAATTACAGGCCAGTCAGTCTGACATCGATATCGGGTAAGTTGGTGGAAACTGTTATTAAGGAAAGAATTAGTAGGCACATTGATGAACAAAAACTATTGAGGCAGACTCAGCATGGGTTCTGTAAGGGAAGATCTTGTCTCACTAACCTGTTAGTGTTTTTTGAGGGAGTGAACAAACATGTGGACAAGGGGGACCCAATAGATATTATTTACCTTGACTTCCGGAAAGCTTTTGATGCAGTTCCTCATCAAAGGCTCCTAAGTAAGCTCAATAGTCATGGGATAAAAGGACAAGTTCTCTTGTGGATCAAAAACTGGCTTATAAATAGGAAACAGAGAGTGAGTATAAATGGGAAACTTTCTCAGTGGAGGGTGGTAAGCAGTGGGTACCACAGGGATCAGTACTCGGTCCGATGCTTTTTAACTTGTTTATTAATTATTTGGAATTGGGAGTAAGCAGTGCAGTGGCTAAATTTGCAGATGACACGAAGTTGTTCAGGGTGGTGAAAACCAGGGAGGATTGTGAGGCACTCCAAAGGGATCTGTTGAGGATGGGTAAGTGGGCGTCAACGTGGCAAATGGGGTTCAATGTGGCCAAGTGCAAAGTGATGCACATTGGAGCCAAAAATCCTAAATATAAATACACGTTGATGGGATCTGAACTGGCAGAGACTGACCAAGAGAGAGATCTTGTAGTAGATAACTCAATGAAAATGTCTAGACAGTGTGTAACTGCAATAAAGAAGGTCAACGCTATGCTGGGGATTATTAGGAAGGGAATTGAAAACAAATCAGCCAGTATCATAATGCCCCTGTATAAATCATTGGTGCGACCTCATTTGGAATACTGTGTACAGTTCAGGTCGCCACACCTCAAAAAGGATATTATAGCATTGGAAAAAGTGCAGAGAAGGGCAACTCGAATGATAAAAGGGTTGGAACATTTTCCCTATGAAGAAAGGTTAAAATGCTTGGGGCTCTTTAGCCTGGAGAAACGACGGCTGAGGGGTGACATGATCGAGGTTTATAAGATTATGCATGAGATAAAGCAGGTTGAGAAAGAAGTACTTTTCTCCCTTTCTCACAATACAAGAACTCGTGGGCACTCCATGAAATTGCTGAGCAGTCGGGTTAGAACAGATAAAAGGAAGGACTTCTTCACCCAAAGAGTGATTAACATATGGAATTCACTGCCACAGGAGGTGGTGGCAGCTACAAGCATAGACAGTTTCAAGTGGGAATTAGATAAACATATGGAGCAGAGGTCCATCAGTGGCTATTAGCCACAAGGTATAGATAGGAACTCTCAGTCTGGGGCAGGTGATGCATTCTATTCTTGGTGCTGGAGGGGGCAGCAGTGGGAGGGCTTCTAGTGTCCTGGCCCCATTGGTGGACCTCCTGATGGCACCTGGTATTTTTGGCCACTGTGTGACAGAGTGTTGGACTAGATGGGCCATTGGCTTCTCTGGCATTCTACATTGGCTTCTCTTATGTTCTTATGCTCAACTGACCTTGTCTACCTTGGAATCTCTGGGTCTTCAGGTGAACCTGTGAAAATCTATGCTTCTTCTGGCCATGGGGGTGCAATTCATAGGAGCAGTCCTGGACTCTGTTCTGTGCAAGGTCTTTTTCCCTCCTCAAAGAGCACAGGACATTCTTGTGCTAGTGGATCTCTTCCGCAGTGCAAGGAGTGCCACTGCAAAACAAATCCAACGATTGCTGGGGCTGATGGCAGCCACCACTAACATAATTGTCTTCACCAGGCTGCGCATTGTGACCACTATAACTGTGGTTTGTCCAGAAATTTCATCCACAACCCCAGTCCCTTCATCTTGTCATCCTGCCGGATGTACTGAACTCTTTGCTCTGGTGGACAGACCCTGCGAACCTCCTGGTGGGACCTCTGTTCCACTTACCCCCTTCAATGCTCACGTTGACAACAGATGCATCCCTGTGGGGTGGGGCGCACATCTCAAGGGACTCTGTGTCGGGGCTCAATGGGAACCCCATGTAGCCTATCATCACATCAATTTCCTGGAATTGCTGGCAGTGCAGTATGCACTCAGGTCTTTCCACTACCTAGTGGCCAAGCAGGTGGTTACTATCCTCACCGACAACACCACAGCCCTGTGTTTTATCAAAAGGCAGGGAGGCACGATTTCCAGGAGGCTGTGCCAACTGGCCCTGCGCATATGGGATGAGTGCCAGTCGTGGAATACTTTCTTGAGAGCCGCCCATCTTCTGGGGACTCTGAATGTACAAGCAGACTTCCTGAGCAGGGAAGTTGCATCGGGGCACGAGTGAGAACTCAACTGGAACTATCTCCAACCAATCTTCTTTCTATGGGGCCATCCAGAGATGGACGTGTTCGCAACATGCCACAACAGGAAATACCATCTGTTCTGCTCCAGAGCGGGGACTGATCCGCTATCTCTAGGAGACGGGCTTCTGGTCCCTTGGTCACACCAGTATGTGTTCCTCTTCCCTCCGATTCCTCTGATCTCCAAAGTACTTGCCAAAATAATGCAGGAGAGGCCACATTGTCTCCTGGTGACCCCATGGTGGCTCCGGCAACATTGGTTGCCCATTCTGCTCCCTCTAGCCAAGGGCTCCTTCATCCACTTTCCCTCAGCAGTGGATCTTCTCCTGGCAGGGAGGTGGCAGATACTGCATCACGACGTGCAGCGTCTCAAGCTCACAGCCTGGAAGATCCTCGTCTAGAGTTCAAAGCCAGGATAGATCATGTCCTATTGAACTGTTGGAAGCCGTCTTCACGAGCTTCCTATGCAGGGAAGTGGAAGACATTCCTTTCTGATCATACTTCATTGGGATTGCCACCCCCCCCATCGGACCTGATGGTGATCTTTGGTTTTTTGTTATCTTATTGGGACTTGGGCCTTAGCTGTGTCTCGCTGAAGGTCTATTTAGCTGCTATCTTGGCTAATCATCCACCTATTGAGGGTTGCTCCATTTTCTCCCAGCCACAGACCAAGAAGTCTCTGAAGGGCCTGACCCACCTCTTTCCTCCCTTCCATGGCCCCACGCCAGCTTGGGACCTGTCCATGGTACTGCTGTGGCTTATGGGCAGACCCTTTGAGCTGATGGCTGCTTGTAGTCTGCAGCTGTTGTCTTGGAAGACAGCGTTTTTAGTCACAGTCACCTCTGCGAGGAGAGTGAGCGAGCTGTCAGTGCTTTGTTGTGACTCTCCGTACTTGAGTTTCCATCATAATGGGGTCACGTTGGCTCCAGGTGTTTCTTTCTTGCTGAAAGTAGTTTCTGAGTTTCATGTTCGAGTGGACATTGTCCTCCCAGCATTCTTCCCGTCTCTTTCATCCGAGGAAGAACACCGGCTCCATTTGCCGGATGTCAAAAGAACTTTGCTCTTTTATTTGAATTGAACACGGCCCTTTAGAAAATCACCAGCCCTGTTTGTCTCTTATGCTTTACGCTCCCGAGGAAAGAAGCTGTCATCCCAGCGGCTATCCAAGTGGATTGTGGAAACTATTAAACTACGCTACTCATTAGCCAAGAAGCCACTCCCAGGCCTGCTAAGGGCACATTCCACCCAGGCGGTGGCTGCATTCACAGCCTTCCTGCGAGGTGCGTTGCTAGAAGATATCTGCAACGCAGTGACATGGGCCATGCCTAACACGTTTGTAAAGCACTATGCCCTAGATGTACGTCTTCATCAACGGTCTACAGTTGGATGAGTGGTGTTGTAGGTGGCGCAGATTTAGGACTTCAGCTCCCTCCTCCAGGTAGGCGTGTACTGCTTGCTAGTCTCCCAGAGGTGTGATGCACAGAGACCATGAAGAAGATAAACAGGTTGCTTACCTGTAACTGATGATCTTCGAGTGGTCATCTGTGCATTCACACCACCCGCCCTCCTTCCCCTCTGCTTTCGGTCCTTTCCTTTCTTTGGAGACTGAGGGCAGCGGTCAGAAGGTACTGGTGGGATAGTCGTGCCCCTCCTCTAGTCATGCACAGTGGAGCTCAGCATTTGACGGGGGAGCAGGCGCGAAAATCCCTTTTGCTTTCCATTATACCAATTGGGGTCGGTGCAGGTGCACTTATATCCCCAGAGGTGTAAATGCACAGATGACCACTCAAAGATCATCAGTTACAGGTAAGCAACCTGGGTTTTTTTATATTCTTGTGACTTAAAAAACTGCACTATTTTTTCTTCCCTTCTAGGATGTCAGTGTGATGTGGGAGGGTCTGTGAGTCATGTGTGCAATGATCACTCGGGTGCCTGCCAATGCAGAAGACACATTGTTGGAAAGTCCTGCAATGAGTAAGTGAACTGAGAAAGTGAAGCTGGTGTATCAGAACAGCATATTCCTTAAGATTTCTTGCTTGCTGCTCAGTAAATGATAGGTCTGCTGTCAAATCTGCTACAAGGATGTTGTCACATCTAGTTGGGGCCTGTGTTTCCAGTTACTAGATGCTGAGAACAGGCAGAAGTGAGAGCTGTTGCCTTCATGCTTTGCCTGTGACCTTCCAGAGATAGTGGGCTGGCCACTGTTGGAAAGAGAATTCTGGACTAAGTAGACCTTTTTTTTTAATGGGTAGGAGAGAAATTTAAATTAATTTTGTATTTATGAAAGGCCTGAAAAGAACTACTATTTTCCTGACTTGCATCACCTGAAGTTTGAAATTGAAGATGGAACAACTCCAAGTGGAAGAAGAATCCGTTTTGGATATGATCCTCAAGAATTCCCTGGCTTTAGCTGGAGAGGTTATGCACAGATGTCCTCTATACAAGTATGTGGCGTTGTTGCTTTTTCTTATATGTTTAACTTACTCTGTCTTCTCAAGACCATTTCACAGTATAAACATCTGCATCAGTTAAACTCTGCAGTCCTCCTTTATTTTTCGGAGGAAGTTACTTCCATATGCTGCAAAGCCTCATAGAAAATTTAGGTTATAATTTTTCAGAAAGGTCAGGACTCTGCAGTTTGGAGTTTGTTAGTTACCATCCAAAAAACCAGGTGGCTTATATAAAAAGAAACAGTGTGTTGGTGAATATTATGGCCTAATGCATAGGCTCACAAAGTTAGTCTGATGTGCTAAACAAAGGAAGTGACCATTGCAGAAAAAATTAGAGAAATTTATCACTAACTGCTATTTTAATATTTTTTTGGTGTGTGGATTCAGGTGAGTAGCCATGTTGGTCTGAAGCAGCAGAACAAAGTTTGAGTCCAGTGGCATCTTTAAGACCAAGTTTTATTCAGGGTATAAGCTGTAAGAAGTGTGCTTGGTCTTAAAGGTGCCACTGGACTCAAACCATTTTTGTGTGTGTGTGTGTGTGTTCATCATTTGGAAAGTCCATGTCCAGTGTTTTTGTGGCAACCAGGGCATGTACAGAGAAGCTGCTGGAGAATCATAGTATATAATAGATTGTCCTTACTACACTTTTCTTTCCTATTGAATTAACTTTATTTAAGAGATTAGGAATTTGGGAATGGAGAACCAATTGAATAATTTAATTAAAGGGCTCAGTTAGAGGAAGGAAAGTATTACTGTGCTTTCCACCTTGACTAATTAAAATCTCTATTTCTGTATATGTGTGTATTTCATAAGAAAAAGGAGTAACCGTGCAATCCTAAGAACACTTTCCTGGGAGTAAGGCCCACTGTGTAGACCTGAGTCATAGCCTTAGTGGACCTGCTCAGGATTGCTTTCTGAATGTTTGTTGGACAGCTGACTGGTGGGAAATGAAAAAAGGAGGCTGGCTAATGTATATAATTTAAAAATCCCAAATGAGATAGAATCAAGGAACACAAGAAACTGAATACTGAATGAAACTCTTGAAAAAATAAGGCTGGCAGATTTACAGCATTTTCTGGTACAACTAATTGCTAACACAAAATCCTCAGTATTCTTGTCTTTCAAGTGCTTATAAGTGATGTTCTATGTGAACAACTGTACTCATTTACCAAGTGGGATATTTCTCTGCAGCAGGCAAAGGAGGAGGGTGGGCAGAAGGATCAGGCAAGCAACAGGGATGAGCTGGATACCTGCAAACTGTTCCCACTGCATTGTTAAATTGGGTTCTCCATGTTGTGGCCAGCAATCCTAATGTTACGTCAATGGGGGAAATAATCTCCTTAAAATACCAAGTTAAATATATTTGAAAATCATATTAGCTTGCAACTTGACTAGTCTCTACACTAAGGCTGATTTCGCACTAGAGTTGCCTCGATGTTGTGCTGCCATTTGCCCCGATACTATTGGTCAATTTCACACCCGAAGCCACGGGGCTGCATTTGACCCATGGCTTCACCCGATTTCCTCTGCAGTTTTGTGATCCTCAAAAAACAGGATCACGAAACTGCGGGGGAAATCGGGCGAAGCTGCAGGTCAAAATGCAGCCCCATGGCTTCGGGTGTGAAATTGATCAATAGTATTGGGGCAAACAGCGGCACAACATCGAGGCAGCTCTAGTGCGAAATCAGCCTAAGTCTGTCACATGGTCGAAGTAAATACAAGCTATCTGCTTTCCCCATGGGAAATGCTTATTTCTTTGTTCAGTGGTATGAACAACTGGGCCTGGTTTTGTAATATCCCTGCGTGTATTGTTGCTTTCTTTTGTTACAACTTCATATATTTTTTGTTTACCAAAATACATGCTTTGAGGGGGAAGTTAAAACAAATCTCTGTGGTATGTAATTAAAACTGTCCACATGGACTAGGATTGCCAGGTCTAAGTTGGAAAATACCTGGAGACTTTGGGGGTGGGTCTAGGAGAGGGTGGGGTTTGGGGAGGTGAGGGTCCTCAGCATGGCACAATGCCATAGAGTCCACCCTTCAAAGCATCCATTTTCTCCAGGGGAGCTGATCTCTGTCAACTGGGGATCAGTTGTAAAAGCGGGAGATCCCTAAGCCCCACCTGGAGGCTGGCAAACCTAACACCCATGTCCATGTACTTACTTTACACAATTAGATTTTTAATAGTGTATACACCACTTGTGCAAAATAAAAAAGGGCAAGAAAAAAATGCCTGCCAAGGTTCACTTTAAAGATTAAAATCTGAAGTAAACATATATACACATCCATGGTATCCAACATCCTCATCACAGAAGACAGGAACTAAGATAACTTCAGAGATATCAGGGTATGATTTATTAATAAAGGGAAAAAAACAAAAAAACCGTCCCCTTTGTAACTACATAGGCAACCCTGGGAAGAGCATCAAGGCAATTTGGAAGAATTCATGCTGGAGATCACAATAACAGTTCTCTCAAAGACTAGCCAGGGCCAGTAGATGACTGGAAGATTCTGATACCTCTGGGGGCTTTGTGCATCCTGCATTTATATGGGCCTCAGAAAAGACCATATTCTGGGAAATGGACAGCTTACCTGAGGGAACACCAGTGTGAGGAAACTTTGGGTAACTCTAGAGCCCCTTGTCAGGGATCACTACAGAAGCCTGCAACATATAAGGGATCAGCTAAACCTTATCCACCAGGGTCAGTGTTGAAGTACCCTGGGGACTAAGGGTGCCCAACAACATTAGCTGGGCCTAGGGTTGTATCTCTGAGGTTAGAGAGGCACTCATGGGATAGTATACAACAATCACATCATGACCAAGCAACCTAGATTATCAATAATCAATAACTCCATGATATATGCGGTAGAAGTATGTCTTGGCTTTGTGTCATATAATACCATGGACAAATTTACAAATGATCTCCAGACTATTCTCAGTGGGACATACATCCAAGTTTGTCTGCTTAGGATCCAGTTGTTAAGACTTATATCCATTATGAAAATATTTGGGAAGTGTTTCCTCCTGTGATTCATCAGAACCTGCTGTAACTTTTTTTGGAATTTCTACATATGCTAAATGATTTCTAAATGTTCTCTGTCTTTGGGTGGTAGTGTTAAATAATATGCTTTCCTGTCCTCTTCTTTGCTTCTTTTTTCCCAGCCAGAGGTGGTAGTGCCTGTCACTGTGGCTTCTCCTAAGCCCTTCCACCTAGTTCTGCACTATGTCAGCTTGGTTTCAAAAAGCTCTAAAGGGAGGATCTCAGTTGCTGAGGGAAAGCATTTTGACCCTTATAACACTTGTAAGTGAATTACTTTTCTTGCTAGGTTTGCCTGTCTTCTTCCTCTTCCCTATCCAGAAAACCACTTTTTCTCTGCATACGTGTCTGCCTATTCACTGTTTGTAATTTCCCCCCCTGTAGGAATTGAGTATTTTGCTTGCATGGCTTCTAACTGTTTATCCTTCTTGGCACTTTATGGCTCTTTTTTTGTTGTTTTATTAACTTCCATTTTACAGAATGAAGTGAGGATAACTTTGAATGTGGAGAAATCAAACCTCTATTTATTTCATATTATCTTGAGGTATATTAATCCTGGAACTGCAGTAGTATCTGGCCACATAAGTACTTATCAGTCTCGGTCTCAGCAAGGTATGTAAAGTACAAACTGATGAACTTATTCACACATTGATCTAAGAGCCACACTGCTCATTATGTTGAAGATCTGTGCTTAAAAATCTGGAGCTCCGTTGAGGAAGTGGGGGACAGGGTTAACTTTCTGCCTGTGCCTTTTCCCCAATTGAAACCACTACACCCACTTCTCAGGCTGACATTCACAGGTTGGGGGAAAGACAGGCATAGAGAATGTGCCTGTCTTTTTTCCTTACTGGGACTAATAGAAGTCAGCAGTTGAGGGAGGAGATATTTTCAATAGCAAAACCATGTAAGGGAAAAGAGTTAATCTTTTCCTTCCCAGGACATCAATGGCCTCATCTATAACTTCTTTTTAAGACTTAACTATATGGTGGGGGAATCTATTCATATAGCACATAATGTAGCCCCCATGAGTCCACTAAATGTGTGATCTGTGGAGTGTGTTTACATATTTGGGGGTGCTAAAATGGTTTCAGAGGTCTTGTTCCACTTGAGGTTTTTGTGCAATTTTCAGCCTTTCATTAGAAACTTGATACTTTCAACATTCATTTTTGTCAGCCTTGAAAAGAGAGTGATGATGGTATATGCATAAACACACATGCACACATCCGGGCTGTGATCACACTGGCAGCTTGGTGCGATATGGTGCCACCTTTAATTGAACCAGTTTAAAGTGTAGTGGGACATATCAGCCACAGAGCACACCCTGCTGCGGGCTACTCACGGAGACATCCACATTATTGTGGCGCCTCATCCAACGAGCAAACTGCAATTTGTTTTTTCCAAAATCCATGTGTGCGCATAGTGCGCATACATGCACACATAAGCAATTTTTTTAAAAAGCCACCTCTGTAGTGGCAGAACAGATCTGCAGGTTCAGACTGCCAAATCCATTCTGTGCGCGCTCCCTCATTTTCAGACATCTGGCCATGCACAATGAATGTGTGGGAAAACAAAAACACCACTTCAGAGTTGGTGGCTTTTTAACCCAGCTCTGTCGTCCTCT
Source organism: Gekko gecko (assembly GCA_029375565.1). NCBI lineage: Eukaryota > Metazoa > Chordata > Lepidosauria > Squamata > Gekkonidae > Gekko > Gekko gecko. Next base: position 63,072,923 of record JAPDNY010000009.1, read on the forward strand.
GATGGGGTGAGTACACCTGGGGAATGCCTGACAGATGTGGCTGTGTGATCAGGCCCATTTAATCTGTTTGCCAAATGTGCCTGTATCGGGCCAAATTGCCACTCTGAACGCAACCCCAGAGAGGCAGCTTGTGGAACAGGGTGAAGGGAATATTGCAGCCTCCACCACAAGATTCCACCAGTCACACCGGCACTGTGCCTCACCTATGCTGCTGCCTCCCATTGCTTGCCAGTAAGGATTACACCTTCCCCCCACCCTGCAGTGACATACAGTGGTAGAGACTGGGATGTTCTCTGAACTGTACCACGTGAACTGTTACTACGCACATGAACATACATCATGCAAAAATCAGATGTGTTATAAGAGATTTTTTTAACCATTGATTTCTTAGTCTGATATTAAAATATCTGAGGATCCAGATGTTTTATTTAGACACATGAAATTCAAAGATAGTGTCAGACCTTGGAATGCCCAAGTAGAAAAGCAGCCCCTCGCTCTGGGGGCTTCACAGATAGGTTCAGTTGTTCCTTTCCCTTGCCTTGTCATACTTTATGCACCTGTTTTGCCAGTGACCTTTGGGTCTGATTATTTTGGTTAAGAACAGTGCAAGCCTAAGCAGAGTTAGATCATTCTAAGTCAATTGAAATCAATTTGCTTAGTTGCATTTTAACTCCACTTAGGATTGCACTGTAAATATCTAGACCAGTGGAATGAAATGTGAAAAGACAAATCCAGATTGGATTTTCTCAGAATGCGTGATTATGAAGACATCCCCTACATTTGCTAATTGTTGCTGTAGTTCTGTAGACTACTTTGCTGTGACAAATGCTGTCTTGCGCATGACACCCATGGTCTTATTTATTAATACATATTCTTCATGCTAATAGCTTGCCTACCACTTTTAGATAATCAGTACTGACAGATGCTCCCCAAGAGACATTCATGGCAAATACATTGAAGACAACTGCTCTAGATTTAATCATCTTCATTTAAGAACTAATCATTTCCTGATTAAAATTTAGGAATTGCATTAATCTAAGAAACTGAAACCTCTCTAGGTTATAGAAGAATGTGGGATGATACAGATTCTGGGTTTTGACTCATACTGCTTACTAAGAGCTTTCAAGTATTCGCTCAGTGGCCATCCTCAGTTGCTGCATAATGTGGGAAATGGGCCTTAAGAGAATCCCCGAGTTGAAAAAATGCATGGTATATTCAAGTAATTATTCTGCTCTTTCCTCTTTTTCATTGCATACTGAATGGTACAGCTATAGGATTGGTTCACACATGTAGGAGAATGACTTGAGGATGATGTGGCACAATCCTATGATGATAGATTGGATTGTACCACTTCAGAGTTCAGGAGGAGGATGAAGGATCATGTTTTGGAATGCTTAATTGTGTTAAACACTCACTGCAAGTAGAAAACCAGCACACCAAGCAAAAAGAAAGGGTAGAACCTTCCTTCCTTCGGTTCTGTTCTGCAGCCTAATTTCCTGCATGTGTGAATCACACCAGGGAATAGTGTTGATGCGGGCAGAACAGATTCAGGCTCTTCAGTTTCTTCCTTAACCCCACCCATTGACCTGATGTCTGTCTAGTTTCAGTAAATAAAGTGTTATTGCCAGTTTTTAAAATTAATTTACTTGTTTGCTGACAGGGACTACTCAGACCAAAGACATTATGTTCATGCCCAGCAGGGAGCCAGCATTCGTAACTGTCCCAGGAAAGAGCTCTGCAGATCCATTTTCACTTGCCCCTGGAACTTGGATTTTTATAATCATGGCAGGAGAAGGAGTTCTTCTGGTAAGAAGAATATCTATGTTTATAGTGTTTGTGCTTTTGAAAACTGAATCTGTGCAGGCATACAACATAAGGAAATACAAGAGGAATGCCAGCGGAGGAAGTTAACTTAACATTAAAATAAAATACACAGAGTGAGGGCTTGTGGCTGTGTCAGCTTTGCTTTCTCTTTGCATGGAACACAACTGAAAACTTCTTATTTATTTATTTGTGTTAGTTATAGTCCACTTTTCTCACTGGGGCTCCAGGCAGATTATACGGAGTGATTCAATACAATCAGCAGGATGGGATATTCAGTAAACAGTGAAATAGGATTAGAATTGTAGAAGTATGGAACTAACCAGAAATCTGAAAAATAGACCTGAAGCAAAGCATGCGTATTAACATGAGACATTAAATGATGCAAGAATTACATACTGGGATCCTACTCAGAGCAAGCTGTACATAGCAGTGTAGACATCAGTCCCTAATCGTTTATCCAAGTCACTTCGTAAGCCATTTTGTACAAACTCTATTACCTGTGTAGAAAAGCCCTCTTGGTTCTGGGAGCCTTGAACCAAGGTACATTCAAATGCAACATGAAGGTTGTGTTTTCTCCACAAACTGAGATTTTACACTTGTATTAAACCAAGATTCAGCATCCATATTTATGGAGAAGAAACAAAGTTCTGCTTTCCCTGTCACAGAATTTTGAGGTCTGGACAGTTTGTTCTCATTGGAACTTAATTCAAATTTTCCAAAACCAGGAAACCTCAACTTGTTCTGTGTGGGGGTGGAGGTGGGCGGAGTACATAGGCATAACAAGCTGTGATCATGTCCAGCATAGACAAACGGAGGATTCTTATAACATCTTGAAGCAGCCTGTGTGGCCCAGTGGCTTAAATGTGTGGCTCTGGCTGAGTTGCTGCCTTTTACCCTTCTGCTGAATATTTTCTGAACAGCAGCATCCCCATATTGCATCACAAGCTGCAGTTTAGATGTTAGGTGTAAGTCCATAGCTGATGCTGCTAGTATTTGAGTACAGTTTTGCAAATTTAACCCAAAGCTTTGCTTGTGCATAACATTCCTTGGGTATGCATAAAAGAACTTTTTTGGGGAATTTGGGGGTTTAACACTTGTTAACATTTGAGGCTTAGTCCTATGCAGTGTTCAGTTTTTCATTGTCTATGCCCTGTTGTTGACAGTCCAGAGGAATTGGTTGGCCACTGAGTGAGACAGGACGCTGGACTAGATGGACCATTGGTCTGATCCAGTAGGGCTCTTCTGATGTTCTTATGAGGGTGCAAGCAGAGCCTGTGAGGAATAATAAATACCTAAGGTTGGATCCAGTCAGCATTTTCATTTGGTCTCACCCATCTCATCTCCTTACTACAACTGCTGGTCTCATGATCCCCAGCACAGCCTTTTTGCTGATCAAACAGAACTTCCTCTTCTCTTTTTCACCACCAGAAAAAGGATCCAACCCTTATGCCTCACGAACTGATTCTTCTCACTATCCATCACGGGATTTCATGGAGAAGTAATAACACCATCCTAAGCAAAGCTGCACTCTTCTAAATCCATTGACGTCAATGCACTTAGAAGAGAGTAACTCTTCTTAGGATCACACTGTAAATGTCTGTGCTTCTGTGGCTTTACCACATTAAAAGGGTTCAGTATAAAGGACCATTTTTATTTGAATCATTGCATATTTCTCATGTATTCCACAAAGTGGAGTGTTATGATGTACTTCTGAATATATTATTTGCAGGAAACCTAAAGTGGGAACTAAGTTTTTTTGTGCAACTAGGCATATGGGAGCTGCGGTGGCTCAAGTGGTTAAGACGCTGAACTGCAGGCTGTGGAAGGTCAGTAGTTCAGCAGTTCGAGACCCGAGAGTGCCGCATGACGGAGTGAGCTCCCGTCTCTAGTTCCAGCTCCTGCCAACCTAGCAGTTCAAAAGCAAGAAATTGCAAGTAGATAAATAGGTACCACTTCGGTGGGAAGGTAACAGCGTTCTGTGCGCCTTGGTGTTTAGTCATGCCGGCCACATGACCACGGAAACATCTTCGGACAGTGCTGGCTCTTCGGCTTTGAAACGGAGATGAGCACCGCAACCCTAGAGTCGGATTCGACTGGCTTTCGAGCAAGGGAACCTTTACCTTTACTTAGGCATATGGGATGTAATATAGAGCTAAACAGTTTAAAAAAATACACAGAAGAGAAAAAGATAAAAGAAATAGAAAATAAAAAGTATGCCATCATTTTATTTCATCTTTTCCCCACCTTTTGTTTGGGTTAAAAATGTTCCAGTATGTATGCCTGTGAATTGGGGAGAGAAGCACTACAAAGCCTGCTTTCACAATGTGTGGTGGTGGTGTGTGTGTGTGGGGGGTGGGCTTGAGGCTTCTCTGCCAAAGAAGCCCTAACCCTCTTAGAGGTGCCAGCCTGAATGTAACTAGAAAATATGGCATATCATATTGAGCCAGCTTTGTTGCATCTCACAGTTGCATCTCACAGTCCCAGGGCACTGCTGATCCCAGTATATCTGAGATCTTCACAAAATGAAATCTATGAATTGGACGTTTATTGATTGAGTTATTTCAAAGGAGATCCATTAAGCACTATAATCATCCATGGAATCATATACAGTATGTAACATTGCTGCAGTATTGTCTTGACCATTTTATATGATTTCAGTAAATACTCTTACTGGATTCTTGTTCTTCTGTATTCTTAGGACTATCTGGTGCTCTTACCTAGTGACTACTATGAGGCATCCATCTTACACTTGCCAGTTACAGAGCCTTGCACATATACAAGACGTGCTGCAATAGATAAGTCAGTGTATCTATCATATTAACAGGAAAAAAATTATCTTGCTTTATCTAATGCTCAAGCAAAGTATGACATATAACCGTCTCTTCCCTCTTCTTTTAAAGTTGTCTAGAGTACAAACATTTGCCACTGGACAGATTTTCTTGTGTGCTTGGTTCAGAAGTAACATTTTTCCTGCATGGGGGAGAGTACCGGAAAGTAGTTTTTCAACCACCAACGTCCCAGCATCCAGTAATGTCACATATTACTGGTCAAGAGGTAAGACATCTCCATTTATTTTAAATATATAGTTGTATGAATCAAGATAATATAGTTCAGCTTCATGCATCCCTATTGTATCACTGGTTTTGTGACTTACCCATAGACCAGTTGTATTGTAGGAAATGGGAAGAACAGTTTTGTTTGTTTCTGGAAGAAAGACCATGGCAAGCAGGATTCAGCCTTCAAGTGAGCTTACCCGGGCTTAGAAGGATCTAAATGCTTGTGGAAAGTGCTTGAAACAAATTTGTGCATACTTGTAATTAATAGTTTGGTAATCTTCAAATGTGGTTTGGATCTTGCTTAGGTGGATTTGAACATAAGACTAAATGTTCTCCAAGTCAGCCGCTATGTGGTAGTCCTGGAGTATTTTAATGAACACGATCAAGTATACGTTGCTGATGTAAAGATTAAAGACCCTGAGGAAGTGATGGAGGCAAAGGTGTATATATACAGCTGCAAATATAGGTAACAAAGTCTAAAACTAATAAGTTGTGTTCAGTGGAGCATTTCCAGGGATGGAAGGATTTCAGTCTATGTAGTCCCACTTTCTCACCACCTCTCTCCCTTTGCAACCCAAAATGCCCCCCATGTTGCTCCTGAGGGACAGGGGACCCTCTCGAGGAACAGAATTTTGGTGGGCATTTAGGACTGTAGTAGGGGGTTAGAGGTGAGAAAGTTATTGCTTTGTGGACAGAAATCGTTTCATCTGCAGAAATGTTCTTTTGAATCCAGTCTGTTCTTTATTTTTAAATGCTGCTTCTTGTTTTTGTTCCGTGTCCTTGTTCTTCTATTTCTTTTATTGTTCTTTACTAAATTGCTGTTCTAATATTACTAAGTTGGCTGTTCTTCAGAATGCCTTCTTGTATGCTTCTTCTGCTTTTCTGTCATTGAAGCATGGGCTCCTTTTTTTGGTTCTGGAGCTCTTGGGAATATGGCTGCTTTTTTCTTCTACCCCCTGACCTCTGTGTCAGGTTTGTAGAGTAGGTTTTCTTTTCTCTGATTACTTCTGCTATTTTAATCTGTATGGAGGGTGTGGATACTGTTATGATCTAATGGCAGCGATATCCCAGCTATATCAAAAATGACCTTCTTCTGAAATGCTTTGTAGCAGGACAGAGCCATACTATATGCATGGGATGTTTTTGTTTTGTCAATCTGAATCAAATTTAACATTTTAATTCATAGGCTTCAGTTTAGGGGTATGCACTTCAAAAATTATCAGTTTAATTCTATATCAGAAACTCGGGAAGGTCATGATTATTGTTTTCATATAATATTGAGAGTATTGTTACGTTGGGAAGTCGTTTTAATAAACCTCATACTCCCAAGTGAAAACAATAATCATACCTTTTAAAAGGAAACATATTAAGCCTCACCCAAGGCAGCAGGAACAGAGAGGGAGGGACAAGTATGCCCTAGCCCCCAGCTTCCACTGATCCTAACCCTTTAACGCCTGTAATCCATTGATGCCAGTAATAATTCCAAACCTTTTGTCAGATTGGTTTTACCAGATTTTTGGATGTTTTACATAATTTTTATGTATTTGAACATTGCTAGATATGATACAGTCCTGTTAAACGTCATTATGCTTTTTTCCTTTATAAAAAAGGGCAGGGGGGGAAACTTCCAGCATGGGCTGTGTGGAAAGAATAGCAGTCCATGATAACTATTTTTAAAACCCTTTGCCTGCTCCAGCTTCCTGTGCCGCAGTGTTGTGGTTGATGCCATGAATCGAGTGGCAGTGTATGATCTTTTGGCTGATGCAAAGTTACACCTCCATGCATCATCACTAGATTTCTTCCTGGTAAGTTTCTAATCTTTTCCTGAGGGAAAAATCAAGGAAACTCTGTTCATCGTGTTTTCCTGTAATATGTTTACAATTTAAATAGATAAGTGTAAATTGCCATAATTAAAGAAGATGCTCAAGACTGCACATAAACATATGAGGATTTAACAACGTTATTATTTTGCTCTTTTGACCCTTGCATGCCCTTACTTTATCATATTAAGAGGCATAGTGTGAAGGGTTAAGTAGTTTTTCCTAAGGTTTATGGAAGGTCCCACCATGCCAAGAGTTTCAGTCTTTGCCTACTTATTTGCACTGCTGGCTGCATATAATGTTTTCATTTGAGGTGTCAGTTTGGAGCAGGAAAGGAGACAGATGTCCATTGTCCAAAGATGGCTGTAGAGCTTGCACTTACGTGCATTCAGCCTGCTGATCTCAGTGGGGCTTAAACTGTAGTGCAGGATATTAGGTTGCTGTATTGAAGTATATGCAGCCTATGCATTTGCAAATATTTCACTTGCTTTTGTTTGGGGTGGTGGTGGTGGTGGTGGTTGGGTTAGAGATTTGTAAAAAACCAGTTCCTCTAGCAGAGTTGACATTCTGCCTTCACATTACTTTTTGTTGTACTTTTCTCCTGCTACTCAGTCAACAAATTGACTCCCAACGTGGCTTAAAATAGCAATGCATCAATACAGATATCATTTGTGATATTAAAAAACTGCACAGAAATACCTGTGAGCTTGAATACATGGAGTGTCTGAATGAATAATCTTCATCTGCCTGTACAATAAAGCCAGGCACAGTGCTTCTTATAGTCCTCCTCATTTGCTTCTGTTGTCCAAAGCAACACAATGAGTAGCTTTCAGCAAAGCACACTTTTAGTCCCCATAATGGTATAATAGCAGCTCTCTGCCAAGACTGCATCTTCTGCTGACTTCCTACAAATCTTCCTAATGAGGGAAGGAGGCTGCAGAAAGCTTTGAGGTCATTGAGAAGGACATTTAGTCCCCTGCCTTCCTGTTTCCTGGCCTGTTTTTAAACCTGCCAGTTCTCCATTTACAGGTATCCACAAACTGCTCTATTTTTTGCTTAACTGGATCACTACCCTTGTTGAAGGATTTTATTAACAAACCATGAGCTTACTTGCACATATTATTGCTGCTGTATTTCCAACTCTGCAGCCAGTTGGTAAAATAAGTAAAACATGCTTGTTTGCCTTTTGTTTTCTAGCACAAAATTTGCATTATTCCTGCAGAAAGTTTTTCCCTAGAGTACATGGAACCCAAAGTGCATTGCATTGCAGCTTATGGCCCCACACCTGATTCAAGGTAAGTTTATTTTAAGAAGGTTTTAAGATTCCAAACACTAGAAGTTTGCACTCTGCAATAACAGCATCACTCATCATGTGGCAGGTCAGCAGTCCTGCCTACACTGGAATAAGGGCAATAGATTTCAGGTACTATTTTTCACACTCCAGAGGTGTGCAGGGTTTCACTGAGCGATGCCCCTAAAAAAGTTGAATGATCCGAGTGAAATTCTTTTAACACCCCTCAAAATTCCTATAAATGCTTTACCTGAGTGAGAACCTAAACTTCATTTCAAATGTTGTTAATATTTACTTGTGCATTTAGTTAGGATTCAAGGTTGTAACAGTTTCATGATCTCTAATCCATAAATGCTTCTGTTGCAATAAGAAAGGTTAGTCTTTAAGGGGCTTTTGGTTTGCTGTTCTCTTAACAGCAGATTCAGAGAACAGGAAATTGTTACAGACCTATTAACTGAATAGTACAAAATGTTTAGCATTTTTTTAGTTTTATTTTACATTGTCTACATAAGTTATATAATTCTCCCTTTTTTCCTTTTTAGTGCCTCATGCATTCCCTCACAAGATGAAACACCTCCATTTGCCTTGGTTTTGGATGCTCAGAGGGATGGGAAGGTTGTAGAAGCAGAAAGCAATGTCATCTATCAGGGTTCAGGGAGTTCTTCATCACTGTCTTCCCAGCTAGCTAGTGGAGTAACGTTGACATCTTCACAGGTAGTTCATATTTTGAATGAAATATAGGTCACAATACAACCTAGAGTTAAGAGTTCAGTTTATGGGGAGCTGACTTATGGCCTGATGCAGCAGCTCAGTTCTTGCAAACTTATAGCTTGATGTGGCAGCTAAGCTCTAAAGTAATCGTTAACTCACTTTTTGGTTCATATTTTGGTTTGAATATTTGCTTACTTGCTGTGATGGTTCCCCACATCCACTCCCTCTTTCTGATGAGTTCAAACATGACACCTTGTGGAGGAAGAAGGATTAATATTTCCTGACCTCCAAAGCAGAGAACAAGCTCTTCTTGCAGCAGGAACACATGCAGCAGTTTAAAGGGAAACAAAACACACCTCCCTTCCTCCTTATCTGGCATCACCCCTAAAGCTGCTGGCTGCCTTTTTGTTTTGGATTCATTTGCCCAATATCACTAGGAGCCACACTGGAACTGAGCCTGCCAGGTTCACTTGGCAAACCAGGAATTAAAATGGGCGACACTGTCAAACGGAAAAATATAATGGATTATTCTGTAAATCTTGTTGAGCTTTATATCTGTTTTTATGAGAGGTCTTCCTCTATTTTCAATTTAGTGATGATCTGAGAAAAAAGAGAGTGTACAGATGGAGCTTGGACAAAGCCTCCCTTTCACTGAAGTGACATTAAGGCAAAGTCCAATAAATGTGAACTGAAAATACTTACTCAAAATCATTTATGTTGGCAGAACCAAATTACTCTGAGTGGCAGAGTAACACATTTGGGCAGATATGTGTTCATCGTCCATTTTTACCAGCCAGAGACCCCAACATTTCCTGTGCCTTTTATTGTGGATGCAGGGCACATCTGGTCTGGTGAGCTTGATTTTTTTCTTTGAGTAAAAGTTTAACACATCTGCCACATAATAGATTTAAAAATGTCTTTGTCTGTTTTAGGCTCCTTTAATGCTTCATTTTGTCCACGTAATGCTGGATGCCGGGATCTGGTGATGGCAGAGAATCAAATTGAACTTGATATCCCTCAGCATGAATTCTCAGTAACTTTGAAAGTTCCCAGTGGAAAAATACTAGTTTTGGTATGTTTTCATATACATAAGACTCTGCTCTCTAAATTCAGGAGCATTCCTTTTTTTCTGAAGTGCCTTCTTTTTCTAGGTGCAGAATGACTGTCCTTATGAACACTGTCAGTTAGAATGAATGGGGATTGCCTGGGAACAGTGCTTAGAGAAGTATGCCTACTGATGTTGATTTTCCCTACTATACAGTTTCATTTTCTCATTTCTTTAAGGAACGTGTCTTGGTTATCCCAGCAGAAAGTTACAGTTACAGTTACACACTTCTTCACAAAGACACTATTGACAGGTCATTTCCTTTCATCAACCAATGTGGTGGAAACAGTTATCACATTAAGTAAGTCATTCTGAAACAATGATTCTGTCTATTATGGTGACTACCTGTGATGAATAGCATCTGTGCATGTGTGTAAACATTCCACATGCATTTTGTGTGTGTGTGTGTGTATGCATATATATGTGTGTGTGTGTGTGTATATATATATATATATATATTGACATACATCTGCATTTAAAAAATGTTCAAGCTAAGCATAGCAGTCTTGAAAGAGCTTCACTGTCTGCCTTCTCCTTTCTGAGCACAATTCAGAATTCCAGTGCTTACATAAAAGCCCCAAACAGTGTGGAACCAGGGTATCTCAAGGACTGTGTTTTCCCATATCAGGTGGCCCAGTTATTAAGATCTACACCTGAGGCCCTATTGTGTGTGCCTTATTTACTGACTGAAGATTGATAACTTTTTATTAATGTTTTATTAATATTATAACTGGTTTTATCTTGTCTTTGTTTTATGGCTTTTGTACATCGCCCAGAGCCCTGCTGTGACAGGGATTGGGCGATTCATAAATACAATAAATAGTTGTTGTAGATTTTCCGGGCTGTATGGCCGTCGTCTTGGCATTGTAATACCTGACGTTTTGCCAGCAGCTGTGACTGCATCCTCAGAGAGGTAACACAGAAAGATGGAGTACTCTCTGCACTAATGAACTCCAGCCATGAAAGCCTTCAACAACTCAATAAATAAATAAGTAAACTTCAGACTTTTCTGTGGTGGCATCTCATTTATGTAACTCCATCTCTGCCACTAGATTCCTGACACTTTCTTTGTTCACTTGCTTTGTTCTTTAGGTGCTAGGGAAAAACTATTAAAAAACACAACTCTTTGAGGCTTTTCATGATTAGTTTTCTTTCTGATACTGTGTCTGTGGGCTTTTATTGTGACATGTTAATTTATATCCTGTCTATTTTATCTGGTGCTGATTTAAATTTACAGTTGCTGTGTTAATTGAGAGTAATTTTTATTCTTGTACTGCACTAATTCAAGAACCTAGTTTTTAAAAGTGATGGGCACATAATTTAAATAAATGTAAAGGTTGTTATAGGAAAATAATGTAAGAGTTTTAAAATAAACCATGGCTTTTGTCAAACATTCTTTTAATGGTTGTTGTTGTTCAGTCACACAGTCGAGTCCGACTCTTCTTATAATGTTTAGAAATTAGCAATCAATATGCAATATCAGTGAACATAAATGAACAGTACTTCATTTCTAAATCCCATGCAGAACGTCAGCTGGCCAGTTGTTAAATACCAGAAATCAGGTGCTTTCTATATTTCCTTCTTTTAACAGCCCCATAACTTCCTCAGAATTTTGTAAAAATTCTGCAAGGTCTCTTGCAGCTGCCTACAACAATGGAGCTCTGCCTTGCAATTGCCACAGAAATGGTGCCATGAGTCCTACTTGCAGTCCCATGGGGGGACAATGCAGCTGCAAACCCAACATCATTGGTCGGCGATGCAACAAGTGCCAGACGGGCTATTATGGATTTCCATTTTGCAAGCGTGAGTCTCTAGTGACTACTGGTACCAAGTCATTGCATGTACTGCATTAGTTTTTTCCTGAAGATCTGGATGCTTCATTTTTACTTAATCTCAGTCTTGATTTAAGAATTTTCTCCAACTCTCATATTGCAACTCATTCATCTGCATTTTAAAAAATAGCCACAGTCAACATGAATGTAGCTATTACATTTACTAGTTCATCATTGTGACATTTTGCTTTGTGGGTTTGGGGACAAATACTTATACATGTTTACAAGAACAGAGTAGGACTATATCCCCAAACCACAGCAACAAATGCAGTTCTGACACTTGAATGTACACTCTGTTTTGTTATCTACAGGTATTCCAGAATACCCGTCCTCTCACCTCTGTTTCTTTCAACTTAGGTTACAAGTCTCAAGCTGGTTTGGGGAAGGGATGTTCACTTTTATAATGTTTTGAATTTAGTTAGAATAAAGTAGATACGAGGCAAAATAAACTGCAGCTGGATTTTCTTGATTTCTGTTTTAATAAAGCCAGCAGTGATTTGTATACAGAGGATTTAACTCATGTGTAAAATGGTTCTCCCTCCAATCCAAGCATGCAGCTGTGGGCGGCGCCTTTGTGATGATGTAACTGGGAAATGTATCTGTCCTCCTCAAACCGTTAAACCTAGATGTGAAGTGTGTGTGAAGCAGCACTTCAGCTACCACCCACTTGCTGGCTGTGAGGCGTGCAACTGCTCAGACAAAGGAATCGTCAATGCAGCATATCCAGAGTGTGATAAAATTGATGGGCAGTGCAAGTAAGTTCATATTACTGGGTTATATTTTCAGTGATTAAACTTGTGAACATTTGTGTTACAGGGCAAGGAGATGCCCATTTTTATCTGGATATGAACTGATGTATTGATGATTAATGTGTGGAAAGCGAAAAATCCAGAATAAGCCAAAATGTATGTTTAAGAAGTTGATTTATTCTGAAAGGTAGTTTGAGGGAACTAGAATGCTCCATTATCGATGTGAGTATAACATACTGTTGTGGGAGAATAAATATTTAGAATGCCTGGAATATCTGTTTTTGTTTTTATCCTGCTAATCCTCCAAGGATCCCAGAGCAGAATACATGATTCTTCCTTACTCTGATTTATTCACACACCAACCCTGTAAATTGCTAGGCTGAGAGAGTGACCAGTTCAGACCTGTGTCTCCCCAGTCCTAATCCAGCATGCTGTTTAATGAATTCTTAAATGGCCTGAAGCCTGGGAAGTCAGAGGTTGCTGCCCGTAAGTGTCAAATTGAAGGGTGTCTCGAGGTGAAGGCGGAAGAATGGTGGCCGCTGAGTTGGCACCATGCAGACACATGGCTTGTGACTACCTCTGTGGGCTTCTAATGTCATGTCCCATGCTGGGAACTGAACTCTGGCTTTTGCAGTGCTGCTTAGCAGTTGCTATACTTCTGCCACTGTCTCTTGATGCCTACTGGTTAGAAGTTGGGTCTTCCTCCTCCTTGGTTGCTTCTCAGAAGCAGGGGCCTCTTCCCAGTGAACCACCTAGCTTTTCTATGTTTATTGAATATACATTACCCAAAATTACTATACTCATCCATCTATTTGGTTCGTGGGGCACCATATCTAAGAGGCGCAGTTCAACCATATTTGTGGTATACAAGAAAGCTGATGCACATATTGGTTTAACCAGAAGAGAAGTAGTTCTTGTTGCATGTGAGGTGCTGCCTTCTTCATTAAAGTGAATGGGAAAGTCTTTGCAGGCAAGGAGCTTCATGTGTGTCTTGGAGCATATGCAGAGCTCTGGATCAACGGCAGTAGCTTTATTTGGACTAAATTAAAACTCCTTTGCCTTGAATTAACATGTAGTTCTTTATAAAAATGCCACCTTTCATTACTAATAGTTTAGGTTTATAAGTTTAGTGTGCCCAGAAATCGAGCATTGAACACCAAGCACAATGCTGAAAATGAAACTATTCTTTGCATTGTGGCAGTGAAATTGAGATTTATGGCATGTTCCCAAGTCCAAAGTCCTAATCCAATGTGCAAATTTGCTTTATCATCAAAGTATGTCAGTAATGCCCTTAACAGTGTGCCCCACCATGTGCAAAGGTCTTATCTTCCATGCCTTATCAATTTTTATATACTTTGATCAAGACTTGTAAAGTTGTGCTAAAAAGCCCCACAGGCTAATTAATAACTCACACATAGAAAATTCATTGGTATAAGCCTGTGGTCCATTTGTCCATTATAGCAAGCAAAGGCTACTAATATAGCAGTTACGCTTGGGACTATAATTGGGCGATGGGATTGAAGTGCAGCTGGCACTTTAAAATCTATGTACCATCATGTTCACCTTTGTGTAACAGCCAAGAAACAGAGGCATTGTGCATTTATAATCTGATGTTGCTCTTGTGCATCCTAAACAATTATGTATGGGTACAGCCCATCTTGATGGGCTTGTCTATCATACAGCTCACCACAGTGGAGATGTGGGCACTGTTTGTAGGGGTTGCACTTCCTTTGCACCTAATTTTGAAGGACCCCGCCACTGAGTCATAGAATCAGTGAGCAATATTAGGCAAAGCATTCTCTGCCTCAGTTTTCTGTCAATAAAATGTAAATAATAATGGCCTGTTTTATAGAATGAACGGATTGTACAGCACTTTAGCATACTAAAGAAAGTTGCAATATTAAAAAGAAGTCAAATCATGGTGAATAGAAATGTTAAATCCTTTTTTCTGTCCAGCAGCATTTCATTTGGCTGAAGCTTAGCAAGGGGACCAAGCTATGGTGCTTATTCTAATTACTTTGCAGATGGACTACTTTACTAGCAGTTCAGTTTTTGTAACTTATGTTGTCTACCTTAATTGTCAGTTAGATTGCCTCAGAAATGACACATGGAAATAAAATATTTGTAGCACTATGCTTTCATTTAAAATCCCAAATACATGAAATAGTGAGGAAGAAAATCTCCATGAATATCGCTATTCTGACATTCAAGGAAATAACATTGTTAGAATCTTTCCAACTGCAAAGTTCAGGTGGATTAGTGGATTTTTTAAAATAGCATAGAATGGAAGAGTTCCTGTCCTGCAGTGGAAAGCTGGCTGGATCCAACACACTGTACCACAGAAAGTTCTTCACTCTGTGACAGTGTTCAAAGTATAAGAGTCATCTCAAGCCTGAGGACAAGTCATGTAAGTCAAGTGTTCCATGACTCCTTTAAAAAATATGTATTTCATATGATGGCGTTTATTTTTTCTCTTTCAGTCCTTTTAAGTGCTGCATTTCTTCAGATTTTTCACATTATATAAAATCTCTTCTGTAACTTGACTTTATCGCCTAACAGCAATTTAAAAAAAAGTGTGCTTTGTTTTGTTGCTGAAGATGCCGCCCAGGGATAACTGGTCGACAGTGTGATCGATGTGCTTCTGGTTCCTATGGGTTTCCTGACTGTAGACCCTGCCAATGTGACAGAAGCGGAACAGAACCTGACATCTGTAATCCAGAGACAGGAGTTTGCCTCTGTAAGGTCAGGTGCTTTTGCATTCAAGTTACTGTGATTATCTGTATTAACAGTTTGGTCATTATTTTATAATTAACATTGCCTCATTTTCTTAAGGAATAATAAAAATATATTAATTAGAAATAATTGCTAGGAATCAGCCTAAAAATTCTGCAGGCAGAAAGGAGTGGTGATTTATACTGCCCCCCAAATTCTGTGTTGGCCACCCTCTCCCTCTTGTGGGTCCCTATTCCCTCAGGAGCAGTATTTCAGGGGGCATTTGGGATTGCAACAGGATGGGAGGGGGTGTCAGGCTCTGCAGACAGAAATCTTTCCATGTGCAGAAATTTGAGATGGAATCCAAACCACAGTTCGTTCTTCCTTGCCTGAGTTGTCGTAACTTGAAAACCAGAAGTAATTATAAAATATAATTAACAGTTATCAGTTTCATAAGGAGGAGTCAAGAGTTAGATGAAAGTATACGTTAGCACCACTGATTCTTGAGCATATATCTCTCCAGTCGTTCCTTGTTTCAGGGCACAGTATACTTTCACCAGCTTCAACAGAACTGGACTTCACAGTTACAAACCAGTCTACTTAGAGAGATCTGTGAGACGAAAGAGGCTTCTTCAGGCAGATGCTGAATAAAAAGAACTGATACCATAAGATGGGATAATTAAAGGGCTAAATTTATTTTAATTTTATATCAACCAAAGGATCTGCAGTACCTGTAGGCCAACCCATTCCATATCTAGTTGCAGTGTGAGCAATTTGTGGAATACAGAACGGTCAGGCCATCTCTGCCTGTATATCCCTGGTTCTGAGCCGTAAGCAGAAGTGTCTACAGCTCAGGCTCCTCCTCACCAAGCATTCTTCAGTGCTTGAAGGAACTGTGCCATGTCCTTTCTCCCTAGTTGCAAGGTCTGTGGGTCTAGGATCACAGCATCCTTCAAGGGGTTCCTGTCCCAGTTCCATGAAGGCATTGAGCCTTCTGGTCTGAGGATTGGCCCTTCACCCCACTGACTGATGTCTCAGAGTGCTCCGTTAAGCCTGACTGGATACCGCTCAAAAAACTTTGCCTGCACTGCTACTGCCACAGTGTAATGCTACAGCTCATTAGTACAAAACTGAAACAATATTCCTTCACTTGGTTGTAGTTCACTCAAATTATTAATGTCAGCCCCACATCTAATTTTTCTTGCTGGTACACCTGTCTCTGCTTGTTTTGAAACAAAGGATCAAGTGTTGGGTCTCTGTATTCTTCATTTTTTTACTCAGTTGGCTTCTCCATCCATTTACATTCCTTTATATTTCCTTTTCTTTATATTTATAGCAGTAGTAGCACAAAAGACAATCAGGGCCCCCAAGCACATGGGCATATGTGAGTTCTGATGTCATTCTGTGCTCTGTTGTAGTTGCTATCACACTCCCTCACTGGGATTCTCTCACAACTAATCTTTAAACACATACTTCTGGTTAGATGGAGAATCTAAAGATAATTGTGTGTATGCAGTATACATCAACCAGTAACTAACAGAAATGAAATGTGTAACAGTCATCCAAGGCTGGCATCAAGGATTAGTGTGGGCAGTACGCTTCGAAACACTTGACCGCTTTTGCCTTGCAGGGTTGCGGAGGTCTCAGGACTGACCTCCCATTTTCTTCTGTGAGAGGTGCTTATAAGCAGCAGAGCACAGTTCTCACTTGACAGCCACACTCTGCTGTCTCCTGCTGATTCCTCGTCAACTAGGAGATGGGAGATTGTCCCCAAGGGCTCTGGGGCAATATTCCCTTTGTTCTAGGAGTGGCACCTACCTGGATATCAAGGACAGCTGGCTCCATCTAAACCAGTCTCACCAAGCAGGCAGTAGGGCCAGAGGCAAACTTATGTAGCCTCAGCCCTGCTCCAGTCCCAGTCACATATCTTTGCTGAGCTGGCCCTGACTGCCGTTCCTATAGTGGCCGTTTATAGGATGATCAGAGTGCTGTGTTGAGACTTCTGGCACCTTACACTGGAGTAGGGAGTGGAAAGTGACTCTTTCATGCTTCTTTAAGCCCTATCAGTGTCAGCAAAGACAAAGAGGGCACATTAGAGTTGTGCTGTTATGAGTACATATATGTGCACATGTACATGGAAGGGAGATCTACCAGAAGGCGTCTTGCCTGGGGGCTCCCAGTAACTGGACCTGGTCCTGCAGTCATCCACAAAACTGTCAGAAAGGCCCTAACTTAAAAAACAACAACCCTGTATGTATTTCTAAATAGAAAGCAAGGCCATCTGTTATGCATTTCAGAGGGAAATAGTGTAAACATGCCCTTGACTTGACATTGTAGTTTCAAAGGCAAATAATTTCACTTTTAACTGTGCTGCTGTGAACTGAAAAGAAGATGGCAACAACATTCTGTAGAATTGTAAATGTGTTTTATTGCTATTTTTATGTGTATATGACTGTAGGATCTTTATGGGGAAATGTTTAATGATTTCTTGAACTGACTTACAGGAGAATGTTGAAGGTATGCAGTGTAATATGTGCCGTCCTGGGTCATTTTACTTGGATTCCACTAATCCAAAGGGTTGCACCACTTGCTTTTGTTTTGGAGTAACCAATAACTGTCGCAGTACAAATAAACAAACAGTTAAGGTATGTTTACCACATGTTGTTGTTGTTGTTGTATTTGTTATTAGAGAATGTTAATTAGTTTTCCAGTTCCATTTGTTGATAATTGCAGGAAAGCCTGGGGAAACTCACTTCATGAGAATGTTAGTTTCCCAGTTTCATTTGTTGATAATTGCAAGAAGGCCTGGGGAAACTCACTTCATGAGGCTAAATTATACACCTGGGATTTTTGTGCAGGAAGACTCATCCAGTATATGCCCAGTGCTGATCCCCATAGGCAAACCAAACATGAAGCCTGAGGTGATTTGTGGTGACATAGAGTCGTATAACCTGCTCACAAGAGCAGGAGATTCCATGGCTGAAGAAAAAAGTTTCCACACCAGACCTAAAAGTCACATGAATGAATTCCTTCTATGGGAAGAAATATACTCATTTTCATAGCTTTTTAATCTCTAGTCTGTTTTTTCATTAGTTTGTTGATATGAGGAATTGGCACCTAGAAGAAATGGATGGTACAGACATTCCTATCAGTTTCAATCCAAGCAGCAACAGTGTTGTTGCTGATGTTCAAGAGTTGCTTCCCTCTGTGCAGAATTTGTACTGGGTGGCACCACCATCTTATTTGGGAGAAAAGGTATGTGTTCCAGGTTCTTTATGCCTAAGATCAATGCAAGCCCTTTTAGACTACAGTGTGATACGTGCCACTCTGTTCAAAGTTGTCAAACATTGTGTGTTCCTCTTTCTCCCTTCTCATTGGAGTCAGTGTCCTAGTTTTCTACCACCTTTGTCTCTCCACACCATGGGCTGGTTCCAGCAATCCATCAGTAGAAGCCTTGATAGTCACAGATCTTGCCTGTTTTGCCCTTTCCGTGGGAATCCTTTTTGAGAGCAGGAAAGTTTACTCCTGTTAATTCAGGATCCATGTGGACTAATAGCCTCACAGATAGCAAAAGAACAAAGAAATTTGACTCCCTCGCCCCCTCACCAAACTACATGGTTATGACTCCTGGGGTCAGAAATCGGTACTGGGAGGAAAGAAAAACCGAGAAGAAAAACTCACAATTCTTGTGTGCTGGATTCAACCCCATATCTTTTATGATCCCATTACCACTGTCAGTATTTTCTAATCTTCATCAACAGCATACTTCCTTTCAGCTGATATATGACTGAACATACATATCTGCTCCCTGATCTCTCCACCACTGTATCTCTGTAAAAACTTTGCTAGTATTGCTTGTGAAGTCCTTGCAAGGGCTGAAAACATTGAGATTGTCTGTTTGTTTTTTAATGCCTAGAAATGTTGCCAACTGTGTTCATAACCATTCATAAATGTGCTTTTCAGCTTTCTTCATATGGTGGCTACCTGAGTTATCAGGTGAAAACCTTTGGCTTGCCCAGTGAAGGCATGACTTTATTGGAAAAAAGACCTGATGTACAGCTAATGGTAAGAATAATCTTGCATGTAACTCAGGAAGGCCAGCTTTCTCCACATCAAACTGATTTTCAGAAGTCTCATGGGTTGGATCTGGCCAGCTTTTTCTTGTGCAGTTCTCATTCTTCTTGGGTGGTCAAAGAGGAACCTTCCTTCTTTTTTCACCAGCAGAAAATCAGGTTGGATCTAACCATATGTCTTTTTAGGTGATAGCTTCATAGTCATAACAGGCAAAGGACTGAACGTTGCCCTTGCCCTTGTACAGTCTGTCTCCCACTCCTTACTTAAAATTTTCCTTCTTTTCTCATTCTGGGGAGGTGCAAACTGTGAGAGAAAATCTACTAAAAGAAGGTTTTTAATCTATAAGTAGAGGAGGTACTTCAGCAGTCAAATAAGTATGGACTTTTCTGCTTTGGGGCCTTTGGTGTTTCTTGTGAGGGAAGGCTGGAGGGGGTGGGGGATGAAGCCTGCTCCTAATCTCTGCCCAGGTGCTGTCCTATTCCTAACTTAGATGTCACAAACAAATTGAAGTGGGCACAAGAGAGCTTTGTGGCAGGCACAACAGAGCATTAGCATTGTTTTTAAGTTTTTTTAAAATGATACTATATAAAAATATTTTAGTTAAGATTCGTAGTTTCACAAACTAAGTGCTGAGGTTGACTGCACTGTGTTCCTCTTTACTAATACTCAAATTTCACCTGGTATATCTAAATTAGCACAGTGCTGATGCTCTTTCTGAACATAATTGCTATATGTTGGAATGGTAATATTTTGTACAGGGAAAGCAGCTGAAAATAATCTATGTGGATCCTAACAGTCCTTCACCTGGCAGACAGTATTATGGATCAGTTCGACTAGTTGAGGTAAGAGCTGTGATAATGCGCCTTCCTTCAAAATCAAGAATGATTTTCTCTTTGCCTATTTTATAGCATAGCATTGGAAACACCATATAAAATTGCTTTTCCTTCAAAACACGTTTTGAAATATTTGATGCTTTGCGGTTACATATTATGGGCCATATATAAAAAAACTGCATTGCAAATGTATGTATTAGCTGGCATGGAAAACCTGTTGTAATGATGCCTGTTTGTGAAATGAGGGTCTGCTGTACTAGCCTTATGTACAGCTTGGACAAGTTGGGACTATTTCTTTAATAGGCATATGAAGCTGCCTCTTGTCTAATGTGGGCTATAGATCCATCTTGAAATAGCCCCTCTGACAGAGAAAGGCACTTACCACCTGAGAGCATTTAACTAGAAGTGAGAGTGGCTGAACTGGGACCTTCTGCATGTGAAGCATGTGCTCTACTACTCAGACATGGCCCTTTCCATTTGATGGGCTGGAATATCTCCATGTATTACAGAATGAAACAAGCAGTTTTGATAGCACCGTATCCTGCCCACAGGCCGGGACTGCTGGCTCACGCTTCACTTTATGCTGGCTTAGTGCCCCCTAATGCTAAGGGCCCTTTGGGGGACAGTAATTAGGAAGTGATGGCCATTTTTTGACTGGGGCTCCCTCAGACTCTTGTGAGGGTTTGGGGGGGGCAGAGAAGGAAAAGATGGGATTCCTTTGCTTGACACCAGCCCTCTGGAAAAGCTGAGAGAGAGAGAGAGAGAGAGAGAGAGAGAGAGAGAGAGAGAGAGAGAGAGAGAGATGTTCATAAGGCTGGGAATGTTATGTGGTATCGTGATTAGAGTGTTGGACTCGGATCAGAAAGGCCTGGGTTCAAACTCCCACTCTGTCATGGAAGCTTGCCCGGCGACCTTGGGCCAGTCATACACTCTCAGGCTGTGAGAATATAAACAGGAGAGGAGGATGTAAGCCATTTGGGGGCCCCACTGGAGATGGGGTGCATGTAAAGAAAGTCAATAAAGTCTGAATGAGCCCAGAGAGGATTGCATTTTTTAGTAGCAGTTGACTGTAGGTGAAGGATTTTTGAATGCAAGTGGTGTTTGGGGTTCTGTTGCAGAACTGATGATTGTGCTGCCTCCTTTAGGAACCTTTCTTGCTTCTAGTACACTTTGCTAGTAAATAAATAGATCATACAGAGACACTGCAAGTCTATAGTTCTCTTATCCGAAGGAGAAGAAATTATCCAGCGCTGCCCCTGGATTTCTCACCACTAGAGGGCAGTGAGAAGCATGGAACAATGCTGTTGAAACATGAAACTAATATTAGCATCAAGTTATATTGTGTTGTTTTGCACTGTTTTCCTGAGTTCCTGAATTTGTTTGCTATGTTTACCATTAGGCAACTATTTGTTCTGATGGCGTAAAAGCTAACAGTCATGCTGGGTTCTTGTCCACTTCATGTTCAGGCTCGAATGATTAAAAAAACACACCAAACATTCATATTTTGCCTTCAGTTACACATATGCTTGCTGATGGTTGGGGACGATTCCAAAGAAATCATGTTTTAATGTCTTGAGATTTTCCCTGTAGGGATTTAAAAACTATGCTAGAGTAAGTCTATCAACGAGGGGTGGGTCCTTCTTCTAGCTCCTTAGCCACGATCTACTAATGCCTCTCAAACTGCAGCATCGGCATGAGTAAGGCCTGTTACACACGCACAGCTTACTGCAGAGAATCCAAGCAGTCCAGCCTTTAAGCCTGACTTCGGATTCTGTGCCAGCCGCACACGCCATTCTTTTTTCTCCAGTGTATTTATTCTGCAGCTACAACAAAAAAGCAGTTTTTTCTTAACTGGAGTGTAGGAGAGGGCAGCCCAGCTGGGAGTTATTTCTTTCCCCCCAGTAATCTGAGACTAGTGATAGTCTCATATTGCTAGACTCATGCCATCTGTAAAACAAGAGAAAGAAATGTAAAACATTAATTGTAAAAAATGTAAAACAATGAGGGACACAACGATGAATGGCAGAAGGTACAGAGGGGGTGGAATGACCTTGATATGGGTGGGGAGTGACCTTCAAGGGGCAGCAAAGGGGTGTGGGGGGGAAGCCAAGGGAATCTGTACACTTTTGAATTACCTTCTGCTCACAAGTGAAACAATGGAAAAATCGGCACAAAACCACTCTTATAAAACTTGGGAAAACAGTGACTGGAAAGCGAACTGAGTGATCGGGGGGTGGTGGGGGGAATCAATGCAGTATGGAAAAAAGGAAAACCCAATGGACATGCACGGTGAAAGTGAGGCGAAACACCCGTGCATAATAGGCCAGTTTGATGTGAGAGCCAGTTTGGTGTAGTGGTTAAGTGTGTGGACTCTAATCTGGGAGAACCGGGTTTGATTCCCCTCTCTCCACTTGCAGCTGCTGGATGACTTTGGGCAAGCCATAGTTCTGTCACAGCTGTCCTTGAAAGAGCAGTTCTCTCAAAGCTCTCTCAGCCTCACCTACCTCATGGGTGTCTGTTGTAGGGAGGGGAAGGGAAAGGAATTTGTAAGCCGCTCTGAGACTCTGAGAGTGAAGGCTGGGGTATAAATCCAATCTCTTCTTCTTCTGACGGCATTTGGTAGGTGATGCCTGCTGTGCGTAGCAAATGGGACTTGTTCCTATGGAGGTATACACTATAGTTATGCCATAGCCCTTCAATGAATAATACATTTTGATGCCATAAAACCTGGAGGGAGGTGGAATTTTCTTTTTTATACACTATCTCTGTCCCAAACCCTTTTTGTGCTCCCTAGTTTCCATTTGACAATGCCCAAGGTAGCAGCTAATTATGATTCCAAGAAAGTGCTTTCAAACATGTCCTTTATGGAACGTTATCTCCTCAGATAGTGGTCTTTTGCATATTCCAATCAGTGCAGTTCAGGGCAGTGACTGCTACATCCCAGTGGCTACCATATGAAAATTAGCCTCTTTGTTCAGAACCTTCAGATAACAGTTCACATGGAACCTGATAGAACTGAAATAACATCAGACTGGCCAGAGTAAAAATGTTTCTTATAATTAGGGAGACAGTTTATTAGCAGTCTCTGATACACAGATGAAATCTGAAAGGACGTGTCTCAGGCAAAAGAGAGAGAGACATTCTTCTGGTCTAACAAATGTAGAGTCCAATGGAACCTTCTGGTCTGTTTCATCTGCTTCACCATCCCTGTAAGGTGCAAAGTGTATCAGGAGATATGGATTCCAAGAAGCAGAGACTGACCTTCCTTGATAAAGCCCCATCTCTTGCTTGCCTTTTCATCATGTAGTATGACCCTGTTGTCAACTGAAAATATGCTTATTGGAGATTAACACCATAAAACAAAGCCCCATGTTTTTCACCATGTGCAATTCTTATATTTAAAAAAGATAGCTATTGCTTAGCACTTTCCTCCTTTCTGCTTATCTTTTTAGAGGAATCCCAAATGAAAACTTTTGCTTCTACTTTCGTTCATTCCATTTTTTTTCTCATCCTCCCTCCAAGGAGCTCAGGGTGACACTTACAGTTCTTCTTTCCTCCGCTTTATTATAACAAAAACCCTGTGAAGTAAATTGTGTTGAAAAAGAATGACTAGCCCAGTTGCGTCCAATGAGGCCCACATCAAGCAGGGATTTGAACCTGGGCCTCTATGCTGCACTGGCTCTCTGCCATCAGCACCCAGTCTTTCCCTCTTTTGAATCTCTTGTCTTGGTATTGCACAGTGGTAGTTTCTTTTTTAATCAACATGCCTAAAGAGAGAGAGAGTATGTGTGTGCAGAATATGTAATTTATCCTAAAGCCAGACTTTCATTGTATTTTTATTGTCCAGGGAAACTTCAGACATGCAAGCACCAATAAGCTGGTATCTCGAGAAGAGCTGATGACAATCCTGTCTAGACTGGATGGATTACACATCAGAGGGCTGTATTTCACAGAATCTCAGCGGTTAACATTGGGTGAGGTTGGACTGGAAGAAGCCAGCGGGACAGAAACTGGCAACATTGCCTATAATGTAGAGACCTGTTCCTGCCCTCCTCAATATGTTGGTGATTCATGTCAGGTGGGTGATTTTCTTTGTCTGTATCATTAATAAGACATTACTCATAATAACCATTATTGATTTAGCTATAGCAATGAGAGACTGATGGTTCATACAGATTGGCTTAAACATGCAGAAAAGATACATTTATGATGGATCTTGCATAGTGGACCTTCGTTTGTATCCTCCTTGATCTCAGAAGAGCACTCTGCACAATTGCAACTTTAGACCCTGACTCAGCCCAACTCCTCTTCTGTGCTACTACCATTTAGTGTGGGAGTCCCTTCCACTTTAAATCAACAGTCAGTACTAATGGCCATGCTGTTCAGGCCCCTTTTCACCCATGCACTGCTAAAGGACTTTCACCATATGAATGTATATATACTAAATGTCCTCATGAGATATTGCTTGTTGGACTTAGTCAAAATTCTTCAAGAACAGAAGAGGAAGGAGAAGTTTGTGTTCAGACCTTTTGAATTTGGGAATTGTCTTTGCTGCATGCTTTTTCCAAAAGTCACCTCAAGGCCCCCTGAGATGCAGAATAGTATTCATACTTTGAGTCTAAGAATATTAGGATGGTTAAGTTTACCTGCTACAGAGGCAGATAACATCATCTACTAAATAACATTCCATTAAGCCTCTATTGAAGGGGTAACATTTTTTCTCCAGGCAACTGGCAAACCTGATGATGGCTGTAGATAACATTTCATTGTTCATTTTACCTTACACCTGTACATGGTTGCTGACGGAAGAACTTTTTTTCTGTGAATGGAACAGAAACATAAAAACAGTTGCTTGAAATATGTGCATGGCACAGTTCAGCCTAGGTGTTGCTGTACCAAAGAATCTTTACTCTTCCATACTGTTTCCCTAAAATCTGTACCTCTTGTGTACTAAAATTCTCCTTATCACTCAGAAAGGTGGTACAGATGGCCAAATGTCCTTGAGATAGTTCATTTATTTATGTTGTGTTCTGTTACCTTCAGAGTTACCAAAGGTAAAGGAAGACTTAAAATAATTTTGTAGTAGAGGGAATTTTCACAAATACAGCTTGTCATGCAGGAGTGAGAAAAGTTACATCTGCTGAACTTCCTCCTTCTACACAATCATTAAAGGACTCTAGGTGTCATTTCCTATCTGTTTTTTCATGTAAACATATTTAGGATTACTATGTAAGTCTGTCAGCTTTCTTCTCAAATTGCATTAAAACATTCCTTGTTGAATATCAATTTGAAAATATTTTCAGTGGTTATTTTAAAACAACATTCACAGTCTGCTATATGATGAATCCAGTTGGTTAGCCTTTCCAGGCTTTTGCTGAATATACATACAAAAACTTTCCAGGTCTGTTCCTGTTCACTACCTCTAACATGTCTATTTTGTGCAGTTTTGCTTCCCCCCCACTCGGCTTATAAAAACCTGTAGCCCAAAGGAAGCCATATGACTACTCACGCCAGTAGCTCCCACACCCTGCATGTTTCTACAGAATTACTCAGCCAGTGATTTACAGTTTTAATCATCTAGTACTGTCTGACTGTGTTAGGCAGAGAAAAGGGGATGCCTGCCACACCTTAATTCAGGTGCGCGTTCATTTGCAGGAATTACAGAATGGTTCATTAACCTCAGGAACTGTTATGTGTTGCACAACCTGACTCAGGTATAGAGTTTAAAGGAGGGGCATATCACATACAGACTCGCTTATCTGAGTCAGAAGCCAAACAGTAAGAGGTAGTATAAGAAAAGGGCTGTGCAGGATTGCATGTGAGCAGTGCAGCCTAAAGCTAAGCAAAATGACGGCCAGAATGCAGAGGCCAAGTATTATAGGATGGCTAATTTTGTGCACAGGCCTGAGGCATTGCATAGGACATACTATGCAACAGCGGGTAGTGTTTCCTTATCTTCAGGGCCAAAGGCAACAGCAACAAAATGACTGGCATTTTAAACCGAGACAGGTAATGTGTGTTCGCTCTTTTTTTCTTCTTCCTTCCCTTATAAAAAAATGCAAAAAAAGTGCTTTATGTAGTGTTTGAGACCAAAACAACCCAAAAGCAAATCTCTTTATCTATTGAGATACATTATCCTCTCAGCAAATGGGAATTCTCTTTCTGAAACTTGGTGCTGTTATGCCAAGCTTATTTGTTTTTTTTTTCCTGTTGCGCTGAACTTTTGGATGAAAGCCTGACAGTGCTTAGACAGGGCATGGATATTTTGCTGTGCATGTGGCAAAACAGACTTGGCTGAGTCTTGACATGTCTGTGTGGGATCCTAAGTATAAAATCAAGACATCAGTGGGAAATGCAGTTTGACTGTCTAGGGAAATTGTCTTTAATTTTAGAAGTAACTGCTTGTTATTTTTGTTTGCTAATTTCACTGGATGGTCAGAAGAAAATGCAGCTTACTGTAAACTGTTTTATTCCTTTTAGTTTATAAAAAGTTCCCTTCAATAGCTTGTTGGACTGGGGCATCAGTAGCAGTAGAAAAGAGCAAGAGTCGAGCAGCACCTTAAAAGACTAAAAAAATGTGTGGCAGGGGATGAGCTTCCGTGAGTCACTGCTCACTTCTTCAGATACCGGTTTCTGAAGAAGTGAGCAGTGACTCATGAAAGCTCATCCCCTGCCACAAATTTTGTTAGTCTTTAAGGTGCTACTGGACTGCTGCAGACTGACTAACATGGCTAACCATTTGGGTCATCAGTAGTTTTATTTCTGCAGTTATAACCCAGACCTTAAATTCCTGCAGGTGGCCACCCTAAGATAATAGCCCCTCGTGAATGGAGTCCTTAGCTGTAAAATTTCTATTACTGCCATCCATGTCGCACTTCTAATTTGCAAAGTGTTTTATAGCCTTTATAGTGACACTTGTGTGAGGTAGACTGATGCAGTTCATGTTTTACAGATTAGGAGTTTAGCTTGATACATATCTCTCCCTCCCATACTGCTTTTCTGTGCTGCAGCATCTAAATGCTTATGTGCAAAGTAAACGTGTCTTAAATCTTGTGAGAGAAAAGCAGCTGAAAAGAGATAGGGGGAATTACAAGAAAAAAACATTTAGATTCTACCTAAGCCAAGCTTTTTGACTTTTTGACAATACAAGAACTCGTGGACACTCAATGAAATTGCTGAGCAGTCGGGTTAGAACAGATAAAAGGAAGTACTTCTTCACCCAAAGAGTGATTAACACATGGAATTCACTGCCATAGGTGGTGGTTGCAGCTACAAGCATGGACAGTTTCAAGGGGGAAATAAACATATGGAGCAGAAGTCCATCAGTGGCTATTAGCCACAAGGTATAGATAGGAACTCTCAGTCTGGGGCAGGCGATGCACTCTATTCTTGGTGCTGGAAGGGCAGCAGTGGGAGGGCTTCTAGAGTCCTGGCCCCACTGCTGGACCTCCTGATGGCACCTGCTATTTTTGGCCACTGTGTGACACAGAGTGTTGGACTAGATGGGCCATTGGCCTGATTCAACATTGGCTTCTCTTATGCTGCAGAAGTAGAATGTGTGACAACTATGGTCCCACTCTGAATATGATACTGAGATTTAGTCTTTAATTTGGGAAGGACTTCACCCCTAGTATATGCCATTAAGGTAATGTCTTAATATCTAAAATTTGAGGACACAGGCATGGGATTCTGGAGTTGAAACCTGCAATCAGTGTATCTGATTCTAAGGCTATTTAGGGCTAATAAAATCTGCTTAATGGGGTCAGGCATGAAGGGGGAGGAGATCCTGAGGGAACCCTAAAGTATGCAACAAAATCAGTCTTCTTCCCCTTAATGCCCAAAATTGGGGCAACCCTCCCCCAAAAAACTGGTTCCTAAGATCTGCATATGCATACTGTGGACCACTAAGATTGCAAAGACTACAGAAATAGCTCCTGAACTCTTGTAAGACTTGTACTGCCATTTTGAATTGTTAACCAGTTACGAATCCAAGGCTTCCAACTCAACATTGTGCTATGAGCAGTCGCAACACAGCACAAACTGTTCAACCAAGGATCAGTTTTCAATTTGGGTATCTGATCCTTATCCAAGGGCACTGTATTCTGTGAACAGCCCCCATGGCATAATGTGAGTCATACACTTTGGTGTCTGTCTGCTTAGTATGCCGGTCCAAAATGGCACTAGAAATCTCACAATATGATCTTGCAAGACACTGGATTCCGTTGTTTTATCCAGCTAGTTGCTGAGGCCTGCTTACAACTGTTTGGAGGAGGAGGAGAATGATGAGGAAGAATGAGACTGAAGGGTAAGGTGGGATAAGATGAAGGGAGACCCACTGCAGTTCTGAAATGATAAAGTTAAAAGCAAATACTCATGGCCCACTTCAGTTATTCTGGGGAAAAGATTTTGGGGTCCAAAAGGCCTGAAATTTCTATTTCCTTTGAATCTGCCAAGGCAGAGCTCTCTATGAATCTATGGCCTTGAAAGATGCTGCAGAAGAGATGTAAAAGAGATCCCATTTATAGCTGGAGCATAGAATGAATGGTATCTAATCCCATAGGTTGTAAAAGGGTGTGGTCTAGGTTCTCCCAGCCTTCTCAACTGTTACATCCACACATTTGTCTAACTCTGGACCACATTTTCAACAGCTATGTTTCTTTAGTTTCTTTGCTGTTATTTTTCAGCTTGTCACAATCCTTTTTCCTGATTATAAAAAGACCAATTCCATTTTTCAAAGGCTTCTAGCTAATGAACATTCTTTTCATGCTTTACTTGTGTTTAGGGCAAGTCTGTACGTACAGATTGTACTGCATATTAAAGAATGCCTCACATTGTCTAAACTTGGCTTCATATACCTTCAGGTCAGGAAATCAGGATGAGTTAATGTAGCAGTGACATCATTCCACAAGTACTTCTGAAAATCATCATTTAGTATATATGTTAGGACATGCTAATTAACAAATCTGCATCTGGATTTAAAAACATCAAATCAAAACCTTACAATATAATGAAGACTTTAGTCTTACTCTCAAAATATTATTCATCAGATACAAGTTTCCCTGCAATATTCATAGTCTCAGAATCCTTCTACAGTTCAGATCAAGGGTGTGTGTCAAGAAAAAAAAAATCATTATAATTCTAGATCTGGGCTGGGGGGCGTTGTTATGGTTGCATACTTATGGTGAGAACATTACTGGTTCAGGATTCAAATTCATGTGCAGAAACTGAGACCACTATTTTCAATGCAGAATGTATATGAGGGTCTGGGGCAGCTGTTTAGAAAGGTAATGCCATCAAATTTGCACACAGCACAGTTAATCTAAAGATACCCCCCTCCCAGTTTCAAGTGAATTGGACCAAGGGCGTCAATTTAAAAAAGACCTCCTAAGTAGGTACTTCTCAGTGCAGACTCAGTTCTCTCCACTGATTCCTAAAACAGCAGTAGTAGGAGAGCTTAAGCCAGCTATGGTATTAAAAAAAAGTTTGCATTTCCCTTCTCTTACAGTGATTGACTGATAATAAAAATTTCTTACCTTTCCACTGAAAGCTCTGCATTTACCATCCTTCCTTGTGGTGGCCTGTTTGTTTCTTTTCATAAAGTGGCTTCCTTTGCAAACTCCCCATTCCTTTCTGGGAATGTACCAAAATGAATGACAAGAATGCCTATTTGGAACAACGAGAGAAACCTGCCACTTGGAGGCTCATTGGTTGTAATGGGTCCTGGGAATGCCAATTGACTGGGCATAGGCTTCATTGAAATAAGCAATAGCACACAAAAGATACAAAGAAAATGCAGAATGTTTTACAAGAAATATTCCCTGGGCCTGGCATGACAGCCTCTTGAGTGGAATGACTGCCCTGGGCTCAGATAAAATGCTCTGGGATTGGAATGACAATGCCCAGAGTGGAATGACGGCCTCTGGGGCTGGAATCAGTGCTCTGAGGGTTGTCCCAGAGCAGTTTACATGGTCCCAGGGGCTGTCAGTCCAATCTCGGTGCAGCTGTTCCAGTCCCCGAGCTGGTTATTTGGGCCCAGGGATTGTCATTCCACTCTAGGGGCTGTCATTTCAATAGCAAAAGACTTATTCTACCCCCAGGGATTCTCATTCCTTTTGGAGGCTCTCATGCCAGGCCCAGAACAGGTTTCTTAAATCATTTCCGCAACTTCATAGCAAGTTTTGTGTGCCATAATGTATTCCAGTGGAGCTCATGCAAGTCAATTGGCATTCCTCAGTACCATTGTATACAATGGGCCTTCAGGTGACAGGCTGCTCCCATTGCTCCCAACAGGCATTCTTATCATTCATTTTAGTACATCACCTCCTCCTCAGAACTCCCTCCGCATCCCTTCCTGTCAGTTTGCTATTATTTGCTATGGGGGGCTTTCAGGGAAGCTGGAATGGATTTTCAACCAAATGACACCAAAATTGCAATGGAGTGGGTGCTGCCTGACCTTTAGAGAACCACCATGTTTCAAGAAAATTGAACTCAGAGTTCAAATTTTACAGACCCCTGAACAAGCTGCCCCCAGCTCTCTATTTTTGCAGCCATAGTATTTGCAAAGAACAAAAGGGCTTCTTCCCCCACAAAGGCATGATTGAGAGAAAAGAGCAGCTCTGGGCAGCTTGTCTCCAAAGGTGATTGGCTGGGAGTTCTCAGTTCTCCTTTCTTGCAAGACTCTGATGGAAAGGAGACATGCCCTGGAAATCAGTGGAATCAAAGAAAAAGACAGGCTTGTGCTGCTTTGCTGGTAAGCACAGGAATAAACAAAAAAAGGATTGTTTGGGGGGAAGGGATTCATTATGCCAACAACACCCCTGGATGTTCCAGGAAATCACTGTACCAACCTGAACCAGGTATATCTTTCTCTATCTTCTGATTGGCAATCTTGTTATACACACACCCCTAATTCAGATTGTTGTGTTGAATTTTGGATAGATTGTGATGGGTGGATCTTGTAGTGCCAGTGCAACTACTTTTCAAATGCTTAGGAAGGTATTAGGAAGCAGCTGTCTGTTCTCATATGTTAATGCTCAGCAGTTAGATTTTTCTATGTTAGAAGAAGTATTCTAAAGTTATCAGCACACAATTGTTTAACTTTTTCCTCCCATTCATATGGTTAGGAGTGCAGCCCTGGATTTTATCACGAGAGCAAAGGCTTATTTGCAGGACGGTGTGTTCCTTGCAATTGTAATGGAAACGCAAATACATGCCAGGATGGCTCTGGAATTTGTACTGTAAGTAAAAATGACAATCTTTACTGAAATGTATAGCTGTTTTTAATTTATTCATTTGTTAAAATCTCTGATATACCTCTTGGGCCTTTGGTTCGTACCCAGCTGCTCACTCTATAAGTCATTCATTCTAGAGGAGGGATTCTGTTCGTGCAATACACAGAGTTGTTCCTTCACTTAATAGGGAAGCTTATGTGTGGAAGACCTTCTTAGGTATGTAACAGCACATATGGGTCTGTAAATGGGAGAATTTGGCTTCCTAACAGTAGCAACAGTGAAACAACTAAAGAAAAAGCACCGTGTAGATGTTTAAGCTGTTTGGATTTTTTACAAAGGGTTTTTTAAAAAACTTTCTCCAACATGATAAGTACTTAAGATATTATAGACACAATACTTACACAAGTATTTCCATTTCCAGTTTGCTACCATATTTTTAAATGGATAAAACCATGGTCCAGCTTGGATGATATGTCTGCTCTGTGCCCAGGGAAGAGCAGGAGGTGCGAGGGCACAGCTTGCATTCTCACCCCAGTAGGCATCCATATGGTGGTATATGTTCAAACGGTGCATCTGTTCCCATAAATGTAGCTTAAATCCTACATTTTAAGGGCCTCTGCTCATTGGCCTCTGCCAAATTAGATGTTACACCACTACATGGACCCCCTTGGGCATAGAAGATGGGAGCAGTATCTGAGTGGGTGAGAATTAAGAGGGACACCTGTTTTTCACTTTATGCAGGCTTGGTATGTTGTCTGAATGTGGACTATAAGTAAGTACTATGAACTGGATCAAATTGTTAGACATATGTGTAAGAACATAGTACAGCCCGTAAAACTTCATAAAGGTTATTCAGAAAATTTCAGAAAGTACAAATATCTGGGCAGGCTCCCATCCCCAGCATGGCCCCCTTCCCACTGGGCAAACTGCAAACAACCCAATGCCCAGAGGGCCCTTGCCCAGAATGGAAGGCAATGGGGAACCCAGGAACAGTGACCAGCCCAATAAGGTAGGCAGGAGAGGGGCCCTACCAAGCAGGGGCCTCACTGCTATTAGAAAGGAGGATGGGAGATATGGACAGCCTGGCGTTGGCCTGCAGGGGCAACGGCCAGTGGCCAGGAAGAGCCAGAGTAAGAGGAAGCCGGAGAAGGGAGGTAGGGCCCGATACCTTTAAAGCCCAAGAGGGAAAGGACAGGCAGCCCTGAGAGTGGGTACCCACCCTCCTTTTATCACTTCCAGGAAGAGGCAGGGGTGAAGCCTGATTGGGGCCAAGGGTGATACATAAGAGAAGCGTCCAGTCTAGGACTGGAGGGGGGGCCCTGAGTGGGGCATACAGTGAGACCAAAGGCGAGCTCACTCAGGTTGAAGAAAGAGGACCAGGGTGCCTGAACCCCCTCTCCTTCCCATTCTGAGGCTGACAGGGAGGCTGGCCCAAACCCATCCAGGATGTCAAAGGGCAGGTGAGTCAGTACAGCAAAGGAGGAGCCTTACAACACATTACTTAACTTGAATGGTGTGCAAATCAGATGTGGCACAATGATTGCAACTGCTGCCTGTATTTAATCTTTATTTTTGGGTGCTATCGGTTAAAAATGGGGTATGATCTTTTAAAAATATAGCTTGTTTTGGAGTTTATTCTCTTTGGATAATTTGGTTTGGGCTACATTTAGTTTACACAATGATTGTCATGAATGTGGCTGTGAATAAGGGTATGGCACCTCAAGAAAAGCTAGGTTGACATTATCTCTTTGCTTTACAAATTATTATAGAACTACATGTTACAAGAGACACAGAGCTGCTGCTACTCATTTCTTTCTCCTTAATGAGGCATGCTTTATCACAATGTGTCATTTCAACATATAGTCTGTCCCTGCCTCCAAAAAACTGGCCGTTGGAGGTTGAGTGTGGGGAGCAAACACTACAATGCTGTCCCATTATGCACTGTAAAAGTTAAAACAGACAAATCTCATTCCCAGGTAAACAGGGAAGAGGCACAGAGTAGCAGCAGCAGATCCATGTCTCTAGTAATATGTGGTTCTGCCCACCATAAGAGGAATGTGGTTATGTGCACTGGAAATGGACAGCTATAATGCAGACATAGCTGAAAAATGTCAGTCAGGCATATTTTCCCCTGACTGCATCTAACTGTGGCAGCATCCCTAAAAGTGGGTAATGTGCTGCTCTGTCATGATGCACAGCTTATCAGTACTCTTCAATGCAAAAGGGCTTGCATCAGCAGCAGACTTTGAGAATCATAATCCTGGTTTATTATGTTTCAGTGCTTTTATCTCATCAGTTTGCTCTTAAAATTATTCCTGAGATCTTTTAAAAGTTTCTTTTTTCCCTAGTGTAAATGCATAGACTGCCTAATTCATTACATGGTTGATTCCCTCTCTCGTTTCCTCATCTTTTTACGTGCTGCAGTACTTCCCTTAACTTTTGGTTTTGACAGACCCCTTTGAGTTTAATGAAGGAGTCATAAGCCAAATCAGCATGTTCCATGAGCTATATGAATCATAAGGCATATTTGATTGGAGAGACAGACAGGTCATGACAAGAGAAAACAGCTGCAGGATGATCAGGAGGGAGAGTTTTGTAAAACTTTAATTTTTTGGCTTCAGTAATCATCCAAGCTTAAAGTGACAGTGCAGACC
Organism: Gekko gecko; assembly: GCA_029375565.1. NCBI lineage: Eukaryota > Metazoa > Chordata > Lepidosauria > Squamata > Gekkonidae > Gekko > Gekko gecko. The sequence goes on from JAPDNY010000009.1 coordinate 63,106,815, forward strand.
TAAGGAGAATCATGCCTTTCTATGTTTATTGAAGTTAGCAGAATTAGAAGAGTGGGTCTTAGGCCGAGGACAGACTGGCAATTTGCCCCGGTAGCCAGTCACGGCAAAAAAAACCCGGATTAAACTATACCGGGTTTTCCCGTCCACACAGCGGGGGCCGCTGCCAGAAGATACGGGATGGAGGCGCGTGGGAGCGTTCAGACTGCCGCGCCGGAGGTGTGCTATATTCGCCGTTTCCCCATTAATTCGATTGTGGGTGTATGGGTGTATGTGCGCATGAGCGCATTTTGCCGATTTTTTTTTTTTGTCCTGCAATACCGGCACCACATTGGGCAGTGGAGCGGAGCGCAGCCAATCACAGTGCTGCTGCCTCGTGCCCAAGGCGGGTTGCTCCCGGCTTTTCGCCTGCGCGTTCAGACTCCCCGGAAGCGGAGAAACGCGCTACGAACGCAGGCTTTTGGATTTGCGACGGCTTTTATCAGGTGTTTTTTTAATCCGGCAGTGAAGCGCAACAGCACCGGTAGGCTACGGGTGGGGGACGCCAGGCAGATGTGCCTGTGTGAACATTCCATTTAATCCGATATTGAGTCGTTGTCAGCCCGGGTCCCTTCCCAGGGCAAATTGCCAGTCTGTCCTCGGCCTTAGTTTAGATTTGCACTGTTCGTTTCATATTTTTATTTTCGGCATCATATTTTGTCCTGACATGGATGCCTCTGGTAGGCTTGACCTCATCAGATCTCAGCTGCTAAGCCAGGGTCAGCCCTGGTTAGTATTTCAATGGGAGAACACCAAGGAAGTCCAGGGTTGCTACACAAAGGCAGGCAATGGCAATTGGCAAGCCACCTTTGAACGTCTCTTGCCGTGAAACCCTGTGGAGTTGCCATGACTCAGCTGCGACTTGATGGCACTTTCCATCACCAAATACAGCTTTCATTCTGTATGTGTATCTAATATTCTAATGTCTCTGGTGGCAACTGGGTAGAACTATCTGTGCCAATTTCTCTTTCATCAAGTACAATTTATTTGCTACATTTTGCATTGCTATAAATGTGTGAAAGAATTGGTTTGGAGCCTTGGAAGAGATAAACTGTAGTGTTCTCTTCCTAATAATGATGAACCTGAGAAATTGAGTTGCTGTTAATTTTCTGGTTTATACGTATATCTGTATATTTTTTAAAAGAACTGCCAACGTAATACTGCGGGGGAGAAATGTGAACATTGTAAAGAAGGTTACTTTGGAGATGCCAGTCAAGGAACGTGCAGGGAATGTCACTGTCCTTATTCAAACAGGTACTGTTGGTTTGAGTAGGACATATTGTTTTTATTGTGCTTGGCTCAGAATTTTCAAGCTGTTATTTTAATGAAAAGAGCTATGTTCACCAAGTGTTGTTTCCATTTTAGTGCTTAGTTTGTTTGTTTTAAATGAGCTTAAGACCCTAATTTTGATGTCCCAAGCATGTTTCCCCCCCCATTACTACTTCTCTACTTTTGATTCTACTCTGGTTTTCACAAGACACACCTCTACGTCTAAGTCACTACAAATGTTTGCATGTGTTGTTCATTACAAAACTGGTTGAGGTATACATTCTGTTTTGGAGAAGAATTATATTCAAGAAAGCAAGGGTATCCAAACCTATTGCAAATACCTATTCATTTTGATAATTTTATTTTTTTGAGATGCTGTGTATTTCTTCATACTAAGTATGCTTTCTCAAATTAGGATGCTTAATGCATAAGGTTGCTCTAAATTGGGAGCAAGTTGATGATACATAATACACACAATCCTTTAAATTTAATCCTGAACATAAGGAATGGGATGGAATCAGGGAAGACCGTAACTGTCTGATCTTCTTGAAGCTACACAGTTCGTTCAACATTATATAGATGAGATGTAAGCAAGAAACTGTTGTTTGTTGTGAAAGAGGAAATGACCAGAGCCTTTTTGTGCCTGCACTGTGCTTGTGAGTGTGGTGGGACGGAGGGAACTACACAGGTGTCACATGCTCTTGAAACAAATGTAAGGTGCTGCGCCAGTGAATGTCACTGGCATAAACTACTTTATTACATAAGCCCAAAATAAATAATGAATATTATTTACAGGAATGGTGTAACAGTGTTATTCAGCACTGAATACAACTGTGGGACCTCTGCTTAAATTTATTTGGGCTAGACATGTCAGGAAGAGCAGTAGATGTTTATACTTGCTCAGAAATCAATTGGTGTCTTTTTATTATTGACAAGTTTGCTTTGTTTTCAAGGATGAAATGCCTGCTGGAGGATTATGAGTCCATTCAGTACACAGGAAAAAAAGATTATACCCAGTACAGCAGCAAAAAGTGGTTACGTTTGACTGTTAGTTTTGAACTATATACATAGGGTTGCCAGCTCTGGGTTGAAAAATTCCTGGAGATTTTGGGGGAGGAGCCTAGTTTAGGGAGGGGAGGATCCTCAGCAGGGTGTAATCACATTCAGTCCATCCTCCAAAGCAGCCATTTTCTCCAGGGGAACTGATCTCCGTAGCCTAGAGATCAGGTATAGTTTCAGAAGATCTTCAGCTACCACCTGGAGGTTGACAACCTTGATATTCTGGCAGCAATTTATATTTTTTAATTTCACATGGTATATAATCTGGAAGCCGTATAAATACGGCTTTAGATCTTTATTTTTAGAAAAATTAAGAATTCTACATAATAAACAAACCTTTTTTTTAATTTCTATCTCATGAATATGGCATTGTTCTTTCTCATAGCTTTGCTGTTGGCTGTGTGGAAAATGGTGGAGAAATGCAGTGCTTCTGCAAAGAAGGATATACTGGAGTGCACTGTGAAAGGTATGGCTCTTGCCTCAAAAATGTGTTTTTGAGTAGTCAGTTCAAGCAGATTGCCTCAGTGGAAAACAAATGTCACATTGTATAACGTTGTGCCATATTCACATGGTTGGGCTGTAGTCCAGAGTGCTGCAGGGCTTCAAAAAACACACCACGCTTTCCACAAAAAGGAGTTGTTACGTTTGCTTCAGTTATTGAGAATGGCTGTGCGTACGGCACACTTTGTGGCTTTGAAGTGAATTGCTCAGAGTTCTGCCTCCTTGGCGAAACTTTCAGATTTGAACACTGCTGTCAAGTATTGGTCCAATCCAGAGAAAGTTACGGTCAAGTTTAAGTGACTTCAACAAGTATATTTTTCTTTTTCTCGATGATTCCATATATGTGTATATAGTGAGCAAGGATATAATATTAAGCAGTGGGAAAGAGTGCCCTTAAATTCAGTTTGGCTAGTACCTTCCAGTGAGAATCTCTGAACTAGGAGTGGCTAAAAATATAGACAGAAATTTTATGCTTAGTTGATAATAGTTCAGCTTACCTTAGTAAGCAGTTTACCTGGCTTACCTTAGAGACCAACAGATGGGTCTCCAAGACAAGCAGTCATTGATAGTACTTATTATGTTGCTCTGGTGTTTTTTTTCTTAAATCAGACTTTAGGAAACTTCATCTCTGTTGGCTGATTCTCTTTTCACCTTGGTTTACATAAGCTTGGAATTAAGTTCCAAGGCAAACCATTCAACATCACAGTAATCCAAGTCTATGCCCCAACCACTGATGTAGAAGAGGCTGAAGTGGACCGGTTCTATGAAGACCTACAACACCTCATAGAACTAACACCAAAAAATGATGTCCTCATCATCATAGGGGACTGGAATGCTAAAGAAAGAAGTCAAAAGGTAATCGGAATAACAGACAAGTTTGGCCTTGAAGAACAAAATGAAGCAGGGCAAAGGCTAACTGAGTTTTGTCAAGAGATCATGCTGGTCATAACGAACACCCTTTTCCAACAACCTAAGAGGCGACTCTACACATGGACATCACCAGATGGGCAACACCAAAATCAGATTGACTATATAATTTGCAGTCAAAGATGGAGAAGCTCTATCCAGTCAGTAAAAACAAGACCTGGAGCTGACTGTGGCTCAGATCATGAGCTACTCATTGCAGAATTCAGACTTAAACTGAAGAAAGTTGGGAAAACCACTAGGCCTTTCAGGTTTGACCTAGATCACATCCCTGTTGAATATACAGTAGAGATAAAGAATAGATTTAAAAAGAGAAGAAGAAGAGAAGAGTTTGGATTTATACCCTGCCCTTCACTACCCGAAGGTGTCTCAGAGCGGCTTACAAACTCCCTTCCCTTCCCTTCCCCTCCCCACAACAGACAACCTGTGAGGTAGGTGGGGCTGAGAGAGCTCTTGACAGAAACTCCTCTTTTTCAAGAACAGCTCTTATTGGAACTATGGCTTGCCTAAGGTCATCCAGCCAGGTGCAAGTGGAGGAGTGGGGAATCAAACCCGGTTCTCCCAGATTAGAGTCCGCCCACTTAACCACTACACCAAACTGGCTAATTTGATAGAGTGCCTGAAGAACTATGGACAGAGGTTCGTGACATTGTACAGGAGGCAGCAATCACCACCATCCCAAAGAAAAAGAAATGCAAGAAAGCAAAGTGGCTGTCTGAGGAGGCTTTACAAATAGCAGAGGAAAGAAGGAAAGCGAAAGGCAAAGGTGAAAACTGAATGCATATTTCCAGAGAACAGCAAGGAGAGATAAGGAGGCTTTCCTGAATGAACAATGCAAAGTTATAGAGGAAAACAATAGAATGGGAAGGACTAGAGATCTCTTCAAGAAAATTGGAGAAATCAAAGGAACATTCCATGCAAAGCTGGCCATGATAAGGGACAAAAATGGTAGGGACCTAACAGAAGCAGAAGAGATTAAGAAAAGATGGCAAGAATAGACAGAAGAACTATACAAGAAGAACCTCAATGTCCTTGATAACCATGATGGTATAATCACTGACCTTGAGCCAGACATCCTGGAATGCCAAGTTAAATGGGCCTTAGAAAGGATTACTAACAACAAAGCTAGTGGAGGTGATGGTATCCCAGCTGAGCTATTCAGAGTCTTAAAGGATGATACTGTTAAAGTGCTGTACTCAGTTTGCCAGCAAATTTGGAAAATGCAACAGTGGCCACAGGATTGGAAAAGATCAGTTTACATTCCAATCCCAAAGAAGGGCAATGCCAAGGAATGTTCAAACTGTCGCACAATTGCACTCATTTTACACACTAACAAGTTCATGCTACAAGATCCTACAAACAGTACATGGATAGAGAACTGCCAGAAGTACAAGCTGGGTTTCGAAGAGGTAGAGGAACTAGAGATCAAATTGCCAACATTCACTGGATTATGGAGAAAGCAAGGGAGTACCAGAAAAACATCTACTTCTGCTTCATTGACTATGCTAAAGTCTTTGATTGTGCAGATCACAACAAACTATGGCAGGTCCTTAAAGAGATGGGAGTACCAGACCACTGCACATGTCTCTTGAGAAACCTGTATAAGGGTCAAGAAGCAACAGTTAGAACTGGATATGGAACAACTGATTGGTTTAGCATAGGAAAAGGAGTATGACAAGGATGTATATTGTCACCTTGCTTATTTAATTTATATGCCAAGTACATCATGCGAAATGCTGGCCTGGATGAATCACAAGCTGGAGTTAATATTGCTGGGGAAAAGTTCAACAACCTCAGATATGCAGACAATAGCACTCTAATGGCAGAAAGTGAAGAGGACCTCAAGACTCTCTTGCTTAGGGTGAAAGAGGAGAGTGCAAAGGCTGGCTTGAAACTCAACATCAAAAAAACTAAGATCATGGCATCTGGCCCCATCACTCCTTGGCAAATAGAAGGGGAAGTCGTGGAAGTAGTGACAGACTTCACATTCCTGGGATCCAAGATCACTGTGGACAGTGACTGCAGCCATGAAATTAAAAGATGCCTGCTTCTGGGGAGAAAAGTGATGGCAAACCTAAATAGCATGATAAAAAGTAGAGACATCAGCCTGCCAACAAAAGTCTGCATGGTCAAAGCAATGGTATTCCCAGTAGTAATGTATGGCTGTGAGAGTTGGACTATAAGGAAGGCCGAGCGCCGAAGAATAGATTATTTTGAACTATGGTGCTGGAGAAGACTCTTGAGAGTCCCTTGGATTGCAAGGGGATCGAATCAGTCAGTCCTAAAAGAAATCAACCCTGACTGTTCTCTGGAAGGCCAGATACTGAGGCTGAAGCTCAAATACTTTGGCCACCAAATGAGAAGGGAGCACTCACTGGAGAAGACCCTGATGCTGGGAAAGATTGATGGTCAAAGAAGAAGGGGACGGCAAAGGATGAGATGGTTAGACAGTGTCACCGATGCAACAAACATGAAATTGAGCAAACTTCAGAGGACGGCAGAAGACAGGAGGGCCTGGTGTGATCTGGCCCATGGGGTCGCGAAGAGTCGGACTCAACTGTGCGACTGAACAACAACAACAGATATATAATGGCACTATATTAAATTTCCTAGATAAATGCTAATTTTGCCTTGAGTCTCCAGGAGCACTAAGTTGGGCATCCTAACAGTAAGGAACAGGCAATTATTCATAGCCTCCAAAACTGGCCTGAATGACTTGTCCTCTGTAAGATGGAAAGACTAGGGCCCAGGACAGACTGGCAATTTGCCCCGGTAGCCAGTCGTGGCAAAAAAAACCCGGAGTAAACGATACCGGGTTTTCCCGTCCACACAGCGGGGGCCTCTGCCAGAAGGTACAGGACGGAGGCGCGCGGGAGCGTTCAGACTGCCATGCCGGAGGCGCGCTATATTCGCTGTTTCCCCATTATTTTGGCTGTGGGCGTATGTGCGCATGCGCGCTTGAGTGCTCATGCGCATAAGCGCATTTTGCCGATTTTTTTTTTTTGCCCTGCAACGCCGGCACCGCATTGGGCAGTGGAGCAGAGCATAGCCAATCACACCGCTGCTGCCCCATGCCCAACGCGGGTTGCTCCCAGCTTTTCGGCTGTGCATTCAGACTCCCCGGAAGCGGAGAAACGCGCGACGAACGCAGGCTTTCAAGATTTGCGCCGGCTTTTATCAGGTGTTTTTTTAATCCGGCAGTGAAGCGCGAGAGCACGGGTAGGCTACGGGTGGGGGACGCCAGGCAGATGTGCCTGTGTGAACATCCCATTTACCCCGATATTGAGTCGTTGTCAGCCCGGGTCCCATCCCACGGCAAATTGCCAGTCTGTCCTGGGCCTAGATATTGTTCAGTTCTCCAGAGTTCCAATCAATAGACTGCTCTGACAGTGCTATCCTATGCCAGTTACTCTAGTCTTTGTTCATTGATTTTGGTGGGCTTAGACTGCAGTAATTCTGCATAGGTTTGCACTGGGAGTCTCTTTCTGTAGTTCCCAAATTATTTGTGTTTCACTTAACCCCAGTTTAAGAAATATAATTGAATGTTTTCTGCAATTCAAGCATGTTTCTTGGAATAGGCAGTTGTAACAAATTGGTTTTAATGCCAAACCAGCAGAGTCCAGATCAAATGGTACATTTAGGATACATGCCTGTATTTATTATTTAGTTACCTCATTGCAGCAGAGAGGTAGTAGAGTGTAATGGTTAGAGGGCTGGACTAGGTTCTGGAACACCCAGGCTTGAATCCCCACTCTGCTGTGGAAGTTTGCTGGGTGACCTTGGGCCAGTCACACATTCTCAGCCTAACCTACCTTATAGGGTTATTGTAAGGATAAAATGGAGGAGAGGAGAATGATCTCAGCTGCTTTGGGTTCTCATTGGGGCTGTGTATGTGCAGTAAAATTAATAAAAAAATAAACCCTTTTTTATTTACTGTAGCTGTGCTCCTGGTTATTTTGGAAACCCACTGAGATATGGAGGATACTGTCAGAAGTGTAATTGCGCTAATAATGGTCAACTTGCAAGCTGTGATCGCCTGACTGGGGGTAAGTAAAGATTTATTGATGCCACTTTAAAATGTACGGTACTTCACTGAACAGTGGAACACCAAAGGAACAGTACTAGGAAAACACCTCCTAAATGGAGACTGGGAAGCTCCAGTGCAAAGACAAGTTAAGATTCTCCACTTGAGTAAATTGATGCCTGTATTAATCTGTACCTTGGAGCTACCATCACTTTAAAACATCAACTCTACACTGGGTTCATAACCTATATGTAAACAACTTTTGAGAGAAGACACTGACCATAAAATGTAATGTTTAAACACACTTAGTATTATAATAGGGGTATATATATGCAACAAGTCTTGTTTATTATTTCCCTTGTTGCAAGAATGACCACTCAGAGCGATGCACAACTTAAGGCTAGAGACTTCTTCATCTCATACTGCTGTCCTTTTGGTGATAAAGCAGAATATGGAGGAATGCTGCTTCCTTTATTCCAACACATAAGAAAATAAGCCCTAGTTAAAACTAGATGATGCTTGTGGGGTATCAGACAAATTGCTTGACTTATTTTTTACATGATGCTTTGATTAAATCAGCACCTGTAATCAGTAAAGAATTTTCAGAAGTAGACGTCAGGTTCCGTTGACATGCCACTAAACATTTACATATGTAGAGGCTCAGTGGCATAAGCTAATTTCACAATATTGAATGTTTCCACAATGTGTGTGTGACAGGCCTTTTCTACAAACTGAGAGAACCCTCACAGTCTCCAATGATTTTTGGGGAACCAGGTTTGTTTTAAACTATAAACCTTCTCCTCAGTTACCAGGTGTTCCAAAGATAGCAAGTGTATAGGCTTTGGGTTTGGGCTGTGAGGTAAGTTTTGTGGTGAACAAATAGAATATGGAGGACACTGAGGCAGGAATTGTATATGAACAACAGAGAAGATTTAATTATTTACAAGTTGGTTTCAAAGAACAAATCAGCAGTGCAGGTCTCTTGGAAGACAAAGAAAAACCTTGCTGGGGCACATTAATTTAAAGTAGTTATGACTTCAGAGAGTAGTTGGAATTTTCCCTAATGCTTTAAGGCATAAACAGGCTTTGAGTCTCACACACACAAGATTCCACCCACATCAGCCTGCCCTTTCCTAAGAGTCGAGCTACATGGTACAAGGTATGGTCATTACCAGATACTGTCCTAACAATTGGGTATTCTGTTTTCTCTCAGAGGCTGTGCTAAGCCATTCTGTCACACTACAAAGCAGAGCTACCCTTCACTCTGTCTTCTCTTATTCTGAGCCAGACCTGAGCTTTCACTGCTCTCTTCTTGAGGCAGAACTGAACTCTCCTCTGCTGTGCTTCCCTCCTGCCCTTCACCGTCCTTCCAAAAGGTGATTGGATGCTGGAACAGCACTCCCATTGGCTCAAATGAGTGGCTGTTTTCCCTTTCAGGAGCAGGACAGACTCCTGTCCATCAGAGTGTGTTTTTCTGATTTCCAGACTTTTAAAAATTCTTTTTGCTACAATACATAGTTTTTAGTGGGTATGATGCAGTGATGAAGGCAGTCAACATAGAGTATTACATGGAAAGTAACACCATGGAAAGCACCTATTACCTGTTTATGTCAAAATTAAAATAGAATTTACAATAATTAATAAAAAGTTATAAGTATTTCTCAAAACTTTTTATTGTCTCCATTTTTGGATTTATACCTCAGTAAGCTTTGTCATACCTTGACCTGGATGGCCCAGGTGGCCCAGTTTCATTGAATCTTGGAAGCGTTGGCCCTGGTTAGTACTTGGATGGGAGACCACCAAGAAAAGCCAGGGTTACTGCACAGAGACAGGCAATAACAAACCACCTCTGTTCTGACTTGCCTTGAAAACCCTACAGTCCATTGCAACTTTCATAAGTCCATTGCAACTTTCAACCACCAAATTTTGTCATCTCAGCAATTTTGTACATTTTAGCCAACTGCTTCCTAATAGTAGGAATTACCATTTAGAGACAGCTAGAATTTGGCCTTAATCCAGAGGGCAATGGGGGGACAGAGCAAATATCCATGTGGTGCATATATATGCCTAGCAGTTCACATTTGTCTGGAACTGCCTCTGGTTTTCTAGCTATTTCAGTTCATCCAGACTACATGTAGTAGTTAAGGGAACAAACAGCTTGTATTGTATATACTACACATGTGTAAGTGCAAACACACAAACACAAAAGGAAACTAGATTCAGGTGGGTATCCGTGTTGGTCTGAAGTGACAGAACAAAGTTGAGTCCAGTAGCACCTTTGAGACCAGCAAAGTTTAATTCTGGTTATAAGCTTTTGTGTACACGAACACTTTATCAGTATCTGTTGGTCTCAAAGATGCTACTGGATTCAGACTTTTTGTCAGGAAAATGAGGGATGCAGGACCCTTTGCATTTGACCTGTATCTGACATATATAACAAAGTCAGTCCCTTTCTTTCTAGCTCTGGGGTCAGGAAAGCTGGGTTAAGCCAGGGTGACTCACAGAATCAAGGAAGCCAGTTTCTGATACTCTTTATCTATTTAAAATTTGATAGTGACTTCTGCTGTAAAATATAAACATTCCCAGTAAGCAAAAGTAACATGTGGTGAAGTCTTGTCCAGTGAAGGCCACACACAACACATAGCAGCAGCCTGAAGCTTCCTAAGGGCAGAACAGAACTAAAGTTTCAACTATATAGGCTAATTACTATAGATATTAAAGGTGTATCAAAGGTTTTGCAGAGTTTTAGCAGAGGACTGTGACTCAATCCAGCCCTAATTCTGCAACATTTTGTACAAAAGGAAATTGTTTGATTTGAATCGACAGTGATGTTTTCCCTAAGGTAACATTATTTTTCTCTAGTTTCCATACCACACAAGAACTGTATTATTGGTGGCAATTGTGCCTGCCCATCCCCTGAATGAAACACAACACAAGTTAAGGGTTAAACTGGGAACTTTATTTACAAGAAGCTGATCTGCACAACTTTGTTAATATGTTAAAGCACGGGTTGCATCTGGCTTGCAAGGCAAGCTTCCTTACAGGGCAGTACCACCCTGGCTCAGAGCCAGGTCTGGAATCCTTCCAAACCTTTTCCGACATAGCATGCACATGAGTGCATAGAGGGGATGGAGGGGCATAGTCCCCTCCCACGACTGCTAAGCCTTAAGGCTCATCTTATGTCCCCCAACCCCAAAGTGGCCCCCACTGAGCCACCCAGACTGCTAAGCTGATGGGTACCCAGTTTGAGGACCCCTCCCTATCGCTGATATCTTGGGGTGCTTACCAACTCAAAATCCCCTCAACCTATGCTTTTCCTGCTGTCCCACTTAGGGCCTAACCGGATTAACCAGACCTATTTATAACTCTGGACCATGTGGAGCAGACAAAAAAGGCCCCTCCCAGCCCAAAAAATCCCTGCTTGGCCCCAAACCAGCGACCAGCTAATCCCACATTGTCTCAAATAAGGGAGGGAGTGTGGAGAGCTCACGCTGCACTGGACTGCAGAGAGAAGGCAGCCGCTGCTGAACTCGGTCAGCATGCCAGCCTCCCATTGGCTAGCAACCCCCCCCCACTGGCTCCCCTTGCCCTCGTGATTCATTCTATGAGGAGGTGGGGGAGCGGGCAAATGCCAGCACCCACCTCATTCAGTAGGAACCAGTCTTTTGAAGAATGTCTTTCAAAATCCTTCTCTTTTACTGAAATAAGTTGCCAGAACAAGTAATATCTTGAATTGGTATTCAGCTTAATTTCCAGTTTTGAACTGCTATTTCCAGCCACCTGTTTCTCCACGTCAGCAGTAGCATCACCTGTGATCAGCAGCAGAGTATGTTTTAGCAGGCTCTGATGTCACTGTGGTCTTGTACTAGCCTATCTGAAGGCTTTAATTTCACCATCTTTGGTGGTTCTGATTACTGTGCAGACTATAAGGAAAATCATATTTAATTGGCACTTTACTTAAACATATCATAAAATATATCCAAGAGGTATTTTTGAGTACAGTGATCAATGAGTAAAAGTACTATGCTATGTCCCCAGTGATGTTATCTTCTAATCATTACATTTTCTTAGATGAATAATTCCTTTTAAAATCACTCAATTCCTTTTAAAATCACATTCCACTGAAAAGATAACATCAGATGGCCAGAGTACTGGACTTAGCTGTTCCATGTAGTTTAGGCTTAGTTCTCATTAAGTATTGTAATCTATTGTTCTTCTTAATAAGGTCTAGAGGTTGATGTGAGAGTGTCAGTTTGGGAGACACTGCATCATGGCTGCTTTCTGCTACTCATCTTCAGAGATCTGAGATCATTCGTCTTTGTTCCTATAAAAATGGTATTTTACCAAAGAATGAGCCCAAGAAAAACCTCTAAATTTAGAATTTAGAAAGCCATCTGATTTAGAAAGCTATTACTAATTTTGACAATCTGAGGTTGTCTCTGGCCATCACATGCAAGGCATTAAGACCCATTTGCAGAACACAGAGAGGACACCCACTAGCTCATGGTATCAAATTTCTAATGACCATTTCAAAATCTCTTAATTTGTAGCTGTGTTGTTTTATGTAGTTATGATCTGACGTTTTTTCTTTTTAATTTCTAGACTGCATAAGTCAAGAACCAAAAGATGTAGAACGTCAAGAAGACTGTGATTGTAAGTCATAATGCTTGACTAGTTTAGATTACTGTTTATAAGATTTCATTCAATCATCATTTTAAAGATCAGCAGTATTTATTTTAATGTCAACTTATCTTTTAAAAGTTGATTCACAGAGTACCTGAAGAAAAGCCAAACAAACAAATAAAAACTCTACCCAGTAAAAAAACCTCTAGATATAAATGTACAATGGATTTGGTTGCACCTTGGATGAATGAGTTTCTCTTGTCTTTGTTCTTCCATGAGGGACATTCTTTTAATGTCACATTGATATGCTCCACATGTAATTGTTACCATATAGTAAAAATGGGCAATTTACACTGTCTTTTTCCATTCAGCTTGCGATAGCTGTGTAATTACTTTACTGAAAGATCTGAGTACGATGGGTGATGAGCTCCATCTGATTAAGTCCCAGATGCAGAGTCTCAACACCAATGTCCATTCACTGGAGCAAATGAAGAATCTGCAAAACCGTGCCAGGGACCTGAAGGTAACATGAAAACTGATGTTCTGCATCTCATTCTGTGTATGGTGGGGTGAGGGGAGGGAAATAAAGAAATAGGAAGTGACTACCCCCAGGGTCCCACATCGGATTGCTTTACATAAAAGTGGCTCCTACACAGGGCACTAGTCCCAAACAGAAAGAGCTCTTCCTTCCACTGTGAAAGTAAGTCAGGAAGGAAGCTAAGTACCTTGAGCAATGATCTACATGGATATAAGGCACAGGAAAAGGGAGAGTTCAGCGCTTCTCTCCTGCCTGCTTGCTTTATTGTTCAAACATGAATATGAATGAGGCATACACATGAAAAGAAATGTGTCTGCCTCAGTTGTGTCTAGTTTAGCCCTTAATAAAATATGTAGCTGTAGTTTCATACTAAATTTTGGCTTATCTGGGATCAGTCATACATCCATTTCTGTTCACCTTTATTTTCAGGCTCAGTTGAACCAATATCGTTCCACTGTTAAGACTCAGAGCACAAAAGTGGATGAACTGGAGACAGACTTGATTGACCTTAATCAAAATGTTAATGCTTTAAGAGAAAAGGTGGGCTGTTTAAATATTATCTAATTCTGTATGTTGTGCATATTGCAGTGTTACAAGTTGTCATGGGTATTGACACTTGTTAGTAAATTTTGAGATTTTAAGACAATTAGTGGAAAATCTCAGAAAACTTTAAATTCCAGTGATAGTTAAAAACAACAAATCGCCTTCTCTATGGTATCTCTTCAATTGGGTCCATGGGAGAGGAACCTGTGGACGAGGCATAGCCTGTGATGCATTTTCATTCCGAAGTCTTAATTAACAATACATTTGAAATTCACAGTGTTTCTCAGATCTACCATAATGTATACATTGATATATTATTTTGATTAACTGGCAATAGCAAATACTCCTTTAACCAAATATTTATTTATTTATTTTTGGGATTTTTATTCTGCCCTCCCCAAACGGGCTCGGGGTGAATTATGACAAATCGAGTCAGAGACTTGTTACAATAAAATCACATTAAAATCATAAAAATAATAAACAATAAAATTGGTAGCAGCAATATAAATTTGTTGGGGCCACAAGGTGGAATCAGATAGGAATCAACCTTTCAGCAGGTTGGAAATTAAAGCAGGAAGGCCAACTGAGGTAGATGCCTGCTGCCTCAACCGAAGGTCTGGCGGAACAGCTCTTCTTTTGCAGGCCCTGTGGAATGATAAAAGGTCCCGCAGGGCCCTGATCTCCAGTGGGAGCTGATTTCACCAGGCCGGGGCCAGGGCAGAAAAGGCCCTGGCCCCGGGTTGAGGCTAAATGGATGTCCTTTGGGCTAGGGGTAACCAGTAAATGTTGGTCCTATGAGCACAAGGTTCTTTGGGACACATATTAATTAGCTGCCTTTTATTTTTTTAACTTAGGGTTTTTTTGTCTTTTTATTAGGCTGAAATGAATTACAGAAAAGCAGAGACACTGTTTAATAATTTTAGTAAGACCAACCAAAAGGGAAAAGACTTGATTTCAAAGATACAAAGTGTTGTCACCAATGTTAATGGTAAGAATAGCTTCTGCTCCTATGTGATCATATCCTGTTTTGTAGAAATAATTTCAGGTAATTTAGTTTTCTACTGAAATTTGACATATTGTGCACTTATCTTGCATTATTGTTCTAAAAGTGAGGCTTATGTACATTGGCCTTTTTAATTTATTACATTTTTATCCCATTGTTTTGCCAATGAGCTCAGGTTAACATACATGGTTTCTCCTTCCTCTGTTTTATCATCTGAACAACTCTGTAAGTTAAGTTAGGCTGAGAGAACGACTGGTCCAAGGCAATTTTATAGTAAATTTTATAACAAGTAGGGGTTTGAACCTGACTCTCAGGCCTTGTCTGTATCACACCAATTTACCACGTTCCCTTTTATAACCTAGTAATTGATAAGATAGTCTTACCAATGTTTTCTTCAGTTGTGGCCCCAACAGTTCTGCAGTTAGTGCACATCTTATGCATCTTACAGGATCATTGATGAAAATGGGATGTCTCTGACAGTTTTTCTACTCCCAAAACTTGTAATGTCTAGTTGGTTTTGGCTGTGTTCATTGTCCTCATAACACTGCAAGTAGCTGCATCTTACCAGCACTGCCAGAAACAGAGTGAAAATGTAGCTATATAACAATGTAGAAAACTATAGGGCAGATAATGCATAACTTGGAATGCCATTTGAGCAGCATTGCTTTGGAAAGCATAACATTTATAACCCTGATGATGGTGAACCTTATCCTGCTGATGTATAAGAGAAAAAGGCAACACATAATTCTATTAAGTAAGAGGTCAAAGCAGAGTGAACTCAGGAGTAGTGCAAGAGTGTTGCATGATGAGTGACTGGTTCCTTATTGAATGATTTAAAAGAAAATACTGGACTGAAAAACAATGTGTTGAAATGTTTCATTCATTTGAATATGTTTTTTGTATTGTAGTTCTCCTGGAACAGATAGCTGGCATTTCTGCAGAAGGAAATTCTTTGCCTGTGGGAGATGCTGCCAAAGACCTGGCTCGAGCTCAGCAAATGGTCACAGAGATGCGAAACCGCCATTTCGGTCAAGTGCAGCTAGAAGCAGAAAAGGAAAAAAGAAGAGCTGAGAATTGTAAGAGCTTAATGATTGTTTGCAGTTGCATGAAGATCTTGGAGAAGGAAATGCTTTGTACAGATTTACTTCCACAGGGCAGATATGGAGAATTATGGCCTCATTTGAAGAAGCCCTGTGCTCCTCTTTTGGGGCAATAGAGGTGTTGTACTGAATGTAGAACTGGATGTGGAAATTGCTGCATTAAGCAACATGCAAGGAATCTTGTAGCATATTAGACATTCCCAAGCCAGTATGAGAGAACAAGAGAAAAGACAAGAATGGGGAACAGAAATACAGATGGTACAGTGATCAAAGCAAACAAGAGCCCTCAAATGAAGAAGCCTTATGAATTCTAGTGCTGTGGCTTCTGAGGTTTAAGCTAAAGAGGAGACTAACCTGATCAGGATATGAATTGTCTGTCCTTGAGTGCTGTTTATTACCTCTAAAGAACCCTTATAATTAGTGAACATTTCTCCCTGTTATGGAAATTCATAATTTTGCAAGAGCGTTGTGTGTATTTATCATGAGCTATGCAAAATAATTTACTAAGGAGCTGTTGTATAGAATGAATACTACAGAGTATATACTTATTAGTATTCAGTTATATTCCAGTCAAGGTAGCCCTGCTATGTGAATCAAAATATCTGCACAATGAGGCAACCCAGGACTAGGATGTATGCTTCCACAAATGCAAGGGAAACCCCAGATTATAGAATAATATGAAAGCTTTTTTAAAAAAGGATGTGGTAGTGATGACCGCCATGTGCAGGTAGGCCAGTAGCCTCCTGCTGCATCAGTGAAAGGGGAAGGGAAACAAAAGCAGGTAAATTGCTAGTGGAATGGAACACTGGATGGATTGTGGAGAGGTGGACAAGGAAGAAAAATCAGGCAGGTGGGTGGGAGGGAAGTCTGGGTGGGTGATGGAGGGACCAGGCAAGGAGTCCAGGAGGGGTGGGCAAAGTGTGTGAGTGTGAGTGGCCATTGGGAATACGAACAGGGTGATCTGGGCAGGTGGATGAGAGGAAATCTGAGCCAGAGAAGGTAGAAGTCAGAAGGAAGGGGAAGAGTTTTTTCCTCCTCCATGAGTATTTACAGTCCCCCTCTTGTAAGGTCCTAATAATAAATTGTAGCAGTAGTGTATGCAATGGGCCTTATATTCAACTATTTATTTACTAGAGTATATCAGTTTGAATTAGGCTTGCAAGCTTTGAGTTGGGACGTTCCTGGAGATTTGGAGGCAAAGCCTGGGGAAGGTGGAGTTTGGGGAAAGGATTGATCTCAGCAGGGATGTGATACCTTGGAGCCCACCCTCTGAAGTTGCCATTTCTGCCAGGGGAACTTATATCTGTAGTCTGTAGAGATCAGTTGTAATTCTGGGAGAGCTCCAAGCCCCACCTAAAGGTTTGCAATCCTAGTCTGAACTGCTACTTTAGTCCCTACCCCTTCAGCAAACACGAATAGTATAGTGTAACAGCACAGTTACTTTTGTCCAAGGACCACATGTTGGGAGTTGTCACTTCATCCATCCATGGGTTCAGACTACAGAGTGGGGGACTGTGGAATGAAATTGGACCCAATTGGACCCAATGGGACATCATTGCAACAAGCAGCCATTGTTGTTTAGATCAGCTAGTTGCTATTTGGGTATCAAAGCAATACACTCACAAGGAGTGCTTCTGACTTTAGGAATACAACTAAGTTATGCCTGATCTTTCACTCACTTCTGTTTCATAAGTAAAGGTAAAGGTTACCCTTGCTCGAAAGCTAGTCGAATCTGACTCTAGGGCATGGTGCTCACCTCCGTTTCTAAGCCAAAGAGCCGTGCAGTCCGAAGACATTTCTGTGGTCATGTGGCCGGCATGACTAAATGCTGGGGTGCACAGAACACTGTTACCTTCCCACCAAAGTGGTACCTATTTATCTACTTGCAATTTCTTGTTTTCAAACTGCTAGGTCGGCAGGAGCTGTGGCTAGAGATGGAAGCTCACTCCATCACACGGCACTAGAGTCTCGAACTGCCGAACTACAGACCTTCCAGTCTGCAGCTCAGTGCCTTAACCTCTGAGCCATCGTGGCCCACCTTCTGTTTCATAGAGGCACAATTAAGTAGCTATCAAAATCAAAAACTGATGGATACTTTTGTCCAAAGAGCCCATGTTGGGAGTTGTCACTTCATCCATCCATGGGTTCAGACTACTGAGTGGGGGACTGTGGAATGGAATTTTTACATAGTGGTACAACCAAAGATGGTCTATCCAGTTAAAACTGAGAAGATATCAAACTAGAATAAGGTATGGACAATACCTCCAGTAGAATGAGGGAGTGGGATTCTTAGGTGGCAAAAATGGCTGGTATTACTTCAGATTGCTGATGAAGGGGGCAACCAGAAATAGTGGCTGAACTGTTGGTAGAAGAAGGAATGTCACAGGAGTTTGGAAGCCTGTGGAAGTGAAGTTGTAGGGGGATTTTTTTTCCAGCTATATGGAGAGTGGTGGCAGCAATCCAACAGGGGACAGATCAGCAGGCTTACAGTGGGTAGGATGAGAGTTTGATGCCTCCTCACATCTACCACTGAGAGTGATCAGGCTGCCCCATTATGGGATCATCCCCCAAATTTGGAAATATAGACTCCCTCTCCTGCAATCTAAAGTGGTACGGTCCATTCTGCCTTCTCAGCACACTGCCACCCGATTACTATCTCATTCTGCAAAGCCTCATCTGTATGTGATACTGGCATGGCTAAGAGGTTCCCTGTGCTGTGACTTTGCCTGGGATTAAAGTTTCATTTAAATGGTGCTACAGCTTGTGCAAAGCAGCTATATGTGCATTTAGTTTGCATGAGATCCATAGCCCTTATGAATATTATGCTTTGTGCAAACCAAGTATGCTTAAGTGCTACACACAAATTCCAGCACAGCTTAAATAAGACCCTGAGCTTGTTCAAAGTCGCACTGGGAAGCTCTTTTGCTTTATCAGCTGCAGGTTTAATTAAAGCCTAAGAATATTCCCCAGAGAGGGCTAAAACTGTGTGGAAGCTCTTCTTTCTACAGCAGTAATGCTCACAGAACAATTGGGTGCATTCTTATTTTGTTATCCAATACTAAAATCTGCCTTTTTCTAATTGAATAGTGCTGGATCGTGTAAGAAATGAACTACAAAAACATCAGGAGAAAAACCAAGGGCTAATTAAAATGATAAGGGATTCATTAAATGGTTATGAATCCAAACTCAATGATCTCCGTGAATCTTTGAAGGAAGCAAAAGAGAAAACCAAACTGGCTGAAAGTCTGAATAAAGAGAATAAAGTCCTCTTGGAAGATATTAAGGTATTATTGTGTTGTTTTTTAGTTTTTCTTTAGCTTAATGGATGAATAGGCCAGACTCCTTCACAAAGAAGTGGTAAAATAAAATACAACTGTCCTGCTACAGTGAAAACCTTTGTTTTGTGTTTTTTTCCCTTAAAAGAGGTTTGTAGTAGTCCAGTGAGACTAGCAATAAAGATATCCCTGTTTTCTTTTGCTTCTTTATTTCTTAGACATTTGACATAAGAGTTCAGTTTCTCTGGACAAAGCCAGATAAGCTATAATTTATTCAAACAACATGCCCAGACCCATTTCCTGTATCCTGAGAATACCTGGGGTGCCTCTGTCATATATAGACATGTACAAAATTGTTCCACTCTGTTCCCTTTTTCCTTTTGTGCCAAACATTTTCTGCTGCAAGAAAATTCCTATGAAGTATGAAACTGTTTTGGAAGCAACAACTTGCTTCATTTTAGAGAATATTACTCCAGTGCTTCTGTGAAAAATTTGTCTTTAGCTCTGGGGTCCAACCTTCTATTGATTGCTGCACAATGGCTGTGTGAAAGATAACATCACATGGGGGAAGGAACCATTCATCATTGTAGGTAAATTTTGTTGTTTAGCAGGAAATGGAGTTCAGACATCTCATAGCGGAACCTTTGGTGTAGTGGTTAAAAATAGTGGACTCTAATCTGAAGAACCAGGTTTGATTCCCCACTCCTCCACATGCAGCTGCTGGTGTGACCTTGGGTCAGCTACAAGTTCTTTCAAAGCTGTTTTCTCAAGAGCAGTCCTTGAAAGAGCTCTCTCAGCCCCACCTACCTCACAGGGTGTCTGTTGTGGGGAGGGGGAGGGGAAAGGGATTGTAAGCCGCTCTGAGACTCCTTCGAGTAGTGAAGGGCAGGGTATAAATCTAATCTCTTTTTTTTCTTCTTCCAGTGACATCTTATATACAGTTACTTCAGTCTGAGCTCAAAGGAAATTGGAGTAACTCTGCATAGGATTGCACTGTTAAAGTTTTAGAAGTCCTGCTTTTCTTTCTTTCATCCTTACTCCCTTCTTAGAGGAGAAATGTACATTATGTATACTCCATGCTTATTTTCCTCTAATTTTTTTGAACTGACTGTGGCTGTGGAAGTGAAGAAATATGTGGGATACAGGGGCTATTTAACTCTTTTTCACAGTATAGTCCAGTTCAAAGCCCGCCCAAAGGATGACTTGCTTCTTTTTAACCTAGGACTGAAGACCAGCCTACCCAGAACCATGACAGAAAGGGAAATTTGATCTTACCTATGAATTCCTGTTTTCAGTTGTCTCCAAGTACACTCTAGTTGCCTGCTTTAGAACAGCAATAAAAAGATCAATGAAAAGCAACACATTGAGGAACTTTTATATTTGATGCAGAGTCTACAGTCACGTATTCCAGCTGCAGGCTTAGTTTGAGTCTAGAGGGAGTATCTTCTTTCCTGTCTTGTGATTTCCCTTTACCTCTCTCAGATTGGAAGTTTGTTATACTGTCAACACTGTTTATCACTATATACCCCTCCTAAGCCACTGAAGATGGGAATTCACAAGTAAACTCAAATTGTACTTATTTCCAAAAAACCACAGTTGACTTGGGATCACCCTGCCTTGGGGTCAGTGCAATCTCATAATTAAACATGCTTAATCTTCTCTTGAGTGGAATAGGCAGCTGAACCCAGTCTTTGGCTGAATTGTGTACCTTATTCCTACACAAAAGGGTACATTAACTATACCTCTGATGACATGAGCTCCCTTTTCCGCAGTTTTTTTAAAAAATTGCAATACTTGCTTCCTTTCTTTGTCAGAAACGGTCTGAAGAGATGAGTATTCAACAGAACAATATCTTCGATCATCTGAGTTCTGCTGAAGCAGCTTTGTCTCAAACGAATAGTGTATTTGGATTGCTGCAGAGGAGTAAGGAGGTACGTGTTAAATCTGTGAAGAGGGGGAAAATTAAGAATGTAATTGTAATGGAATTTTAAAAAAAATGTTTCAAGAAATGGCTTTACTTTGTAGAAAGCAATAAGCTGCCCACAAAACACACGTTATATAAATAAATTTCATCTTTGTCTAAACCTCTGTTGCTTAATCCCCCATGCTATGCTTGAAAGCACACAATCATCAGGATTTGCATGAAGAGCTAAGGCGCTCAAAAGAAAAGTGTGCCTTTTATTTCTTGTTGTTTTATAATGTGTGTGTGACAGCATAAATTACTGTTTTCCGTCAAACCTTAGGAATATGAAAATTTAGAGGCCCAGTTTGACGGCGCAAGAAAGGATCTGTTGGAAAAGCTGAGGAGCCTTTCTTTAGCTGGCAGCAAGACATCTCTTGTGGTGAGGGCTGAAGAACATGCCAACTCTTTACAAGACCTGGCAAGACAGCTGGATGAGTATGTTTTCATTTCTGTGGATGA
Organism: Gekko gecko; assembly: GCA_029375565.1. Taxonomy (NCBI): domain Eukaryota; kingdom Metazoa; phylum Chordata; class Lepidosauria; order Squamata; family Gekkonidae; genus Gekko; species Gekko gecko. The sequence goes on from JAPDNY010000009.1 coordinate 63,128,132, forward strand.
ATAGTTTTAGGAAGAAGAATCATCTTGCCAAAATGTGTTGTACATAGCACGCTCTTTTACCTGTATTAACTGTAAACTACAAAAAAGAGCACCTTATTTTGTATGTGTAGGTTTAGATTTAAAGATAAGAGGGAGATTTCTGTACTGAGAATGCAATTTCAAGAACATTTTCCTACGAGTAAGCCCCACTGAGTAGACCTGATTAGGCTTTCACTGTGAGTCATGGTCTGAAGCCTGGCATCTCAAGGTCTTTTTTGCACAATTAAGAAATAGCTGCCATTTCCCCATCCATGGGAAGATGAAAGGAGAGCACTATTATACCCTTTTATACAAAGCAGCTCACCACAGTAAGAGCGCTAATTTTAGAAAAATCTATATCTAATATAATATAAATAGTAAAACCAACACTATTTAGGTGTTCTCCTTCCAGTCACATCCTACCACCGATAGCCTGCACATTTTGGGAATGATCCAGCTAAAGTTAAGTATAGCAGAACACGTCCCTAAAATGAAGCACAGTCCCGCCCATTTCAGTGGGAGAACTAAGCATGTCATGAACTTTCTCTAAGCAGAATTGGTTACATACAGTAGTGCTTAACTTTGGCAGAGACCATGCCCTTTCTTAAATTCAAACCAGGGTTGTTTGTTTGTGTGAGAGAAAAAAGAGGGCAGAGAAAGAATCCCACTCTGTTAGATATACTGCTTCTTCTAGTTTCTTGCAACATTTTCTTGGGGACTGGCCACCTTGACTTATTGGTCTATGAAGAGTGCCTTTTAATTTAAATTTTCAGTGTAACAAAAGTTCGTGGTGCTGAAGTGTCCATATCAACAAATGCCTCAATGCTAAAATACTCTGTGCCAGACCACTCACGTTATGTAACGTACATTTTCTTAATGGGCACCTATGTGTCTACTTTGTCTATTCTGGTCTTCTCACAGGCTCAAGAAAAACGCAAGTAATGATGATCTGGTGAGGTGTGCTGTGGAAGCCGCTTCTGCCTATGAGAATATTATCAGTGCCATCAAGGCAGCAGAGGCAGCCGCCAGCAGAGCAGCCAGTGCTGCGGATTCAGCTTTAGCTGTAAGCATCTTCTAAAATGACTTCATGAAGGCCCCTTTATTTTTCAGCCACTGAATTTCTGAAAAATAGATGTCACACTGATTGAACTTGTGCACTGAGGGCTATTAGAATGAAGGTGGCAAGGTGGATCTAATAACTCTTACTGGGAATACAGAGGGGCTTTTCGTTCACAGTTTTAACATTTTGCATGTCTTGAAATGTTGCTGTTGCATGAATGTTATATGTAAGCATTTTTGGTGGTTTTAAAGCTCTGACTAATGTCTACAGTGGGGCTGCCCAAGTATGCAGGCTAACCAAGGAGAAGCCCTGCCCCTAATCCTACATACAAAAGAGCCACTTATATTTACTACTTGTGATGAAAAACCACTTTCAGACGCACAGAGATGGTCTCATCTCATTGTTTCCTCACGTACCGTAGGTCTGAGACCCTGGGCTCAAAACATATTGTAGGTGCCCCTAAACTGGCATGTACTTGTAATGATGTGTCTTTGAAACTAATGGAGGTTGCATACGGCAGCAGACTATTGCGAATTACATTCAAACAGAAGTCAGTTGGGGAAGATGAAAACTCCCTGATGGCAAAGTGCTACAGATTTTCTATACCTCTTCCAGTGTTCGCTCTAAATTGAGTTAGTGTGAGCTAGCTCAGTTTTTTAGCCTCCAGCTCACAGATTTTTGTCTTATCTCAGGAAGGATGGCCCCAGAGCAAACTAATCGATGCAGTAGCCAAATCGCTCACTTGCAGCTTTAATGGCAGTAGCTCACAAAGTAGAATTTTTGCTCACAAGACTCCACAGTTTAGGGGGAGCACTGACCTCTGCCTATTCCTGACATAATTCAGAAATCACAGGCTACGGCTTGTTTGTGATGTGCACAAGAAATAGTCTCATGTGTTTCTGTTTCTCCTCCTTCCTTCCTCTTCCTCCTCTTTTGCAGCATGGCAAAACTGAAGACAAATCTTCAACTAACTCCAGTTGATTGTGACATCCAATTTAATCCTGGTTAAGAATCCCAGCTACTGGGAAATAAACTAACTTTGGTTTATTAAGGAGCCTGTGTTTGGATACCATAACTAATTAGAGTTAGCTGAAGACTTTGGACTTTCATCTTGACATGCAGCATGTGGAGGAGGGAGTGCTTTAGCCCAACAGGTAACCAGGTTTGTGGCCATCATAAATTCTCCATTTGCTCATGATATTCTCTGCCTTTCTTGCTCAGTGGTAAATGTCTACTATTCCCCCTTGTTTACAGTACCATGGATTATCAATTTAAAATGTTTTTTTTGTTCTTTCTATTTCATATTAACACCTTATTTGACAATGGTTCATTACCAGACAATGGACAAAAATGATCTAGCAGGGAAGGCCAGGAGACTGAAGACTGACAGCGGCCATCTGTTAGATCGAGCACGGAAGGCCCAAAAGACATTAGAAGGTATCTTGAAAAATAAGTAATTTGAGGGATGAGAACAACTTTTCAAGATTTTGATGCTGCTGTTCCTGACTTCACCTTATTGGGAGCCAAGTCCTATAACTTTTCTGAGGTGGTTTTGCCATTCTAGTTTCTTGCTGAAAGCCATTCATTTAAAATTGACTGAAGAAAAAGTTGGCTAAGGCTGCAATCCTGTGTACATTTACTTGAGAGTAAGTTCCACTGAACACAATAGGATTTACTTCTAAGTACAAACACTTAGGATTGTGCTGTAAATCACTACACTGAACAAATGACTGGTTTCAAAAGGGTTCTTTGAAAGGTGAAACATTGCCCATGAAGGTTGCTGAATGCTACTGCCTTCATGGACAATGCAACAATTCCACTAAACAGTTGGGGTGGATTCTGACATCTATAGGCACAAGGATACAAGATAATCCCTCTCTGCCCCCTGGAACACTTTCCTATCCCTGGAATTTTATCCCTGAGGTCAAGGGGTGTGTGTGTACGAATAGCCATGTGGGTTGGGCAGCTACAGTGGAAAAGGGGTGAAATGGTGTCCATCTCTTCTGTAAGCAGAATTCTGCTCTTGTAAAAGTCAGAAAGGATTATCTTGTTCCCTTCTCCTTCCCCACTGCAGCCCCCCAACTGGTATAGCTATTAATACAGGGGTTCCAGAGGGAAGGAAAGGGAAAACCCCACACCATCAGCACTTTCCTTTGTCAGGTCTGAGGATCCAAACTTTTGTCCAATTCATAGTGACCCTAGAAAATTTTAATCAGAGTTTAGAAAAAGTTATAGCTACAATTTGGAATGTGAGAAAAAAAGGAAATAATTCACCAAACATTAAGTGGCAGAAAGATTCTGCCTTTTAATATAGTATTTATCTGAGTGTGTGTGCAGTGCATATGATAGCTACTTGAGGATTTTATTATTAGAGCTTAAGTCAAAAGGGGGCAGATGTGGCCAGACCCTACAACACTGTCTGCAGTATATGAATCTCCACCAAACAGTGACCATGCACGTTATCTGAGGTACTGGCGACTAAGGGATGATATACAAGAAGAGTTCAAATGTCCACAGTGCTGCTTAATCCTGAGATAGCTGTTTTATTTGCTGATAAAAGTAGTCTGGAGTTTTTCTGGGAGCTTATTTATCTCCTCACTACACTCTGGTCTCATGGAAAACTGCTTTCTTGTAGTAGAATATAGGGGTTTTAGCACAGAATTATGGATTTCCTGAGTATACCTAAGGTTCTTCCAGAGGCTAAAGGAAATGGGAAATGACCAGCTTCAGTTAATGGAGTTCCATTAGAGCTGAATATGACTTTTTTAGATTCACTTCTTGTCTGCTTAGGAAAAGACTGTCTAGAGAGTAAAGCAGAAAGAGGTTGTAGGTAGCCATGTTGGTCCAAAGTAAGATAGGAAGCCACATAATACCTTTTTTTAAGAGACTAACTCAAATGACACAAAACAAATAAAAATGGAAGGGCAGTTCATAATTACCAGGCTGATTCATGCCAGATTATTTTTGTGTGTGTACAGGAATCAATCCAGCACTTGAACAAGTAAACAGCAGAGTTGGGGATGCTCAACGCAGGAAAAATTCCATACAGGGAGAACTTGCAACCTTCCAAAATGACCTTCAGGGGATAAATAGAGGTAAGTTACTTAATTTTTACTACTGTGCATGTCTATTTCTTAAACATTTAGTAGAAATAAGGGACACCAAAGGAAACTGATTGGCACTAGGTTTGGGTAAGATTCCCAGAGCCATCAAGGGGGCCACTTTGGGAAATGGTGTTTATTGAAAGGGTGTGAGCAAGGCAAATGTCACTTTTTTATTACATGTTAAGATAGGAGAAAAGTATTAACTCATTAATCTGTGTTCCTCTTTGTCTTCTGTTAGAAGAGATAGATAGCATGATTACAGATGCAAAGAACATGGTCCAAAATGCCAATGATGTTACTGCCAATGTACTAGAAGAACTGGAACCAATTAAAACAGATGTTGAAAATATAAAAAATACATATGAAAGCATGCATAGTGCTGACTTCAATGCAGCTTTGTTAGAGGCAAACAATTCAGGTACATAATTTGTTTGTTTACGCTAATCTTTTCTGAATTGCAGATAAGGAATCATAGCACTTACAGGTTCTCTTTGGAAAATATAAAATATAAAATAATCTGGGTGTTAACTAGCTTTTCGTAGGATATAGGTGACCTGTTAGTTAACAACTTGAACTCTTTAATTCATAGGACAGAGATTATTGTGAATAAATGGCTTACATATAAATTATCATCGCTGCTGCCCTTAAGATGACAATCTCGCCCATATTTGTATTTTTATTTTCAGCATTACCATTTTCTGCACAGTGGCTATTGAAAAAGATTCAGTCTGTGTTCCTCAAACTATTTTGGGTAGTAAGAAACCAAGGGTTAATAAGAAAATTGAGCAAGCACCATGTGTGAAAGGAGATGTAGCCACTTCTAATATAGTTAGATATTATCAGACCACATTATTGATAAGCACTGACATATTGGTTCTAGGAAAGTAGGGATGTTATTTGGGAGTTGGAGCAGAAAGGAATATTGTTTCCTTTGAACAGGTGGATCTGGCAGAATAAAAACCAAATGGCTGTGACCTTCTTGAATCCAGTCAGGGAAGCATTAATTGATAATTGGATAGATGTTTCAATAGCATGGCGTTTAAATATTCTCCCCTGACACCTTGGATGTGTGTTAAAGGGTTGCAGGAGATGCTAAGATTTGGGAACTTTTATCAGTGGATGCAAACAGGTCTCAATATTTATTGATCTCCAAGAGAAGGGAAGTTTTATGACCTATAATGAGCTGGAAAAGAGAATTGCACCTGTTAAAATTCCTTTATTTCAATATTTTCACTTGAGACATGGAATTAAGAACAACTAATGTGTTTGGATAATTGATTCAAAAGAATTCTGATTTGTCAAGGGCAGTCTAAGGGTGTGATCACATGATCAGTTTGGCCTGACATAGCCACCCCTCCCCTCTGGATCAAATGGTTGCGACCAAATGCACACATCTGGCTCCCATGCCCCAGTCATCCCTACCTCATCCTAAAATGACTCCCATATGGATTAAATAGCCACCAGCAAATTCCGGTGGCTACTTTGGCCATGCACTTCCATGGTGGGTTTCTGGGTGTCTGATCACCCAGGTGCACCATAGAAATACATAAGCGGTGTGATTGTTCATCTCCATTTTCGGCATATCCCTTTTCTTCCCACTTTGAGGTGCGCTTCAGTGCCCTCATTGGCTGCCTGTGGTGCCCCTGTGTGGAAGTGAATGTATACATGAAAAGCCTGGTATTTGGGTGAAGAAGCACGGGAAAGTGAATTCTCCTGATGTGAATGACCAACCACAGGCTCATGCACTATGATGCCAGCTTAGCAGCCACTGTGTGACCAACGCAAAGTGTCCCAGACTCAAGTGGCTTATTTAGAGCTAATATACTGCCACGGCAAACTGCTCATGCGACCACAGCCTAAGGGCCTGTTAGCTAAGATGCGTTTATGCTTTCAACAGAGTGATAAAAAGACTGGACTGTTCCATTAGAAAAATGGGAAAAGAGCATTCCAGAAGGTAGCAAGATGATCACTTAATGTAGAGATGAGAGAAAATTGTTTGAAAATGCTTTATCGACTGCATTTGACACCAGTGAGATTGGCTAAAACTTCAGGTGAATCAGAGTGATGCTGGAAGTGCAGTGAAATCCTGACTTTGTTCCATTCATGGTGGTCTTGCACATTGGTACAAAAATTCTGGAACGTCGTTTACAAAGGAACAGAGGTTATTCTGAGTTATGTTTTTGATTTAATGCTCAGGATTTATACTTTGGGTGAATCCCTATCTAGAATAGGAAAGCATCAGAGAATCCTCTTACAGCAGTTGGTCATTGCAACCAGGATGACCTTAGCTTAGAAGTGGAAGCAGCAATCGACTCCATCATTAGGTAGGGGTTAAATAAAGTCTGATATGTGTGGACTGTGAATAAGGCTACAATATAAATAAAATCATTGTCAGCTTCAAAATTTGTATATATTTGGTCGCCGTTCACTAAATACTAGATCTGTCACAGTGTATTTTGTGAAGTACCCCAACAGATATTAGAGTGTGTTTAGAGGCTGATAAGTTTTTTCTCTGATGAGTTAATGTGAAGTTTACGAAACATATTAAAATAATTTCCTACATTGACTTTAGGACATTTGATTATTGTAATATAATAGTTCAGTGAGGTGAGGATTCACTTATATGTAATGTATTTATATTCCACTTACCTCACTGAAGTATGGATTTATGCATTGTTATATACTGTATACATATCTCATTGACATGAGCTTGAGATGTATCATAAAAAGGTAAAGGTATCACAGACATGTATTATACAAAGGAGCTTGATACTATATGTACTGTAAAGTAACAAAACCTTTAAAAAATAAAAAGGAGTTATATCCTTATTAACACAATGACTTCAATGAATTTAGAAAGGTGTAGCCGTGTGTAGGACTGCACTGTAGAAGTGTGATTCCTTTATGATCATTATGTTACTTATATTTAACCAGATGTCCACTCTCTTGTTTTTAATCTTACAAACAGTAACAAATTTAACAAACATCCTTCCGGATCTATTTAACAAGATTACAAGCATCAACGAACAACTTATGCCAATAGGTAACATATCTGAGAATCTAAACCGCATCAGAGAGCTCATCCAACAAGCTAGAGATGCTGCAAACAAGGTGTGTATGTGGCAGAATCTTTCAGGGCTTTTCCTTCAAACCATCTGTTGTCCTATCTTCACTCAAGAATGTTACTTCAAGATGTTATTTAATATTTACATGGAACTTCCGGGAGGGATCATCCGGTCAACTATGCTGTGAATGTGTGGCTGACACCCAGTTCCATTTCTTTCTAACACATGCGTTGGGTGGGTGTGTGGAGCTCAATGCCTGCAGGTGGTGATGGGATGGATGTGGGCCTATAAAGTGAGTTTCAGACCAGGATTTGAGTGGTTCTGTTTCCTCTCAAAGACTGAGGAATCATCCTGTCCTGTTCATCATATTGGGGGTTGCATTCCTCCTGGAGGGAGTAGGTTTGTAGTTCGGGGGTGCTGCTGGATCCTGGCCTCTAATTGGAGGCCAGCTCTCTCCTGTTACATGTAGTATCTTATCATCTGTGGCAGATATGCTGACTGTGCCCACTCCTCAAAATGTATGATCTAGCTACTGTGATCCATTCTTTGGTCACATATTATTACTGTGATGAATTTTATGTGGGGCTGCTTTTGAAAATTATACAGAAATCTCAGTTGGTCAAAAATGCAGCACCCAAACTATTGTCAGAGACAGATAAAGGAATCATTATCACCCTGTACTGAAAAACTGGCTGAACATTTGTTTCTGGGTACAATTCAGACTGCTGATTTTTACCTTCAATATCCAGTTTGGTGTAGTAGAGAGCCAGTTTGGTGTAGTGGTTAAGTGCGCGGCCTCTAATCTGGGAGAACCAGGTTTGATTCCCCACTCCTCCATTTGCATCTGCTGGATGACCTTGGGCAAGCCATAATTCTGGCACAGCTGTTCTTGAAAAAGAACAGTTTCTGTCAGAGTTCTCTTGGCCCAACCAACCTCACAGGGTATCTGTTGTGGGGAGGGGAAGGGAAAGGAGTTTGTAAGCCTCTCTGAGACTCCTTTGGGTAGTGAAGGGCGGGGTATAAATCCAATCTCTTCTTCTTCTTCTAAACAGCTTACCCAGGGGTCTTTTCATAGAAAAAGAGCTGCAGGAGCTCATTAGCATATGGTATGCTAATGAGCTATTAGGCTATTCGCATATGCCACGCCCCCTGATGTCAGAAGGGGAAGCATCTTCGAAAGCCTCCCCTTCCCTTCCCCAGCTGGCCTGGGTGGGGGAGCTAAGAGAGAAGGGGTTTAAAGTTTAAACTCCTTCTTACTAGAGTTGGGCCACAGAAGGAGGAAAGAGGGAAGGAAAGGGAGAGAACAGAGAGAAGGAAAGAAGGAAAGAGGGAAAGAAAGAGAAGGAAAGAAGGAGGGAAAGAAAGAGAGGGAAGGAGGGAAACAGGGAAAGGAGGAAAAAAGAGAAGAGAAGAAGATGGGAAAGAAAGAGAGAAGGGAAGAAGGAGGGAAATAGGAAAAGAAGAGAAGGAAAGGAGGGTATGAAAGAAATTCGGCGGCAATTTGGCCCCATTATATCCTATGGGCCATTGAAGTCAATGGTGAAAACATAGCGTATATTCTGGGGGCTGGAGGAGAGGGAGTTTGAGGGAGAGGCTCCAAACTCAGAGGGTATGCCTCTCTCCAAGATACCCACCAAGTTTCAAGAACATTGGACCAGGGGGTCCAATTCTATGGGCCCCCAAACAGGTTGCCCCCATTCCCTCCATTGTTCTCTATGGTGGGGGGGAAAGTTACTTTTTTCCCACGGTGCTGTAGCATAAGGATATATATATATATATCCTGTCCTATTATATAAAAGGGTAGTGGTCTGGCAAGGTTCTATGCTTGGCAAAATCAGTTCACTCCCTGATATGTCACTCAGAAGCTGTTCTATCCACTAGCTGCGTTGCCTGAGTTCTCTCCCACCCACTGCAGCCTAGGCCACTCTTCTGTGATGGGGCAAGCATTTCAAGCTCATTTGCATATGGAAGCTGATTGGACTTCACTCCATTCCACACCTCAAACTCCCCCCCCCAGCAAGACAGTTGGAATTGTCAGTAGTTTATGCAACCTGTTGTATTCTGAGGTAAAATATGTCCTCACTCACAACACTTCCCCTTCAAAACAAACAAACCCAATAATAAAACCATGCCATACCACAAAAAAAGAGAGAGCATTCCACAAGCAGAATACCACCAAGGCCAAAAAAGCTCTGGTACTAATTCAAAGTGCTGGGGATGAGTTGTGTTCTGGCAGGGGAGTGTAGAAAATGATTTATTGACACAATAGTGTTTTGGATCTTTAGGAGTTGTTTGGTGCATTTACCTTGGGGCACCCACCCAGAGCCTCTGGCATTCTCTCACTCTGCTGGCATCAAAACCAATTTAAGGCAAAATAGAGATATGGAGAATTTTCCATCCTCCTTTGCATCAATTTGTCTTTATCGGCAATGGCAACCCTAGGCCTGCCAGGAGGGTGACTTCATGCCTCCTGACTGGCATGGCATCACTAGCTCTGGCTGCTTGCTCCTCTTCAGCAGGAGCATCCCTATGGAAACTGCCTGAGTGATTTCGGACCAGCCACAGACTTTCTGCCTAACCTACGTTATAGGGTTGCTGTACAGATCACAAAGCCGAAAAGAATGAAATAAACTGCTTTGCTCCCCGCTAATTAGAAAGACAGAATTTTGCCTAGGAAGAGGCTGCTGAGAGGGGATGAGATAAAGTTGCCAACTTTAGTTATGGAAATTCCTGGAGATTTGAGGGGTGGAGCCCAGAGAGGGTGAGGTTTGAGGAGGGGTGGGACCTCAGACAGGTACAGTGCCGTAGACTCCACCCTTCAAACCAGCCATTTTCTCCTGGTGAAATAATGTTGCCAGTCTTGGCCCAGTGGCCATTCTCTTCAACCTCCTGCTGTGCAGCTGACTTTCCCCTATTGTTGCCAATCTCCAGGTGGGACCTGGAGATCTCCCGCTGTTACAATTGATCTCCAGATGATAGAGATCAGTTGTCCAGGAGAAAATGGCTGCTTTGGAGGGTAGACCTTATAGCATTATATCCTGCTGAGTCCTTCCGCCCCCCAATACTGCCCTCCACAGGATCCACCCCCAAATCTCCAGGTATTTCCCTACTTAGAGCTGGCAACCCTACTTTCCCCTCAGTGGTAGGCAACCAAGCTTGGTACTGTTACCCGTTTTGGCCTTTGGGAGAAAACGCACTGGGACCAGTCTTGATAGGGTTGCCAACTCCAGATGGGAAATTCCTGGAGATTTGAGGGATGGAGCCTGAAGAGGGTGAGTTTTCAGGAGGGGTGAGACCTCAGACAGGTACAATGCCATAGACTCCACCCATCAAACTAGCCATTTCATCCTGGGGAACCATCGTTGCCAATCTCCAGGTGGAGGCTGGAGATCAGTCAGAATTACAACTGCTCTCCAGGAGGGAGGGGGGAGGAGGTGGAAAGCTGAAGTCAGGGGGCAGATAACGGTAGGTTGAGAATTGGCTGGGAGGGAGATAGGGTTGCCAACTCCAGGATGGAAATTTCTGGAGATTTGAGGGGTGGAACCTGGAGGTGGTGAGGTTTGATGAGGGGTGGGGCCTCAGACAGGTACAATGCCATAGACTCCACCCTCCAAACCAGCCAGTCCCTCATGGGGAACCATTGTTGCCAATCTCCAGGTGAGGGAGGGCAGAAGTCAGCTGAAGTCAGAGGGGCAGATAACAGTAGATTGATGGTTAGCTGGGAAGGAGATGGGGTTGCCAACTCCAGGTTGGCAAATTCCTGGGGATTTGAGGGGTGGAGCTTTGAGAGGGTGGGGTTTGAGGAAGTGTTGGACCTCAGGCAGGTAGAATGCCATAGACTCCACCTTCCAAACCAGCCATTTCCTCCTGGGTAACAATTGTTGCCAATCTCCAGGTGAGGGCTGGAGATCACTCAAAACTATACCTGCTCTTCAGGTAGCAGAGATCAGTTCCTCTGGAGAAAATGGTGGACTCTGTCATTATACCCTGCTGAGGTTGCCACAGCAAATTCACACTGTGTGCCCAAAGTCGGGGCACTCTCCCAGAGCCTCTTTCTAGAGCTTGTTGTATTTATTTCCACAATATATATGGATATGTGTGTGTGTGCTCACACATATATGTATATAGGTATAACAGGGCATAACTTTGTTTGTGATGTCACTGTTAATGTTTACTAAGTTAGTGAGCATCTTTACGTGAGTACTTGCCATCTTCCTTTTCTTTCTGCAGATTTCAGCTCTCCCTAAAAGGTAGGATCCCAGAATAGTGTGGGATGGGACTGGGGTCTGCATTAAGAAATGGGGAATTGGTGGAAATCAGCCTATTTCATGAACTCTTGCATAAATGGAGCTGGAGCTCGCACAGTGGCAGAGAGAGCTTTCTGTGATTCCACCATCCTGTGCCTTTTCAGAAGCTGTAGAAGAAGAAGGGCTTCCACCCCACTTGCACATGTCTAGATCTAACTCATACTTTTTATAGGTATCTGGTGACAGCACATCTTCTTCCATACCAGTAGCAATCCCACATGAAGTTTGTTTTAATTGCCTGCTTCCCCCCTTCATCTAACAGAATATAAATATTATTGCACTTTACTTACATTTTGAATGTCTCCTAATAAAGTGTACTTTATTATAGTACTTGTTGTAATCAATTGTATATCATATATATTCTTAATAGGTGGCTATTCCCATGAGGTTCAATGGCAGTGCTGGGGTTGAAGTTCGACCTCCAAGCATTCTTGAGGACCTGAAAGGCTATACTTCCCTTTCTTTGTTTCTTCAAAGACCTACCTCAAGGTTGGATACCCCACAAACTTCCAACATGTTTGTTATGTACCTGGGTAACAAAGATGTAGGTATTCTTTTGGCTGTCCCCATCATTTGTATTATTTGAATATATGAAGATATTTTTGAGTGAGTGAAACCATTGATCCATTCAGCTTAATATAATCTACCTTGACTGACAGCAGCTTTATAGAGCTGGCCAAAAGAAGGCCTTTCCCAACACTGGACCCTCTATACAAAGCATAGTATGCTCTGCCACTGGCTCCTTAATATAATGTGTTTACCTTCAACTTTGAAAGTGGATTTTATCAATGTTCCCTCTAAGCTGTGGAGTCTTGTGAGCAAAAATACTACTTTGTGAGCTACTGGCATTAAAGTTGTGAGTGAACGATTTGGCTACTGTATAAATTAGTTTGCTCTGGAGCCATCCTTCCTGAGCTAAGACAAAAATATGTGAGCTGGAGGCTAAAAAACTGTGAGCTAGCTGACACTAACTCAGCTTAGAGGGAACACTGGTTTTAATGTGTATCTAATGAGTGCTATGTGGTAGTTGGGACCAATAGTCCCTCTAAGCTGTGGAGTCTTGCGAGCAAAAATTCTACTTTGCGAGCCATTGGCATTAAAGTTGTGAGTGAGCGATTTGGTTACTGTATAAATCAGTTTGCTCTGGAGCCATCCTTCCTGGGCTAAGACAAAAATGTGTGAGCCAGAGGCTAAAAGACTGTGAGCTAGCTCACACTAACTCAGCTTAGAGGGAACATTGGTTGGGACAGAGATGTCAAAAGCAGGATGTCTAGTAGTTAACTTGCCATTTACTATAGCCCCCTGCCCTGCAAAGGCTACTGTTATCCAAACATCATGAAAACGTCAATACAGTATAGGCTAGCATATTTGGAAGCTCAGGGAGTGTAAAGCAACTTAAGATGTAAATAAAGCTGCCAGTTGTTAATTAGGAGGAAGGGTCATCACTGATGTTCTACTTTTAATTCCCATTACAGTGACACACTGAAACCAAAAGAGCTTTAAGAAATAACTTGGTGTGCCTTTTAGTGTTCTCTCTAAGTTGAATTAGTGTGAGCTAGCTCACAGTTTTTTAGCCTCCGGCTCACACATGTTTGTCTTAGCTCAGGAAGGAAGGCTCCAGAGCAAACTTATTTGTGCAGTAGCCAAATTGCTTGCTCACAACTTTTAATGCCAGTAGCTTGCAGAGTAGAATTTTTGCTCACAAGACTCCACAGCTTAGAGGGAGCATTGGTACCCTTAACTCACAATACACAGTACACAGTACATTGATTAAAGTTTGCTGTGAAAAAGACTCTTAGCAAATAAAACATTTAACAAATGCAGGCACATAGTTTTAAAATACATTTAAGAGAAAAATAAAATAATACTTTTTGAAAAAAATTGTTTTAATTCCTTATGGCTTTGCACGTGTTTATGGTTTGTGTTTATGCTTGCCTGTTCTGTCTTATATCTACAATTTGATCTGAAAGTAGGATAGCAGTTGCATATTTAAATATGCACCCTGATGCCCTGTTGCCTATTATTTAATTCTAGGTGACAAATGTGAATTGACAAGAAATAAAATATATTGGTTCCATATATTAAATATAATCAGGTATTTCAGGACTTGAGCAAGTCTAGACTACCAAACTAAATTGGTTTAGTGATCATTACTACTGCCTAAGGAAACTTGAACGCTGTGGTTGTGTGTGTATGGGATGTTAAAACTTTGTCAAAAATGAAAGAGAGTCTCAGAAAACTCAGCACTACAATCCTCTTAGTTGCTTAGGTCTTTTTTCATGCCAGGCCTAAAACTAGTTTAAACTTCTAATGCAAAATTAATAATATTTCAGAAAATGAATATACTCTACAAAATATTTTCCTAGGAAACATTAAAGTCCCCTGAAATAATTACAGGGTATATGTCTGGATTTGTCAATAACTAAGGTCTGTTTCACTTATGGCAATGTTCCCACACAGATATCAATTCTGTGTGGGAAAGTATTGTTTACTGTAATGTGTGCAATGCAGCACAGGTGATTTTTGTTCCACAAGCAGCTGCTGTGTTAATTTATTACTGCCCTGAAAAATGTTAATATGTGAAGGAAGTCCTTATTAATTAACCTAAACTTGCATTTGTAGAGTTCCAAGGACTATATAGGCATGGCTGTTCGGCGCAGCCGTCTTATTTGTGCCTATAGTTTAGGTGGCAATGAAGCTGAAATTGAAGTGTCTGAACCAGTGTATCAGAGTGAGACCAAGGATGCCATTTTGGATCACGTGAAATTCGAGAGGTATGGGGCTCCATAAGCCTCGCTTATTTAACTGAACTGTCTTCTTTAGAGATGTTTCATTTTTACATTACATTCTTATTTCTGCTTTCATTTTAGAATCTACCAGTATGCAAAGCTGAATTACATTAAAGGGGCAACCTCATCTTCATCCATAAGCCTTGGCCCTTTTAATAGCAACAGTGGAAATAGTCACACCCTCCTCAACCTGGATCCTGACAATGTGGTCTTCTATGTGGGAGGATATCCAGAAGACTTTATAGTAATGTTTTTCTTACTTACAGAGATGTTACACTTAATTTTTAAAAACTGGTATTCCTGGTTCTTTGTTTCCCATAACTTGGCAATATCATCTCATAATTAGAACCAGGAGAGGGTATGTCCTTTGCCTTAAAAAAATCCTTTCCTAACAGTAAATAAAATTATGCAACAGAATTCTGCAATCTGATTTAAATGTATAAATTATGGTAGAAATCCTTTCCTGATTTGGCATTATTTGTTCTGCATCAGCTAGCCACAGAGAGAATCAGCATCTATGTAGGCAGATAAGCCTTGTCTCTGGCAGGTGTCGGGGGGAAGGAATTACTCTTGTTCTGCTTCAGTTATCTACACACGGACTAACAACTTTACTGATAGATATAGGGATGCTGCTAAGTTTGACTGAAAATTATTTTTATCCCTGCAGCCTCCTAGCACCCTAGACTTCCCTCGTTATGAAGGCTGCATTGAATTAGATAGTTTAAACGAGAGAGTAATCAGCCTATACAACTTCAAGAGGACTTTTAATCTCAATACAACAGAAGTGCAACCATGCAGAAGGTAAAAACAGATGTCTTAACACATTTGTGTATGTCCTGTAAAAGGCACACTTGGAGTTTCACAATACTTAATACAGCATGTCAAGGATAGTTTGACATGAATGTTTTCCCTTACCTCAGGGCTTTTCCATATGTTTTTTCCCCATCGGTTTTGACCCCAGACTGCTTCAGATTACCCCCCAATTTCTCTGCCCATTTTTGTGCCTTTAGTTTTTACTTTTTGTTTTGTTTGTTCCCCCCCAGCTATTTTCTGTTTCCTTTGAGACCACTTTTACCTCAGTCTTTTTTTGGAAGCTAATTTTGAGTTGCCTTTTTCCTTATGTGTGATGTTTCTGTCGGTTTTCTTTATCCCATAGGCTCCCATGCACTTCTAGTCCGTTTTTCTATGATTGGACTCTCATCATCATCAAGCCACTCCATCCCCCTGCCCTGAAGACAAGTTATTTCATTTTTAAAAATGGCACTAAAATACAGATATATCAATATAATTCTGTAATGATAGGTCAAACAGGTTCTCTGAATTCACAGCTTTCTTTCTTTCTTTTTTTTAAAAGTAAATTTTTATCTACTTTCCTTGTGGAGGTACACCTTTTTATATCTGCAAAGGAAGAGGCTAGAGCCTTTGTGGGTTTTTTTAAAATGAATACTGGGAATTCAGAAAACCTGCTTGATCTATTATTACAGAGTATATAGATATTATAGTGGTTGTTTTTTTTAAAAAAATGCAGTCATGATATTGCTATAAGCATGTGCAAAAAATAAAGGAGGGTGTTGTGATGACCAATGACAACAGCACCCTCACTTGAAAATCCTGATTATTTAAGGCATATGTGGAAGAAAATGAACTGACTCCAGAACTGTAAAAGTGCAGGGGGGGGGCAGACACACTGAAGAACCGTGCCCAAACCAATTGCAGTGCTTACGAATAGAATCCCAAGAAAACAAGGAATTAGTCAAGCATGGAGAAAAACCCTCAGAGTGCTATTTTCTGTCTTATTGTAGTGCTCTCTGTATGGAACAGAGCTGGAGGAAAGGGTACAGTATTTAAACTTTGAGTCACAAGCTAATCTGAGTTCAGTGAGCTTTAAAATTAGTTTTGCTGAACTCAGATTAGACATTATTCAAGTCCTTTATTATGAGACTTTTAAGAAGGCTATAGATTACAATCTTCCCAATATTTTTATGCACCTGGCATATGATAAGATTGTCCTCGTTCATTGGCAGAGTGATAACAAGGACCAAATGACTTCAAGATAAAGTGCTCACTTGAAGGAAGTTAAGAACACACATCCTGGGGCATCTCACTATGAAGTAACAGAAGAGAATCACCTCCAAATGAAAGCCACCATCTGAAGCTGAAACAAAAAGCAGTGTTGAAGCAACTTTATAACTCACAGATTTATTGTGGCATAATATTTTGTGGACTACTACAGCTCATTTCATCATATGTATAAAACATGTTGTAAATTGGCACTGTATGCTTCTGATGAAGTGAGTTCTAGCGTATATACCACAATAAGTCTGTTGATCTTTGCGATACCACAAGACTCTGATTTTGCTGAAAAGGACTAACATATTTATCACTCTCGAATTAATTTAAATCTCATTACCATCAGACACACCTAAGGGCAGTTCACTTGATTCAATGAATGAATGTAAAAAGTGTTAAGGCATGTGATGAAGCAGCTGTGCTGTTGCTCTATCATTTACATTAGTCCTGATAGTGTATTTTGGACAGATATTGCATTAGAATTTCTCTTGGTGTTTTATTTATTTAATGTGTTGTCACTTGGATGGCCTCAGACTGGAAAATTAACTCAGTTACTTTATTGAAATCTTGATTGTGCCTGTAGAAGGTAAGTTAATGTCATTTGTCACATTTCCTTATTACAGATATACAGAACAGTCAGCTAGGACTTACTTTGAAGGTACAGGCTATGCTCATGTTACACCTTTGCCAAGTACACCGTCATCAAGTGTTCGATATGAGCAAACTATTCAAACAACTGCAGATGAAGGACTGGTATTTTTTGCAGAAAGCCAGGTAATTTATTTGCATGGCAATGAGGAAAGGTGGAAAGGTAATAAGGGCTTACTGTGATTGAACACCATATTTAGAAGCACTTACTCAGCGTATGCCCTGACCTGTGTAACCCAGACTACCCCGATCTCATTAGTTCTCAGAAGCTAAGCAGGATTGACCCTGGCTAGTACTTGGATGGGTGACCACCAAAGAAGTCCAGAGTAGTGACACAGAGACCAGCAATGACAAACCACCACTGAACATCTCTTGCCTTGAAAACTCCATGGGGTTGCCATAAATTATTGAAAACTCCATGGCGTTGCCATAAGTTATCTTTGACTTGATGGCAGAATGAATGAATGAATAAATGAATGAATGAGAATATGTTCATTTCCTTAAAAAATTAAACCTGAAGTTCTCAGAACTGCTGTGCAGAACATGGGCAAATATGCACATTTCAAATGTGGTGTGTCAAACATATTTCAAAAGGCATTCTTTCTTTCTTACAGGATGAGTTCCTTAGTTTAAGGATTGAAAAGGGTCATCTAGTAATCAGGTACAAAGTTGGTTCACAACCTCCAGAAGAAATAGAGTCTGGAGAGGTTGTGAATAATGGAATGGATCAACCAGTAAGTTTTTTTTAAAATCTCAGAAAATATAATGTATTTATAAATGATGCAAATTTTCAGTTAACTCCATTCACAAGAAATGTATAGTCTTCTTCTACTTAGTGTCTCTGATCAGAAAAGTAATTTTATTACCATTATTCTTACCTCTGGTAAGTATTTCACTGTCCTCCTAAAACATAACTAAATCCCCCATTGTACACGAAAAATTCACACAGGAAATTGGAAACTCTGGATCATGGCCAATATATTTATGGTGAGGGAAACTTGCTTAGACCCTGCTGTTGGTTCTTGTAAAGGGGCAGCTAAAGCCTTTTGTTTTAACAGAAATTCTCAGTTTTCTTCCTTTTTTTCTACTGGACATATTGTATGTTGTTGATTTTTTAAAAATTATTCTTGACTTTTTTCTGTGTTGCTGAAATTATTATTGACCAGTAGTTTCCTTACTTTTTGAACTTTTCCCACTGTTTTTATTATTAGAGAAGCTGTTTTGGTTTGCTGCTGCTTTTACTTGACAATTAATACATTTGCTTCTGTTTAGTAGCTTATTTTTAAGCTGATTTTTTTCATTGTGTCATTGGTATGTGCTTTTAATGAGAGTGCTGCTAGCCAGGCTGGTCATTTTTAATGAAGAATATGGATTATAGATATTTTAAATAAATTCCTTTGTGTTTTACTTGTATACATGTTTTATTGATGTCTTTTTGTGCTAATTTATTTTTAGTTATCTTGATTTAACTTATGATTGAAAAGCAGCATATAATGGGAAATAAATAAAAATGTTAGGATGAAGCTATAAAGGTCCAAACTAAAATAATAATGAGAATAGTAAAAAATTAAGATCACTGGTAAAAGTTCAAGAAAAAATAAAAACTAAACTGCTTCACAATAGCTGGGCTTTTTTAGTTCCTTCAAATTAATATACAGTGCAATCCTAAACAGAGTTGTACCTAAGCCCATTGACTTCAGTGGACTTAAGATGGCACTGGTAGCATACTGCAGTTGTGTGCTGCTGACTATCTGATATCAATAAAGTGCATCATTCAAAGGAGTTAAAAGCAGAAATCAATTCTCCAGTGGCCTGGGCTGGGGCTGTCTCAACTTCTGGGATAAGCTCCTCCCTATAGGCAGGCAGGGTCACCGATCCTTGTGCAATTCGTGAAGGGGAACGGCTTCTCTCTTGGATACTGGTCTCTGGCCCTGCCTCAAGGCAGATAGATGTCGTCGGCTGTGCTCCATTTGAGCGCCACAATGCCTATTCTATTTTCTAGTTTTTCTCAGTGTATTTTTGCTTGGTTTGTCCATTCTTCTTTTCCTTCAAGGGGAGATTAACCAGGGAGTGGGTAGGTCATTGTCCTGTCCCATTCTCCCAAGCCTCGTGGCTATTGTACGCCTACATGGCACACTGTATTTGCTATAAAATGTTCTATATTCACTTTGTTTTGGTTTGTTTTTAATCTGTTTCTTTCTTTTACAGATTGGTATAGTAATTGTTCAGAAAAAGATTGTCCTGGTTTTAAAGTCTGCACATCCTTTAGAAATAGATAATGTAACTTTATTTCGTTTTGATTCTTATTATTTGGGAGGAATCCCTACATCTCTAAGAGAACGGTGAGCTGTGATGGTCTTAAGAGCAAGAGCTAAATTTCTAGTAGATTGTGTTATGCATGTAGATCAGGCGCACACAACTGGTGACCCACCAAGCTGAACACAGCGATATATTGTGATCTGTTGGGGGATCAGTATGTCTTCTGTTTTTGATACCTACTTAGTATGGCAAAAGTGTCAGTCATATTGAAGAACATAGTATGGCTGATGGGCATGGTGGTTCATAGGTATTACCATTAGGGATGGGCATGAACTTGGCTCATGAACCAGAATTCAGGCCGAACTTGGGCTGGTTCAGAGCTCTGGAACTGATATTTGGGGAAGGCGCATTTCCCAGACTTTTTTGGCAGTTCAGTTTGGCTGTTCAGGGCCAGCCAGTTAAACCTAACAGCTGAGTGGCACAGGGTCCACAGCTCAGCTGTTAGGTGGAAGGGAAGTCCCTTCCTGGGTTATCCCTGCACCCTTCCTCCTGGCTGTGGCAAGTCATGGCCAGGAGAAAGGGGGAAAGGAAGTCCTTTCCTGGATGATTCCCCCCCCTTTTCCTGGCCCCGGAGAGCTGCAGGCAAGAGAAAGGTGGAAGGGAAGTCCCAGGGTGATCCATGTCCCCTTTCTACCAGTCATGGTGAGCTGTGGCTGGGAGAAACAGGGAACTGAACTTGCCAGACTGTTTCAGGTGGGGCCCCCTCGGCTCAGGGTTCAGTTTGTGGGCTGCCCTGAACTGACTTTTTTAGGTTCATGCCTATCCCTAATTACCATGTATGCCTTTGATTAATATGTACAGCAGAGGCGCGAACTAATAGTATCCTCAAAGGTTCAGCTAAAATGAAACAGGCTCATTGATCTTTAAGGAAGTTCATTACTTATTTTATGTTCTCCATAAAATATGTCCAAAATGGCTTACAATATAAAAACATATAATATAAATGAGTACAATTGTTATGAGTCAATAAAATTAGTGAAACCAATGAAATGATAGAGTAAATACAGCAGCACAAAAACACAGTAAAACCAACTTCAACCATTCGTTAAAAAGAACAATAAAAATCCCAGCAAGAGTCATAGAAAAATAAATAAGCCAAAATAGAACACAAATGACTCTAACCAGTTAGCAGAAAGCCTGGGGAAACAGCCAAGTTTTCAAATGGTGTCCAAAACTTAATAGGATAGGCACCTGTGGAGGTCATTCCATAGCCAAGGTGCCACCATGGAAGAGGCTCAATCTCAGGTTGCCACTCACTTTGCTTCAGAAGATGGGGAGGCACATAGCGACAATATGGCATGTACGCTTTAATATTTTTGCATGCAAGGAATTATGCTGGGGACAGTTCACGATATTTTGTTGCCCTCTTCCATGGGAACATGCCTAACCCTGACAGTGCTAGCAGCCCTGCAGGGACAAAGGTTAGACCAGCTCAGCATTAATACAGAGTGGCTTGTAAAATGTGTTACTGGTGGCACATCTTTGAATACCCTGGAAGGTTCCTTCTACATCAGTAGTCTGAAGCTATACAGTTTTCTGGAAACTTATGCCTTTGAAATATTTACAATAGGCAGTTTCTTCTACATTAGTAGTCTGAAGCTATACAGTTTTCTGGAACTTGATGCCTTTGGAATACTTAGAATAGTAATTTCCTTGAGGAAGATTATTGAAACGAAGTCTTCAGTATCCAGATTCTTCGTTGGAAAGAACTACTTTGGAAAGAGAATTGTATGGAATATTTCATTGTATATCAGAAGATTCATATTTAGTATTATTGTGCTTTATTGTGCAAGGATTATATTCATGTATTGTATACATTGTAGCTGCCCAATATATTAGCATTGTTACTAGTCCCTAGAGGGCAAGCAGAGAAAGAAAGACTTAGAGTCCTGTCACGCTATTTCAGGAGCTAATACAGAGACTTCTTTTGGCTTGCTAGACATAGTTTGGTTGCTCTGTGCAGCTGCTGGTTGACACTGATGATCGTAGTCAAAGCAGTGCAGTAGCCAGCTGGGGAGGCTGCATTTTCATAGGCTTAGTGGATTTTTTAGTGAAAGGTACCAGCTTAGGGATCACTTTCCCTAAAAATAACTTGGCTTTCACTGCAAAGCACTTGCCAAAAGAGGGAAAAGACTGCTGCCTGTCACACTGCAGAATTTCCCCACCCCCCCGGATTGTGCGTATGTGGGTGGGTGGGTAATATCATGTTACCAGAAATATATACCAGGATGGAATTTATAATATCACAATATACAGGAGTTGCATTTCAAAAATCATTTAATAGAAAGAAGTACAAATAATTTAAAAATAGTCAAAATTTGCATTTTTTTTAAATTTCTGGAAACAGCTTTAATATATCAACACCTCCATTTCGTGGATGCATGATGAATTGGAGAACCTCTTTTGATGCTTCCCCTACCTTTTCTGATACTCTTGGTGTCAGCAGGAAGTGCTCCGATGATTGGAAGGTAATTTGCACACCATAACACCCTTAAATACTGGATACTAGGGATTAGCGCAGCTTTTTGTTGATGATATCTGCACAGAAATGCCAGTGAGGAATGATGCTGTATGGTTGAACATGAGTTAACTGATTTCTTTGGATGGCTCAGAGGTTAAGATGCTGAGTTGCAGACTGGAAGGCCAGTAGCTTGGCAGTTTGAGACCCTAGTGCCACATGGCGGAGTGAGCTCCCATCTCTGTCCCCAGCTCCTGCCAACCTAGCAGTTCAAAAGCAAGAAATTGCAAGTAGATAAATAGGTACTGCTACAGTGGGAAGGTAACAATGTTCCATGAGCCTTGGCATTTAGTCATGCCAGCCACATGACCATAGAGAAATCTTCGGACAGCACTGGCACTTCAGCTTGGAAACAGGGATGAACACCGCCCCCTAGAGTCAGATTCAACTGGCTTTCGAGTAAGGGAAACTTTTACCTTTACTTTGGATGGTATAACTATCATGCACATATCTGCTGATTTGCTCTCCTGTCACAGCCCATCCCTTATCCCTTGCTATGCCTGGGAATGGAAATTTAAAGATAGCATGAAAACCAAAAGCAGGATGCAGCAACAGACATTGTACTACAGCCATGCAAATGGCTGGAACATCCTGTGTCTTCTTGGATCTGAGAGTCCAAGAAAATTTCATTCAGATTAGTTAAACTTCTAGGGTTAACGAGCAGGGTGTGTTCAGGTTGGATTTAGATTAGTTATCCCATGTGAGATCTGTTAAACTCACTTCATATATTACAGCAGAAATGGGGAAAGTAGGTATGAATCTCACTATTCTGAAAGTGAAATCCTAATTCATTAACCATTTGCATTTTTTAGCTTGTGAGGACTGGAACTATTTTCAAGCATGGAGTACTTGATCTGAGTGATGATGGTTTCCCATTTCCAAATGATTTCCAAGTTGGATTTGGATTTTACACATTGGCGCTGGATGGAACATTATTAAATTACAATCTACGGGTATGAAATATTTATTTTTCAAACATAATCATATTAGTTTGCTGCTGAATCTGAAATCTTTATGAGCTCAAAAATGAAACAATTTTGTCTGTAATTTTTTTTAGCCTGATACACTTTCTGTTCTTCTGAGGAATGGCTCCGTAATTGTAAGGTTAGCTGATGAAGAACACCAGTCTAGTAAGAAATATGAAGCTGGTTCAATGCATTATGTAACAGTGATGAAACAAGGTGACATGTAAGTCCAATATTCAATTTGATTAGGGGAAAAATAGAGCTTTATTAGAGAAGGGATGCTGTGGGTTTTTATACTTCATTGGGATTTGTGCAAACAGCGTATCTGAAAGACAGCTTTGCAAGACAGCCTTTCAGAATGTTCTCCATACATCCATTCTTGATCATTGCAGCCATATCAGCGATAAAACAATTGCATATTTTTCTGCATCACATTGTAGACTATTATCCAGAGGACTACATTTAACAGAGTGAATTTCACACTCTTCTGTGAGACTTCAGTGGCATTTCATATTGTGTGTGCGAGTATTTCCCTCTCATAGATGAAGACCCTGCGCACATGAGGCTCTGTAAGCAGACATGCAATACAGTGTAATGCTAGTTTACTCAAAACTGAGTTCACTTGCACTTACTACAAACTAAGTGTGTATTGGACTGAAATTGCTAGATTGGTCGGTACACAGAGATAGCTCTCTTGGCATACTGATGACATGGATGCTGTTTTCCCTCTTCCCAGTTTCTTTGGGTTGATGTGCAACAGAAGCATTCTGTTCAGTTCTCTGGCAATATGACAGAGTTCTATACTCTCAGCTGGAAAATCTAATAAATGCAGAAATGATGCAGTGATTGTGAAGGTTGTGCCCACTATTTATTTGTAATTGATTTGGAGGAGGAAACCTTTTAGAATTTAGATTCTCATGTGATAATCATCGTAATTTCATAGTACCATTAGTGGTTGAAATTTCTATCACTGATTGGCTGTCACAAACCATGTCTTATCACATGAAAATCCAGCTGGTGGGAGATAACTTGGCATGTGATAACCTTGTCCCATGACAACCAAAATGAGAATCAGCTGCTTGAAATCCATTTGTATGGTAAAACCTGAGATGATATGAAATTTTCTATTTTCTGCATTATTAGGAATTTCTAAAATATATCTCAGTTTATTTTGGTGATCATGTCTTTTTTTCTAATTTTAAGTTCATATTAAGCAAAAAATATAAAAATTGGCCATACTACATACATACCACACAGCTTTTTGTCTCCTCTGCTCATTCATTTATTGCCATTTTCCAGTGTCACAAAATAACAATTTTGGTGACAAATAACAACTTCCACACCAATGATCTAGTAACCCCCTTAAGAAAAATGACCAGCAGTTCACATCTCACACATTATCAGATAGTGTTATTCCCAGATCCTTAGTGGAATCTTTTTTTCTTTTTTTTAACGGTTTTAACAGGAGTTACACCCTTCTAAGTCAACTGAAGGCATGGGCTTAGAAAGGTGTACCTCTGCCTAAGGTTTCACTGTTGATTTAGTAAAAACTCATGCACAATTGAAAGAACCCTCCCTTTTAAAACAAGCTGTGAATCACTGCCAAATCCTCCTATGAGGCGGAGGATCTAAGATAATGTCTCTACTGCTGTTCATTGTTTTACACTTTTGGATTCATTCATTCAGCTACATGGAAGGGAACAGTGCCTAAATGGATCCTTTGGCTCTCCACAGAACATGCTGCATTTTTCTTGGGTGGTGCAACTTTTAAGAGCAAAGGAGCACTGTTAGCATTCAAATCCTATGTGCCACATTGCTCTGTTTTACCTGGGCACTGTTTTTCATGCTTCTAGTTTTGTACTGCTATGCAAAACTAAGAGAGTAAAAAGAAATACATGCCCACCTTGTAGCTATACCGTGGATTAATCATAGACCAGTATTGAAAAAGACTCCACTGAAGTAAATTGATGAATTAATTGATGAATAAATTAAGTGTAACCAAAAGACAATCGTTTATATGGGTAGATAGTTTTGTTCTGAAAATTTAACTCTGACTCATTTTTTTTTATTCAAGACTAAGGTTGCTTGTTGATGATGTGCCTGAATCTACAATAGAGGGAACCTTTGGAAGGAGAACTTCAAGTCGACCAATAGAAATGGGTGGGAATAATTTTGAAGGTTGCATTTCCAATGTCTTCATACAAAGGTATATATAATTCACTATGTGGGTTTCCATATGGAGACTGGTTACATAGGATTGGTCATATGACATTTCTAACATTTCTGTTCTTCATGAAACCCGTGATGCTTATAATGAACAAAGTAGAATGAAAATGGCACAGCTGACTATGTATTAGGATATATCAGTAAAGGAATGTCTGCATGCCTGAAAGTGGAACTAGAACGTTAACATGTAAGATGCTCATTTATTTAGACATTTATAGTCTGCCTTTCTCATCAAGACTCAAGGCAGATTACACAGTGTAAATTTGAAAAAGTATGCATGCATATGGAAGCTCATACCTTGAATAAACCTTTGCTGGATTCTAAAAAATTTTCTACAGTGTAAATCAGTACAATCAACAGGATAGGATATCCAATGAACAATGCAATAGGAATTGGACTGCAGAAATTTGATATCAAACAGAAATTTGCAACAGAGCTGAAATAAAGCATAATTATTAACATGACACATTAAACTATGCAGAAATTACATAGGAAGATCATACTTAGAGCAACAGATAGCACATACTATACATAATGGTATAATTCACTCTCTCCCTTTACCAAAGCAACTTTCTGAACCATTTATTTGCAGTACAGCCCTGTTACTTGTGTAAAAAAGCCCTCCTGAGTAATCCAGTTTTGCATAGTTTGTGGAAAGCCAGAAGGGTGGGAGCCTTCATGTTGAGTTCAAGGGAAGACCTCTGTGTAGCATGTGTTATAGGAGTCTAGTCTTAATATTAGCAGGTGTAGATCCCGGAGGCCAGAATGGCTATGTCAGGGTCGGAGGCCATGTTCTGGGCTAGACTGAGTTGGAAGTGGTTTTTCTGCTGCGTTAACTTGCTTCTCCAGCAGTAATATTGAAACTGCATTATTAAGCATGTGTGAAAATGCCCTAGTCTTTTCTGTGGATTACTGGCTTGCACATGGTGCATCAATTCATTGGCTCACCCACGATATGTGGCTATACTGGTATAAGGTCATCTGAAATCTTTCTATTATTACTTATTATTTAACTCTGATACCTCACACTCTTTATTTCAGTTCCTGAGACAGCTTGCAATTCAGTGAAAACACAGCAAAAAGTACAATAAAATCCATGCAAAGAACCATAAAACAATCACCTCACAGTGGGCTGTATCCCTGGAATGGAAGTTTCCTCCCCCTGCCCCATTGCAGCTCATTAATCATCAGAAAATAGTGTTCCTGGGGAATAACAGACCCTGAGGAATGACACGAGGTGGTCTACAATGGGAAGGGGGAGTCAGCAGAAATTGCCCCTTCCCTTCCATTAGTAGAAATGTTTGTCTGGATCCAACCCTTAAAAGGTATGACCAGAGAGCAGGGCCTCTGAAGGTGCTCTCAATGGGCAGACAGGTTCATATGGGCAGTCTTTTAAAGTAACCCTGATGCAGCACTGATGTAGACTTGAGCACATTGTGACCTAAGTGGTATAGTGGTTCAAGTGTCAGCCTGAGAACATCCTAATCCTAATTCCTGCTTTACTATAAAGTAGAGTGATATTGACCCAGTGAGTCTCTCTCAGCCTTATGTACCTCATAGGGTTGTAGTAAGGATGAAATGGGAAAGGGAAAATAATGCATGCTGTTCTGAAGTCCTTGAAGGAAAGGCAAAATAAAAATGGAGTATACAAATGTAATTTAGCAAAGGTATTTGCTATTTTCTAACACAGAGAGTGATGAAACAACTTCTGAATCAGATTTAGGATTACAGCCTTGAAACAGGCAGTCCTTTGCAAGAAAAAAACCATACTCCTCACATGAGGAGTAGGTGGGAGGCTTGCAAAAAATTTCAGAAGTATTTTTAAAAAGGGGACAGTTGATGTAAATCAACATTTAGCCAAGCATGGAAGCACCCCCTCTTAACTCATTAAAAGTGTTCTGTAGATGCCTAGGGCAAGGTGGCTGGCATTTTTATTAGCACTATATTTCAAATGCAAAGTACATTCATCCTCAGGAGAGGTTTTTGGATACAGCTGTATCCATGGTTTAGCATTCACAATATGGGCAGTAATGTTCAGATTTCAAAATTGGCAATATAATTTCTTTTGGCATTACAAGAACAAGCATTGGATTCTTGCAACTCCTTCCTCGCCCTTCCCCTTCCCTTGTGCTCTCTGATTTCCTTTTTCCTGTTTTGTACAGACCCTAGTATACCCACAAATCAGAACTGGAAATCATGTGGAACCAAGCCCCTGTCATTGACAGAAGTTCTTTTCTGAGTAATTATACTTAAATTTAGGACCCAACATGATGGAATCCTGCGTTAGTAACTGGTCTAAAAATCAGTCACAGGGCAGCCAAAAGTGCTTCTGAGGAACTCTTCTCCTGACATCTCTCCAATCAAAACTGCTGCCCCCCAGGCTATTTTAAGCTCTAATAAGGGGCGGCGGGGAGAGGGGGGGGGAGATTGCCATATTGTGCTGAATGTTTCTTTTTCTTAGTACCATGGTCCTGATCCACATTTGGAACCCCTCTGCAGCTACTTTTTAAGGGCCAAATTACACGTCTGAAACAGATGCCCAGTCACAGGACTCCCATATCACATGTAGCTTGATGACTGTTTCCCTTAGCCAGTTTGATTCTTAGGAAGCAGTGTACTATCAATAATTCATTTCTTCTCACTATTCCAGAACAGGACACAGTCCTCGGGTTCAAAATCTAACAAATTATACTTCGAAGACTGATGTGTCCTTAGGATTCTGCATGATAAAGAAGCCACCACAGCTGATGCTGCTGAAAGAATTAACAGATGCCTACCATTTGAAGGTTTTTAAGGTCAGGAGCCTAGAGATCTGTAAAGAAAATATTCCTCAATCTATGCAACTGAGAAACCCTAATTTCTTTTATGTTATCTAGTTAGGCAAATATGCCCATACTGACTTTATTCAACTCTTTTATACTGGACGCAAAATTATGAGGCTTGGTATCAAAACTGACCATTTGTTAAAATATGGATACATCATGGAGAGTTTGAAGTCGATAAAATATTGTAGAGCAGTAAGCATACATCAGCTGGGACCATCATAAGGAGTTCATGTTCTGGTACAAAACTTTCTCATGGTTAGAATGAAAGTTCATTCATTGATAATAAAGATTAGGATCTTGATCTAAAAGCCAAAATTCTGACTTAACTGATTAGTTGATTTCAGGTTTAATCCCTGAACCTAAACTCATTAACTGAAATTCAGTCCCTGTTAATTTTCATTCAAGCTAGATTTTCAAACAGGCTGAGTAGGATCACAAGATAATCTTAAGGAAGCATATAACCCCCACCCTAAACAAAATCCTAATATATTAAGTTATTCTTAGAGATGCCAAAACAAAATATTTAAATTTTCTCTTGTTCTTACAGAAGAAAACACCCACTGTCTATTTGACAGATGCAAATGAAAAGCAAAACAATGACAACTGTCCCTCAGGTGCGCCATTAAATTTTGTCACTGGAGCATATCACTTTGGCAATACTCCTGGCACTCATTTGTTGTTTACCACTTCCAGAATATCACCGAGAGACAGGTACTTGGATTAATTTTCATTTTGTTCCCCCCCCCCCCTCGGCAGAATCTGAAATGTTGTGGGTATTTCAGTATTGGGTTTTTTATGCCATGTAATAATAAATTTATTATTTATTACTCTTAACATTAATAAGAAAACAGAAAGCAATATGGCATTTGTCTTGCTATTTCCAGAAGGCCCAGTCCTGGGTTTCTCTATCTCAGGTTCAAATTTCTGCTCAGCCTTGAAGTTCACTGGATAGCCTTGGGCAAATTATTTCCTGTTTCACAGGTTTGGGGAATCTAAAAGAGAGTATTGTGCATAGTTTACACTGTTATAATGAAAACAAATAATAGTGTATCGAGAGCTTCTTCTGCATTTCTGTTTCATCCTCTCCAGTGCCCTTTTCCTCTTTATGTTCAAGGTCTCATTTTGCAGCTGAGGTACGGACATCATTGTCTGGAGGCTTGATCTTCTTCATGGGGGACAGACTACGGAGCAGTTATGTGGCTCTTTACCTTTCAAAAGGACGTTATATCCTTTCACTTGCTGCTGAAGATGGGAGGAAGATAAAAATCAAAAGCAAAGCCAAATACAATGATGGACAGTGGCATAATGTGAGTCCAATAGCTGCTTCAGTAAAAGTATTTCAGGCAGAGTTCCTGAGATGGCCTCTCTGACCAACCTGTGGGGTATCTCTCTAAAGGAGTGAAACTTGAATTCCTCTTTGCCTCATTTTCCATCTTCATCTCTGGCAGCAAACTACTCCTTAGTTATTCCTTATTAAACTGTGTTTGCTGTTTTCAGTTTGAATGAAAAAAGTGGTATATATTGGTTCAAGACAATGTACTGTACTGATTAGTTTCTACCATACATTTATTCAACATTATATTTGTCTCCCAAAAAGGTGGCATTCAGCATTGCTGAAAAGAGAGCGCGTCTTGTAGTTGACGGCTTAAGGGCTCAAGAAGGAAACATTCCACGTAATTACTCTGCCAGTAATGAGTTACCCATCTATTTAGGATGGGTTCCTTCATTGAGACTGAAGGTAAAGAGCTGGTTTTTTTAATGATTGGGTTCTTCAAAGAATGTGTATGTATTTGACCCTTCACCCCACATTAATCCCAAGGCTTAAGTCAGCTGTATTTAAATAAGCAAAAGCTAATATATGACAGGCATGTCATCTTCCATATCCGCTCACACTGATACTTGTAGATAGGCTTTTATAGATGTGGATTCTAGTTTGGATTCTGTGTCATCTTGTTCAGGAACCTGCAGGAATGTAGAGTAGGTTGACTGGTATCAAAATGAGAACTAAGAGTACTATTTCCCTTTTATTTATTTAATCGGGGAAAAGATACTCTGCATGTCTCACTTTGCCAGGCTGTTCCAGATTGGCATTCGTAAACATTTACATAGTCAGCCTCAGCATTTTTTACTGTTAAATTGTTTAACTATGTTCAACATGACTTTTTAACCCTAAAAATGTTAAGAGATGGGACCAGTAAAGCACTCTAACTGGGCTTAGATCTCTGCTTCTGCCTTTTCTACAGCTGTCTGCTCCTTTGTTCTGTCCCCCCCTTTAATCTGTGCTTTTATTTCCTTAGTCATGTTCTTTTCTTAATCTTTTGGGAGCTGGAATTTCTTACTTCTTTAATTCATCCATTATAAGTGGAGACACGCAATACTCACAGAGGGATATCTTGGCCCTCTTAGTTTTCCTTTTTTCCCTCACTGCTGCCAGGCTTGCAGCAGCTCCTGCACCCCAACCATCATCACCACTAGGCCTGGCACAGCTCCTGGCTACCCCCCATAGTGTTGAAACTGTTGTTGGTAAGCCTGGCACAACTTGTGGCCCCCTCCACTGTGGCTCCCCCTACACCATTTCTAATGCTGCTGGGCCCAATGTAGCTCCTGGCCATCCCCATTCCATTGCCAATGCTGCCGGGCCTGCCGTGGCTCCCAGCTAACTCTCACTGGGCCCACCAATGGAAGAGTATGTAGCAGCATTGCCTGCACATTTGCAGACAACCCTTTTTTTGAACGGAGATTTAACCTACCCCCTGTAATTTTTTAACAGTTTCAGATTCTTCCGCAAACCTGGGTTTCCTCCAAGCTTGCATAACTACTATCCATAACTGGATTCATGGATTTAAATATCCACAAATAAGGCTATTAGATCCACACATTTAACTATTAGAATATAAGATATCTGCCAATTTATTTGTGGCAAGAAAAATAATTTCACCTAAACACTATTGGATACATTTACCAATCCACTCTTATGTTACTTTGCATGAAGTGTATGCACACGAAAGCTCACACCTTGAATAAACCTTTGTTGGTCTAAATTTGTTCCACATGTTATTCAGTTTATCATAATATAGGCTGAACTTCTATTTTCAGAATATACCCAAAAAGAGTTTTGTGGGTTGCTTGAGAAACTTCAATGCGGGAGGAAAACTCATAGATATTCATCATCAGAACAAAGGTGTTCTGCCATGTTTGGATAACACATTGGAAAATGGAGTCTCTTTCTTCAATGAAGGGGGACATATTGTCATTGGTGAGTACTGAAGGAGTTAATTCCAATTAACAGCTCTTTTCACTCAGAACTCTCACTATGCACAGTATTACACAGTCATTCTAATGGATGGGGGGAGCTCTGCTGACCCATTTTATTGACACTCATAAGCAAAGAACCCCAGTATCAAGCCGAGCACATAAAACTGAATTCATGTTTTTGGTATCCTTTCTAATATACTGTTTCCAATTATTGTTGTAATCTCAGAAAACTCTTTTGCAATGGGCTTGGAATATACAGTCGTAGTTAACATTCGTCCAAGAAGCTTGACTGGTATTTTAATCCACACTGGCAATAAACAAAGAAACTACTTAACTGTTTACATGGAACGAGGCACAGTAAGTTTGGCTTTCATTGTATTTTCTCCTGATCTATAATGCCAAGATTCACTGGGGAGGGGTAGCAAGGGACAGGGAGAGATCTTGAATTACTGAGGGCCTGAAGATACAATGCATTCTTCTTGGGCCCTGTCAAGGAGACCCATAATGGGAGTTCCCAGATAAAACTTAGATTCTCAGGTGCGTAGGAGCCAATTTAGTTCAGGACCATAGTGCACAGGGTGAGGGGCTTACATCTCCCACTTGCACATCCTCTCCTTTTCTTCTTCCACCACAGTTCTGCCAATGATTGAGCCAGTGTGGTACAGTGGTTAAGAGTGGCAGACTCTAAACTGGAGAACCAGGTTTGAGTTTGCACTCCTCCACTTGAAGCCAGCTGGGTGACCTTGGGTCAGTCACAGCTCTCAGAGCTCTCTCAGTCCAAAAAAATAACTCTAGCTCACCTCTAAAAGGTAACCTGGATCGCCTGACTATACTATACACAATGCCATACAATAATTATTAATTGATTAATCTGCAGATGGAAATGGGGTGATTTTTGCCCTTTCCCGTGTTTAGTGAACTTTCTTGAATCATATTCCTGCTAATCCAAGTAGGTCCTCAGGAATCAACTTCCTTGGGGTAGGAAAGGACTATTGGGGGGAAAAAGAATTGCATCTGTCAGCACCTTACACTGATGGATTACTGGACCAAACCCATTGTTTTACTATTTTATTTATAAATTTCTTTGAGAGGTTTGTGCTGAAAAGCAAATAATAAATCATAAAAGCACTGGTAAAATTAATCTTTATAGTAGCATATTGGTGTGTCTGTGCTCTTGTTTTATCTTTTGTTACTGGTAATTCAAAAGATGACTTTTTCACAGCTCATTGCCTCTGGAAATAATGGTGCTGGAGAATTCTCAACGTCCGTCACACTTCAGCAGCCTCTGTGTGATGGAAAATGGCACACTGTAGCAGGTACTGCACATTCATTGAGTAGTTCTTTAGAAACAGAATAGAGACATTTTTGTGCTCCCCAAATTGATGTCTTTTGCCTTTTAAAAAACAAACAATATTTTATGTGTTTTAATCAACATTCTTCAATGCATAACATAATTTGTATATAAGGCTTGAGTGTGTTCTTTGTTTTAGTTTTTTTACTGTTGACATGAACTCTTGATTGCAAATGTATTATGATCTCAATCTATAAACCATAGCGGAATAATCCTGAAGTGGCCCTGGGCAATGCTCCCTCTAAGCTGTGGAGTCTTGTGAGCAAAAATTCTACTTTGTGAGCTACTGGCATTAAAGTTGTGAGTGAGCGATTTGGCTACTGCATAAATTAGTTTGCTCTGGAGCCATTGTTCCTGAGCTAAGACAAAAAAAAGTGTGAGCCGGAGGCTAAAAAACTGTGAGCTAGCTCACACTAACTCAGCTTAGAGGGAACATTGGTCCTGGGATATTGTTGGAAGGCATGTGATATCTTGTTGAAACTAAGTAAGGCTGTGTCTGATCAGTGTTTGGAAAGGAAGTTTCCTGGGAATCTGATGGATACTGTTTTGGGTTCCAAGATGAAACACAAATTAATAAATACATTTCACTGGGACTTCAGCAAGATTGCTTTGGAATAAATGCTTGGTGGCCAGTATGAAGGAAGGGAAGGCAGCATGGTATAGCCTGATTTCATCAGATCTCGGAAGCTAAGTAGGGTCAGTATTGGAAGGGAGACCAGAAAGGAAGACTCAGCAGAGAAAGGCAATTGCAAACCAACTCTGCTTCTCATTTGCCTTGAAAGCCCCCTTGCTGGGGTTGCCATATGTCAGCTGTGACTTTCATGGCACTTTACAGACATACACACACACCCCTACATAAAATTATTTATTAAATAATTTTGAATTTGAAGCATTGGCTTTGGTTTCTGTGTTTTAACAGCTTTATCTGGTGAGCTTTTATCATTGGAGTAAGACGCATAAACCAGCATTACAAAATACATTTCTGTAAGAATTGGTGTCAACAAAAATTCCCTTACGTATATGGGCTAAGCTACATGTTACATTTCATCTGCATGTCATGTTACACTAATGGTTCCTTCTTCATTAAAAAGTGCATTTAAGGAGGATGTCTTGAATTAGAAAAGGAGCAAGAAATGTATAACCCTTTCCTTAAGCCTCTTTTCTGCTGAAACATCTCCCCCAGCTGCTCCCCTCCCCCCCTACCACAAGGCTCCAGGTTCATAACTGCAAGGTAAGCGTAGATCTAGAACCCAGTCATGGTTAAAGCAGTTTGGAGAGTGAAAACATCAAGGAAAATGGATGAGCAAGGGAAGGGTTCTGCAGTGAACTAATCTTGCATGCAGCTGTAGTTTGTTTGGCCTTAAATCCAGGCACATGACATGATCACTAAATTTGCCTAATGTATAAGGGGGTTAGTTAAGGAGAGAAGAAGCTGGTGAAATTTGTGGGTGGAACAAAGATGCTGATTTGTTGTATTCTTTACAGTAACACAGAAGCAGAACATTGTGCATTTAAGTGTAGATACCAAGAGTAACTATACAAGTGGACCACCAACTATACTTTCTACCAGATCAGCTCAGCCACTGTATTTTGGGAGAGTTCCAGGTAGGACTGTTGTTAATTAATCTTTCATTATTGCAACTTTTGTTTTGCACATGCACATCCTGGATGTGCTATTACATTTATCAGGAAGAACTCATTGGCAAAGGAAAACTGAGAGTATCTCATCTGTTGTGGAAAAGGCAGGATTTTCTTTCTCACATGCAGTGTGCACAGTGGCTAGTCCAGCTAATCATCAACTATGGGAGCTGATGATGACTTTGTTCCTGGTATCTGCTTTTTATATTTGCTTAAGTGTCATAGAGAGAAATTAAAATTATGCATCGGTAAGACCTTAGAGGACACTCACAAACTTACTCCAAAATCAGCCTAACACAGTGCTTCCCACAGTGCTTCTAAGAGCTAACATCATAAAATGCAAATGCATGAAGTATGAGACATGATAGCAGTCCTATAGTACTTACATTTTTTCTGGTACAACAAGAGGATGCTTAACCAACCACCTCCTCATTGCAGTGCAGTTCACTGTTTTGCCTGCAATCCACTGCTCCCTCTTGGTCATAGAGTCTCAGTATTGTGTTGAGCAAGTGGAGTCCCTGATGTCTTTAACTGCTATAGGAGAATGCAGTAAACATGTATATTGTGTGTGGGAGACACAACATACTGAAGGACAGAAGAAATTCATCTTAAAAAGTTTGTATTGTCATTCTGAAACTGCCCAGCCTACAGTGCAATCATAAGCAGAGTTATACCCTTCTAAGTCCATTGAAGTCAAGAAAATGGGGCTCCTAATTTTAATGGTATAGGCTTTTCTGAAATCAGGACTACATTCAAAGGAGTTTTAAAAAACTATTTTATGTATTACAAGGAAGAAAACATTTATACATGGGAATTTAAAATACTTTATTCCTGCTGCCTTCTATAAAAAGGAGATATTGAAGACTATTTCTGAGTCAGATGTTTGCTTTCTACACCATTTACTGCATTGCCCATGTATTCTTTATTTAGCCATGTTTCCTCTTTGTCTTTACAGTTAATTTGAAAACCCCATGGCTTCCTGTTCAGGATGTGTTCCTCGGCTGCCTGAAGGATGTTAAAATCAATGAGAAACCTTGCTTACTCAACAAAATGTCAGACGTTCATGGTATTGTCAGCTTACAAGGGTGCCCTGTCAATTAACATGGATCTTTTCAGGGTGAATTCTCTTAAAGTACTGTACAAATTGCCACAACATGCTTTCACTCCTTCTCATCCTGTGTTAGTCTTGCAATCTGTGGACATCTTGGTTTAAGGATGTATATCTCTGGACTGTGCTGCCATTGTTAGGCTTCTCATGAAATGCTGTTTGCTTTTCAGTGTACAGTTTGCTATGTGTGACAGAGCCCTTGTGAAATGCAAAATGGCCTTGTATATGACACAGTTTGTTGAGGTTCTGCTCTCGGCCACAGTGATGCATAACTAGAGTGATTCCATTGACATAACAGCCCCAGTCCTGAGGCTGTTGCCAAGACAAGTGCTATCCAAATTAGAATTGGAGGATATGGGAAATGCAAGCAGAACTTCATAAAGATATAAAAAATGATGCTGAGTTGCTGAATCTGTTCTTTTATACTGAAAAGTGCATTACATAATGACAAAAATAGCATGAATTTGAAGTACTTTAAAAAGAGAGGGAAACTAGAGATGAGAGTCCTCAGAAGGCTATGGCCAAATAAATGCAATTTGCTTTTTAAAAAATCTCTGTGTTTATTGTACTGATACATTCCATGTATCCATCAGCATTAAACAAAGAACTGGACAGGCTCATTATCTTGATGCAGAAGATCTAATATGCATATGATTTTTCTATGTAGTATAATTTCCCTGAATAACACCACCACTAGGATAAGTGGGGGCTATGCCTGAGTGGTAGAGCATCTACTTTGGACACAGAAGGCCCCAGAGTCAGTCCCCAATGTCTCCAGTTTAAAAAGGTCTGGTACTAAGAGAATGAAGTGTTGACAAATACTAGTTTTGTTGTCATAAGTTTTATTTAGGGCATCTAATTTCCTTTTTTTGCTTGTATGCCTATATGCTTGTATACCCTAACCCCTATATCCAAAAGCACTTTTATACAAACAGAAGTATACCAAAACTCACAGATTCTGATACAGCAGCTACATATTTGAAGCTACCCTTATATTAGATTCAGACAAATTCATGTGTGATTGTACTGCTGACAGGTAGAGAGGGAACAGAATGGTATCAGTATGAGATCCTATTGTACTATACCATGACTGCTGGAAAGTATTATGAAAAGTGTGAGCAGAATCTCTTGTCATTTTCTGCTGCTCAAGCAGCCACAAGTAGTGCAAAGATGCTGTTGCTACTATGAGGTACAGTATTCCAGAAACTGCAACAAAAAACACATGCTCACATGCAAGCTACACCATGACTGATAAGTGTACTCTGTTCATCAGATTTGGAGTTTTCATGGGGAGACTATTGCATGTAGCTCAGGGGTTTTTCCCAATTCCAAACTGTTGTTGGTCATTAAAAGTGCCTTTTCACATTTTCCCAAGCTAGTTGCAGTGGAGCACACAATCCTATTTGCATGCATAACCAGGCTATTTGGACAAGGGTCATTCACCAGTTTGCAAGATGACAGATGCTTAGTTAGTTGCACAAACCCCATTTATTTCAATTAGATCTCTGAAGGAAAAGTTCTCAGTGGATTGAAATATGATTCCCATCAATAAATATTCTAATTGTGAAGATATTTAAGTGTATGGCTTGTACAAGGCAGATGGGATTAAAGCCTAATAAAAAGAACTGAAAGTAATGGCCACATAACACTATGCAAAAATTGTAGGCAGCCACATTGGTCCATAGAATAATTCTAAAAAAGTATTTTAATAATTTTATTAGGCCCACCCAAAAGAGTACAAACCAGTAAGCATGCAACTACCCAGTTGGGCCTGTATTTTTGATGGTTATTTTCTCATTTCTAATCACAAGACTATAAGTGCCTCCTGGGCCACATCAACAGATCTAGCAGATCATGCATTGCTTTGCTTGTGGCATATTAGTTGGATGATATTGCATACATGTCCACCTTTTCAGTCTATAACCTAAACAATCAGAAATAACTGTTCCATAGGCACCCTATGGAGCAAGTCTAAATAAAGGTTTACTCAGAAGTGAGTGCCATATTATTCAACGGGGCTTACTCCCAAGAATGTGTGCTTAAGACTGCAGCCCTAAAACATTTATAAATGTAGCACATCCCTTTGTTTGTTCAGAACATGTAGCATAGCATGGTGAGGGCCAGGGGACAAATGCAGCTCCTGTAAAGCTGTCCCTGTCACTTTCTCTTGCTTTCTAACATTCCTGCCTTTCCCATTGTTCTAGTTTGCATAATATGGAGGGGAGGCATCTGGTTCCTAAAAAGGCATCACAGCATTTACATTCATATAAGTGCACCATTAAGCAAGTGACAGCAGCTCTGACTAGCAATTATCTGTCCTACTAACTCTCCATGCCTCCTCCTGCCTGTCTTGGAGCTTCCATTTGAAAAGCCAGCTGAAAGGCAGATCACCACAGTCCACAGTTTCTTATGGCAAACATAGTTTCTTACCTGCAAAAGTAACACGAAACTTTTATTTTATTGATTTAGTTTGAGTACAATAAATGTCTTTCTGTATAAGATATTATGACACTGATATTAATCTCGTAAGCATAGGTCATGAGATACATGGAGAAAAGATTGCAGTGAAATTATCTTAAATTGGCATATTCCAGTCTTTAATTAAAAATGCTTTTTTATCATGTTGCATGTATCCTCATACCCAACATTTTTGTAAGGGATATGAAGATAAGAACTTGCTGAGTCTTTCAGCCATACCCCTTGCAGAGGTGTTCAATGACTCATAGTATAATTTTATGCAGAGTAGCTCTGGTCCTAAGCCTTTTCATTTTAGCGGAATAACACTGCATAGGATTGCACTGTAAGGCTGCTTCCGCACAGGGGCAATTGTTCAGTTTGTTGCCATTGCTACTGAGAATCCAAAGCACAGGGAGAGTCCAAGTTCTTTCCCCTCCCTCCATACCACCATCCCCCATGCCTCTGTAGGGGTCTCCATTGGCCTTTTAAAAAATTGATACCTTATGTGTTGCTGTAATGCACACTTTTGTAAAATATTTACGACACCAATTTTGCAAGTCTACTGTTGGCAGAGAGGGAAGGGAATGGCATTGAAAGCGGGTAGGGAGGTGCTGAAACCCCCACCATTCCCTCCACACTTTCCACAAATCTGTTTTGAGTAGGATCTATTCTGGAAATCTGCAGCAGAGCTGGGGGAAATCTGGAAGGGGGATGGCCAGATAGTATCACATGGAAGCCCCATAAGAACTGCTGCAGATGTGGAGGCAAGATGGGTCAAGAGCCTGTGGAAGTGACCTAAGAAAGCAGTGATTTGAACCAAAGCTAAAGTACAGTGTTAAGTATTGACTGGCAGACATAGTGATTCCTGCTAAGCTGTGAAATGCTCTTTTCAGTAATTGAATTTAGGCTCAATTTGTACCTTTGAGACAGTGCAAACACTCAGTTTTAGAGAATGTTAGTCATTTCCTTTGGCAGTCTTAAAACTAATTTAATTGATACAGTCCTAAACACTGTGTTCATTAATATTCTATCAGCAGCTGTCTCAATAGCAAAGGCTGTTGATAGAGAATCAGGATGTTGATAGAGAATCAAGAATATGCTGTGATAACAAGGTTTCTGCTTAAGGGTCTTCAGCCTCTCTTCATTTATTGAAATATTTAGACTCCGCTTTTCAGTTTACAAGGATTTCCAAAGTGGCTTGCAACATACAGTCAAAGACAATACCTAACGGTCTAAAAATGCTAACAAATTCTAAAACCCAGTAGACTAACGCCAACTAAAACCTTACAGAAGTTAAATCAAAAGACATATGTGCTTTGTGGATGTTTTTGGACCACTGCAGTCATAAAAGTCATTAAGTTGAATAAGACTTTATGGAACAATTGATTTGGATCGACTAGGGTGAAATTTGTTTTTCGAGTCCAACTGAATACTGAGTTAGATGAACCAATGGTCCGACTCACTACAAGGTACGTCATGTGATACTTTAAATCTATATAATTAAAAAAATTAAAATGGCCCTAAATCAGTTATAAATAATATGGAGTTCCATTAGTTGTATTTGTTAGAACTCGAAGCTAAATTACGTCACTGAATTACATTTACAATGGTTATTGCTAATTATCTTTTCTAAACTCTACTATTAAAAGATTTAGTAATTTTACTCAAAATACCATTTTTAAGTTACTGCATATTTGAAGGACAATTAGAAATGCATAAGGAGCTCAACAATCCTGGTGACATAAAAATCTTCCTATATAGCCAATAATAAAAGCAGAGACAAAATGAAACAAAAGCCATTGGGGATCTTGGTTTAATATGAACAATACAACTTCAGTGCTAGCATGTGCTGACTTGATGGCCTTCCGGCCCTTCCATAATGTGGTACTGTGACTCCATGAATACTGTAATCCATCCTGAGCCCTTGGCAAAAGGCAACCCAATAATCTAAATAAGTGGTTGTTCAGTGTGACAAGCTCACCTGCTGTGACATCATCATCATCGTCGTCATTGCAGTTGTACTAATCCAGTAATGACAGCTTAGCATGATAGTTCAATAGCGCTGGGAAAGAACCACTAACTACTGCCATCACTGTGGCATACTGTAAGCAATCCTTTTTATGCTATGTTATTAGTCTGTGAGATTGAAGAAAACATGTCTTGTTTCCATTTACAAGTCTGAAGAAAAACTGGGCTATACCCAGCAATGTGCCAGCAGAACAAAAGGGGGGAAATGCCAGGTGACTGGTTTATTATCATATAAAGTCCCTGCTATTTTTGTTTTCCTTACAGATCTCAGTATTTTACCCAAGTGTAGCATGTTGACCATCTGTCTGATAAATAATTCATCATCATGACAATAAAAGGCCTGATGCAGGTAGAAAGAATAATGAAGATCGCAAAGGTTTGACAAGGTTTACCCACCAACCGTACACCCCTCTTTCAGCAGCTTCAGATTACCTTCTAAATACAAGAAAACCTCTGCCAGGTTCTTCTTTTATTATGGCTACAGCAGCACTGTTGAGCTCTTGCTCACGAAAAACAGGGACACCCAAATGGGAATCTGATTTTCCCAGATAGCTTGCTTGCCAAGGATAAGTGTTAATTAACAGGATCCATCTTCATTTTACATACAATATGTCAGACATACAGAAGCTATTCCCATGAACATTATATGATGTATCATATAGCCAGTGTGGCTAAGATTGGGGGGGGCATGGCCTTAAATCCCTATTTTGTCCTAAAGCTCATTGGGTGAGCCCTGAGCCAGCACCTGAGCTGTACCTACCTAACAGAATTGTTGTGAAGATGAATGTGAGAGGGACCGTGTATGCCACCCTGAGCTCCTTGGAGCAAAGGAGGAATAAAAATGTAATAATTATACAGTACATGATGTAAGAGGAAAAATAGAATACCATTTGGAAAGCAAAGTAATCATACCCTTATCCAGACATAAGCATTCTTTAGGTGACAAGCCTAGTTCTACAGTTTATAATTTGAAATTGCTAAATATAACCAGCTAGTTTTAACACCATGTGATTTTGGATGTAGTCCTATGTATGTTAAAGTCATAATGACATCCACAGTACTGTACGGTCAGCATTTGGCCCAGGAATTGGAAACCAACAAGCCAGAAGTAACTCTTGGGGTCAGAGCACAAATTACAGCCACTACGGGGATGGCCTTCCCGTGTTGAATATTGCCAACTTGGACTGCAGCATTCCAAAGCAGGTGGAACTCAACCCATCACCTTTGAGCCTCTGTGCTATTTCATGCTCCTTGCAGCTATCAATGCAATAGATGTGTCCTGTACAATAAACACTCCTAACAGTATGGGCTGAGAAGGGATTACTCTTCATTCATAGCTTTCTCAGTTATGCTCTGGGCCCAGTACTGCATTGCCAGAGTAAGATAGATCTTACACAGAGGGCTTTACAAGGGAAAAAAGGAAAAGCACCTGCTCCAGTTGCAACTCCCCCGATGTTGCCTACCAAGTATGCAATGGCACACTAAAGAACTGATGCCTGTGGGCCAATCTGGACCATTATGGAGCCTGTGCATGACTGGGCTCTAGCATGTTGATTGGAAAGGATGTTACATTGTCTGCATAACAAAATGATGTCAATAGTGCTCTTATGTGCTGCATGTATATAGCAGCCCACTTAACAGAAAAGAATAAATTGGGCAACCGTGTCAATTTGGGTATGGCTGGATTTTGCTATTAAAATAGGGAAAAACAATCTCCATGGGTTGCATTCTTCAAACTTAGTGCTATGTGCTACTTACATGTAAAGCTGTTGTGTGGATTCCCTTATGACACCAGCCTTGTGCGCTCCTACCTGCTGCCCTGACTCTAAAGTCCTCTGTGCTCACCTACCAGCAACCAAACATCATGGGACCCCAACAAGCCCATCTACCTGCACTTGTAGGCTTCCTTGCAAGCCTCTTGTTTGCCAACCAAGTATTTTCAAGATTTCCAAGGCACTGAAGGACATCAAGTGGAAAGGCACCAGGCTTTGACTGCTTCCATAATGAGCTCCTGATCAACAGTGGCATGTTCACTAAGAAGTGGCTTGCAGAGTTTCTCACTGACATTATGACAACAGGAAGTCTCCCAGGGGAATTTAAAAAAGCAAAGATAGTTGTTATTCTGAAACCTGGAAAACAAAAACATCTGGCAGAAAGTTACAGTCCTATTTCCCATCTGAGTTCCTGTTATAAACTCCTCGAGACAATAATCCTGAAAAGAATCAGTGACAGAATTAATGAACACGTCCCTATAGAGCAAGCAGGATTTAGATCCCATTGTAGTTGTGAAGACCAGGTTCTCAGCTTAACAACTTTAATTGAGGCAGGGTATCAGAAGTGCTTTAAGACATCAGTAGTTTTCATCGATCTGATTGCCAATTATGACATAGTCTGGAGGAAGGGTCTGCTGTACAAGTTTTTACAAGTTGTCCCCTGCAGATCATTATTTTGACTCCTAAATAACATGCTGAGTGAAAGAACTTTCCAAGAAATTATGGATTAGTCAATCAGTAAGCAGAAGAAACTGAATAATGGTCTACACCTGGGTTCATTCCTCATTCTTGTTCTTTTCAATTTATACATCTCTGATGTTTCCAAGACAATATCCAGGAAGTTTTCTTATGCTGATGACATGGTGATTGCAGTAAAGCACAAATTAATTGAAAGGACTGAGAAAATCCTGACTAGGGATCTCAAAATTTTGGCTGACTACTACCATAAATGGCAGCTTATCCCAAGTCCAGGAAAAACAGAATGCTCCTGTTTCCATCTCAATAAGAATCTTGCTAACTGCAAACTGAATGTCTACTTTAATAGCACCCAACTTGGACACAACCATACACCTTGGTATTACCCTGGACAGGTCCTTGAGGTATAAACACCATCGTAGCAGTGAAAGTAGTCATGCGAAACAACATTCTCCAAAAATTATGTGGTACAACTTGGGGTGCATCTACTATAACACTTAGATGCTCACCTTTGGGTTTTGTATAGTACTGCGGAATACAGTGCTTCAGTGTGGCTTAACAGCCCCCATGTCCACAAACTTGATGTCCAACAACTCAATACAACAATGAGAACCATCAGTGGATGTATTAAACCCACTCCAACCTATTGGTTACCTACGTTGTGCCACATCACTCCCCTGCATCTCTGAAGACAAGATGTTCTTCATGAATATAGAAAGATAACTGAAAACAGAGGGTTGCCCATTAACAAAGACATGGCTGATGCAGGCCTATCCAGATGAAAGTCCTGACACCTGGCAATAAGACACCTGCATAAATCCTGCAATCACAAAATTTTGATCTAGGGAATGAATGAGCATGGATGCAAACAGTTCCACCCAATATCTATAACCTGATAAACACCAATGAGAGGCCCTCAGGATTTGACTTGTCATGTAAAATATGGAAGACAGCTAATAGAATATGAACAGGCTTTGGTGGTTGTGCAGACCTGTTGTTTAAATGGGCCAAAATACCAGGATCCAACTGTGATTGTGTTACAGCCTGACAAACTATTTTCCATCTGTCACAGTGCTGTGCTTTCCAGGGAGATGTGATGGAGCTCTTTGAACTCTCCCCAGCTGCGATTGAATGAATTGAAAATTTAGATATTATTATTTAGGGGAATTACCCAATCGGTCTGCGTACCCATTGTATCAACTTGGTTATGAATTTTATATTATTATATACTTCCTGTGTGTAACTCTGCCATACGATACATAAATAAATAATTCAGCAGCCTTGTCTTCCGCTTCTTCCTCTGCTGGCTGAGAGGTACAGAGGCACCAGAGAGCTCAGACTGCTCTGCTGGAAGCCTTCCTCTCCCTCTTACAAATCTCAAGGGTGTCCCTGAAACCAAGAGCCTTGTTCTTCTATTCCATTAAAATCTGTTTTCCAACTGAATACATTCTTGTTTGGTACAGTGGTAACTTCCTTGTGTTTAATTGCAGCATTCATAAAGAAATATCCTTATCACATGATGTTGCAGAGAAAGTAAATAATACTATAATTACAGTCACACATACAGGGTGAAATGTTGAGAAAGAAGCACATTGTTTATGAAAAGTGCTACATATGCCCCCTGCTGCTTTCCCTCCCACAGATTCCCGTATATTTTCCCTTATGGGGAGGAAAGAACCTGGAAGAGACTGAGCAGATAACTGGAGGAAGAGAGGATTAAGCAGCTCCTCCCCTGCCAGTTATCTGTTCCCAATTCCAGCATCCTGTGACTGGTTTCCTTTAAAAAAATTTGGAAGGAATCTAGTTGCATGTAGTTTGGCCCTCAGTGTCTGAAAATTAAAGCACAAAGG
Organism: Gekko gecko; assembly: GCA_029375565.1. NCBI lineage: Eukaryota > Metazoa > Chordata > Lepidosauria > Squamata > Gekkonidae > Gekko > Gekko gecko. The sequence goes on from JAPDNY010000009.1 coordinate 63,172,201, forward strand.
CATTTGACTAAAGCTTATCTAAGCATTAACAGTACTAACCCAGCTGTTGTCCATGGATAATGCTGTCACTTGAATGTACATGGAAATTATTGTGCCTGAATGCACACATCTAATACATTTAATTGATGAAGAGACTTTCACATTTGGGCTTACAAAGCAAATGAAGACTTGAATCAGTCCCACCCTTAAATTATATATTGTACTCAGTTATTTTCCCAAGCACAGTGGCAAATCCTTTCAGATTATAACACTGTATTTCTCAAGGAATATAAATCAGAAACAAACACTCTTACCCTTGTGGGAAATATCTTTCTATCATCAAGGATGTGCTGGTATCTTTTATTAGTTTAAGATGTATGTTCCAACTGCAGGCTGGACACAGCCTTGAGAGGCTCTGAACTGGATATCAGTAGTGGCCCTATGTCATTTCTCCAATTTAAAACACCCCCTGAAGTTGCTGTTTAGCTCCATGGAGGAAAAAAATACCATATTTTCTCCTTATAGGCTAACAGTGGTTTCAAGTGTGATTTTGATTAGGAGAGGGGCTCCATCCCCTTTTCTTCAGTGCTACTACTCCAATCAAATTTGGGGCCTTCCTGGCAGCTGCATTCAAATATAACCAAAGACACTGGAAGATCTAATGACCGATTCCCATATAAATATACTTTAGTCTAACTTAGAAGGGTGTAACTCTGTTTAGGACTGCACTGTTAGACACAACTAACTTTAACAGGATCACTGCCCTAGTGTGTATGTTGATACCTGTTGATTAAAAAATACATAAAGACAGGTGAATAGTTAATTCAGTCTCTGAAAATACAGATGTTCTGAACGGCATTTTGTATGACCAGGAATCTTTTCTCAGGGTCCTGGGAAAAGAATCAGTTGACACAAGAATTAAGGTTCTGATTATCTGGTAAGTATACAGTCCAGTAATCTTGCCTCCATTGAGTCCTTGATAGGTAGTGTGTTCATGTCACAAGAAAGCCTTGTCTACAACAATAATTTCATATGCACAGCCTATCCCATGATACATGTTGTTGTAATGTGCTAGTCATCAATGAAGAAGAAAAGGGGGCCGCACCAAGGCAAAACAAAAGGTGAAGAGACAAATGGTCACTCTCCTAAAGTGTATATATGAGAATGGAAATAAAAAAGAATTTGAAAGATTTCCCCTGACAAAGCTGCATGTGAAATGTTTAGGGGTTGTACAATTATTAAAGATTTTTTTTCTTCTGTACCATTTGTCTCTTCACCTTCATTGTATGGTGCTAAACATGGTTTTAGGGCCTGGCTTTATATTTCTGAGCTTTGTAATTGTACTTCACATCATGGCGGATGCTTGTGGTAGGTATTGAAACTTCAGGGTGTGGGAACTTCATATGATGCTGGATAGGAAGAAGTATTTTGTTGCTGTAAATACTGCAATTGTAGTATGGGTAGCTTCACCAAAGCAAAGCAATTCAATGCCCTTCTCCAGGCGCCCCCCCCCCCAGTGGTGAATTTAACATGAGCAGTAGGCCTTACAGTGATTATCTTAGTATAAAAACAAGCCTAGGATCTGGCACAGGTTTCCAGCCCTTCCTAGCCTCCCAAATAACAGACCCTAGAGAATCATACTATATACCATGTCTCAACTGCTTACTTCATCTTCATTACTAGATTCATACATCATTTATCACACAATATAAACTGCTTTGTGCATATTACAACATGTTTCTCACAATGTAATTGCCTTGTTCCTTCTTCATAATTTCACGTTATTCATGTAGTAAGGTTTTGCATCCAAGGATCTCACAAATTTTGTGTGCTAATTAAATAAAAGACATATACACCTTGTCCCTTTCATTACAAGCGTGGCAAGTTACTCATGTCCTGATGAACCATCTGGACAAGGTGAGAGGGCAAGGACAGAAGCCTCCATTGAACAGTATGCCAATAACTTCCTGGTCACACAACTGCACATGATAGGTGATGACTCATACTAATGAATTGCCTGGAATGAGTATGGAAGTTAGCTTCTTGCTAAGGTGATTTCTTCTGTTTTTCCAGAGTACGCCCTAAAATTCGTTGGATAAAATTCATTGGGTAATTACATTCAATGTAATTACAAGGCAATTACACTCTTTGGTGCAACTACATAAAATCAGAAAAATATAAAAGTCCCTTCTGGAAAACAGAAGCCTGTGTGTATGGAAAATACACAAACACATTATTTTGAGTCAGTGAGCGGCTAAAAACTGAAATGAAATGAAAGGTGACAAGAGTGTGGGGCCAGACACAGCCTTAGAGAATACACTCTGCCACGACAGAGTTGCTAATTTACCTCAGAGCAGGCAACTTGGCAGAAATGTCAAAAGTCAAACCTCCATCATAAGTGTATCTGTTCAAAATACTTTGATCATGAATATTTGAAAAGGACAGTGAGATTTAGCTTATAGCAAGCTTTTGGTAAGGCCTCAGGAGAGTTACTATTTAAAACAATTTTGCATATTATGTACATGTGACATTCCATCCTGCCTGGATACACAAACACAATGTTAACTTCATTCATAGTGGCATCATACAGAAGAACTTAATCTTAAATTTGACAAGAGTACAACACAACCTTATCTATTTAGCCTAAAGAACATCCAAAATTGTAAAATATCTATCAACTATGCTTACATAGGGATTTACTAATATGCACCAAGGAATGACAGAATGAATTTCTGGAGACCAAAGTTCTCAAATTTATAGCACAACATTAATAGGAAACTGTGAAGAGACAAGGAAATATTCTTTTGTGTCTTTCTGACTGTTAGGCTTCTATGACACATAAATTATAACAGAGGTAACAGCCCAGTCTCATAAATATTTAAGCAGTGAGTTTCATTACTGAAGGCCCAAGTGGCAAATTCTGAGGCATAAAACCAAAGACCAACTGACTTGAGCAACATCTGACATAATGGCTGCTTATGCATACACCCTGCAGCATAAAACTGCTGTTTTTAAAAAGAAACAAAAAATTGAAAGAATCCCATTTATTAATGTTCTAGCTACGACACACAAAGATGATAGACAAATCACTGGTCAAATCACCAGTTAGTATATTTACTTAATTCAGACTTTGACCCCGCCCCATCGGAGAGCTCCAGCTAAGCAACAGTAAATAGTACACTAAAATATAGATCAATTATGCAAGCTTCCTCATATCAGTTTAATCAGAACCCATTAAAAAAACTGGCTTTATGGCACTTCTAGGAAAGAAAGTTCAGGCTAGGATTTTGATGAGTTTCCAGGGAAAGGGTTCCATAGCTTGTGTAGCAACCAGAAAGAATGGTCTTTGATGGGCTGCTTTATGTATCCTGTTCCCAGATGATATAATTATAAGAATATAATTTGCTGACCATGACATTGTGGTAGGATATCTGAGAAAGAGCAATAGGATAAATGGGCATACTGTTCAGTGTACTGGCAAGCAAGGATGTTGATCCTTTATAGGGGTTGGAACTTACACTATCTAGCCAATCCTTAGTGTAAACAGTGGTATCACTCTGTGGCTTGTAAGCCACATGTGGCTCTTTGACATTCCACCAGTGGCTCTTCTGAGTGCTATTCACTTTGGCGGTGTCCTCATGTTACAGGAAAGAGGGTAGTTTCTTTAGGAATTGGGATGATTTCATCATTATTATGGACCCAAGATAAAACAGACAGCCTTATTTTTGAAACACAACTTGTCTGTGATGATTATATCAAGGTTATGGCGATATAAGGTTCAGTGTATGAGGCTGGGTCAACATATGCCACTGAAAGAGGTGGTGGAATGTGGCGCACTATTGTTGAACACTAGCCAATAAAACCAAACCCACAGCAAGCAGAAAACTTAGCATGGAGAAAGCGTCTAAACACTCCCTCCCCTGCAGAACTAGAGTAAAACTTGAAGAGAACATTTGACATAGAGAGCTATTCAACTATTCATTTTTTAACGTCCAGACTAATAAAGAGTTCTGGAGAACTTGAAAGCTTATACACTGTTTTGTGTCATTAGTCTGACTTGCAATCCTTACTCCAGAAACACAAGGGTTGGCTAAGATTCAACCGTAGTGGGGAGAGACAGCTCTATATGCTCAGAGGTACTCTGGTTATTCAAAAATTATTATAATATGGTTTCGGTTTCCGGCGTCGCGAATGGCGGCCGCTTCTCGGGACGCTCCCGGAGGCGGTTAGCCCACGCGCAGTTAGGGGGTCTTTGCATATGCGAAAGACCCTAGTGAGCCTTAGGTAAAGGCTCCGAACCGGGGGCGCTTGGGGAGTAGCCTCTTTGCCGGCAGACAGCCGGGAAATTGAGGCTTTCTCCCCGCCCCAATCGGCCCCGCTGCGGCGTGCCCATAATGGGACTTAGCGGCGCCACCGAATTCCAGGAGTGAAAACAGCGCTATGGTTCAACATAAAAAGAAGTAGTGGCATCGAATCGTGAGTTGAAGATCTATTTTGAAGCGTAAATCGGAGCCCCCCTGCATGCGTATAAGCGTTGGGAGGAGGGAGGAGTCCCCACCCCCTCGAGAAGCAAGCTATTCAAAGGGAGCGCGAAGGGGGGCAGAAAGAAAACAAAGTGTTGGTGAAAGGAGTACCGTTGGGGCTGCATGGAAGAATGTGTTCATCTTAGCTTCCTGGGAGATGCGGCACGAACTTTTTAAAAGTAAACAAAAAACAAAATGTCGATAATGGAAAAAGCCCTGCAAACACCGGAAGAGAAGAGAGGAGGGACTTCCGGTCCAGATAGCCCCCTCAAGAGCTTGCTGTCAATCAACAGAAAAAGGAGATGCTGTGCCCCCTGCTGGAACAATTGCAGAAGATCAACCAAACTTTGTTTAAAATGGAAAGTGTTCTCATCAGTCGACAGAAACAGATATTGGAAACAACTAGAAAGATGAAGGAGATTGAACAGAAATCGAATTTGATTCCAGGTTTCCAGGGCGCTAAAGAAGAGGAGAAAGAAGATCTCGGATTTACCTTGACAAATGTCTTGGCACCCCTAACTGGCAGTGAAGCGATAAAGTTAAAAGAAGAGGTGGATAAGGCTCCCAAAGCCTATTCAGCCTTTATAAAAAGAAATACTCTGCCAGTAGAAGGGGATGTCGAGCATAAGCAGGCGACAAACGGGAGATCTAATTTCATCTGCTGAGTTTGTGGAGCCCTGGAAGCTTGAAGGCCAGAAGTTTAAGGAAAAAAGAAAAGAAAGAAGAAGGATTTCATCTTCAAAACACAGAAACTCCTGAAGAGACACGCCAGCAGGAAGAAGGATGCAGCATTCAAAATTGGGATAAGTGCAGAGGACAGCAGCCCAGGGGAAGGTGATGGAACGGAAGACTTCAAAGTTAAAATGGACTTAATCCATAACTGGAAGAAAATTAAGAAGAAGATACTTTGAGGACTGTTCGTGTTACATCTGGAAGGAGCTGTTTAATTACTAACCCCAATGGACTTTACTAACTGTATTAAAAGAGTGATTTTGGACTTTGCTTTAGTTAAAAAGAAGATCTTCTAACCATGATGGATGCCAAATCTTGGTATTGGTTATTAACCTAAACTAACTCTCACTAACAGAAAAAAATTTCACTCCACCTTTTTCTTTCTCCATCTGTCTACCCTTCCCTTTTCTTCTTATAAAAAGAATAAAATTCTCTCTTTTTTAAGAGAGTTTTACAAAAAAACAAAACAAAAATTATTATAATATTGCTTGAGTTGGTACACAAGGCATACAATAGTTATTTGGCTCCTTTGAGTGATGGGAATTGTGAGTGTGGCTTTCTGTGATCCAAGCAGTCAGTACCACCGTTGTAGATATTGTATGGAACATGCCTGCTGGGACCTCCATGCAGCTGAGGGTATTTTTAGTAGGCAAATAACAAAATAAGAGAAGATGAAGCAAGAGAAGATGAAGACAAGATGCTGAGAGTTCCTTGATTGGAGCTCCTAGGGTTTGTGTGTGCTTGTGTTTTTAATTAATTTAATACAGTTATCAGGCAAGTATGACCTGATTCTGACTGGAACCATGAAGGAAGGGGAGAGGTTTAAGCCCCTGTTGTTTCCCTTCATGCTGTTTTCCTGACCTGATATATTGACCTTTGGGGGCAAACTGAAGGGCATACCAATCTGTACCTGTACACTTTCCAAATGAGCAAATGGTCCTTGGGCCATTTCAGGTCAAGGAAATGGCATAAGAAGATGGCTTGGTTTCAGTTTCGGCGGAGCGAATGGCGGCCACCTCTCGGGACGCTCCCGGAGATGGTTAGCCCACACGCGGTTGGGGGGTCTTCGCATATGCGAAAGACCCTAGTGAGTCTTAGGCAAAGGCTCCGAACCGGGGGCGCTTGGGGAGTAGCCTCTTTGCTGGCAGACAGCCGGGAAATTGAGGCTTTCTCCCCGCCCCAGTCGGCCCCGCTGCGTTGTGCCCGTATGGGACTTAGCAACGCCACCGACTTCCAGGAGTGAAGATAAGCGATATGAATTAAAATAAAAAGAAGAACTGGCATCGAATCGTGAGTTGGAGGTCTATTTTGAAGCTAAAACGCGAACCCCCCCGTAAGCGCATAAGCGAATGGGAGGAGGGAGGAATCCCCACCCGCTTTGAGAAACGGGACTTATAAAGGAAAAGCGAAGGGGGGCAAAGGGAAAAAAATGTTGGTGAAAGTACCTTTGGGGTCTCATTGAAGATTAGGAGCTAGCTGGTCTCTGGAGGGACCCGGCACGAACTTTGATAAAGTAAACAAATAAAGAAAATGTCGGCATTGAAAAAGGTCCCACAGAAGCCGGAAAAGAAGGGAGGAGGGACTTCCGGTCCGGGCAACCCCCCCCCGAGCCTGCTGTCAATCAACAGAAAAGCGAGTTACTGCACCCTCTGCTGGATCAAATGCAGAAAATCAGCAAAACTTTGAGTAATATGGAAGGTGTTCTCAACAGTCAACAAAAACAACTAACAGAAACAGCAAAGAAGATGGAGGAGATCGCACAGAAGTGTCTGGTCTCGACGGAAGACACCAGGAAAATAAAGAAAAGGGTCAACAATTAGAAAAGCATCAGGATATGCAAGAAAAAAGAATTTTAATGTTGCAGATGGAGAAATCCAACCTGACTCTCCGCTTTCAGGGCATTAAAGAAGAAGAGAAAGAGGATCTCAGGTCGATACTGGCGAATGCCTTGGCACCCTTAACTGGCAGAGAAGCGCAAGAATTAAAAGAAGAGATGGATATGGCCTATAGAGCCTACTCCGCTTTTACAAAGAAAAATAATCTGCCAACAGAAGTGGTTGTCAAGTTTACTAAGCAGCGTACTAGAGATCAAATTCTACGAGCAGTTTCTGCGGTGCCCTTGAAGATTGGGGAGCAGACTATCAGAACCTTGAAAGATGTTCCTTATGAAATCCGCATGAAAAGGAAAGCATATAAAGGATTGACCACTTTTTTACAAAGACATCAGACTATTTATAGATGGAGTTTCCCCGAAGGACTGGTGTTTAAATATAAGGACAAAAGAGAGAAGATTGACTCCGTCTTCAAAGCACAAGAATTTCTGAAGAGACACGCCAGTACAGAGGAACAGGCCCGGCCCCAGGTTTCTGGGCGCCCTAGGCAGGACTGCCTGGGGCGCCCACCCCACCGGGGATGCCAACCTCCCGGTGGGGCCTGGAGATGGCCCAGCGCCTGGAAGAGCCAGGGAAGGGGCGGGCTTAGAAGCCCCCCCTTCCCTCCCAGCAGGGGCGGCGTGCGCGGCTCTCCCGGGTGTCTCGCAGCCGCGAGGCACCCGGGACAGCCGGGGAAGGGGCGGGCTTAGAAGCCCCCCTTCCCTCCCAGCAGGGGCGGCGCGCACGGCTCTCCCGGGTGTCTCGCAGCCGCGAGGCACCCGGGACAGCCGGGGAAGGGGCGGGCTTAGAAGCCCCCCTTCCCTCCCAGCAGGGGCAGCGCGCGCGGCTCTCCCGGGTGTCTCGCAGCCGCAAGGCACCCGGGACAGCTGGGGAAGGGGCGGGCTTAGAAGCCCCCCTTCCCTCCCAGCAGGGGCGGCGCGCGCGGCTCTCCCGGGTGTCTCGCAGCCGCGAGGCACCCGGGACAGCCGGGGAAGGGGCGGGCTTAGAAGCCCCCCTTCCCTCCCAGCAGGGGCGGCGCGCGCGGCTCTCCCGGGTGTCTCGCAGCCGCGAGGCACCCGGGACAGCCAGGGAAGGGGCGGCGCGGGCTCTCCCGGGCCCCTCTTAGCTGCGAGGCGCCTGGAAGAGCCGGGGAACGGGCGGACTTGCAACGCCCGCCCCTTCCCTCCCAGGAGCAGCGCAGGCTCTCCCGGACCCCTCGCAGCTGCGAGGCGCCCGGGGAGAGCCGGGAACGGGCGGGCTTGGAACACCCGCCCCTTCCCTCCCAGCGGCGGCGCTGGGCTTGGGAGGGCCGTGGGGGGGGGTGGAGAAGCTGCTCCGCCGCCGCCTGCCCGCCCCGTGGCCCAGCCCAGCAACCGCAGCCGGCTTTGGGGAGGGCGGCGAGCTCTGCTGCCGCCTCCTGAGCCCCGGCGGGGCGCTCGGGGAGGCGGTGGGAGCAGCGGGTGGGACTTTTTCTGGGAGGGGCCGGGGCGCGGTTTGGCGCCCCTGCAGCCGGCGCGCCCTAGGCGAGCGCCTAGCTCGCCTAGTGGGCAAGCCGGCTATGCAGAGGAAGATGCAGCACTCGCAATTTGGACAGAATCAAGCAGCGAAGAGGACAGCGGCCCAGAGGAGGGAGGTGCTGGAGTGGGAGACGTGAAGGCTAAAGAGGGCCCATCTTACAATTTGAGAGACACAAAAAGAAGACAACCTAAGAAATAACTGTTCGTGAAACGTCTGAAAGGAGCTGATTAACGACTAACCCCAAGGGACTTTACTAACTTTACTAACAGAGTTATTTTGGACTCTTGAAAGGTAAAAAGAAGATCTTCCAACCACGATGGTTGCCAAAAACTGTATTTTTACTAACTAAAACTAACTTTTTAACAGAAAAATTCACTCCCCTCTTTTCTTAGTCCATCTATATACCCTACCTCTTTCTTATTATAAAAAGCAATAAAATTCTCTCCTTTTTAGGAGGGTTTATTAAAAAAAAAAAAGAAGATGGCTTAACCCTTCCCCCAGCACACAATCCCAATCAAAACAGGGCTTCCACACACCTGCTAACTGATTTTTCTTAACATGCTGGGAGTTCTGATCATTGAACTCCCAACTTATTATCTGGTTTGGCCCTGAGTTGACTTGGAGATGCACATTCTTTTTGGGATTGGTGCAGAATAAGTGGTCATCCTGCCTGATTTAGGAGTTTGCCTGGCTTCAAGATGTGTATCTAAGCAAAAAGGCAGTATAAACAGCTATAAATTTCCTGTGTTCTCTCTTCCCAAGGAAATTCTCCCTGGACTATTCAGTACTTAGAGTGACAGAGAATGCTTAATGATAACCTGGAATATGTAGAAATATATTTCCAAATGTACACAGAAGAACATCAAATTAGCTAGCTCCAGTTCACTGAATTCCAGCTCCATATTTACCATGTCTAATATGAAGTCAAAACAGGAACACCAGAAAAGGTCTTCATTACCATTTGTCACTGCGCATGACTACAGATTTCTGATTCTCAATTCTGGATAGAAAAGCTTGGATGGCTGCTGAACAAAGCTTCTTCTTGCTCCTTCATTGTTACCAGCCATGCTCATGGCCAGGAACAATGGTATGTTCTGATGTATCACATGAACAGTGTAAAATACTGGTCATTGTACATATAACAGAGTGGTCTTTGGTACAGGGACATGGGCAATTTCGTAAGAAAACCTGGTGGTCCCCCTGAAGAAAGGTGATTCTATGGTGTCAAGTAAAAAGAACCTTCACAGTAAGTCCAACATTCCAGTTTGTTTGGGATCCTACTGAGCAGTGAATCCAACCAGGAGGGAAAATTTCCAGCCAACCTTAACCTTTATGGTCCCACACCTCGATGCAGAACCCAAAAGCAGTATCAGCTGAGGCAATGAAGCAAAAAACCAACCAGAGAGCTTCAGCAGAAAGAAAAATTGTGGAGCTTTCTAGAAGCCCTGCATTTGCAAGGAGGCAAAAAGAAAACTGAAGGTGGCCAGCACTCCCTCCCCAGGAGAGACAGAAAGCAGCAACCTACTTCCTACCTTCAGGGTTCAGGGGAAGGTACCCAGATATCTCAGAGTGCCCTCTCTTCACGTGAAAACAAAGGATCACTTTATGGGGAGTGCCTAAACACAGCTATCATATGGTAGTAATTTTCAAACATCACCAGCATGAGATACATCTGAACATATGACTTAGGCCTGAACGACTTTAGTAATCATTGATTTCATTATGTCATTACCTTATTACTGTGCCTTTCAATTACTTCTTGCACTACTGCAGTCATTCAGAAGTTCTATTCAGAAGCATTTATTTCTGTAATGTAATGTAAGCAAACGAAACTGCATGCTGAACTCTTCATTTGGAAAACAGAAAATAAGGTTGAAGTTATGCTATAGAACAGTCATTTATACATTTGACTAATATTTCCTTTCCCCCACCTTCCTAGTGTTCTTTCCAAAATCCCAAATATAGTTCAACTACAGATAGCAAAAGATGCATTATGTCTAGGGATGCCAAATGCCTGGAGGAAAAAGGTCCTGTCCTTTTAATAGAGGCTTAATAAGATATTATTTACCAGTTAGTTATCTCCATGCCAGGAAAAGGTTCAGCTACTCATTTCCACACATCAAGCCTCTATTAAAGGGACAGGCCATTTTTCACCAGACCTGCTGGCAATCTTAGAGGGTCCCATAATATTGCAGTCTGTATCCAAATCCAGCAGCTCTGCTGGGCAAACGAGCTCCAGTGCACACAGAGAGCTACATGGTAGTATCTTCAATGCTGGGAAATAGCCACATGTGTGCTGCCAGAGTAGATTGGTCCAATCCCTGTCATTAAAGATGATGGAGAACCATCTGCTTGGGTTGACTGTCATGAGTGCAGTGGAGTCTAATAGATATGTGTAGGGAGGTCTAATAGTTCAAGGTATGTCTTATATCACTTTAAAGGCATCTATAATCTTCATCAACACAGCATCCTGAGCTACTATGCTCAAAGTGCATGTGCATTTTCAGACCTGGATCTTTGTCTTGTGAGGCATGAAAAATGGGACCAGTAATTCAAGAAACAGCCATTGCATACGGAATGACAACTCAAATGTATATTGTATTTTACGATCCACCTAAGTAGTAAGAGAGATGCTGGTGGACATATCTAGGCAAAGCAGGCCCCATGTTGCGGAAAAATACTGCACAGCTAACAGACCCTCTTGTTGTTCCAACTTACTGATAAAAAAAATAAGGATGCTAGGAATAGAAATGGAAACCCTGCAGGAGTTGGGCAAAGTTGCTGCAATCTCCCTTCTCAAAAAGGGAATAGTGGAGTTAGATAGGATAAAACACATCCTGTAGAGCATGTGGGTTGGTTAATTATTTTCAGTTGGTCTCCAACCTCCATCTGGTCTGCCAGCCTATCTGAAATTTCTAATGAGTCGAGTCTTTTTTCTAGCCAGGATGAATGCACTCCCATCAGCAATTCTGAGGGGACACTATACGAAAATCACATTCCAGGACAGATACTATGAATGTGGATAGGGAGAACTTGAAACATTGGATCCTGTCCTAAGGAATTTAGTGTCTGTTGACAGAGCTAAGATGGTACCATTTTTATTAAAGGATGAGAATCTGAGGATTACTTTAGCCATGGCAAAATTCTTCTCAGTGGTGATTACATGGAAGGAAAAGATGAATTTTCTATGATGGGGTTAAGAATATTTAAGGGTTAATTCCAAATTTAGAAATATATTAGGATTTAAAATATACAGTAATATAATAATAATAACAATGACAACAATAATAAATAATTCCGTGCGGCTTGACTTGAGACCTTAGGAAAAATGAGTTGACCATTAAAGGAAAGACCCTCCCATTGTTCTCCCAAGCCTCCTGGAAATATACATATGTGCTAGACGAACAGTGAAATCCTAGAAAAGAGTAAGAGTCCAGTAGCACCTTAAAGACTAACAAAATTTGTGGCAGGGTATGAGCTTTTGTGAATCACTGCTCACTTCTTCAGATACAGCTAAAATATGAGTCCATCTATCTGGTAGATTGGAAAGTGGAGTGATTTCAGATGCCAAATGACATTAGCAGGCAAATGACAATAGGTGTGATTAGATTAGGTATGATTTGCAGAGAGGTAGTGGGCATGGAGAAATCAGCACTGGTAATGAGATAATATTGTGGTTTCTGAGATCAGACTTAAATCCATTAATTCTTCGTTGAAGGGACTGGCCTGTTTGTCCAGTGTAGAGGTTGGAAGGGCATTGCTGACACATGATGGCATAAATCACATTACAGGATGTGTGGATGAGTAGGAGTATGAATCTGAGATGGTATGGCTGGTGTTGCTGGGTCCAGTGATGGTGTTTGCTAGGATCTATATGAGAACAAAGTTGGCATCGGTTTGCTGCAGGCCTTGGTACCAGAGTCCATTCTACTGTTAAATAGTTTATCATTACGGGTGAGAAATTGTTTTAGGTTAGCAGGCTGTCGGTAAGCAAGAATCCTATGCACAGTTATTCCATTATAAAATTTTGCTTTGCTTAGACAATTGCATAGGATTGCACTGTTACTCTGTTAGGATTGTCTTGATGGTTGATGTTTGGCAACAGAAGAGACTATGAAGGAGAGAGTAGCAATCAGCATGTTTGCGACCCAGCCCTCCCACAACTAGTCTTTTCTTCAGTGTTGTAGTAACCCTCAAGTATTAAGGCTACACATGGTCTCCAAAAATCAGCACTCGACAACTATTTCCCCTGTGTATATGGCTTACATTGCCCTTCCATGGAGACATCAAGCAGGAGGAAGGAAATTGAAGAAGGTGGTATCATCTCTGCAGTCTTTCATAAATACTTGAACAAATATATGTTGTGAAAAGGTCAGTGAAGACTTCTTTTTTTGCTTTGGATTTTAGATGGATAATATGCTTTATATTATATTTTAACTCATGTAATTGTTATTGCATCTTATGTTTAATTGTGATCTGCCTTGGTTGTTTAGAAAACAGAAGAGCAGCATACATGTTCTCTCAAATGAAAAATAAAAGAGAGAGATGGAGAAGGTCTCCTCTTATACTATTCCCTCCACAAACTGCAAAATATGTTCATTTCTGTAACCTTCAGTAATACATATCTTAAAAGTATAATTCTCTATAACTGGATTTTAATATTCACCAGGCAGCATGATAACCTGGAAAATAGATTTGATAGCACCAGTATATTTTATCCTGTTCACATGATCAAAGCCCAGCAGTTCAATGTCCAGAGTGTACACTGAGTTCACCTACAGTCTTTATCACTATGCAACATACATTGCTTGCAATTTGCAGCACTGCTAATCTCTTGATGTTCTCTAGTGAAGAGATTAAATGCAATTTATATTAATGTTGAAAAGGACTATAAAACTATTAATAACAGGCAGTAATGCTCACAGAAGCTATAAAATTGCTTGGCTGGTGGCATTTGAAATACATCACATTTGTTTTGTGGTAGTAGAAATACAATTTTCAGTGTTAGAAATCCTCAGAAACATTCGATGCACCTGGACTGCAATTGTGCCATGTAGAGTTAAGAGCACGGCTTCCACACATTACAGGGAGCACGATGGGCATAGACAGTACAGAGACATCTATCTACAGTCTCCATGGCTATTCCTCTGTTGTTTCAGGCCAATTCACACATTACGTTTGTTGAGTGAGAACTTTGAACTACATGTTCAGTGGGAGCTGTGTGTCTCCCAGATTAATTTCTTCTTGCAATTAGGTCTTGTAGGCCAAAGTGGCTGAAACTTTCCCCTCCGTCAATCATCCCGTATAGTAACTATTGGTTTAACATGCAAAATCATGCTACCTTTTAGCCTTCTAAAAAGTATAGCTGGGGAGTTGTAGAAACAGTTGTAATCTGAATAATGGTTTAGTATAAAATAATACATAGCCTAATTGTCACATCTTTAGATTGTATGTGTATACTAGATAGACATAGGGATCCCCCCAGATTATAGCTTATCTCCAGACTAAAGAGATCAGTGCCCCTGGAGAAAATGGATGTTTTGTAGGGTAGAGGCATTGTACCCCACTGAGGTCCCTGTCCTCCCCAGGCGCCATCCCCAAATCCCCAGGAGCTTCCCAACCTGGATCTGGCCACCCTACCTCTCCATCCCCCACCGATGGCTGGGGGAGAGCTGGAAACCCTAGGTAGGTAGTATTTCCCAGGGACAGAGAACAGACAGCCTGAAAATAAATGCTGCCAACCTGCAGTAGCTCCCACCTACCTTGCACAAAGCAAGGGCTGCTGACTTGTTGTGGTGGCAGCTCCCACCCACCTCACAGGGGTCTGTCCTCTATTCACACTTCTGGCATTAATTGAAAGGGCTGATAAGGCAGCAGCATGCCTCACAAGCAAGTCAGAAACCCCGATAACTCTGGTATACTGGTCAGACTATATGAGTAGCACTGATGGCGCATGGGTTCAAATCCTTATTCAGCCATGGAATATACTGGATGGCCTTGGGCCAGTTGTTCTCTCTAAGCCTAAATTACCTCACATGGTTGTTGTGAAGGGATGGGAAAATTATACATGGTATATTGAGTCACGTGGAACAGTTATTCTTAACAGGGAACCATAAAGACCTCCTGGGGACAATCTACAACACTTAACTGTTTTAACTTTGTTTTTATGTTTAAACATAAACTGTATTTTATATATGCGCTTGCGACCTTTGGTCATGTAAGCCGAAATAAATAAATTAAATGACAACACTCGGGGGCCTTCATAACTTTGGGAGGCAGTCAGATTTCAGGGATTCTGTTTCCCCTACATACAGTGGCATTTGGCAGCAAGCAAAGGAGACTTGTTTTATACTGCTCACTCCACCCTGGGGATGAAGCCTGAGATCTATTTATTATATGCATATATAAGTAGACCTTTAAAAACAAATGTACGTTGCTACTTTTTGTCCAATTTTTATTTTGTCCGGTTTTTATACCTATTATGAACTCATTTGCTACCATCGATGATCCCACTTCCTCCTCCTGGTTGAATCCTTCTTTGGGCTACCCTTTTGGCCAGAGCATAGGCCTGCTCCTTTTTTGGTGGCAGTTTCAGTTTTAAAAATTAGCATTCCTAAGGAGGAGCAAAAGGCCTTAGTGCCATACACAGTCCTAAAGAACTGTAATGTCATTCTTTTTAGGTGAGCAATTTGTAGTTAATTTCATAAGGAGGATATTGGGTAAGGCTGCCAACCTCCAGGTGGTACTTGAAGATCTCCTGCTATTACAGTGGATTTCCAGGCTACTGAGATCAGTTCTCCTGAAGAAAATGGCAGCTTTGGGGGATAGACTCTACAGAATTATACCGTGCTGAGGTCCCTCCCCTCCCCTCCCCTCCCCTCCCATGACCCTGCCCTCTCCAGCCTTTGTCCCCAAAATCTCCAGGTATTTTCCAATCCAGAGCTGGCACCCTATGTGTAACTTAAAAAAAACAATAATTGCCTTTTACTTGTACACCAGAATTTTTTTTGTCAACTACTTTGAATTATGGGAAAGATAGCACCTAAATAAATAATAAATGGGGGTGCTTTCAATAAAATAAATTTGTGTACTTGGGAAGAGGCAGTGGACTAAAGGTTAAGAACCACTGCATTGAAGAAAGGATGATAGAAAAATGTAATAGATAGTTTCAATCCCCCCCACCTATCTAGGTGGAAACCTAAATATAAAATATGATGAAGCTGAGATTCTGTAGTTTTTATCACAAGCCTCATGAGATTTTGTGTTTCAGGAAACCATATATATTAATGGGACATTTGATCAATTGATGTCTGCACAGCACAAACGTGTAATCATGACAAATTATACATAAATCAAAATACCCACTCAGATTTCCCCCCTCTTCTCTTTTTAAAAACTGAAATGTTATTTAATACTTAGAAATATACTGAACTGCTTTCAGCAAACATACAGTTAATAGCTTATCACACCTCTTTAGGACTATATTTTATTATTCACTTGCCGGTTAGTAAGTCCTATTAAAAACAGTAGAGCTTACTTCTCAGAAAGCATTAGAGTTAGGCTGCAGAGCTAACAGCAGCTATTAGCCATGATAACTAAACGGAACCTCCATATTCAGCAATAGCTAATAGCTGAACAATAGCTGCGGGGGAGGGGGGCAGAAAAGGGCTCTTGCCTTCATGCCACGCTTACATCCACCCCAGAAGCATCTAGCTGTGTGGAAAAAAATTACTACACTAGATAGAGCCTTAATCTGACTCAAGATAACTCCTACATCCCCTGCTAAAAATGCCGCATCTTTTGATGCTTATATTAATTCTTCCAACCCTCCAAAAGCAGCAGCAGCAGCAGCCTTCTATTTCCACCCCTCTAGAAAAGCAGACAAGGACTTACAATGGGGCCGTTCAGCATCTTTCCACTTGAAAGCAAGAACAGCCCCTCGAAACAGGTACCAAGAGTTCAGGGAAAAGGCTTCTGCATTGGCAATGCGCACGCTCATTCCGTCCCGCGCAGGCGCGATAGAGGCGAGCCCTTGCTTGAAGGGCTGCGGAGTCCTCCTCACCGGCTGCGTTACCCTCAGTTGTTGGCGGCTGCGGGAGCAATAGGAGCGGTGGTGGCCGCAGAGGGAGTACCGAGGGAAGGTGGACGCTGCCCGAAAGGGACGGAGGGCGTGTGCCTCGGCTTTACTGTTGTTGCTGCCTTCTGCGCGCAGGCGGAGGGCAGTGCAGGGGGGAGAGTGCCGGGTGGGTCTCCCACCTGCCCGCCGCTATGGCTGGTTCCGAGCAGGACAGCGGCATCGGAGAGGGGCCGCTGCCAGTCGAGGACTCGGAGTTGGCGCTGGCCGGGATCAACATGCTGCTCAACAACGGCTTCCGGGAGTCTGACCAGCTCTTCAGGAAATACAGGTACCCTCCTGCTTCCGTACTCCATGGCTGGCTGGCGGAGCGTCTTTGCTTTCTGGACCGCCTCACTGGGTTTTTTGTGAAAGCATCGGTATGAGGGGAGTGTATCTTTTTTTAAAGCATGGGCACCTCTGGGTAAGTGAAGAGTGCCTTGTTCTCAGTGACTTTCATTTGTGTACTGAAGAGTTCCAGAATGATGATCGTGTGAGTGTGTTGCAGCCAAACCAAAATAAATTCAAAAAGAGCCTTGTAACAAGTGAAAGGCTAACAAATTTGTTGTGATATAAGCTTGTGTGGGTTACATCTCATTTAATCTAAGAAGTGAACTGTTATCCCCTGGAAGTTTGTCATAATACTTGTGTTAGCTCCCAAGATGCCACTTTGGAATGGTGGGGGAATTTCACATGGCACTTTCCAGGGTAGCATAAGCAGGGATCAAATGCCCATACCATGGAGCTTGTAGGGTAGGATGGCGGACTTCCAAGGGCTGATTCTTCAGCTATAAATTTAAGGCTGTACATCTCTGTTTCTGCAATTTAAACCCTGGGTCAGTGGTGTCAAACTCATTTGTTACAAGAGCCAGATCTGACATAAATGTCACTTTGTCAGGTTGGGCCATGTGTGCCACAAAACTTAATGGT
Organism: Gekko gecko; assembly: GCA_029375565.1. Classification (NCBI taxonomy): domain Eukaryota; kingdom Metazoa; phylum Chordata; class Lepidosauria; order Squamata; family Gekkonidae; genus Gekko; species Gekko gecko. The sequence continues at coordinate 63,189,867 of JAPDNY010000009.1, forward strand.
GGGTACCAGTGATATAAACTGTAAAAAGGACAGCAGCTGGTAAGCCCCGAGTTGGAGTATCCTCACTGCAATGCCCCGTGGGCTGGAAGGGGGGTTCCAAAGGAAAACCCATATGGGTGGACTGGAGAGCCAGCAGTGCAGCACTGGGCAGATGCTCCCGAACTACTTGACTGCTGCAGATGAGGTTGTTTGGCCATGCTGAAGCCACAATCGGGGTGGCTCTGCCCACTCCCCCCTGTTCCATCTCTTGTTCCCTCTCTTGCACTAGTTGCTCCTGTTCCCTCTCTTGCACTAGTTGCTCATGGGCCGCATAAGAGCCCTGGATGGGCCGTCCTTATTTTTGACACCCGTGCCCTGGGTAGCTGGTCTGTTTTAAGTGCATGGTTGCTTAACAGGCCCTTTTTTCTGTTCCTTATTCCAGTGGTGCTAAGCACCTGGTTTTACAAATCCATAATTCTTCTTTTGGCATCCTTGTTGTGGCAGCGCCCCCCGCTTAATTTGAGCAGGCTGGCTCTGCACATGACTGCACACATGTCATCATTCACCCTGGAATATGTAATGTGTGTTTGGAATGTTCTGTACTCCTAACCTCTAGCATTTATAGAGGTTCCAAATTAAATAAATGCTTCTGCCTCTTTTATTTCTGATCTCCAGAAGATCACATCTTTGTACTCTGGTAAATTTAATTTGGAGTAACTATCATATCTCCATTCTGTATCCCATCACTAATGCATCTTTAGGTTCTCTTTTCTTCAAAGAACATGTACTGAACAATTAATTTATCCATTCTAATTGTATTAAAACATTCCTTGTATATGCTGAAGGGTCACCAATTAGTGACTGGGATTCAAGATTCTTATTTGACACTATACTCCTGATTCCTGCTTCTGTTCCTTCCGTGACAGAGGGCAGCCGCTTTGCACATACAGACCTGATCACCCCACCCTGCCCCTTCATAACTTCAGAAGATCCAAGGCTGAGCTCTGGTTCTGAAGTCCTGGTAAAAAGGACTGTGCCTTTTCTGCCTAGGAAGATATTGGGCACTGTGCGTCTAGTACTGCTATTACTGTGCAAATATTTGTATGGGGCTTGCGAAAAGCTCCATTGGAGTGAATGGAGATTATGCAACACCTGTTCTTCTATTAAATATACCTGGGGGGGGTGATTCAGTCATACTGGTAGTAATATGTGCTGAGAACAAAGGACTGCAATATTCTCTTTAGCTACATTGTACAGTTACTGACTCCCCATCAGCTGGACATGTGTAGGTGTTTTTGTCTATGCCACCTTATTTCCCTTATTTCTTCCTGTCCCTTCCCCCAAACAACTGCTTCCTTGTTCACCATAACCCTGGCAACTTTTTCAGTATTGTGCTTCCCCCTCTTTGCACCCTGCTATATTCCTGCCACTGTCCACGGAAGCCGTATTGTATTTTTCAAGTAACTGTTCCAACTTTTCTCCATATTGTCTCCCCAGCCTGCTCTGGCCTTTTTTTTTTTTTTTAACGAAGGTTAAATTTTTGGTTTATTTTTTGTAGAAACTTTTAATAATACTTTAAAGTAAAATTGATTGAGATAACTGTGCAGAGTCTCACTTCCCAAATGCAGCAGTGTAATGGGCCCTGCTCTCTAAACATTACTGGGAAACAAAATTCTGTTCTGTGTGCATGGAATGCTGTACTGTAGCTTATATTGGTATACTTTGCTGTTTCCTCTTTCTCTTACCTGTCCTGCAGCTACCACTAGATGTTCTCTTAATGCTCCTTTTTCTTTGCAACAAATATTTTCTTTGCAACAAATCACCTCTCTGTATCTTCTTACCACTCTCTGTGTTCCTTCATCCTGGCTCACTGACTTTCCCATAAATAAATGCGTGGCTGGGCTGCAGCCACAGCTACTCCCTGATGTTTTAGTTTTTTGTGAGAATTGTTAAGAAGTTCAGGGCCACCTGGTAATATACCACACATGAAGCTGCCATATACTGAATCAGACCATTGGTCCATCAAGGTCAGTATTGTCTACTCAGACTGGCAGTGGCTCTCTTTCACAGCACCTACTGTCTGGTCTTTTTAACTGGAGATGCCAGGGATTGAACCTGGGGCCTTCTTCGTGCAAAGCAGAGGGTCTTCCGCTAAGCTTGAGCCAGAGCCTCTCTGTGTGTCATCTGGAAATTTTGCTTTTAATCTCAGATGTATAGTGGCTAGTGGTAGTTCTGTGGTGAAAGGGAGACACTCTGCACTTGTTCAAAGATGCTCCAAAACTAGACCCTGTTTTCAAAAAGAGATTTATTAATTCCTGTCTGAATTAGCTGTCTCTTTTTTTCCTCCCACTTCTGCTTGTGAGAATTCACCTTGTTCACCATTGACTGAATGCTCCTTCCTTTAGCCAGGCAGCCATATCATATGCCAGTCAAGACCTTCTTCTCCCCTTTCTTCATGGTCAAGGGCAGACTACAAGAGATGCCAGTGCCCATGGGCATTACCCAGCTTTCTCTGTTTAGCTCTTATACTTGCCCTGGAACTTGCCCCTGGGAATCAATGCACTAACATGATTTCTTGATTCAGACCCCTTCTAGATTTCTGCAGAATTCCAGCTGTCTTTGAATCTGGCAGATTTCTGGAGTTTCCTAGGCTTTGCGTAGCCACTGCCAGTTATCCATCCAGTATTTGATAATTTGAAAAAGTATTTGTTATCCATTCGCTCAATATCAATTAATGCCCCTACAGCTCCCATCCAACATGCCTTTTGTCCAGGCAGGTCCCATGATCCCAAGCATAGTTTTGGGTTTTTTTGGTGGTCAAAGGATACCTTCTTCCCTTTTTCACCAGCAGAAAAGCTGATTAGCTCCAGTCCAACATGTCTTGTGCCCTGCCCTTTCTCCAACTTTAGAGCAGTGTGCCTAGGATTCCGAAGCGGTTTCCATTCCAAGTCAGGCTTATGCCTTGTTTTATGGGTGGGAGTTAAAAATATCCCAGAAGCAAGCCAGGCTAAGTGGCCTTTGTGTGGCATTTTATCTATTTATATCTTGCCTTTCTCCCCAGTGGGGACCCAAGGTGGTTTACATCATTCATCTCTCCTCCATTTTATCCTCACACCAACTCTGTGAGGTAGGTTAGGCTGAGCGTATACGGCTGGCCCAAGCTTCTGTGGCATAGTGGGGATACGAACCTGGGTTTACCCAGATCCTAGTGTGACACTTTAACCACTGCACCATACTGGCTGCCTGTGCATGAGAAGCTGGTATCTCAGGAGCCACTCAGGTCAGACTTGGCCAGGCATGGGTGTCGGCTCCCGTGTCTCTGCATCTGGGCCGCCACCAACTGCTTGAGCTGAGTGGCTCCTGCAGCACTGGCAGAGCCACTAGGGTTTGACTCTGCCTGCTCCTGAGAACTTCCCTGGAAGTTAAATGGCTGGTCTGCCCCATTTCCTTTGCTACTGGAGTCATGTTGCTGGCCTTTAGGCTATTTTTCCTTGCTTTTTATTCATGTTTGGGCCATCATTCCTCATGTTTGGGCCTGTGATGAGCCATTTGCCACCTGCATAAACTGCCATGTCATCTTCACTGAACCCATCCCCCTTCCCCTTTCTATTCACTCTCCACTCTTTCATACAACCCTTTATTGGTTTACTCATTTTTCTTCTATTCACCCCCCCACACACACAGTATGACTAAGATCATAGCAGTGTAGCTGGTCTTTTGTTCTACGTGGAAGAGAGAAGCTTTAAACACAAATGCTGTGTCTCTTGTTAATGAGAATGTTTCCTTGGATTCTGCAAGTATTTGCTGGAAGGGTTCTGCCATCCTCTGTTAAGTTCCTTTTCTTTCAGTTCGGTAGAACACATTTTCTGCTTAGCTGACTTTTTCCTTTGCTGTTTTTTTCTCAAAATGATGTTCTGTTTTCCTCCCATGCAAGATAGCATTTTTTGCTTTGCTTATTGAAATAAATATTAGATGCATGTTCTAAAACTTGAAGAAATCTGATCCTAAATATATTTCACTGGGGAAACAATGAGTTATTTCAGTGATTCTTAGGCTCATGATTTTAGACCTCACCCTGTTTCTGAGCTCTTCTTTCTAGTATGTGGATGTGCAAAATGTGAACTTGCTGTTATGGAGGAAGAGTAATGCTGATCGTGCACACTTTCAGTTCTTGAAGCTTCTCTTTGGAATTCACTGAAAGTTTAAAAGTTCCCTTGGAGCCAAGTGTTCAAGAGACCACTTATCTTGGGTCCTGATTTTGTCAACAGAAAGACAGACATGTAAATATTTTCAATTAAATATTGGGGTAGGGCACACATGCACAACTGCAAATCAGCCCACTGTGAAACCCTTTCTGTTCCTGTGTGCTACACCAGCTGTACAATGAAGCTGACACACACCCAAGATGTACGGTCCACTATGGGTGCTGCTGATATGGCTATGGGCAGCCTCTGCTGGCATACTTAAGGATGAATTTGCCACTGAGAAACTGTTTGTGAAAGTAGAAAAGAGTAAGAGTCCAATATTGAGTCCAATATTCGCTGTTTGTGAAAGTATCAGATAAAAGGTGGAAGAGAGGAATCAAAATGGGTCCCAGGTGCTCTTTGGGAGGCATCATTTTGTGGGCCAAAGATATATGCTAGGAATTGGTTGGTCTGCTCCATCAGCTCTACTGGAGAAGAATGCCGTATTTTAAGTTGAATATGTGACTAGGTGGGGATCTTGAGATAGTTGGGGAGCATAAGTATGCAACAAAGTAAATGATTTTGTGAGTGAGGAGAGCTATGAATTACATGGCCACTGGGAGTGTGTGTATACAGCTCGAGTAAAATAAACACATCGAGTTGCTTAATTTCTCCAAGGCTTCAATGTTTTTTCTGAAATGCTCAAAAAAGATCAAATTAAAATAATGTAAAAGAACCTTTTCATACCAAAAAACACACAAAACTGTCAATATGAACAGAGCACAGCCACAGTTTGCTAGGCAGAATCAGTTAAAAATGTGCCCAAATAATAAGCTTTTACAGCTGTAATGAAAAGTGGTCAAAGAAGATCACCTCCTGTCTTGCTGAAATCTTTCTGAAGCTGGGAGTCACATTAGTAAAGGCCCTGCTCTTGGGTCTAGATGGGATATGGAAGGCACATGAAGCTGGGCAGATTTGGTCACTGCAGTCTCTGAGAGGGCTGGTGCTGGGATAAGAGGTCACTTGTATGTGAGTCCCAGCTTGGAGGGTTTCATTCCACTATTGCATTTTCAAAGTGCAAACACCTCCTTAATTCTTCTTACGCCATTTCTCCCCCGTAATGTTGGTAACCCGGGTCTGTATTCTGAGCCTGTATGCTGTTTGATGGGTCTCTGAGCGTAATAAACATTTATGTTATGTTATGGTTTCATTCCATTTGTTGCAGGTAAATTAATTCCCTTTGGCTCAGAGATCTCTAATAGCTTCATCTTACCTGGATCCAGCCTTAGTCTAGATTCATACCTCTTTGCAATTTTAATTTGTTTTAAAATGTTTATATTGCTTTTTATGTTTTTATGCTCATCTGCAACACTAGTACATGACTTAGTTAATGAACCATAATGTTGAGCGCTGGTGGATAACATCAGTACATGTGAAACCTCATGCACCATATACCATGGAGACAAGTCCAGTGACCACCGTTCGTGTATAATTAGGCCAAGAAGAATGAAGCTACTGGAGAGCTAGCCCCAGTACCCCAATCAGATGTTCTAAGAGATTCAAAATAATTATGATCCTCAATGTTAAAAGCTTCTGAAAGATCTAATGAGTTTTGCAGACAGATGTATTCTCCTGTCAGTCTCTCTACACTTATGTAGTCCACTGGGGCTACACAGGCAGTTTCCTTACTGTTATCAAGGTAGAAAAAAATGTATGGACAAGGGAAACAATGGGAAGGTAAAGTGGGGGGATGACACACAACATACAGTTCAGTTTGTATGAGAGTATTACCTGTTTCGTTAGTGGATTCTTCTGGCATATATTCCTTGACTATTCTGTACATAGGAAACAGTCTAATTTAAATCCTGCTACAGTAATCAGAGTTGCTGTGCAAAAAAATTATTTTCTAGCAAGCTAAGAAGCAAATCGTTGCACTCTGTAGCAAAAGAATCAATTTGTTTCTGTTTTTGTAGTCTCCCATGCAGAAAACATTTCTTAATATTGTTCTTCTCCTAAATGAGACCAGAGCTTGCAGTTCTGCTTCTTTGCTTTTCATTGTGCAAGATTTTTATTTCTGTTAATTTATACTTTTTTCACTGAAGCTCAAGACACATTACAGAGTGAATTGATACAATCATAGCAGTGAAATACATAGTACAAACAATAGAAATGGTCTGTAGTACAAAATTAGAGCACACTTTAACAAATGCCTAAAATTTTGCAGACTGTAAACAAATTGAAAGGCCACAGTCTTTTAATAACAAAATGTAAAGGGGTATAAACCTGTTTCAGAATATGAGTTTTCATACAGGCCTGTCAAAATTGTGGCTCCCCTGCTTCCAAGCCATATGTGATGCATAATATGGCAGGTGTCTGATAACCCCCTATCTTTGACCCAGAAGATGTGGAAGAGCATCTGAATATCAAGCCCTATTGCTTGATGGGTTACAGTTTGACAGGTTTCCTTTAAGACACACCACTTTCTTAGGTAGCTGGTCTCTGAGATTTTTGCAGCAATATTATTCATCAAAAGAAAAAAAACCTATTTGAACAAGATTATTTAAAAGTTGCATCTGATAGTAATATGGTATACATAATTGCTTCCAAACAATTAGTTGTTAAAATTAAGATTTTACTCTATAGGAGGAAAACTAATGGAAACAGCTATCTGTGGGTTTTGAAATACTCTGAAAGCTGAGTAATAAAGAGCATGCCTTCTGTTAGCTTTAGATAAAGTTCCAAGTCATTATTTGTATAAGCACTAATTAAACATTAGAGCCGGTTTTTCCTAGATAGCAATGTTCATAGGCGTTCTCCCTTAAATATTTTAAGATAATTAGTGCATCTGTCTACTCATGGGTCAGGGGCATATTGAACATGTAATAACTTCTTCAATGTTAATTACGCTTGACTTATGAACAGACATGTATAAATCCTTCCTGTCTTGTGATTAAGTTCCCAGGACTGCCTATGTGGCATCTGTATTCCATACTATTTCAGTGTTTTGCTGTTATTGCATGTGTTTAGATAAACAGAGAAATAGAGAACCAGAAACTCTTAGCTGATGTGTTCCTAAAAAATTAACTAATACCACTTCAGCACCATGAACAGTAACATTTCTACAGTCTTTGGTACTCCAGTAGAAAAAGTAGGTTGGATATTTTAAAACATATCTTCCTCTACCTCAACCTGGTCAGCAGCCAAGCTGAACCCTCAAGGACTTGACATGTAGGGGCCACCTCATTTCCCCCCTTCCCTACACTATTTCCTCTTTTGTTTCTCCTGGCAACCCCCATATCATCACCTTTCCTTGTTTCTCTCCTTTTCACCCACTGACCAACCTACCTTTTATCTGCCCCACATCTTCAGCTAAATTTATTATTTATTTACTTCATATATGTCCTGCCTTTCTCCATAATGGGGACCCAAAGCAGCTTACATAGGTTTTTTAAACCTGAGTCTTCCAGATCCTAATCTGAAACTCCAGCCACTGCAGCACACTGATTTTTATGTGCAAGCAGCCAGTCCTGGGTGAGTCATGCAGGTTGGGTGGTACCAAGTTGCCATTGTTTGCAGCTGAGCATGGCCCTGATGAGTCCTCCTTTAAAGGCCAAAACAGCCCTAGAAATAGCCCTCCCTCTGCCTTTTACAAATAGAAGCCAAGGCTTGAAGGCTGGGCAATACTGTTGTGGTTGCCTATCAGTAGCCACTGAGGGCATTCATTTCTTAAAGCTACAGTGCTGTTTCTATTATTTTTGGTGTTTTTAACCATCCAATGTATTACTTTTTAAATTTAGATTTCAGATTTTTACATAAACTGGGATGTTTTTTCAGGTTTGTAAATCCAGTCTCTGGATTTAAGTATCCACAGATTTGGCTAAGGTGAGAATTAGATATGTTGATGATAAGCATGCAATTTGGGTTAAAGCTAAATTGGAGTCTAGTAATTAGGGACTTTAAAAAACCTTCTCTTAAGAATGGGAGAACCTTATGGCTTATCCTACATTGAAAAGGGAGAAATAGAAAGTGTTAGACCAGAGGTTTCGAACTCATTTGTTACAAGGGCTGGAACTGACATAAATGTCACTTGTCAGGCTGGGCCATGTGTGCCATAAAATGTAACACAAGCTACTGGAGATGTAAACTTTATAAAGATTTCAGATGCCGAATGGCAATAGCAGGCTTGATTGGATTAGGTGTGATATGCAGGGGGGTGGAGATATCCGCATTGGTGTGATATACAAAGGCGTGGTGATATTAACATTTGTAATGAGACAGGAAACGTAGGTCTCAGTTTGGTACAGGAGGATGCTGTCCAGGAGGATGCAAAGAATAAATGGAAATAAGTCTGAAGAAGTGAGCAGTGACTCACAAAAGCACGTACCCTACCACAGCTTTGTTAGTCTTTAAAGGTGCTATTGGACTCTTACTCTTTCTACTACTATTACAAACCACAACATTCAAAAACCAATGGGGGAACATTTTAACCTTCCAGGGCATTCAGTTGCTGACCTAAGAGTAGCAGTTCTCTTACAAAGGAATTTCAAAGGGAGACTGCTGAACTGCAACTGATCATGAAGCTCAAGACAATGCAAAGTCCTGGACTGAATTGAGACCTAGGTTTCTTCTCTCATTACCAATGCCTATTGTTATTTGGCATCTGAAATCACTTCATCCTCCAAGATATAAGGAAAGATGGACTCCCATTCTAGCTGTATCTGAAGAAGTGAGCAGTGACTTATGAACACTCCTACCCTGACAGAAACTTTGTTAGTCTTTAAGGGGCTGCTGGACTCTTGCTCCCTTCACTTATAAGGTATGCAAGCTGTGCTGATAGGTTTCTCCCTCCTCCCCTCTCTCTGGCTCTTTCCCTCCCCCTCCCTCCCTCTCTTTCTGAAGAAGTGTGCCTGCCCACAAAAGCTTATACCTGGAATAAAATGTTTTTGTTCTTAAGCATAGGACTCTCTCTCTCTCTTTCTGGTGGTGTCCCCTCTGGCTTTCCCTCCCCGCCCCCCCCCAAGAAAAAATGTGCTTATACCTGGAATAAAACGTTGCTGGTCTTCTTAAAAGTGCCATGTGACACCATTCTCTCCCCCTGGCTCTTTCCCTCCTCTTCCTTCCCCAGAGGTGGAAGGGGGAGGGGCCCTCAGCCTATTGAAGGAAGGCTTTCTTTCTCTCCTCTGAAGCAGGAAATAGCTGGCCAAAAAGAGCTGCGATGTAAGGAGCAGGAAGCAGTGCACAGCGAGTTGCTTTCAGGCTGGATTGGAGCCTTGCAGAGGCCGGATGTGGCTCATGGGCCATATGGTTGACACCCCTGTGCTAGACTGTACTGAAGATGGAATTCAAATTATATTCAGATATTACAAATGAAGTCTACTTCATTTTGAGAATGAATATTCTCAGGCTCCTGGGCTCCCTCTTTTCTTCTCACATTGGAGCTGAGATTGAATGTATTTGAATTGAAAGAAATCACTACTTCTGACATCTGGATTGTGAAGCTTCAACAAATTGCAGTTTGTTTCCTGCCCACAAACTAGGATTCTATACCACTATGGGAGTGAAGGAGTATGTGAGCCCAGTGGTAAATCTCCTTATTCTCATTGCAAACAAGCCAAAATTTGTTCAAGATGTAATGTAGCCATAGTGTACTTTGGGCAAAATACTAGGCGAAGTCACTACCTCTCTTTTTACTGGCGGTTGTGCTCATCTGGGTGTTTGACTGATCCTCTGGATATTAGGTATAAACCAAAACCACGTATGATATAGTTCTGATTTTGAAGATCAGCCAACTGGTATAAAAAGAGCTGCAAGCATCTTAGGAGCTGAGAAAGTACCTTGTTGCTTGAATGAACATTACCAATGTTGCAAGATGTGGTTGTATTGTAGTTTGTTGCTGCTGCAATTCTTCAGCTACAGCTGGCCTGTGTGTTGCTTATACCACCTTATGGGAGTGGTGGGGGAGGCAAAGGGGAATCTTTTAATCCATTAACTTTGGAAACGTATTATGGTGAGAGGGAACTGCAGCCTGCCAAGAGGAATTTTTTTAAGTGAGGGACAAGTAAATTTTCTAGATTGCAGATCATAAAATAGAAGTTCTTATGGGTAAGTTGGTACATATCACCAGGTACCCTCACCACAGGAATAGTGGAAAAACCCACATTTCAAGAGTAACAGGAATGCTTTACTTGTATAAAACCTCCTCATTTGTCCTTATGCATGTATGAAGACTCTTGATGATTGCACTACTGCCTGAGGCAGTGGGGAATTTAGACATAAGATGTGCACACCTGATAGGACTGATAGTAATAAGGCATTGGTCTCATTCAATAAAAAGCACCTTCTTCCCAAAGAAGTGCATTAATCACTAAACACAAGGCTGTACTGAGATGATTATTCCCTCTAATAATGAGTATCTGACAGGTAATTAGCCCTCTGACTGAAGAGAGGTCAGAAGTTCGTTTATTTCCAGGTGTCAAGTGAAAACCTTGTATCTCAGCCAAAAATCACTCAAAGCTGTCTTTTAAGATCTTTATTTAAAACCAGTCTAATCACTTGTGAAATAATTAAAGAAGAATCATGATACAAAAAAGTCTCCCACCGTATACCAGCTATCAGGTAATCATCACCTTAAATTGAACCCAGTAACTCAGGTCTTCAGCCTTTTTGAGCCTGTGGGCACTTTTGGAATTCTGACACAGTGTGATGCCACAAAATGGCTGCCACAGGAGGTGGAGCCAGTCAGAAAATAGCTGCCGCAATTTACCTTTAGTCGCACAGTGAAGATCCTTGTGCTGTGGCGGCAGCTGTGTCCAAAGCAACGTTTTTAAAAAAGCTGCACTGCCAAGCAAATCTCCATTGGCTAATCAGAAGCCTTGCTGAGCAAAAGCCCCATCTGGCCCTACTGATTTTCTAAAAACTCTTGACGGGCACCAGGAAATGTGTTGGAAGGCGCCATGATGCCCACGGGTACCACATTGGGGACCCCTGCAGTACCTGATGGTAGAGCCAATAGAGGGACAACAATTAAGGTGTAGATGGCAAGGCCTTCCCCTAAAGTTGCCTCCTAGCATTGGTATTCAAAGCTTAGGTGTCTCTGACTCTAAATAACATTGCTCATAGCCATTGATGGACTTCTCCTTCATCAATCTAATAACTTTCTAAACCTCTTCTATTTGTTTTCCTTGCCTGCTTTTGATTCCTGATGCTGTTATTTCATTCATAATTACAATGCCTTCACTTGGCTGCTTCTTGTAGCTTAATATTGCCGCCTAGCTTTGTGATTTGCTTTCCTAATTGTTTAATAATGTCTTCTGATAACATTAAATTGTGTTTCTGCCAGCAGAACTGTTGTATATCCCAATGGAGAATGGGCTGATCAGGCTTTGTTTGTGTGGGGTGGGGAAAAGATGAACAGTTATAATGGAGCTGGGGCTGATAGCTTCACAAAAGAAGCTGAAGGATCCATTTTAGTAAAAGTTAAAATTCTGAAGTGGCAATAATGGACAGTTGCTGGAAAACCAGAGCAATAACAGAAAGAAGAGAATAGACCAAGAAAGATTTTCAGCAAATCTAAAACTAGCCAACAAGCAGTACTTGAAATGAAAAATAACACTGAAGAAATGAGTGAGAACTTTCCACTATGCTGACATACTAAAAACTAAGATTTCAAGCAATATCTGTTAACAGAAGATGGAAAAGAGGCACTATTTGATTTATTGAAAAGATGCATTGAATGGAAGAGTGAATAATTTGAACTAATGCTGGGTGTACAAAAGAAACACGCATGTGTGATGTCCAGTCTGAACTGCGTTGCTGGTGCTAATGCCTCTTACTGCAGTGTTAGGAAGCCCATGCTGCACGCATCAAAGGCATTAATTCCTGGTGTGCTAGGAAATGGCAACCTGGTTTAAATGTGGTGTAAGCTGCATGTAGCCTCCCACGGATCAACTTTTCTTAATTCCTGGCATCACTTGTAAACTACATTTTATTCATTGTATTACCTGAGCATGATGGCTGTTTTCCCGAATTGTGTATAAATACAGCCGAAATAGTTGCTAGTTGTTGGTCCTTTTTTTTTTTTTTTACATAGTCTACCTGTCAGTTACTGATTATCACATTCAGTGTTATGCAACACAAGCAAGTTAATGATCTGAATTTGTTTCCATAACACGGTGACACTAAGTTTTAGATTAGGTATATTACCTCCAAGTTTTATGGTTCTTAGTCACCAGAATTTTTAAATGGGGCAGTAACGTTGGATTCTGGTTTGTTAGGATTTGTATTTCCAGAATTTGCATTATATGTAATGATGGATAAAAAAGATGAATAGATGAAACAGGAAGGAAATGATTACACTAAGCTCCATCCTGGCATCATGTAATAAGGAAGGAAGAAATAAAGGAATATAGGTCTTCTGTGCAACTGTATAAATTTTATTTAACTTTTTTTACTAGATGCTTCTATTTTAAAAGAAATAAAAGAATTTGTTCTGCTGAAGTGTCTTAATTTTTAGCCTCATTTCGTGTTGGAGTTATGGTAAGAAGGTAAAGGTTTCTCTTGCTTGAAAGCCAGTCGAATCCAGTTGTAGGGGGCAGTGCACATCTTCATTTCCAAGCTGAAGAGACAGCGCTGTCCAAAGACGTCTCCGTGGTCATGTGGCCGGCATGACTAGACGCCAAGGTGCATGGAATGCTGTTACCTTCCCACTGAAGCAGTACCTATTTATTTGCAGTTTCTTGCTTTTGAACTGCTAGGTTGCCAGGAGCTGGGACCAGGGACAGGAGTTCACTCTGTCAGGCTCACTCCGTCAGGCAGCACTTGGGTTGCGAACTGCCAAATTACCAACCTTCCGGTCTGCAGTTCAGTGTCTTAACCACGGACTTCAACAGAAAAATTCAAAGAGAATATTTGTGTGGCAAGTAGAGTACAGGAGTACGCATGTGTGACTCCATTGTTGAAGCTCTGGAATTGTTTTTCTTGCTGGAGGACAATTGGAGTACCCTAAGGCATATCAGCATCACATAGCAATGATGGAACAGAACTCCTGGAATCTTCGCATCCTTGCTAAATTCTTGTGATTTCATTTTATTTTATCATTAGTTGGTTTTTGTCCTACTCACCTTTGTGTTATATCAACCTGTTAAAACATTAAAATTTTATGATTTTAAGTTTTAAAGTGGGGAAAACACTCTGTACATGGTTCATGTACCAGATCTCAAAATATGGAGGACCAGTTTAATGTACAAAAAGGGGGAAAGGTCCCATAGGGTACATCTTATGCTTAAAGAAAATGGCTCAAAGTGCGTTATTGCATTCTTCTGTAGAATAAAAGCATGCCTCTACAGCTTCACTGTATGTGTTTTTTGGTATGTGGCATTCTTTTCTTGTGGTCAGCTGCATCATGTTACAGATTCATTCCAGCACTTATTTGACACAACAGGAGAAATGTGAAAAGATGCCCATGCTAGAAGCTCTTAAGTTGTTTCCTTAATGATTTTAAGAGGCACAAACAAAGAGGGGCAAGGAGACAAGCAGCACAAAGGCAATTTATAGTTTCTTATGTCTAAACATGGGGCCCACTGAGACAGGGAGAAAAGCTTAAATTGTTTGTTCTGTGTTTTCTTGATATTAGTGAATCATGGAAATGTGCCTCTGCTAGTACTGAAGGGCACCTTGTCAAACCATGATGTAATAATTTTTCATTAATGCTTAAAAGGCTGGTTCTGCTGGAAAAGAAATGTGAGGATCTTATTCTCAGAACAGGCAAAAATAACCAATGGCTTAGATCCAAACATCTCAAGATGGATGAGCACTTTTTCCTTTTAAAGCAGTGTGCACAGAAAATATAAAAACTACCGCCACCAACTTTCTGTCAAACAAAAACAAGTACAACCCGTTTTTACATGCCTTTGCTCAAGGGAGAGTAGTAAATTCACTATCATTGCATGAACATTAACAGTTTGAGATATGCAGATGATACCGCATTACTGGCAGAAAATAGTGAAGACTTGAAACAAATGCTTTTGAAGGTTTAAAGCAGAAAGTGCCAAAGCAGGACTACAGCTGAACGTCAAGAAGACAAAAGTAATGTCTACTGGGAATTACACAACTTTAAGACTGATGATAAAGAAATTGAAATTGCTCAAGATTATTATTCTTTAGCTCCATCGTCAACTGAAAGAGAGACTGCAGTCAAGAAATTAGAAGGAGATTGAGACAGGGAAGGGCAGCCATGAAGGAGCTAGAGAAGGTCCTTAAGTGTTAGGATGTGTTTCTTGTGACCAAGATCAAGATAATTCATGCCATAGTCATTCCCATCACTATGTATGGGTATGAAAGCTGGACAGTGAAGAAAGCTGACAGGAAGAAAGTTGGTTCATTGGAAATGTGGTATTGGAGGAGAGTTTTACGGATACCATGGACTGGCTGCCAAAATGACAAATTAATGGATTGTAGATCAAATCAAGCCTGAACTCTCCCTGGAAGCTAGAATTACAACTAAACTGACTATTGTATTTTGTCACATGATAAGAAGACGAGAGTCACTGGAAAAGACTATAATGCCAGGAAAATTTGAAGGCAGCAGGAAAAAAGGAAGACCTAAGATGAGATGGACTGACCCAGTCAAGGAAGCCACAACCCTCAGTTTGCAAGAACTGAGCAAAGCTGCCCATGAGAGGTTATTAATTCATAGGGTTATTAATTCATAGGGTCACCATAAGTCGGAAGTGGCTTGACAGCATTTAACACACACACACATCGAAGAGTGACACTGTATTTATATTCAGGGCCTTCCCCAGAGTTCTGAAAGCAATTTGACAGTTAAAAGCAGTTTGGAGGTGATTGCCTTTCAAAGCTGAAAGCATGCATGCTCCACTAGCTTTTTGTCTTTCAAAAACTCTAGCAGCCGTTACTGGCCCTTGAAGCTAAGGGTGTGATGCTTTCTTACCCTCCCCTCATTTTTTTCAAACCTCCAAGCCACTTTTTGAAGAACAAATTGTATTAGTTATTCGATGCTTCTCAAATAGTCTCCTCCCTCCATTTTATCTTAGCCGTTAACTCTGTGAAGTGGAACAGAATAAAAAAGATATTTGCCCAAATATAATAGTTACAAGAATTTCGCTGTAGCAGTTGTAGCATCTCTTTTACATAGTTCCCAATTATTATAATATTTCTAATTAGTGATCATGTAGACATTTTCTCCTAGTTTGGAAAGCCCCATTATGAATTGGACTCAGACTTCTCAAAATTTTGCACAGCTTAGTCATGTCTGCTGCTGCCAAGTTTCTTCCTTGCCAATTGACTATGCTGTTCCAGACAAACTTGCCCTTGCAGTGGGGTGTGGGAACTGGACATAGAAGGGGTGCTAGAGCCATCTGACAGTGCAGAAAAAAAATGGAGCCACTCAAGGTATTAAGGTTAGGGCAGGCCTTGTACAAAGAACTTATCAGCTGTGCTGATCCAAAAGAAAAACCGCAAATCCCCAGAACATAGTCCACATAATACCTTTTATTGGTGGTGGAAAGCGCTGTCAAGTTTCAGCTGACTTATGGCAACCCCTTGGGGTTTTCAAGACAAGAGACTAATAGAGGTGGTTTGCCATTGCATGCCTCTGCTAGCAACCGTGGACCTCCTTGGAGGTCTTCCATCCAAGTAGTAACTAGGGCTGACCCTGCTTAACTTCCAAAATCTGATGAGATCTGGTTATCCTGGGCCATTTAGGTAATGATACTATCTTTTATTAGGACCAACCAAATGACATATGACGGTATGGAAGCTTTTGAGTTCTTCAGAACTATTCTTTTTCTTTTGGTAAACTTGCATTCTGAAATGGGTTGTTTGGTTGTTCCTGATAAAAAGTATTGTGTGGATTGTGTTCCAGGCCCTGTTGGTCTTTCCTTAACTGACTTTGGCACCCTGGAGTGTCTCAAAAGCATAATTCTCTTGCAGGGGTGGTATTCATTCAAACCTGTTGTATTTTCAGGATTAGTTTTCACCCTATGTGCACCAATGAAACTTTGGATAGTTATAGTTCCAGAACTGGAAAATAAATTCATTTCATTTGTTGAATTGTAGACTTCCTGTCAGCCACTAGTGATTGCTTTATAACCTGGTGATGGTCTTAAAGTGCCATTTGGAAATCAAGACTAAAACCACATCTTCATATAACTGCATTGACATGGAATTACAGCAGTTTTTCACTCTGATCTAAAGCCTCATTGGAACAGAAATTTAGGTTTCTCCATCTTCAGAAATTAACTGAAGCGGCTGTTTTTCTGTCCTGTTATCCATCTACAGGTTGTATGTAATTAGCAGTTATGTAGAGAGCCTGTATATGTCATGTAGCAGTCATGTAGAGAGCTACCACATTAATTTCAGTGAAGATTGGTCATCTGTGTTTACAGAGATATGCTCACATGAGACTACTTACTTATCTGAAATATATGAAGGATCTCATACTGGTGAAAGGGCTATATGCATGTTTAACGTCCATGTGGCCCCCAGAAGTTGCTGATTCATAGTGAGTTCAGTGATTGGCTACTTCCAGGCCAAACCTGAGCCATCAGCAACTTTTTTACAGCCCCCTGTATAGTGAACTGGTTAGTGTGTTGGACTAGAATCTAACAGACCCAGGTGCAAATCTCTACGCTCACAAAGAGAGGGGAAGAAAAACTAAACCAAGCAAGCAAAAACCTCCAAAGGAAGTTTAGAAAGCTAGTAAAGGGCCAAAAGTTAAAAACATCAATAGGTATAGATAAAAATACATGTGTTTATTTCAGAAATATATAAAAACCTTGTAGGGGCCCAAGTAAAGCCTCATAAAATAATCAAAGTGACAAATGCACAAAAAGAACTATAAATGACCGATGCGTTTCGGCCCACAAGAGCCTTCTTCAGAAGTCAAATAGTACAGAATACAACATGCAGCAAAGCCCCTGTTGCACTTGTAAGGCAGTAAACAATTGATAAACAACTGATATAGGACCAAAAATGGAATGCTGTATGGATTAATGAAAAATATTCGATTAATATTAAATTACCCAATTGAAAAATCCCATCCAATATTAAAGATGCATATTTTACTGTACCCAAATTTAATATACTTCCAATCTAGAACTGAATGACAAAAAAAATTGTTTGTGGGGCCACAAATGTATATGACCTTGTGTCAGAAGCAATTGCATGTATTTTCAAACCATTTCATGGGGTTGTTGTAAAGATACAGTGGAAGAGAGAAGAAGGATGTTGTAAGCTGTTTTGGGTTCCCATTGGCCAGAAAAGTGGGCTATCAATGTTGAAAACATTTTTTTTCTCTGTAACCGCTTGGTATAGATCTTGTACCAATATGAGGCTTTCTTTCCTTCAACAGATTTTCTATGTGGTAATAATAAAAGAGGTCAGACGAGATGAACCTCCATTCCAAAACCAGTAGTGTGGGTCAGTACGTACTTCATGCAGTGTGTTGAAGTGGGGGAACTTGGCTGGCCACCCTTGAGAAGCACTTATGAAGCCTGTTGATAAAGATCTTTGCCATCTACTACCCCATAGTCAATGTATTGGCCAAACTGGTATAGCAATGGCAGTCTTAGTTGGAGGCAGAATTTTCATCAAGATCTTCTAGCCAATCTGGTTCTCTGTAGTTTGAAAGCAGTTGCAGGACTACATTGGCTTGTTCCAGTTTCTATGGCAAATCTGAAAGACTTCATGTAATGTTGATTTTTTTATTGTTAGTAATCTTTATAAGAAGATGACAATACATTGAACTCTAATGAATATTTTTAATTGAATGTAAAATTATGACATTCATATAAGCCTTTTATATATTAAAAATAGAATTGTGCAAGTTGCAATAATTCTATACCCAGAAATACACAGAAATTGTTGAAAGAGTATGGGAAGCTACCTACCTTCAGTTTTTATGGTTTTTGTAATACTATTTATCATGAGTGCCAATACTGTAATATGTTTCCTGTATATTAATTTCATCCCCTGTCTCTGAACTGCAAGAAAGGGTTAGCCAGTGTGGAATTGCTCTCTTTTTTAGCCAGTAAATCCCATTAAGAGGCTGTGTAGTTCAAAGGCATACAACTTTATCAAGAGAATTGTGTTAAGCTGAAAGCCATCAAAGGGACTGAAAAAAGATAAAGTTACTACAAACGATTTTCTCAAAAAACCCTGGTGATAGATACAGGGGAAAAATTAACTGGCAGGCTCTCTCTCTGTGTATATATCTTGAACAACAGCGAGGTCTTCTGAACAATAGTTTTAGAAAATATGGATATTAAGAGCTGGTTGGTGGTGAGGTGGTGCAAATATGTTTAATGGATATGTGGAAAAGGTAGAACAGGAGCCTGTTGAGCCGTTCTGGATTTGGATGACATATAGACAGTTGGAGACCAAGAAGTAGTCTTTTAAGTACTGAGAGGTTATTCAAAATTGAGCAAAATATTTTCTTTGAGTAACCTTCTTATGTAAGAGCAGATATCCTGTACAACATTAAATGCACCTCTCAGTTACCTGATGCATTTTTGCAGTGATCATCCAGTCCACATTTGACCAAACTAACCAAAGTGTCATGGGGGCCTTAACTGAATGCTTTGGTGTATTTAGAGCATTCTCATGATTCGTCAAATTAAAAAACAAACAACAGCTAAAGTAATCTGGCAGGATTTATTCTTGACAGATGCAAGCTGGCTTGTAATAGTTACTGCATTGTTTTCAAGATGCTTGCAGTGTAGTCCTTAACAGGGATAAATCCTTCTAAATCTATTGAAGCTTTCAGTATGACCACTTTAACCTTTTTTAGTATCTTGTCTGGTATCATAGTCAGATGGTCTATAATATCCCAGATGCTCCTTTTTGAAGATGGGGACAACATTCTCCAGTCTTGTGGCAGCTCATCACTTACTCATGTGCTCTCAGAACCTCTACCAGCTTTGAGAAATCCTGTTTTCAAAGCTGATGAGGTTCTAAGAGTACATGACCCAGTTCCTTTAGTACCTTATTTTGCAATTTATCCAACCCAGAAAACTTGAACTCATTTAAGGTAAGTAGGTATTCCCTGAGGAATTACGCATCAGTCCCAAGCTCATCTTTTAGCAAGTCCCATTCACCTTGGATGCCTTTCTCTGTCAGTTTAGCCTGGGAATCCTACCTAGCATTTCTCTGTATTTTTTAAAATATTTCCACTAGCAGTAAAGCCTGTTGTAGAAGCAATACAACGAGCTCTAGAAAGATGTGATGCATAATGAATAAATAGAAAGGTACTGTCAGAAAAATGCATTTGATGTTTCTCACTGAATCCATTGTTGTATGTTTTCCTACCCCGCTATGCGCTTGCGTAGGTATGCAGGCAGAAACGTGGGAGCTTCTTCCCTGCCGCTTTTCCTTATCACGGTGGCCTTGAATGTAGGCTTTGGACTATTCTTGTTTCGCTGAGAATTTTCCAGTCCTGGGAAGGCAAGGGGAGGGGGGGAGTAGTCTCCCGCTCATCAAGTATTTCTCCCGCCGGGAGTTCCCGCGCGAGTGCTCAAGTTTTATTTGCTAGGCGCTTCGTTGCATCACACTATAAGTTAGCTTGCTTTACTTTGCCCCCTATTCCTGACAATGACCTCCTACTGTGGGTTTATAGCAAGATAATCCAATAAACCTTTCTTTGTGCAAGAATGACTGGATCTACTTGATTTCAACCTGACAGAAATTGTCAGGAATCCTTCATTCCCACTACCGTCAGTTTCCGCCGTCTACCAAGATGAGCGGAGCGGGTACGGGAGCTACGGGCGCAGCCCCAGCGACTACACCTTCGGGCGCAGCGGCAGCAGCAACCGCTCCAGGGGCCACGGGCGCAGCGGCAGCAGCAACTGCTCCAGGGGCCACGGGTGCAGCAGCGGCGACGGCCACTCCAGGAGCCACGAGTGCAGCGGCAGCTACTTCAGGAGCCACGGTACCTGTTACTACTGTGGCGGCTGCAGTGGTCACCCTCCCGACCACCACCGTTGTTCCAGTGACTACTACTACGGTTTTGGCCGCACCAGCATTACCATCGGGAACCGGATTAGCGACCCCGCCATTAATCAGCACATTGGGGGTTCAGTACGCTCTCCCAGTCTATAGCCCGGCTGGGCAATTACCGAGTCAGGGAGGAGCGATTCCCCGAACCTATGTGCCAGGAGTCCCAACGCCATGGGATAAAGGGGTGACCTATCGTAGGTCACGCGATTGGACTAAGAACTTGTTGGATACTACCCAGTCGACTTGGACCATGCCGGGAAGCCAAAGCCGAGACAGTTTGTTGGATCCTAGAGGTAGTTTTGGGCTTCCCCAAGGGAGGGTACCTCGAGGATCTCCGAGAACTGGGTCTGGGCCAGACACAGATGCTCGCATGGACTCTATTCAAGAGGATACTCGACGGCTGGTAAGGGACATGAGCAAGCTAATGCAATCCCTACCACAGATGATGGACCAAGCTATTCGGGCTCATCCGCTGACACAGCCTAGACCGGCACCAGCCCCGGCACCACCACTGCTACCGGGACGACCACCTCCTGCTCCTCCGGGCCCGAGGCCGGGCCAACCAGCACCTCCGGGTCCAGGGCCAGGCCGGCCGGCACCAGCCCCACCTCCACCGGTCGTTCCAGCACCAGGACCAGGGCCAGGCCAACCAGGGCCACTCCAGCCGCCCGCTGTGCCTCCGCCTCAACTCCCTGCCCCGGCACCTCTCATGCAGCCGATCCCGGTCATGGCGCCAGCCCCCCAGTAATCCGTCCTAAGGACATGCTTGAGATCACATTTGATGGAGATCCAGAGACTGTGTCCTTTTTCATATTGCAAGTCGGGAAATTTGTGCAAAGATGGGGCTATGTTTTCCCAGATGAAGAACAACAGGTGGAGTTTATCGCATCCAGATTTCGAGGGAGTGCTACCAGCTGGTATGTAGCTCTTCATGATCTGGAGGCTGCGGAGTTGGGGAATGTAGATGACTTCATGTGGGCTCTGAGAAACCGTTTCGAGGACCCGGGGCGGCCGAAAAGGCAGAAGCCTTCCTTCGTACCTTTAGACAAGGCAAACTCTCAGTGCGAGAGTACTCAAGGGAGTTTCAAAGGCATGCTGTGAAAATTCGGGACTGGACTGATGCAGTCTTGGCCCAGCAATATCGAATGGGTCTAGCTGTGGACATTCGCAATAATATCCTCAGCTCTCAGCAACCCCGCACCCTCCAAGGTTGGATGGAGGAAGCCGAGAAAGCTGAGAGCCGCCTACGCATGATGAAACTGGATTTATCGTTCGGTAACAATCGTCCAAGTTCGGCGGCGGGCCAAGCCAGACCCAAACCGGTATCTACCCCAAGTGGAATGAGAGATCAACGTATGCGACAGGGTCTCTGCCTGCGGTGTGGGGAGAAAGGGCATTTCGCCGCCGCCTGCCCGAAAGGAGACCCCAACCGGGCTCTACCACAAGAAGAGCCCAGAAGGTGGATAAGCCCTACCCCAAAGAAAGGCACGGCAAAACCACGCAATACACGGGCTCTTTTCGCGGGTCCTGACCAAGTGGATGCTTTGTTGCTGGAGGAAGAGAATGAGATGCAGGGAAATGAAATGGTCCTGTTTGTGAATGGCGCTACACATCAGGACCCAACACCTGAGGCGCCTAAATTGGTGAGCAATTACCCCTCTCTTTTCTTTGTGACTGTCCTAGTAATGAACCCAGCAATGATGACACACATTCGGGTCCGAGCCCTCATTGACTCAGGGTGTGGGAGGGACCTCATCAACCCGTCTATGGTTGTAGGGTTGGAGGCAGCCGTGGTCCACCTGAAAGACCCAATAACTTTCACACAAATGGATGGGTCTCCAATGAAAGAGCCATGCCGATTTGAGACTGTCCCTTTAAGAATAGGCATTGGTGATCACTGGGAGCTACGTTCGTTTGTGATAGCGCCTCAAGCCCAATTTCCCTTAGTGTTGGGTAGCCCTTGGTTACATGGACATAACCCTTACATTCTATGGGAGGAAGGGAATGTTCAATTTATCTCACCTAAATGTACAGAACACAAATGGGACCCAGAGTGGGGAAATCCTCCCTGCAATGAACCTCCACGCGCTTGTTTAGCAATGGAGGACCTTAACCGCATCCCTAAGGATTATCAGTATTTGAGTAGGGTTTTTGAGGAGGAGGAGGCTGATGAACTACCTCCCCACCGTAACTCTGACTGCGCTATTGAGATTCTTCCGGGACAGAAATTACCAAAAGGGAAAATTTATGCCATGAGTCCCAGTGAGAAGGAAGAACTGCGCCGCTTTATTGATAAAAACCTGGCTCGTGGATTTATTAGGCCAGCATCATCCCCTTTCGCAGCACCTGTATTGTTTTGTAAAAAGAAGGATGGTGGGCTCAGACTATGCACGGATTACCGGGGACTCAACGCAGTGTCTGCAACCAATGCCTACCCGATGCCTCTTATCAAAGACTTATTAGCAGAGGTGGCAAAAGGGAAAGTGTTCTCTAAACTGGATTTGAGGGATGCCTATTTTCGAGTTCGCATCAGAGAGGGGGATGAATACAAAACTGCATTTAATACCCCACTAGGGCAATTTGAATATCGGGTTATGCCATTCGGTTTGCAGGGGGCGCCAGGGGTATTCATGAACTTAATCAATGAGGTCCTACACCCCTACTTGTTCAAGGGGGTGGTCGTTTACTTGGATGATATCTTGGTCTATACCCCGGACCTAAAATCCCACACCATTCTCATGCGAAAAGTATTGGAAAGGCTATTAGATCACAAACTGTTTGTTAAATTGTCGAAATGTGAATTTCACCAGGAGTGTATTGACTTTCTGGGGTACCGCATATCCTCTGAGGGGTTGGAAATGGACCCAAAAAAGGTCCAGGATGTTGTAATGTGGGAGCCCCCCAAAACCAGACGACAGCTCCAAAGTTTTCTCGGTTTCGCCAACTTTTACCGTCAATTCTTGCCACACTTTGCCCAAGTAGCCCTACCCCTCACTGAACTGCTAAAGACTAAGGGGAAGGGATCCAAGGCTTCAGTGCCAGGGGCTCCTTTGAACTGGACCCCGCAATGTCAGTTCGCGTTTGAACAATTGAAACGGCTGTTCACGTCGGAGCCGATACTAGCACACCCCGATGAGACAAAAAAATTCGTGGTCCAAGTAGACGCATCGGATACTGCTATGGGTGGGGTGATTTTGCAAGAGAACTCTCAGGGACAACTACAACCCCTAGCTTATGTATCACGAAAATTCAATGATACCGAGAGATTCTGGCCCATTTGGGACAAAGAAGCTGCGTCTATACGTTTGGCATTAATCACTTGGAGACACTGGTTAGAGGGGTCCCAAGTACCTTTTGAAATATGGACTGATCATAAAAACCTTGAGGTACTGCGAAAACCCCGGAATCTAAATGCTAAACAATTCAGGTGGGCTGAGTTTTTCTCCAAATTCCAATTCACTCTTCACCATTTCCCAGGGAAGGCTAATCATTTGGCAGATGCTCTCTCCCGCCTTCCCCAACATGTCTCTAAGAGAGTGGAGGTACAAGAGTCTATGTTCACCCCAGAACAACTGGTTGGTGCAGTTGTAACCCGTAAAGCCAAGCAAACATCAAAGAACCCTATCCAGACATTCCCCTGGGAAAAACAATTTCTCACTGACATCACCTCACAAGAAACAAGTGAGTTACAAGTCAGGGACGATGTGAGATGTGGTCCAAACGGCTGCTGGTTTAAGGGAAATAAAATGTTTGTTCCTGAAGCTACCCGGTCCCAAATGTTGCAGACAGTCCATGACTCTAAATCTGCGGGACATTTTGGCTTTGTGAAATCCTTAAGACTTCTGCAACGTGGGTTTTGGTGGCCCCGAATGAAACAGGATTTATCGCTCTATATACAATCATGCCCAACATGCAACCGGTGTAAAGCCAGGCCGGGGAAACCTCCAGGGCTCTTGCAGCCTCTACCCACCCCGAGCAGACCCTGGGAAGTAATTTCGATGGACTTTATCACTGATCTTCCCCCTCTAAACATATGACGGTCATTTGGGTGGTAGTGGACTTGTTCTCAAAACAAGCCCACTTTATACCGTTCCCCGGGTTGCCAACCGCCAAGGCGTTAGCCAAAGCATTCCTTCAACACATTGCCAGACTACATACTTTGCCGCTCAAAATAATATCCGATAGGGGAGTCAATTTGTTTCTAAGTTGTGGTCGGAGCTAATGACCCTAATGGGTATTGAGCGTGCTCTTAGTACTGCCTATCACCCTGAAACCGATGGGCAAACAGAGAGAGTAAACCAGACATTAGAGCAATATCTAAGATGTTTTTCTAATTATCAACAAGACAATTGGGTTGATTTATTGCCATTAGCGGAGTTTGCATACAACAATTCTTGGCACGCTTCAACAAAGATGTCACCATTCAAAGCTGCCATGGGTTATGATAGCCCCCTCTCCCCTTCTTGAAGCCTGGTGAAAACGTGGGGAATGCTTCGGCATGGTGTAAGACTTTCCGCGATTCTTGGCCCCTAATTGTTGAGACGTTGAATGATGCCAAGTTACAGTACAAAAAACAAGCAGATAAAAAAAGGGCAGGGGGCTGGAATCTGAAACCAGGGGACTCTGTCTATCTGTCAACCAAGAATCTGAAGCTGACGCAGCAGTCCAAAAAACTTGCTTGGAAATATATTGGTCCTTTCAAGGTGCTAAGATGTATAAATCCAGTGACTGTACAGCTAGATCTGCCTAAATCTCTTAAAGCAATACATCCAATTTTCCATTACAGCCTCCTCAAACCAGCGTTACCCCCGACTAAATGGCAACCTGCGATGCCGGAGCCTCCCCCCTCTGATGGTTGACGATGAGGAGCACTATGAAATTGCGGATATTCTAGACTCTAAGATTCTACGTGGACAACTCCTGTACCTGGTTCAATGGGTACACTTTGGGCCCCAACATAGGGAATGGGTGAAAGTTTCAGATATCAACGCACCTGATCACCTGAGAAGCTTTCACGCTCGATACCCTAACAAGCCTGGGGGCCCACGTTCTCTCCTTCCTGAGTGGTGGGTGGGTGGTATTTTGGGAAGGGCAGAATGTCAGAAAAATGCATTTGATGTTTCTCACTGAATCCATTGTTGTATGTTTTCCTACCCCGCTATGCGCTTGCGTAGGTATGCAGGCAGAAACGTGGGAGCTTCTTCCCTGCCGCTTTTCCTTATCACGGTGGCCTTGAATGTAGGCTTTGGACTATTCTTGTTTCGCTGAGAATTTTCCAGTCCTGGGAAGGCAAGGGGAGGGGGGGAGTAGTCTCCCGCTCATCAAGTATTTCTCCCGCCGGGAGTTCCCGCGCGAGTGCTCAAGTTTTATTTGCTAGGCGCTTCGTTGCATCACACTATAAGTTAGCTTGCTTTACTTTGCCCCCTATTCCTGACAATGACCTCCTACTGTGGGTTTATAGCAAGATAATCCAATAAACCTTTCTTTGTGCAAGAATGACTGGATCTACTTGATTTCAACCTGACAGGTACAGATGTGGAAGTAAAGTCTCACATACACAGCCAGGCACACCTTGGCTCTCCCACCCCCACATTCAAGGCCCCTGAGGCCCAGCCAGGATGGCCTTGGCTCTTCCACCCCCCCATTCAAGGCCCTTGTGCCCCAGCCAGGCAGGCCTTGGGTCTCACCCCCCCTGTTCAAGGCCCCTGTGGTCCAGCCAGGCAGGCCTTGGCTCTCACACCCCTACCCCCATTCAAGGCCCCTGTGGCCCAGCCAGGCTACTCACAGCTTGGCTGCCTACTTATCTTGGGTAGTCTTCGGGGCTCTAGGAGGGGCCGGGACAGGCAGCAGCATGGAGGGGCAGTAGGCAGCAGCCTCAGGGCAGGCCGAGGGCAGGCTGGGAGCAGCACCAGTGCAAAGTGGCAGGGCCAGAGTCACTGGGAAGTTAGAGGGCCGGAGTCTCCGTCCTCTCTCCTGAGGTGAAATTGTCTTCTGAGGTGAATTTTGGCTCCTGCTGCTTCTGTGGGTGGGACTCAGGCAACTCAGCCAGTGCCTAGGGAGTCGTTCTGAAAGACAGATCAGGCAGTGAACTGATTTTGCCGAGCATAGAACCTTGCCAGACCACTACACATTTATATAATAGGACAGGATGCTCAGTAGCAATATAATATAGGCTTAGAGTCATCTAGTCATTTGTATATGCACGGAAGAGTGACCTTTCAGATTGGCTTTATTCTTGCTGTTTATACCACGTTTGTGTCCTAATTAGTTCTGGAAAAAACTTGCACTTGCTGGCAGCTAATTAAAATGTATGGGATTCCTTTTGAAAATGATTTCCTGGGAAACTCTCTGAAATCTTAAATTTGTGATATTGGTTAGATCTGAGCAGATAGTATTTAATTTACTGTAAAACTGATTGTGTACTCTATTCTTTGTGCTTATTGTTCTGATATCTCCTTGGGTTGTCATATTGGATGTGTTTTTTAAAAAATGTTTCTTATATGTATAATTGAAACTGTTAAAGTTAAGTTACTGGAGAAATAAAGTTCTTAAATGGCTATAAAAGCTGCCATTAAGTCATGTAGATTTAAGTCATTAATCTTCATCCCACTGTTCAGCTTGTGGTGAACATCTGCACAGCTGTAAATACCTATAGCTGCTGCTAGAGAGAGAGAGAGAGAGAGAGAGAGAGAGAGAGAGAGAGAATACTGCTGTGATTCTGCGTAGACAGTGTTGGGATGTGGCAAGATCTAAATTTCAGTCATTATAGAGTTACCCTATTTATTATGATTCTACCAGAAACCTTATCTGGAAGTGCAACCTGGCTCAGAGCCAATCCTCTGTGTTAATTGCTGTGTTTGAGAAACTGATTGGATGGTTTTAATTTACCAGTGTTTGGGTTGGCTAATGAGTTTGAGCTTCTTCCTGTTAAGGTTCTACAATATTGTAATAAGGAATAGTATTAATACTGTAATAAGGAATAGTACTAATTTATTGTTTCAATTTAAATAATATATTGGCATTTATTCTGATGTTAGTTTGAGAAACACTGTAAAATGAATTGATATCTATGTACCTATGTACCTAAGTATTCCAATATAAACAAATAACAGTTTTTTAAAAAAAGGTTCTAGAAGAGAGGTTACTAGCTCAGCAGCCTCACCCTAGGCTTTTACCTTTTCCTCTTAGAGACTTGTGGTATGTATTAGCCTACTTTGCTGTATAAATATGTAGTTTAGGACTTTGTTATTTTATTAGAACTTTTCTGTTTCCCCCCTTCCTAATAGATTTAGATAAAGAACCTTATTTTGATTAACAACTCTAGTCTCTGTGCCTCATTTACACAACAGAAAGAAGTGTTCCTCCACTGGTAGAACTAGTAACAGTGTGTGTGGGAGGGATCCTTACATTGTGGGAAATGCGCAGGAGTGCGGGTTAGATACATCTGCAGTCAGATTAGCAACCGTCATGGTCACAGATTTATTTCTTGTTTGTTTGTCTATTTATTCACATTTATAGCCCACCCTTCCGGTAAGCGGGCTCAGGGCGAGTAACAACATTTCATTTATACAAAATATATTAGTTAATACAGTAAAAATTAAAATTTAAAACATCATCATAAATATTAAAATGGCAGTCACAAGCTGATAGCAAAGAAATTTTCTGTTTATGGGAGATTCCTGGCCCATGATGAAATATAAATAATGGCCAGTAGTTGTTACATAGATGAGAGAATAACAGATCTCCCTCATCATAGAATCCTAGAGTTGGATGGGGCCTTAGAGGCCGTCTAGGCCAAACCCATCAGTACAGGATCAGCCTAAAGCAGGGGTGTCAAACATGCTCTTCCACACACACACACACACCCCGTTCAGGCCCCCGGAGGGCTTCTATCAGGCCCGCAGTGGAACTGGCTGTCTTCTGCTTCTTCTTCCAGTTCTGCTGGATACACACCTGAACAGCATACTTGTTAAGTATGAGACTTAAGGCAGCAGCTCTTAACAAGTGATTCAGCTTTATTTACAAGGTAAGATGAACACAGAACAGGAGAGCAACAGGCTCTCTTTTAAACTATCCAGGTTTGGTAGGCCACGCCCTTAGTTAAGAACCAATCAACATATGAACAATAACAACCAATCAAGTCATCTCCCTCCTGAACCTTTCTTGTATCCTGATTGGACTGCTGCGCAGAGTATCCAATCAGCTTGTAGGAGTTATGATACCAGACTTAAATTCTGTAGAGCAGTCGACTCGCTCGCCCCCTGATCCCACTTGTAGAATGCATGTCTGCAGGCGATCTGTGAGGGCTTGGGTGCAAAGTGTTTTTCAGCTTGCTTTTGATATCAGCTAGTGAGACGGTTAGAATGTCAGCTGGAGCGACCAAAGACATGGCCACGTCGAACACAATTCGACCACAGGAGCTGAGCAGCATTGCCGTCTTTGTGGCATCCTCCTCGATTTGATGGACCTTTAAGTGAAACTCGAACCGAGTGATGTAGGAGTCCCAGTCTTCCAGCTCAGGTTCGAACACCTCAAACTTCACACTAGCTGCCATCACTCTTGCTGGTTCTGCCTGTGGGCTGGCAGGGTGTTGTCCTTCTTCCAGAGCCCCGGAACGGTCTGCTTTGTCTGCCATGGTGGTGGTGGTGGTGGTTCAGCAGGGCTGCCTACTTGCTATAATCCCATCCTAATCGTCAGTGTTAAGTATGAGACTTAAGGCAGCAGCTCTTAAAAAGTGATTCAGCTTTATTTACAAGGTAGGACAAACACAGAACAGGAGAGCAACAGGCTCTCTTTTAAACTATCTGGGCTTGGTAGGCCACGCCTTTAGTTGAGATAATTTAGGCAGTCGCCAAATCGCTCGCTCACAACTTTAATGCCAGGAGTTCACAAAGTAGAATTTTTGCTCACAGGACTCCACAGTTTAGAGGGAACATTGGCGCAGAGTATCCAATCAGCTTGTAGGAGTTACGATACCAGACTTAAATAGGAGATAGAATTCAAGCTCAGGCATTATGTATACCAATACATAACAATACTCAAGATTGCAATAGCACAGACATTTTGATGCAATAATTCAGAGCAAGAGGTGTCAGTTATCAGACACTGTTAAATAAACAAAACATTGCAAGAGTGTTCATGTTTTAAGCATGTTTTTATTTTAAGTAAAAAAAACCCTTTGTGTTTGTGCCCTTTATAAAGTTTATATCCCTATGGACTGCATGTTCTATGACCTATGAAGTAGAGAAATTCAGTCTAGAAAATGCTGTTAGTGTAATGGTGACTTCCATGTTAGGAATTTAGTCTGGAATTACTTCATACCTCAGTTTTAACAGAGAATCCAGTCAGAAATAACATCAGAATCCAGAATATGAGAGAATATTCAGATATTCATGTCTTACAATATGTTACAGCCAACTAAATATTTTACATTTTTGGCAGTTAAGCACTTTTCCCTTGTACCCTTAAACCTACTGCAGTATTTCTTGTGCCCTAAAATATCATTTAATTATGATGTGCTTTTAAAACAAAATGAAAATAAGCTCAGAACCAATTTCCATTTGTTCTGTTACTGTGTTATTCAGCATATTCTTTGTCCTAAAGTCACCTCTGACAGCACGTGCTTTACTGGTTCTTGATCTTTCCTTACAGCATAATGCAATGTTAAGGATGGAACCTCAGTTAGAGTCTACTTTTAGGCAAGCAGCCTGCTTCAGGCTGCAGATCTTGGAGTACTATTAAAGGGCAGCAAGCTGTCAATTATTTGGTTTATTGTTATATTTTTTTACCAATATGGGGGGTATAATTTGGATTTTTTGGCCTCAGGCACTGAAATGCCTTGGACCACCTTTGAATAAACAAGACATTTGAATGTTGAAAATCTACCTTAGTGAAAGAATTTGGACATGAACTGAAGAACAATTAATATAACTGGATCTTTCTGGAGGGGAACAACACAATTTTGTCCATTATAAATTCATCCTTTTCTGTTTTGCCACCTTTTTGGCTAAACAAAACTACTACACCATCCTGATCCACAATAGCTCTGGGAATCCTTAGGGTAAAATTAGACATGATGACAGGATTCATATGTTTGTGGGGGAAGTCATCCAAGCTGGTTAGGTCATGCCTCCTCTTGCTCCAGGCAGGGCTATGCAGATCTTTGTGTGACTGTTTTAGGGTGGAGTGAGACCATCTCTCTAGTTTGGATAGCCCTGCAGTTCCTGGCAGGATACGCCAGCCTAGATTCTGAGACTTTAAAAAAATTCTTAGTAAATTAGTGGAGTTTTCAGAAGAATCCAAAGCATGGAAGAAAGTAAAGACCTCAAAGAAGATTCCCTCTGGGGGTCTAAGAAGAGGAAGGAAGCAGCAACTAAAGAAAAGCCCCCCCAGCTGAAGATGACAGACCCACACAACAAGGTCCAGAGATGAAGGTGGCAGCAGCAGGAAGAGGATCTGTTGCAGTGCTGGCCTCAGCGCCTGAAGAGGAGCCCACTGCAATGTTCCAGTGACAGGGCCTGGCTTGGGAGACACAGGCATGGCAGGGATTGCGGGCCAATGTCTGGAGCAGCAAGCAGAGCTGCTGGGCGCTGACCCCTCTGGAACCACAGGCACACCCTTGATGGCCACTGGAACGCCAGCCCCACCTCCGTCCCATGAGGCAGTAGGGACAGCCAACCTTTGACTAGAGGTCAGGGCAGCAGCCCGGGAGCCAGCCCAGAAGCAGGTAGCAGGAAGAAGCCAGGGAGGGCGAGCCTGGCCCACAACAAGGGGAAGGCATGCTAGCTACATGCACCAGGCCCTTCTCAGCCCCAGAAGCAGTTGCCAGCTCAAGGCTCTGTGACTACAGCCTTGTGTATGGCTTCTCCACCACCTTCTGTTTTACTTTCCTGTTTGCAACTAATGTGAGTGGTCCCATTTTAAAACGGCAGCTTTTGCTACAGTTAATTGAAAAATACATATGATAAAGGAAGTGCTGGTTATTAATTCAAATAATTTGAATTTTACTTTTTATGACTTCCAACCTGCTTTGGGGCTATATTTTGAAAGAATATCTGAAAAGAAATACACAAGACTATCAGTGATGATAAAAGTGAAGACATTATTTGTTATGGTGTCACCCCAGAATCAAGACAGCTTCAAAAAGTTTGTCATTAATAGTTCTGTATATATTTTAATCTGTTAAAGATTAATTTTGCTGCAAGCTAGTTCATCGGGAGGTGGATTTCCTGCTGATCTTAGGGTTGTGCTGCTTTTGCACTAGCCTTTGATTTACAGGTTTTGTTCGGTATTCATATAGAAAGGAAACACTGAACTATAAATAAAAATGTAAACAAAACTGTCCATTGTACACAATGCAGTCTTTCTATTAAAAATTGATAGTTGTGTTTTGTCTATAGTTGGATTTAGAAAGATATTTCACTTTTTTTGTTCAGTCGCACAGTCGAGTCCGACTCTTCGCGACCCCATGGACCAGATTACGCCAGGCCCTCCTGTCTTCCGCTGTCCGCTGAAGTTTGCTCAATTTCATGTTCGTTGCATCGATGACACTGTCTAACCATCTCATTCTTTGCCGTCCCCTTCTTCTTTGACCTTCAATATTTCCCAGCATCAGGGTCTTCTCCAGTGAATGCTCCCTTCTCATTTGGTGGCCAAAGTATTTGAGCTTCAGCTTCAGGATCTGGCCTTCCAGGGAACAGTCAGGGTTGATTTCTTTTAGGATTGACTGATTTGATCTCCTTGCAGTCCAAGGGACTCTCAAGAGTCTTCTCCAGCACCATAGTTCAAAAGAATCTATTCTTCGGCGCTCGGCCTTCCTTATAGTCCAACTCTCACAGCCATACATTACTACGGGGAATACCATTGCTTTGACCATGCGGACTTTTGTTGGCAAGGTGATGTCTCTGCTTTTTATCATGCTGTTTAGGTTTGCCATCGCTTTCCTCCCAAGGAGCAGGCGTCTTTTAATTTCATGGCTGCAGTCACCATCTGCAGTGATCTGGGATCCTAGGAACGTGAAGTCTGTCACTACTTCTACGACTTCCCCTTCTATTTGCCAAGGAGTGATGGGGCCAGATGCCATGATCTTAGTTTTTTTGATGTTGAGCTTCAAGCCCACTTTTGCGCTCTCCTCTTTCACCCTGAGCAAGAGGCTCTTTAGATCCTCTTCACTTTCTGCCATCAGAGTGGTATCGTCTGCATATCTGAGGTTATTGATCTTTTCCCCAGCAATCTTAACTCCAGCTTGTGATTCATCCAGGCCAGCATTTCGCATGAAATTTCACTTTATAACAGCTAATAATGTTGACAAAAGTAAGTACTTGTAGATATTTAACTGTATTGCTTTATACATATGCTGCCAAAAAGGTGATATAAAATTATTTATGGGTAAATAATGAAGCAAATTCTAGAAACTGTATAAGCTGCCTTTCCAGAGACCTGCTCAAGGCAGCTCACGTGATGTTGAAAATATTGTATTTGTTTGGGATGATTCTGGCCCCTATAATTTTAGGCTGGCTCCTAGGTCCAAAGATTTGTCAAGGCCTTTCTTACATGTTCTGCATATCCTGTGACGATGTCACCATTCACTCTGTTGATCAAGCAAAAAAGCTTTGCATTATCTTTTTATTCATCCCTTTCCTTTAATGCTGATATTTCACAAAGTCCTGTCACTTTTTCCCTGTACAGTGCTGCAAAAAATACATCCCTTTCTCTTCTTTTGTAAAAATTCTGATTCATACCACACTCTAGTTGTCTCTCACCAAGACAAAGGAGACACATGGAGGGATAGATTAGGAAAACAAAAGTATCTCTAGCCTGCCATTGTCAAACCTCAGTCCTTTTTCTGCTATGCAGAACTCTGCCACCAAAATCATTCTCCTCTCACTCAGACCACAGTGGCCATTTTTGAATGCCTGAACAGTTTTTCCCAGTCTTGCACAAATTCCATAACCCTGCCATCTAAAGGGTCCATGGTCCTGTCCCAATCCTTATCTCTTTGCTTTCAGATATAGTGTGTCACGACGGGGCCCGGGAGCCGGGTACCAAGTGATAGTCCAGTGACGTAGTCAGAGAGAGTTCCAGAGATCAGCCAGAGGTATCAGTCAAAGTCCAAGCAAACGAGGTTCAAATCAGAGAGCAAAGCTGTTGTCAGTCGTACCGTTAGTCAGAGTTCAAAGTGGAGTCCAGAAGCTGAGTCGAGGTCAGGAGCCGGAGAAGCATTCAGATACGTGCCGAGGTCGGGAGCCAGAAAGTCGAGACGAGACAAGGGAACAACTAGGGGTGCAAGCCGAGTGGTCTTACGATGAGTTTGCCAGCACGGTTTGCTCACGGCTAGTGATGTTCTTAAATACCGTGCTGGCTTGTTAACTAATTAACCGGTTGTTGCCAGGTCCCTGCTCTGGTTAATACTCGGGGCTCATTGATCGTCGCCCCCATACACGTGCCTCTTTTCGCCGAGCTGCCAAGTCTCTGTGCCTGCAGTCTTGCAGCCGGTCCGCACGTGGGGGCAAGTTGGGTGGTGATGTATCCAGCCCAGGTGCTGGTTGCCTCTTAGCTGGGAGCTCATCCCTCCCAGCACTTAGATTCTCTGAGGACTCCGGTGCCTTGGAGGGACTTAAAGACACCATGTCCCTGGTATCTGAGGTCCCTGGTGCTGGGTCCGAGGGTGTCGTGGCCAAGCTGTCAGGTACCAGATCGGGGGCAGAGCTCCCTGGTGCTGGGTCAGGGGGTGTCTCTGGGGTCACGGCCGAGCTTTCAGGCGCCGGATTGGGTGCAGGTGTGACATAGTGCTTCTCCGTGTCCACATTTCTCAGCTATCTAAAGGTCTCCTGATTCTGTAAAAATACAGTCCTATGCAGAGTTACTCCAGTCTAAGTCCATTGGTATCTGTAACTGCACAGTATTGTGCTATAAATTACTCCCTTTCTGCCAGTGATGCCTGGACATTTTTCACAAATAACTGATGTGGTACCACTTGTCTCCCCCTTTCAAATGAAATTACCTTACATTGAGTTAGACCATTAACCAGCCAGCTCAGGACTGTTTATTCTGATTGGCTCTCCAACTGGAAACACCAGGGATTGTATTTTTTGCTACAAAATCATGTATTCCACAGTGGAACCATATCCCCTGTTCCTTGAAGCAGCCTTCAAAACTCACTGTTTCAGTGGAGTTGAGTCATTGAGTCTATTCCTGAAATTATGCGTAACTACGTGTGTTGGAACTGAATACGGCAAGAGTCCAGTAGCACCTTAAAGACTAACGAAACCTTTACCTTTACCTATGAGGTCACACCCTGCCAAAGTTTTGTTAGTCTTTAAGGTGCTACTGAACTCTTGTCCTTTTCTACTGCTACAGAAAGACAGACCCTTCTTGATCTATCTCTGTGGAACTGAGTAGATACCCTTTTCTGTTTACCATTGCTATCCCTGTGTCAAACTGTTTAGATTGTGAGCTGTTCAAGGTAGGGACTTCCCTTTTTGTTTAGGCACATTCATGGTGCTAAAGGAATAAATAATAAGAGGTCTCTTTCAGCACTACACCATTATGAATCAGTAGAAGTCAAATATGTGTATGGATGATATATATATAAATGTTAGGAAAGACAAGTGAAAAAGCTCTGTAATCACCATCTGACACTTAGCTATGCATGGCTGAACCTGATTACATAGCCTGATCTTGACCATGTCTACCCAGAAGTAAGTCTTACTGAAATCAACTGAGGAAACATTGTAGGTACTTAACAGCCATAACGCAAGTGAAGTATCTGTCTATTTCTCTGGATATGGGGAACAATTACAATCTAGAAAGCTTGCTATGGTGACTATTCACTATCCATCAGCTTAAGGTACAAAGGCTTTTTATCTGTGTTAATGGAGATCTGATCTCCCAATTATTCTATGAATGCATAACATATGGTGTTACACAGTTCACTTTGTTTCTAGTTTCTGACTAGCTTAGCTAAAGTAGCACCTTTATTGCAAGCCTTCTTGAGCACAAAGAAATTGTAATGTCTTTCAGCTTCTTTCTAATTTTTTCTTTGACTTGAATAATGTTGTATATTATCTATATATTAAAGATTAGAGTCAAACTATCCAAGCTGTATTATTTATTTGGGATATTCGTATGCCACCTTTTCAGAGTGCTGCTTGAGGTGATTTACAGTTAAAACCACCAAAATATTAAAACAAGCAATTAAATGCACATATATACATGTGTAGATGAACTCTGGAGATTTCTTTGAAGTGTCTAATGCAGCCATTCACATGCTTTAGAAGAGGCAGGTCACTTTTCAGTTTAAAATATGGCTTGCTTCTTCAGCAGTGTGACTTGGAAATATCTAATACATCTCTTAAGTGTCTACAGACCAAGTTTCATTTCATGAGCATATGACAGCATTTCTTTGTGTTTTCATATTTTTAAAGAATAAATCATCCTGAGTTTAATTTTATGATAGGTACAATAAATTTATTGTAAAAATTAATAATGTTTTTTTTTGTAAAAATGTATATATTTATCAGTCATGTCCTGTATCAGAGGAGTTGAACTCATTTGTTACAAGGTCTGGATCTGACATAAATGTCACTTTTCCTGGGCTGGACCATGTGTGCCATAAAATTCAACACGAGGTACCGGAGATATAAACTTTATAAAGATGATTTCAGATGCCGAATGGCCACAGCAGGCTTGATTGGATTAGGTGTGATATGCAGAGTGGTAGTAGACATGGAGATATCATCACTGGTAATGACAGGAAACCTAGGTCTCAGTTTGGTCCAGGAGGATGCAAAGAATAAATAGACATATGCCTGAAGAAGTGAGCAGAGACTCATGAAAGCTCATACCCTGCCACAAATTTTGTTAGTCTTCAAGGTGCTACTGGACTTTAGTGGTTGTAGATTTTCCGGGTTGTATGGCCGTGGTCTTGGCATTGTAGGACCTGACGTTTCGCTTGTAGCTGTGACTGGCATCCTCAGAGGTTTAACACAGAAAGATGTAGTACTTTCTGTGTCAAGGTAAGAAGAAAAATGGTAGGCTAGTAATTTATATCTACTCAGGAAGGTGGGGTAAAGCTGAGTCATTATCTTGTAGGAGTTCTCCAGGCTGTGGACATGCTAATAGAGGAGCTTTCCTGAGGAGGTTCTTTTGGGTATGGATTGTTTCCTGAGGAGGTTTCCTGTTTCCTGAGGAGGTTCTTTTGCATGTGGATTGGCTGTTGAAATTATATTGCCCCCACAATCGGAATGAAGAGACGGACACCAATATGGATTTAACAAGGGCCACTTTATTAATTATTTATAATCAAACAACTGGCGAGGGGCTGCTAAAATGTACTGAGGAATATGACAGGTGTCAAACTCCTGACCACCTTCATCACCTTCTGGGCGATGCACCTTCCCCAATCTTGAGCCACCCAATGTGGCTCTCGACCAGCGGTTTGGCATGTTTCAGAGAACCCCCTGGCCCACCACCCCAGAAGCCGCAAAGGCCTGCTAAGATAGGCTGGGCCAGATTGTTCTAAGGAAGATCACCCCTTCCCGGCCTTGAGCCGCAAAGGCCCGAAAGCCGTTCATGGAGGACCCTTTAATTCCTTTATAACAATGCCCAGGTGCTCACCGATTTCAACTTCCTGATCGCGCTACCCCGCCTAACCACAAAGTGACCATTCTATTTAGCAAAAAGGCGGCCCCCCAAAGCCAATTTCCGAACACCACCATCTTCAGTGCAAGGTAGGCAAAAACACCCTTACTTCTGAAGCCAAATTGAAAAGGGTGAAAAATTCCTACCTGGCCCCATTAAAAAAGGCAACCGGTTGAAACCTGCACTAAAACAGGGTGGGAGGGTGGGCTGAGCACGCCAAGGAACTGTGTGGGGCAGAGGGCAGGAGCCGAGCCTGAATAGGCTGGCTCCGCCCCTGCCAGGCGTCCTTTCATCTTCCTGCCTCACGAGGAGGCAAATCAGCCCCCTCCCGCCAGCGCAGGCTCGGCGGGAGTTGGGGCTCGCATTGCCCCCACAATCGGAATGAAGAGACGGACACCAATATGGATTTAACAAGGGCCACTTTATTAATTATTTATAATCAAACAACTGGCGAGGGGCTGCTAAAATGTACTGAGGAATATGACAGGTGTCAAACTCCTGACCACCTTCATCACCTTCTGGGCGATGCACCTTCCCCAGTCTTGAGCCACCCAATGTGGCTCTCGACCAGCGGTTTGGCATGTTTCAGAGAACCCCCTGGCCCACCACCCCAGAAGCCGCAAAGGCCTGCTAAGATAGGCTGGGCCAGATTGTTCTAAGGAAGATCACCCCTTCCCGGCCTTGAGCCGCAAAGGCCCGAAAGCCGTTCATGGAGGACCCTTTAATTCCTTTATAACAATGCCCAGGTGCTCACCGATTTCAACTTCCTGATCGCGCTACCCCGCCATAGCAAAGGCCAAGCCTCTGCTTAGGCCTTCGCCCCCACCAAGCGATCCAGTGCCAACAGCACCCTCGCCTCAAATCTGCCAGAAATATAGCGTTGCCCTTGTTAAGGAGGTGCACCTTGTCTTCCCTATACAGGTCCATTAACCCGACCCGTATATCAGGGTGCAACAAGAAGAGGTCCAAACCTCCTTCCATGGCAATTTAACGCTGCCAAGTGGCGCCTAATCTCATCCAGCACAAGGACCTAGAAACCCCCAGGCTATGCCACACCTGGCACAGCGCTAATGCAGACAAGACCAGCTGCACCCTAGGCAACTGGCTGCCTTAACATCTAGCAGAGACCCCAAAATTGTGCCAATTGGCAGTGCAGAATAGCCACAAGACTATCCACACTCTGGGCCACCTTACTCTTATCATTGCAAGGTCAGCCTCTGCCTGTAAGCCAGGGCCAATACCCTTACTGATGATGCAGCACAGCCACCAGACCATGTGCACTCCAGGCCATCAATGCCATGGTGAGGTTGCCCCCAGGCAGCCGGTCCGCTTGTAGCACCAGGGCCTCGCCCTTCATAACGATGCAGCATAGCCACCAGACCATGTGCACTCTGGGCCACCAGCCCATCACGATGAGGCTGCACCCCAGGCAACCAGTTCACTTGTGAAACCAGGGCCTCGCCCTGCATGGCAATGCAGCATAGCCACCAGACCATGTGCACTCCTGGCCACCTTGCTCCTATCATCACAAGGCAAGCTTCCACTTTATCCAAGGGCCTCGCCCTTCATGATGATGCACCATAGCCACCAGACCATGTGCCTTCCAGGCCACCTTGCTCCTATCATCACAAGGCAAGCCTCCACTTAACACAAGGGCCTTGCCCTTCATGTCGATGCAGCATGGCCACCAGACCACGTGCACGCCAGGCCACCTTGCTCCTGTCATCACAAGGCAAGCCTCCACTTTATCACAAGGGCCTTGCCCTTCATGCTGATGCACCATAGCCACCAGACCATGTGCCTTCCAGGCCACCTTGCTCCTATCATCACAAGGCAAGCCTCCACTTAACACAAGGGCCTTGCCCTTCATGTCGATGCAGTATGGCCACCAGACCACGTGCACGCCAGGCCACCTTGCTCCTATCATCACAAGGCAAGCCTCCAATTATACAAGGGCCTTGCCCTTCATGTTGATGCAGCATGGCCCAGACCACGTGCACGCCAGGCCACCTTGCTCCTATCATCACAAGGCAAGCCTCCAATTATACAAGGGCCTTGCCCTTCATGTTGATGCAGCATGGCCGCCAGACCACGTGCACGCCAAGCCACAGGCCCCTCCGATGAGGTTGCACCCCAGGCAACTGGTCCAATTGTGGTACCAAGGCCTCGCCCTTCATGATGATGCAGCATGGCCACCAGACCATGTGCATGCCAGGCCACCTTGCTCTTATCATCGCAAGGCCAGTCTCCACTTTATCACAAGGGCCTCGCCCTTCATGATGATGCAGCATGGCCACCAGACCACGTGCACGCCAGGCCACCTTGCTCCTATCATCACAAGGCCAGCTTCCGCTTAATCACAAGGGTCTTGTCCTTCACGGCGAAGCAAAATAGCTGGCCAGACTATCCGCACTCTGGGCCATCGTGCTCTTATCTTCCAAAGGTCTGCTGCAGCCTGTAACATAAGGGCCTTCCTGGCCAGGGAGTCCTCTTGGCCCAGTGGGAGGCCCAAAGGACCATGCTGTGGCCATAGACGTTGATTCCTCATCTTGCCCTGCAGCCAGCAGCACCTGAAGGACAAACTTCATTAATAACTTAAAACATTGCAATTCCAGTCTCTGAATGCTAGGCAAAACCACCATAGCTCATAATCCACAGCACCTCCCCACAAAAGGAGTGCAATGACTGGAAAATGTCCTGACCTAACAAGGGCCCACTGACACTACCACTCGGGCAAGGGAATACGTAGCCCCGGGCAACTGTAGTGGAAGCAGCACTGAGCCAAGAGAATGAGTTCCAAACTTCACGCCCAAGAAATGTCAAACTTGCCCAAAGCCCAGGCCTACTGCCGCAACCTGGTGCCTGGTCATCAGACATCCATCTGCATGCCAAAGCAGTAACCATCTTCATAACGGGAAGTGCAGAAACACCCAGTTTGCCAAATGACCCGTTTCCCACAGCCAGGGAAATGGGTTGCCTCCAGACCTTTAGAGCTTCCGTTTCGCAAGCCAACATAGAATGCAGTAGACTATGTTTGCATTGCACAGTCATTGCTTTGCAAGGCACTGCCCAATAATCATAAGGCTCATGTTCACCCTAATCAAGGAATTACATAATGATATTCCTGGGTAGCAAAGGCATTTACATAGCAATGCTTAATTTTGCTCAGTCATTGCGATTTGCAAGGCACTGCCCAACATCAAAGGGCTGTTGTCAACACTGATCAATTGAATTGACTTATGATATTCCTGGGTGCACATGAAGCCCACCCCTTTTAAAGGGGGTTAATTGTCCAGTGCCATTGTTTACCTCCATGCCATGAAAAAACCACAGCTATGCAACTCCACATATTCAGTCTCTAAAAGACAGACAAGACTTAAGTCTGTGGATTGTTTGGCAATCCTGTACCCTGAAGGATAGGAACTTGAGGCCAAGAATTATCATGTCCAAGGTCTATACCAGAAGAGAGCGTCTCAGATTCAATTCCAAATCCACTGGATTGGCAGACAGTGGAAACATTCTCTCAGCCATGGAGTTCCCTGAAGGACTTTATGCAGGCATACAATATTTATAACTCAAAAGACTGCCCCTATAAGGCATTCTGGAACACTTCTTGGTATATAATCTTTCCTGGTTCTACTAACCACTGAGATCCATCATAACAAGAAGTTAGTGGCTTTTGAAACATAAGTGCCAATCATCAGTATTGTCACTGTAAAATTGTTATATTAATTAATTTGTTTGTGTGTCTGTTTTGAAAAAACAACCTATCCTGATGATTGCACAGTGCCTATAATTTCCTATAAAAACTGTGTTCCTATCCTAAAAACCAAGGACGAGCGCACAATAAAGTGCACTGGCCCCTGTACAAACAGGTGTATACCTACCTGCAGGCTATATGTTCATTCACCGTAATGGGAACCTATGTTCAGGGAACCCTGCTACCATATATACATGAGTAAACTGGATTGCCAGGCCAGAAAATAGTTCAATCCTGGCCAAGTGCTTGGGCAGAACAGCCCCCACAGAACCACCGGAAGCCACATGCCTCATTACTGTTGCTGTGGCAGCGCCACTGTATCCCAGCCAGCACCATCCACAACCCACCAAGACCAAAACCACTCTGGCAGGCTGTGGCTACTCACTGGACCTCCCCTTACAGACAAATGCGCTATTAAAAAATGTGAAGTAAGTTCATGAGGACCGACCGATGACATGCAACGACGTGCTGGCTGTCAAATCCCAAATCACAGCATCAAATTGTAAGTTACACTGTATTCCTGCCAGAACAAAAAACAGAAACACAAATGACATATTGCAATGGTCATGTCAAATCCTAACACATGACAAAAACTAAGCTAATCCACAAACTCAGAATGCACGCACGTGCTGCTGACAAAGATTCCTTCGCAGAAGGAAACCTTTAAGGTTCCGCCGTTTTCCGTCCAGATTGTACGTGTCTCACTCTAAAACTGCTGCACCAGAAATACCTCTATATTGCCTTAGGGCCCAATATTGTGATTGGAAGATGGCAATTAATACTGTCTTTCGCTGAATAACACGATGCAAAATGCTATTTTGAATAAAGATCCTGATCTACAGTCTCAAAAATAAATAAGCCCATCTGCAATAAGTAGTTAAACCATTTTGATATTTTGGAAGGAATAACCCCTTCGATAGCACTGTATCTATTCGAGCTTGCTAAAAGGAGTATAGCCTACTCAGAATGGCAAAAAGCTCAGCAGGTCCCAGGCGGAGCTCTTTCATACCACCCACTACCCTTTGGTAGGGGCTGCTGACCTGCTGCAAAAACCTGGCCAGCCGCTTAGGAGCAGACCACTTACCATTTAAGGCACCCAAGCTTTTATTTGAAGCCAGCTGTTCTTAATGGAACTGGTCTCCAGAGGCAGATGCCTAAAATGCTTGCATCCCCTTTCTTAATTAAAGTTTATAAGATCATGAATGGGACAGCAAGTTGAAAAAGAAGTAATTTCTCCCTTTCTATCAATACTAAAACTCATGGACACACCCTGACTTGCTGAGCAATCGTATTAGAACATATAAAAGGAAGTACTTCTTCACCCAAAGAATGATTAACACATGGAATTCACTGGCACTGGAGGTGGTGCAGCCCCAAGCATGGAGAACTTCAAGAGGGAATTAGATAAGCATATGGAGCAGAAGTCCATCAGTGGCTACCAGCCACAAGGCACAGCTAGGAACTCTCAGTCTGGGCAAGTGATGCGCTATATTCTTGGTGCTTGGGAGGGCAAAAGTAGAAGGGCTTCTATTATCCCAGCACCACTGGTGAACCTCCTGATGGCACCCGGCCTCCTTGACCACATGTGATGGAGTGCTGAACTAGATGAGCCCCAGGCCTGATCCAACTCTGGCCCCTCCCATGCTTTTATGTAGCTTAAGATGGCCGCCGCTCCTCACTGCCCCAAAAAGGCTACAAGAGGAGAAGCCTAAAATGGCCCCTGCGTACTGTGCCTTAAAATGGCCACCAATGTTAACACCCTACTATGGCTGCAGCTTCTCAATCTAAAATGGCTACTGTACCCCCGGCCTCCACTGCTTAACATAGGCACCTAAGAGAGAAAAGGCCAGAAAATAGGGCGGGTGATAAAAACTGCAGGGGTGAGGCAGCCTAACCCTGCTATCACACACTACCCAAAGCAGGGGGGGGAGAACCTGAGGCTTCCCCCAGAGAACTAGGCCCCTAAGCTAGGATTAAGCTCCCCCTTAACAGAAGTGCTCATTCAGGCCGAGCAGAGCAGCGCCTCCATCAAGAAGCCGCCGCCGTGCTCCTAGTACCGCCTGAATATACTCCCCACCAGATCTTCCTGTGGCCGCCTCCGCGGCCTGCGCCTCCAAACCGCCGCCGCCCGCGGCCCGCTCATCCACGCCGCCGCCCGCGGCCCGCGCTTCCACGCCGCCGCCCGCGGCCCGCGCTTCCACACCGCCGCCCACGGCCCGCGCTTCCAAGCCGCCGCCCGCGGCCTGCGCCTTCACGCCGCCACCGCCGCCCGCGCCTTCACGCCGCCACCGCGGCCCGCGCCTTCATGCCGGCGACGGCTCGGCGCACCTCTCCAGGCTGCCGGCGGCTCGGCCCGCCTTCCTAGGCCGCAGGCGACTCGGCCCGCCTGTCTCGGCAGCCGCCGCAGCCCGTGCCTCCCGGCCGCTGCCGCAGCCCGACCCTTCTGGCCGCTGCAAACGCGGCCAGAAGTCTAAAAGGCCCCAGCTCCCCAGCAACAAATCGTGCTCAGAGCTCCTGCTGGCTCTGAGCACGCCAAGGAACTGTGTGGGGCAGAGGGCAGGAGCCGAGCCTGAATAGGCTGGCTCCGCCCCCTGCCAGGCGTCCTTTCATCTTCCTGCCTCACGAGGAGGCAAATCAGCCCCCTCCCACCAGCGCAGGCTCGGCGGGAGTTGGGGCTCGCAATCTTATCTGTAGTGCTATTGTCAGATGTAGAGCCTTTTGAGTTTTTCAGGACAGGAAACCATGCCCTATTTATTTTTAAACTCTCTTCTTTCCTGTGGAAATTATGTTTATGTTTATGAATTTCAATAGCTTCCCTGTGTAATCTGACATGGTAATTGGATGTGTTGTCCAGGCTTTCAATGTCTTGGAACAAAATACTGTGTCTTGTTTGAGTTAGGCTATGTTCAGCCACTGCTGATTTTTCAGGTTGGCCAAGTCTGCAGTGTCTTTCATGTTCTTTTATTCTTGTCTGAATGCTACACTTTGTGGTCCAAATGTAAACCTGTCCACAACTGCATGGTATGCGGTATACTCCTGCAGAAGTGAGGGGGTCTCTTCTGTCTTTTGCTGATCGTAACATCTGTTGTATTTTTCTGGTGGGTCTGAATACTGTTAGTAGGTTGTGTTTTTTAATAAGTTTTTCTATGTGATCAGTAATTCCTTTGATATACGGCAAAACCACTTTTCCTGTGGGAGACTGTTTTTCCTCAGTTGTTTGTTTTACCTTTGGTTTAATCGCTCTTCTGATTTCATTCTTAGAGTAGCCATTTGCTTGAAGTGTGTGGTTTAGACGATTTAGTTCGTCATTGAGAATGTTTAGAAAGGGGAGAGAGGGAGACTATGTGTTGAACTGGAATATATGGAACTATAAATGTATTTTTGAATACTTAGTTATGTACTTCCAGTAATTAAACCATGGAATCCAATCCAAGTGTTGTAATTCCTAATCAGGGTCTTTTTGAAAGAAAATCCCAGATAGGCAAAGAGATATCTAATCTTTTTTAAAAAACCTTTTTCAGAATAAGCCAAAATAATTTTTCTTTAATTTCCCTTACCCCTGATGCATCTTTTTCCTGCCCCCCTTCCTTTTTTAACGTGTGTGTGTGTGTGTGTGTGTGTGTGTGTGGAGAGAGAGAGAGAGAGAGAGAGAGAGAGAGAGAGAGAGAGAGAGAGAGATATCAGGTCTCAAAGTAAACTGCAGAGCAGTGTTTGTGAAAAGAATCTCCCTCCTTCCCTCTAAAGAGGTGTGCATGCACAGGAATAAAACTTTGTTGGTCTTGATGGTGCCATGAGACTCCCTCTCCAAACAAGAGAAGAGAGGCTAGGCAACTCAGCAGCAGCCCCAAAGGAGGAAG
This sequence comes from Gekko gecko, assembly GCA_029375565.1. Taxonomy (NCBI): domain Eukaryota; kingdom Metazoa; phylum Chordata; class Lepidosauria; order Squamata; family Gekkonidae; genus Gekko; species Gekko gecko. Next base: position 63,234,299 of record JAPDNY010000009.1, read on the forward strand.
CAGGAGAGAGCAGAGGGATCTTTTCTCTGTTATGCGTGTATGCACTCTCTTTTTCCTTCCACCTCACTTCCCTAAAGGAGGAAGAGAGACTTGGTGACACAGCAGCAGTAGTGGCTGGGACAAGGAAGCAGGTGCTCATGGGCAGGGTTGGATCCAGCCTGCAAGCTGCATGTTTGTCACCCCTGTCTTATATGGTACCCACCTGCAGATTAAAAAAATTGAATTTTGGGGCCATGCAGAGCTAGGTTTGCAGAAATGTAGGATTATATTTTTAATTACAGAGGTAACTACCACTGCAGCCCCTCCAGCTGGGACAGTGATGTCTGTGCATGTGCAGACATTGCACAAAGAGCCAAAGAGTTCATAACTAACAAACATCTCATAAGAATACCCAAGGTTAGGGTAATTATTTTGGATTGCCAAGAGGCTGTATCACAACATTGGAGCCTGTGTGAAGGCAAGAGGAGAGATAGAGCCGTGGCATCACTGCCTCTACAGGCTTATCGATCTACTGAATTTAAAATATTTTCACTTTTGATGTGACTGATCAGTTCTCACTATACTGTATCTGACGTTAGTCTCTTTGGGGTTTTTGGTACATACACACACACACACATACACACACACACATCTCTCTCTCTCTATATATATATATATAACTTATGGATGTATAGAGGACCACTGCTCAGTATAATTCTTTCACCATAAAATCAGGCACCAGTATTTGTAAAAGTCAAACAATACACTTCTTTATTTCTCAGCAAGCCCAACGGGGATGGGATGTATTTACACAGGATATTTTGTTTCCTTTTAGAATATAACTTTTTACTTTGCCTTCACATATACTGTAGGCTTATCACTCTCAGTTGTACACAGATGTTCTTCAGTACACTAAACACACTTATGATCCCACTCTCCAGTAACTGTTTTGCGGCTGTCCTTTGGACTTTATTTGTCTGGTCCCTTTGAGTCTAACTGGGCATCTTTCCAGCTTTCCAGACTCCTCCAGACCCTTAGCCTTTTCTCTAGCCACCTCTACAAGTTCTTTTGGAGCAATGTATCTGGTATTTGTGACCACTGAGTTCTTATACTGTTCACTCTCTGTTCACTCTTCTCTTTCCTTTAGAGGGTACTAGTGCAGAGTTTTATTCAGCCCAGTTTTCCGCTCAAAACTGATATCAGGCTGTTTCCACAGAGCTACAGAGGTTTTATTCTACCTCAGAGCTATTCAGTTGGCTGACTGCTGTCTGCTAACTTCTCTTCCCAGTCTCTCTTCCAACTGTCAGCTCCCAACTGTCAGTTGTCTACCATTATCTGTCACTCTCTGAGAATTCCGAGCCAAAAGGCCCTCTCCCTTCTCAGTCATGTGACTCAGAAGCTTCTCCGCTTACCTGCTGCTGTCCACAAACCTGTAATTCCATCACAGTATCCTATATGGCTGCAGGGAACTGGCTGTTGATTTTGGTGACCTCTGCCAACCGTCAAGTGCAAGGTGGCTGACATGAGGCTTCCCAAAAGATGGCAAATCTATCTGCAGACTCAAAAAAGCAGACTAACAAAAACAAAGCCTTGCCATTGTCAGGTGTTTCTTTGGCAACCCAGAATGCTGTAGCATCAGTAGGCACAGCCAGAAGAAGGAGGGGGATGAAGTAAGGGGGGAATGGAAAAATACCGAGTGGGGAAAGGAAAAGAACCTCAGACAGGTGGGTGACCAGGGATAAACACCAAAAGAGTGAGTGGTTGGGGAACGGGAACAGAGGCAGAGAAGAGGAGAGTTAGAGCAGGAGGGGAAGCAGGAGGCCAGTGGTGTGGCATAGGATTTCCCTTTATCCACGAGACCTTGCACATTCACGTCTTGTAGTGTAGTTTTGTATTTTTAAAAGTTATTTCTAGTCATGGATCCCGTTTCCTGTGATCCACTTCAACTCTGGGTATAATGTTTCAAAGTTCATAAGGATCAATATCACAGTCGTTTGTTTTCCAAATACTTAATTGTCTATAGTTCATCTGCTTTATCTATAAAGGTTACCAGTAGTAACAGGGAATAATTATTTATGTATGTAGTCATGTTATCTTTTCCTTTGTTTTACAGAAACCATAGTCCACTAATGAGTTTTGGAGCCAGCTTTGTCAGTTTTTTGGTGAGTGCAAAGAATTTTGTCAGTACTTATTTCATTTCTGTAGATTTGTAAAATATTTAATTCAGAATATATTACTATTTTGTAGTACCAGTTTCTGAAATGCAATATATTTATAAAATTTTATTTTCTTACAAGATGCCGATATGTCAAACTTATGTATTTACCATTTTGGTCTTAGTAGAATGTGCATTCTTTAAAACACAGATTCATAAACTAGGCTGACTGCAGATTCCATTAACATCATCGTTTTTAGATTTGGGAATATGCCTTGGGTTCATGCCCTGTCTCTTCACACATATCCTCCTACTCTTACATGCAGGCTCCCTTTTCTGCTCATGATTCTTTCTTACTGTAGCTTGCACTACATCTAAGTCAGAAAGCTATAATTAATGTCTTGCCTCTAGTTTAAACAGTATTCTGGAGTTTGTCAACTATAGTTTTGAGGCAAAGTCCAAATAATAGATTGTGCATTTATATATTTTGGTGATCTGTAGTCAGAAAGGAAGGGAATGACGGATGGTGGGAATGTGTGCAAAAGTCAGATTCAGTACATCTGAACCATGGCAAAAAAATTCTCTTAGCTATATTTGGAGCACTTCAATTGATATGTAGTAGAAAACGCTCTCTATCTCATAGAGCACATATTTTATGTTCTAATGTTTTTTGTTTGCTGCCTTATGGACCCTAATTGGGTGGAAAAGCGGAATAAGAATGTTAAGTTACTCTGTCTTTCTTTTGCATCCTTCTCCTATCCAGAATTAGTGATCTGTTTGGCATGTAAATGTACACAGAGGCAAACTCGAATAAATTGCACAGTTCTGCACTCCATGATTTTTGAATCAGAACAAAGAAATAGTAAAGATTATTTTAGCCAGATTATTTTCCATGCCTCATTGCCCTTCTACTTCCCCTCCATCTTATCTGACAATCAGAATCTGTTTTTCCTTTCTAGATAATGATCAAAAGGATAGGAACTGAGTATCTCTTTTTTTTTTGGAAGCTGCTACTTACAAACCTCCTCCTTAGACTCTGAGGGGGCAAAGCATGTGCATTCCTGGCAAAGAATGTGTAATAATAAACTGCTATGTAGTTCACCATTGATAACTTTTTCACACATACACTAAAAAATAACAAGAGAAGCCAATGTTGGATTAGGCCAACAGCCCATCCAGTCCAACACTCTGTCACAGAGTGGCCATAAATACCAGGTGTCATCAGGACGTCCAGCAGTGGGACCAGGACACTAGAAGCCCTCCCACAGTTGCCCCCCCCCAGCACCAAGAATACAGTGCAACTCTTGCTCCAGACTGAGAGTACCTATCTATACCTTGTGGCTAATAGCCACTGATGGAATTCCACTCCCTATGTTTATCTAATTCCCTCCTGAAGTTGTCCATGCTTGTAGCTGCCACCACCTCCTGTGGCAGTGAATTCCATGTACTAATGCCTGTGGTACCCCACTGCTTACCACCCTCCACTGAGAAAATTGCCCATTTATAGTCATTCTCTGTTTCCTATGAATTAGCCAGCTTTTGATCCACAAAAGGACTTCTCCTTTTATCCTGTGACTATTGAGCTTACTTAGGAGCCTTTAATGAGGAACTTTATCAAAAGCTTTCTGGAAGTCATGATAAACAACATCTATTGGGTCCTTCTTGTCCACATGTTTGTTCACTCCCTGAAAGAACACTAACAGGTTAGTGAGACAAGATCTTCCCTTACAGAACCCATGCTGAGTCTTCCTCGATAGGTTTTGTTCATCAGTGTGTCTACTAATTCTTTCCTTAATAACAGTTTCCACCAACCTACCTGGTATTGATGTCAGACTGACTGTAATTTCCCAGATCTCCTCTGGAACCCTTTTTAAAGATGGGAGTGACATTAGCTACCTTCTCTCTCATCATTTCAGTCTGACTCAGATTTTTTAGATGGTGGTCCATTTGGGCACATTCTATGTAGGGAGGATAAACCTTGCAATGAATGACTGTTCAGATATTATAACTGTGCACATTTTGGGGGGAAAGCTTAACAGTGTCTTTTCTCTTGAATATCTCTTCTTACCTTAAGACATAACTGGAAAGATTTTCCAGCCTAGCTTGTATTAGCTGGTTCCTGAACCAGTGCAACATCCCAGCAGAGCATCAGTGTACCCTGAAAAGCTTCTGCTTAGTGACTGTTCTAAATATAGCTGCAGCCTTTTCCATGCCTGTGTCATTCAGAACTTCCATTAGAAAAAGCATCAGAAAATTTGCTATCTTAACATTTTCTTTTAAATAGATTTTGTAAAAGGTTGGGTGTTATTATCCTATTTAGAATAAAGACATTCTTCTCACGTTAAAATTTGCTTTTGTCTTTGAGGTATAATACATAATATGGTATGCTGTATCAAAGTGAATATATTCAGATACCTCTGTCGCTTACATAACAGTAACTGAATGAGAATTTATGTACTTTAAGTCTCTTTGCAGCTAATAGAATATGACAGTGTTTTCAGTTCAGCTGCATATAAAGTATCCAGTTGTGTTGGAAGAAGCAAAGGGAATCAGTGAATAATTTCTGATTTTTAATCTCTTGACATTTTACTAATGTATATTTGCCACATTGATGAAGTGAATAGGAAGCAACCCCTACATTTTAACTTCCTAACATTTTAGATCATAAAATGTCTCTGGGTATTTATTTTATTTCTTCTGTGTTTATGTGTTTTTAAAACTTGTGATGTACAAGAAGTCATTAACTTTCTATTCTTTATGTCAAGAAATACGTTTAAGTGGTTTTTTTGTGAAATGTGAGCTGTTTAAAAATTTCTCATGGAAATATTTTTATAGCCTTTCAAAATTAATAACCAAATATGAATATTCTGCATCTAAATTTGGGCTGCTACCATAGCATCATGTTCTATTGGGAACACACTGACACTGTGATGTACCTGAAGAGCAAAACTGTAATTCCTAACAGACTGCATGTAATTTAAAAAATGCAGTAAACAGTGAGTATTCCTCTTTTTTCTGAGGAACTGAAGAGTACAATCTTCTGGACTCTGTGGTTCTGTTTCCACTACCTTGGAAAATAGCTGTCTGCTGATGCCAGTTGATGTAACATTTGACCTACTGGAATAACTACAAGTAGCATACATTCTAGGGTTAGTAGCCTAGCCAAGTTGCAGAAAAAGAAAAAGTAGACTCATGATACTTTAGAGACCAGCAGAGTTATCGAATAATCCTATGCAGAGTTACTCCAGTCTGTCCACTGAACATAGTAGAGAGTCGGAAGCAAGTCTTCGTAGGGTTGCACTGTTCTTGAGGTATAAGCTTTCATGAACTGTAGTCCACTTCATCAGATGCATGAATTCTATCTACTTCTTAGATCTGTAGTAATTCTGCATGTATGTGTTGAGTTAGCCAGTTTGTGAACTGCTAAGGTCTGCACTGGGTTTGTTACGAGTTATGAGTTTATAGTACCCTAATTTGAATGTGTTTTGTCACGAACATGGTATATCGTAAATAGCTAAGATATTTTATTATACAGTGCCTTTCCTCAGAAATTGGTACTCTTAGCAAGTCAGCCTTTCAGAAATCTTCACATATGGGTTTAGAAATCCTCAGAGTTGCACTTGCCTCCTTAGTATTTTACTGTTGCATTTCAAACCGTTCAGGGAAAGAAAAGATCTCAGGTTGCAAAGATAAGAAAACTAGATTTATGACTGTGTGGTAACATTAACTGTGATCTTGGCAAAGATTACATTTTATGTGTAATGATTACAAAGTGATTACAAAAAAGCCTTGACTTCCCAGTAGGGGGCTGCACTTGAAATTTTCATTTTAATTTCATTTCAAGGTTTTGGGAAGAGCATGATTTTCATTATCACCCAAATTTTCAGGTTGCTGATACAATTTTGGGAAAAAATGTAGGGACATTTTTTAGGTTCAGAAATATTGGCTCCTGAAAATCATGCCCTTAAGGCAAATGAAATGATTTTTAGTGTATACACTTCCCTCTGCCGCCCCCCACCCCCCCATGCATCAGGAATGGCACAGGAGGAGGGAGGGAGAGAGCACCCAGCTGGTCTGTGGTGCTCATGCTGCTAAAGCTGTTTAAATGCCCTTTGAATTTTAAAGTCCCTAGTTAGTAGATCTGGCCTCTTGAGTCCAGACTCAAAGTAGAGGTGGAAAACAATGACGCAGTGGGGAAAAATATCTCTCCTTATAAATAATTATCTTTTGGTTTCGCAAGATTCCATGCGCTCCCATTGGCTGTAAGATGCCCTCCCTCAGCCATTGGCCCATCAGCCGCCACTCAAGAGTACTCGCGTGCCATTGGCCAGGTGCTGGGTCTGCTCCTCTTCCCCACCCACTCCCCCTGGCAGACAGCTCTCTCTCCTGAGGAAGACAGTTCTCTTGACTCCTGTGAGGGACTGTCCCCTCAGTGGCTGTTGGTAGGCAGCCAAGCTTGGTTCTGTGAGTAAAAAAACAAAGGACTTTCAGCATAACCCCCTCCCCCTCCCCCACCCATAACCCCCTCCCCAACGGCCACTTTCCTGTCAGAATAAATGGAAAAAGGCTCTTTCTCCTGCTTAGCTTCAGCATGGCTGGCTGGCTAACGAGGTGGGCCAGCGACCATCAAACCATTTTCTTCAACTCCCCGCTGTGCGGCTGACTTTCCCCTAGGGTTGTCAATGTCCAGGTGGGACCCGGAGATCTCCCACTGTTACAATTGACCTCCAGATCACAGAGATCAGTTCCCCGGGAGAAAATGGTTGCTTTGGAGGGTAGACTCTATGGCATTATACCCTGCTGAGTCCTTCCACACACACCCCAATGCTGCCCTCCAAAGGATCCACCCCCCCAAATCTCCAGGTATTTCCCTAAACAGAGTTGGCACCTGTACTTTCTCCTCTATCAGTAAAAGGCCCTTTCTACACCTATGTTGGCCTTTGGGGGGAAACTCATTGGGCCCTGTCCTGATCAGGTTGCCAACTCCAGGTGGGCAATTCCTGGAGATTTGAGGGATGGAGCCTGGAGAGGGTGAGGTTTGAGGAGGGGTGGCACCTCAGACAGGTACGATGCCATAGACTCCACCCTCCAATCCAGCCATTCCCTGATGGGGAACCATTGTTGCCAATCTCCAGGTGGGGGCTGGAGATAACTCAAAATTCCAACTGCTCTCTAGGAGGGTTGGGGGAGGAGATGGAAAACTAAAGGTAGGTTGATGGTTGGCTGGGAGGGAGATAGGGTTGTCAACTCCAGGTTGGGAAATTCCTGGAGATTTGAGGGGTCGAACCTGGAGAGGGTGAGTGTTGAGGAGGGGTGGGACCTCAGACAGGTACAATGCCATAGACTCCACCCTCTAAACCAGCCACTCCCTCCTGGGGAACCACTGTTACCAATCTTGGGGATGGGCTGGAGATCACTCAAAATTATTACTGCTCTTCAGGTAGCAAAGATCAGTTCCTCTGGAGAAAATGGTGGATTCTGTCATTATACCCTGCTGAGATTGCCACAGCAAATTGTCACTGAGTGCCCAAAGCCGGGGCACTCTCCCAGAGCCTCTTTCTAGAGCTCGTTGTATTTATTTCCACAACGGGTCTTATTCCTAGTTTATTATATTTTACTCAGAGATCGCTATACATTTTGCATGCTACTTCACTATGGGACTGCCTCTCAGAATGTTCCCACTGTAGTAAGCTGAGTCCAAACACCAGGTCTACTGTCTGTGAGAATCAGCAGTGGTACACCTGGTGCCCATACACCCCAAGTCCTTTGACATGGGCTACATTCAAATATCAAGATAAATCATGGCTTATAAACTACTGTAGTTTAAGCAATCCTTGGTTAGCTTCAAAATCTAGATGCCCACAAGGTTTGTTAGTTGGCATTAAGCTGGGATTTCAAAGTAGTTTGTACTAATTGTGGTTATCTATGATATTTGAATTCACCTTTCATGGCTGCCTGTTCCCAGAAAAAGCTGAGTAGATGTCCTCCCTGCTGGGTGGAAGGAAGAAGGCAGGAAAGCGGGCAGACTGGGTTTTATGCACAAACTGGGATTGGTTGTTTAAGTCTGATTTGTGTTTGTTGCACAGACCACAGTTTAAACAAATGATGGTTTATTTGAATTCCTGAATAGAGGCCATTAGATTTTTTTTTACATGGTAATACATTTTAATAAACTATCTTTAGTGGTATGTAAAATGGCTATACAATATTCCAGTATTCTTAGTTTAACAATACTGAGCAGGTTTTGACTAGCTTGCCACTTTACAATTCAAATATTCTTCTATTTTTCTATAGAATGCCATGATGACTTTTGAAGAAGAAAAAATGCAATTGGCGTGTGATGACTTAAAGGCCACTGAAAAACTGTGTGAGAGTGAAGAAGCAGGAGTTATAGAAACAATAAAAAATAAAATCAAAAAGAATGTAAGTGCAATATCGCCAAGACATGAATGAATGAATGTGTCCTAGGCTAGTACAGTCACTGCCCCTGGAGGTTAACCTTGTGAGGCTGTTTGGCACATAAAAGAGGCTTGCATGGTTGAGTTCTCAAATTCAGTTTCAGATTTAAACCATATATGGGGTTTATTGTTCTGCACAATTTTCAATATAATAATATCCATTACAGGTGTCCACTGAAATAAGCATTAAGATTCTTCTACCCACTTAAGGCTCCTCCTATTTGCTCCATCCTTAGAAGCCCCTCTTTTCAGTCATGATAGTCAAATGGAATCTCCATGTTCAGAGGCAGTATCTCTCTGAATCCCATGCAGGCACAATCAGGATAGGATTGTTGTCCTCAAGTCTTATTTATATGCTTCTGAGACATAGTTGGATGGACTTAGCTGGAAATAGAAGTTGCACTAGTGAAGATAGGTAACTTTCCGAAACCACAAACAGCATACAAAGCAAAGAAGGAATCTGATCTCCAAGTATATCTCCCCCCAATGATTTCCAATTCATTTCATTTCCCCCAGACATTCAAATCAGACTGATATTTTAATTTGTTAACCAGCTCCTCCCCAGATTCATTCCACTTTGATCTTTTGGATAACTGAGTCCTATCTTCATGTCAACCACTGTGTTGGTTTTAAGTCAGAGTTTTTTTGCTTTTACACAAAGCCGTTACCTCTAGCCCCCATTTTAATATTATTTGTACTTGCGGAGTTGTAAACTTATAGACTGTGTAGCAACTCAATAGCTGTGCCTTTGCTTGGCTGTTTCTGCTAAGTAGGTTCTTAGAAGTCAGGGCCCAGATTTACCTCAGGTCTTGTTTGTGGCCTTATGGGGAGGGTGGGGGAGGGCAAGGAGGGTCATGGCAGCAGCTGTGGCTCTCACGGGCAGGGCGAGGGCTGGGCCACAAAAAGTGTGGGAAGCTTGGCCCTGCCTGAGCCCGCTGCTGAGCCTGTCCTAGGGTCCAGAGAGGGCTGGAGGGTGGGGGTGGCCAAGAGGGCCATTTAAGGCTCCATACCACCCTGGGCTGACCTCCTTGCATCGTGGTTTTTAAGGGATCATGGGGTGAGGGATTGAAGGAGCATGCCCTGCTCGGCGGCTGTTGGGGGCTATCTTCACGCTCAAGTGACGGGAGACCACTTACGGGCGGTCATCCTTGTGGGATCCAGCAACCTGTCATCCCATGGTTCATGGCCTCCCCAGCCAGCAGGCGGGGGTGGGCAGGAGATCATTGACTGGTTGGCAGGTTAGTTGATGTTCAGGATCCAGTTCCCCATGCTGTGCCAAGGCTTCTTACATCTGTAACCAATAAAGTTGTGGCCAAATTATTCCAAACCAAGTTGTGCATGTGTTATTCAATGGGTCATCAAAGAATTAATGGGCCCAGTGTACAGGGGTCCCCCTTCCATGACCTCCTCCGTGTCCTCCCCTTGGTGCTGTGGCTGCAAATCAAAATGACAGATACAGAGTTCACCTTTTGTACTTCAAAAGATTTATATGTTACCATTCCAATTGGTAAAAGCTGGTCCCCCATCATTTGCTACTATCTGTTTATGTATATGAAGTCAGCACGTGTCCTCTCAAGCCAGAATGATTAATTTTGGCTAATAATTCCTCTGAAGTATACCACTGATGCTGTTAATCTTTGCTAGTTCAGTAGACCTAGGGCAGCACGCTGCATAGTTTATAAATAATTCAGCTCTATCTCCCTTTGAGAACATCCTGACCTGCATTATTAACACTGGGCTTATAAAGTCTATGCAGTTTGCTTAGTTTTACTGTGCCACATATTAGGCAATGGGGATATGTTATAGTGTTCCAGTTCCCAGTGTATAACTGCAATTCTATACCCCTTTCCATATCCCTTCTACACATAGCAGGCTTGGGTTGTTGAACTTGGGGGTAGGAGCATGGAAATCATCAGCTTTATGTGAGGCAATGGGGGCAGTAGCCTATTGCTATTCCCTTATGTAGGGTAAAAGGGGACATTTTGAAAGGTGATATGCTTTTAAAATATATAAAGAACTACTACTTGCTTAATCCATTACTGTAAATACTCTTAGGTTTGAGTCAGACATAATGTGAAACCATGGTCTGTTTGAACTACAGTTAAGATTGTGAAGCCTGGATTTGGCTCACTGATAAATGCTCAATTTCTGGCTTGCCTCAACAAACACTGGCTTCATTTCTTTCACTTGGTTGTCTGGAAAGGCTTTGCCAGAAAACAAGCCTGGAGTAAACTAGGGTGTCTGCACTCAATGAGGCATTTATCCATCCACTACTTTTAAAAAATCCGTACAAAAAGGTGATGTGGTCAGTTATCATATGGATTAATCCTGGCTAGTTCTGTAATGCTGCCCTTGTTGTAGAGGCCAGGATCCTGGTAGGGGGTTAAAGCAGGAGAAAGGATGAAAGCAATGAAACCAGCATTTGAAGGATCTCTGGGATCATTTGCAAGCTGAATCCTGGTTTCACAAACTATAGTTAAAATAAACCATGGTTTTGCATGACGCTACAAAGCAGATCCTGGGGCTGTATTTGCAGGGAAGCCTCCTGCATTACAATTAACTAGGTGGTATCTGATACTTCACAGTACTGCTTATTATTGTTCTACCAAATGATAAAGCAATAGTGTCAAAGTAAGCTTGTTCTTTGCCTTACATCCAGAATAGCATACATGGGGCATGCATTTATTATGAGAACTTGTTTCATGTGTTTGCTGTTCTGTCTAGGTGTCCATGACTAGCATTTTTTATCTGCCTTCCTACTCCAGATGTAGGAGGGCTGTTGTGTGCATATATACATACGTGGCAATGAACCTTCTTCCTTGCTAGAACAGAAGGCAAAAGGGGTGTTTTTATGTGTCGTCATTTCATGTTTTCTGTCATGTTCCTCATCATTATACATTGGCGTCTGAACAATGCAGTGCATGCCTCTGCAACAGATGGGAAGTGCACAATGTCTGCAGAGTTTCCAAACATACAGACATAGTTTATCATACTACATTATGTATCATACTACATTAGAAACCAGTATCAACACGGTGCAGTGCTATAACTTCTACACAGAAATTTTAAAGATCCTGATGGAAAACTTAGTTTGCCCTCCTGTGTTACATGTCAATAAATATTGTCTCTTCGGGGGAATTTAATCCATATCATGAGTCTTCTTTTCCATATTTTTTAAACAGGTTGATGGCCGAAAGGCTGCCCCATCCATGATTGATCGGCTGCAGAGACAGATAATTGTAGCCGACTGTCAGGTTTACCTTGCTGTGCTTTCTTTTGTAAAACAAGAACTATCAGGTGACCAGCATTTCTTAATATTAGTAAGATTTGTTTTTTCATAGCATGTGCTTGAATGCTTTATCATTTTAATCTACCAGGTCCTTTTTATGTGGGAAGCAAATGAGGCATTTTGGGTAACCAATTGTACTTGCAGGTCATTGACAGGTTACACAACTAACCTTCCATTATCTCATTAAGACTATTTGCTAAAATCAGTTTGTTGTTCTTGTGCATAGGGTAACAATGCAAGCAACTTTGTCAGCCATTGTTCAGCTAATGATATTGGTTAGTATGGAAATGTCTGGATATTAATCAAATGCTACCATTACCTGCGGTGTTGCTGTGATAGCAGAAATTGTCAGGCAGTCTCAAGTCTTTATCCAGAGATATAATTCACTTTTCCTTAATGCTACTTTAATTCTTAGGAATAATGTAATGTATTCCATAGTGATACTGTTTTATCTGATGACCTTTTGCAAGTTTGTATTTCTAATTCAAAAAATAGTGAATCTGTATAAAAGTTACATGATGTAATCTTTAGAAAGCCTGATGTTCTTAACAGCATTGTTGATTTGCAGTCCAAGGAGATGAGTTTTCAAAACAACCCTTCCTCCTTTCTATCTCTTGGTGCTTGTTGCAGCATTGCTGAATAAAGCTGTGTAAACACTTGCCTTGTGGTGAACCACAGAAGTGTTGAAGATGCTCTGCAGCGGTCGAACTGCACAGTCTTGCAGTAACTTTAGCCTCATAATAAAGCTGAATCATGGCTGTTGGTCTGAATGTTTTATTGCAACAGAGAGCTTAATTTTCCATAGCTTGGTACTTTTAAAAAGTAAACTATTTTCATCCTTTAAAAAGTCTATTACAAAGCAGTTGAGGTTGGATAGTTTAGATTTAGTGACTTAGCCACTTTAAGGATTTATACTTGGAAACAAGCTTGCACAGTTTTTCTCCCTTTTGGATGCCTGATTTATATTCCTGTATATTGGCCCTGGACCCCTTGAGACAACACTGGGAGAAATCCTTTGGAAAGCACCAACTGGCTGTTTGAAATAACACATGCTTTACTAACATTGCTGAATTTATATGATTCTGATATGGTTGCCTCTTCCTGATGAATCCTCCTGACTTTAAAGTCTTGGTGTATCACTTTGAGCATTTACATAAATTAGGAGGAAAGGCCCACAGTTTTTAAAAATGCACTTTCTACAGGAAGTTCCCTTTGAGTTGTAAATATGAGTTTTTGGTTCTAACAAGCCATGTAATGCTATTCAGTCTGAAAGACCATGGTTCAGGGCCCGTTAGTGTGCATTTTTCTGTCGGGTGAAAGCTGTTCCCTTTGGAGTGAAATTTTCTTTCTTTCCACAGCTTATATAAAAGGTGGGTGGATCCTTAGAAAAGCTTGGAAAATCTACAATAAGTGCTACACGGACATTAATACACTTCAGGAATTGTATCAGAAGAAGATAACTCAGGAATCTCTGACTTCTGATGCTGCAAATGATAATCATATTGCTGCAGAAGGTGTAACGGAGGATTCGCTTAACAGACTGAAAGGTGCTGTTAGCTTTGGATATGGACTTTTTCATCTTTGCATATCCATGGTGCCCCCAAACCTGCTCAAAATCATCAACCTGCTGGGTTTTCCTGGAGACCGCCTGCAGGGGCTTTCTTCACTGATGTATGCAAGTGAAAGTAAGGACATGAAGGCCCCTTTAGCTACGTGAGTAGCTATATTGCAATGCTTTGGTAGATAACTTAGTAGTTTGACAGTAAGTAAACTACAGGCCAACATAAGTTTAGCAACACAGCCTTAATTTTTTTAATGGAAACATCAGCAGGTGAAATTAACAGAGCAAATAGTTGGTTGAAATGCCATGGTTTATGAAATTCACAATATATTAATTCTAAGACTGTTATGAAGGGGCTTTTAATTAATTTAATCTTATGGGAATACAAAATGGTTCTTATTTAAGAATGATACTTTATGAAAGGGACAGTTTTTAAAATCTTCAGTAAACTGCAACTTTGGTAAAATTTTATTTTAAATATTTGTTAATCTCCAGTTGTGTTGAACTACTAATTTTTAATTGCTAATTTTCTGCTCGCCCTCTTCTTATGGAGAATTTCAGATTACCCTTTTTAAGCCATTATTGTACCATCTTGGAGTAAACCGGTACAGGGGCGGCCATTTCACACAGCCTTTCCCCTACCAGTAAGGAGCCGTCTCTGAAGTGGTTTGGTATTTCAGACTGTACCGTTTTGTTTCCCCACCCTTTTTCGCCCGTGCAGGCGATCTCCATCTTTTTTTTAATATATTCATTTTAGAGCGCTATGCCACTGTAACACAACACCAAAACAGCACAATAACGACCCCTGTTGGGCGTGTGTGGAACCATGCGGTTTTATTGGGGAATTTAAAAATAGGAAGTGGAAGTTTGGGAACGCACAGTTTGAGAGCATTTTTTTTAACACTAACTCATTCCCAGTTTGCAAACAGCATCCTCCTCTTGATGTCCAGCATTTAGGGATGCCAATGCCTCCAGAGGGGACCTGGGGATTCCCTGTACTTTCAGCCAGTGTTCCCTCTGAGCTGAGTTAGTGTGAGCTGGCTCACAGTTTTTTAGCCTCTGGCTCACACATTTTTGTCTTAGCTCAGGAAGAATGGCTCCAGAGTGAACTAATTTATGCAGTAGCCAAATAACTTGCTCACAATTCTAATGCCAGTAGCTCACAAAGTGAAATTTTTGCTCACAGGACTCCACAGCTTAGAGGGAGCATTGCTTACAGCTTTTCTCCTGCCTACAGATATCAGTTCCCAGGCATATAGCGAACGCTGTGGAAGGAGGATTCCATGGCATTGTGCTCCATTGAAATCACTGCTCTCCCCAGATGTAGTGATCTCATCTCAGCGGTCCAGGCATCCCAATGGGGTCACTATTGCGCTGTTTTGGTGTTGTGTTATAGTGCCATAGCTCTCTTAAAAGAACATTTAAGAAAGACAGAGATCGCCTGTGCGGCTGAAAAAGGGCAGGAAAACCTCATCATTGGAGGAAGCGCTAAGGGGCATTTTACACAGCACCCTGTAGCGCTTCAGGAACGGTATAGAAAACTGAAGACTGCTTGAAAGCAGTTTGAAGGTAAAACGGCTCAGGAACACTTCCCTAACGAGACAGAAGCATTTGTGTCTGAAAGGGTCAATATATTCCATTAGGGAACATTTACTAAAACGGTTCTGTCTGAAATGTCAGTACAGACACCGTTAGTGAACAGTCCCTGAAATGGAACATATCGGCTGTCTGAAATTCCCCTCCATGTTTGGACTGGTAACTTCCATTTCATTGTATCTGAAGAAGTGTGCATACACACGAAAGCTTAAACTTTGAATAAAACTTTGTTGGTCTTAAAGGTGCCACTGGACTCAAACTTTGTTCTGCTAATAATTTTTAATTTGAGGATTATTCTGTGTTTCTCAAAACACAAATATCTCAGTCCAAATACTATTCAGTTCAATAGAGTGGGATAGTTATGCGTGCAGCTTTCTGTTCAGCTTAATAGGATAACCTTTTGACAAGAAATCACAGTATGTTTTAATCTTCCCCAACTGCACAGAACCTTTACCTTACAGTAGAATAGTGCCATTTTGGGGTTTAGCCAGTGTTTATTTATTTATTTTATTTATTTATTTATGAGATTTATACCCTGCCATCCCCACAAGGCAGGCTCAGGGCGGCTTCCAGTTGACAGAAAATACATAAATAAAACATAGTTAAAATACAACAATTAAGCAATACATTACAAATACAAAATGTAAAATACAAATTACAAAATACAGAATACAAAATACTGGCGGCGGTTAAAACCATTAAACCGATCTTTCAACAATATCTGGAGAAGCTAGTGTTCCTTGCTTGTCAACTCCGATGGCCACTGCTCGATAATGAACACTAGATGTTCCTGGTCTATGGCTGCTCAACGGCATTTAGGCAGCTGCTCGCTTGTAGCATTATGGCCTGGGCATTCCAACGTTGGTGGCCCCTAATTAAATGCCTGGCGGAAGAGCTCCGTCTTACAGGCCCTGTGGAACTGAGAGAGGTCCCGCAGGGCCCTGATCTCCTCCGGGAGCTCGTTCCACCAGGTAGGGGCTGCCATCGAAAATGCGCCAGCTCTAGTGGCAGCTAGCCTGGCCTCCCTTGGGCCAGGGAGGGTCAAACAATTTTGCGACCCAAACCGTAGTGCTCTCTGGGGTATATATGGGTCCCGTAGATATGTTAGACCCCGGCCGTATTGTTTCATTGGCCCTTAATAAAGTGCTGTTTTATTGTAGGAGCTATGTTCCTGTACTACAGCTACAGTACTTTACCAACTTGTTTCTGTTTAGAATGTGCTCTTTTGGTAATCTGACTGAACAATGTAAGTTGCAGTCTGTTTTCTAAACATATTGCATTGCAATAATATAGTATGGTAAGAGTGCTGCATCTTTCAGTTTCCCTTTAGTTGAATGGCTTTATTTGCTCCTTCGGTATTCTGGACCAGTATCCAAATACAGAGCTTTATGGGTTCTCCGGCTCACTTCAGTCATAAGGATGCTCTTAATGTACAAAATGAAGGTTATGTAGAATGTCCATTTCCTTTGAAATGAAGGGGAAAGATCACTAGTACATAGCATCATCTCCACATAACAGTGCACATGTGGCTCTGGATGGGAGCCCTCAGTTGAGGGGAAGGGCTGGACTGTAAATAGAGTTGTGTATGTAAGTGTGTAAAAGTTACCTCAAGTTGAAATTCTATGTAGCTGTGTATGTAGGTGGGAGAAGTCCACAGTACATTCTCAATGTATATGAGTTTATAACTACAGTTGATTGTGTAACTGAACTGGTAAAGCTAGTGTTAAATGGAACATTAGTTTACCTGTTCCACTGAGTAATCCAATTGCAGTAAAACTATCTGAAATATATCTGTAACATGCATGTTTCTCTCCTGCCCACACCTGTGGCTCTGTAGGATTGTGACCTTAGTAGGCTTGTTTCTTTAAAGAATTTTCTATTCTAAATATCCATTCTCTTGCTGCAATTTAAATTTAGCTCTTAATTAAGGTATTAGATAACATTAGTCTGACACTAGAACAAGAGAATACTTGATCTCTTCATCTTGTATCAGCATCTAACTAGACAACTGGGAGTTGTCATGATCATTTTCTGTATGTTTTCAGATTAGCCTTGCTGTGGTACCACACTGTAGTTCGTCCCTTTTTTGCTTTGGATGGCAGTGATACCAAAGCAGGACTGCAAGAAGCTAAGGACATTCTTCAGAAAAAAGAAGCTGCTTATCCAAATTCCTCTCTATTTATGTTCTTCAAGGGAAGGATACAACGCTTAGAGGTACTGTAAAGTTTCTCTGTAGTGCTTCTTTGAGATTTGAGATTTAAATAAAGCCATAATTTCAGAGCAAAACATGCAGAATAAAAAAGTCCATCGATTTTGTTGCTTTTCAGTATCTGTATTAACCATAGTAGAGCCAAAAGGCTTGAGGAGTATTACATCTAGCACCTGCTAGTTATCCTTGAAACATGACCTTTTGAGCTTTTTTATTTTAAACGAACAGCACATCCTATGGCAAAGGAAAGGCACTTCATCTCTCATATCTAGCTACTGTTCTGTTGGTGGTAAAGCCAGAGTCTTCCTGCCCCCTTGTGGCAAAAGAAATTAACTTCCCTGAAATTAGCACCAGCAGCATATACAAAGCTGACTATTTATTTATTTTTTGTTGCTAATCTTTCATAATTAGCACCTAATTACTGGAAGTATTGCTCTGTGCTGATCTGATTTCCTTTTCCCTGTGGTGCAGACCTCACTAGGGCTCTTCATGCTAAATTCTCACAAAACGTGCAGGCCCTCTACTTTTTTCCTCATAGTCATTTTAAGATTCTGTGCATTACTTGGAAGTTAATGACTAGCCTTAAATGAATTATTGTGATAATCTTGCCAAAGTACATATCATTCTAGCAGACTAGATGTTCCTACAGTCTAGAAGCAACTGTTTTTGCTGTATTGTACTATCTTCTTTTTTTTCTGTATGGTGAACACCAAACTGCATTTTGTTTGCTCTTGAACATACTAACCTTCAGACTTGTACTATTTGGGGAGAGATGGTGCATGTGTTTTTCATTTACAGCAGTAGTCCCATGTTCCAGCTTTAAAGTACTTCTGAGCATTCATAACAGATTTGAACCATATTTTCTCTGCTGCATCTTCTCTTCCAGAGTTTTATTGTAATCACCAAAGCTAGTACTTACTAGTTCAGTACCTTAAAAGACCCCAAAAAGAATACATCCTGAGAGGTGTGGGTTTTGGCCACAATTCTTACAACTACCCACAATACCCTAATGTGTTCTTACAGGGGAGGTTGGTAAGACTATGCATAGAAAGAAGCTAATTAGTTTATAAAAATTAGTAGACTAGTTTGTATTTTTTACTTTATGAACATTTGGTAGCACTTCTCCTTATGTAGTGGTATGTGTGGTGTTTAGCTCCTTTTGAAATCTCAGAGCACACAAACTACATAACACTGCACAACACTTTTCTGAGTTTGAATCAGTGCTCAAACTACAGGGCAGCTAGGGAAGGGAAGACAGTAGTACAGAGACTTGTAAGCCAAGGGGAGTTTGATCAGTAAGTAGAATAACCTACTGTGCATCACTGCTGTCCTGTACCATCTGCCCTGTATCTCAGTTGATGCCTCTTCCCTGGGGAGGTCTCTCTTGAGTGATCGCAGGATTTATGGTTATTTCCCTCTGTGATTTCACCTCGAGTAGGTTTCTGGAGAGCAGCCTGAATAGCTCAGACTAGCCCATGCTCTTGGAAGCAAAGGACTTGGATGGGAAACCATTAAGGAAGACCAGGGCTGCTATGGCAATGGCAAAGCCACCTCTGAACATCTCCTGCCCTGAAAACCCCATGAAGGGTCTCTATGTAGGTTGCTAGTAGACAACAAATTATTATTCAGGCTCTGGAGAGGTAGCATATACATTTTCTTGATAAATAAATATTGATTTATGGAATTTTAAACATAAACCACCTGCCCTTTCCCTTAAGAATATTTATGTACACACAATTTATTCCTTTAAGAATATTTATATATCCTAGTATCTTACATATTTGTGGCACAATACAGAGTTATGCTGTGGTATACATGCTTATCTTTTATTTACTCTGTCATCAATATCCATCTTTCTGCCTCTTAGCAGCTAGCTAGTGGACAGGTATTTTCCAGAGGAATATAGGGCCTTCTATATAATGCCCCCCCAACATAGATGTATATTTGACTAAGACAATGGGTGTATGTTTAGTCTACCTAAAGTTTCTAGCAAAAAAAAAATTAGAAGTATTTTTAAATTAATTAGTTGCCCTGGTTAACACAGGCAGGAGTTTATGGCTTATGCGATTACTGGCGCTCCATAGCAAGAAGCAGTTGAAAATCTAAAAGTCCTTTTGGTCTCTTGGATGCAGGATGCAATTGGAATTCCAAGAGCATAGTTTTTGCTTGCCCCAGGCTGAAAAATCCTTGAAACATCCATGACTATATTTTTTATGAAACATATTTGGAAACTAGCCAGAGGGCACAAAATTATTCAGGAAGATAGACTTAAGGGATTGAGTTTATTCTTCTGTTTGAAAGTTTTTACATAGAGGTTACAGAAGGAAATGACTGATACTAAAGTTGAGCAGTTCCCGAAGGTCCCCTTATGAAGAACTGAAGAACCTGAAACAGTCCTCAGAGCTAGCTCCCCTGCCATGACAGAAGCAGTATTCTATCCCTGGGTAAGGTAGTTGAAACAGATCAAGGAAGAGGAATTGTAACACTTGGTACATTTTGAGTGCCATCTTAAGCAGAGTGATACCCTTCTTAGTCCATTGAAGTCAACTCTGCTTGAGATGGCATTGCTAGTTTCAAATGCATGTAGACACAATATTAATATTCAGATGTATATATTTAAGAACAAGGATTGTATTATCCTATGCTCCTATCCATAGCTTTGTACTGGTTACAGCTTTGTCCATGATCATGAGCAAATATGGGGGCAGTAGCTTAAAAGTTTTAACTTAAGCAAGTAAAAAATCTCAGGGAATCAGCCAGGTCTGAAGAGTCACCTTCCCTCCTAGCTTGCATTGGTTTAGCTGCTGTGATGTCAAAGAAGGGCTTAACAACTATATTTTTAAAAAGATGACTGCCTAGGAATAATGAGAACATGTGCACCTTCCCAGCCAGACAGCTACAGAGGTGCTAAATGACTGAAGTGAATTTATACCATGGGACTTCAAATTACACCTTGATGGTGCAGTCTGGTTAATGGTTCTTAAGCAGTTTGCTGGGATCAGGGATGACAGTTGTACTTCATGTATGTAACTAAATTATTTGAATCGTTTAATGTTGTAACTCTGCTTTACCATTGCAGATTTACAGTTTTATTGTTGATCTGTACCTCTTCTTAGCAATTGAAGCAATACTAGCTAATTTGTCACAGTTAATTAATCAAAACCACCCACATGTATTTTAAATTAATTAAAAGTGGTTAACAACCTTATTGATTTTGGGCAATGTGGGAGTACATTCCCAACCACTTTGTGCAGTCATTCCTAGATCATGTTCCCTGTTGTTTACAGTTATCAATGAAGAATGGCTATATGTGCGTCTATGGAAGTGTTCTGTGAAACGCATAGATGAGGTATTTTGTAGAGCAGGATACATGCTGTTCTGAGTGAGATGACTCATATCAGGGCCTTTGATAGTGGCCATTACCAGATGTGTGCTGTATAACTCCGGAAGCAGAAGTGTTTGTCTGTACTCAGCAAAGGCTTTGCTCAGAATGTGGCACTATATTCTCACTTCTCAGGATTTTGGCAGTGTTTCTTCCATACACCTGTCCTATTCTGTAGTTAATTTGGTATTAACTGCTGTAAAGAAGACAGTTCTGCTTCTGTATACCTGGCTTCTATGGTTTCTTAAGGAAATAGCCAGTGCTTGCTTCTATGTCTCAGTTGTGTCTTTGGTGCTACTTTGATCTATGTTACATCTTAGCACCTGCAGTCCTATTAAGACTAGAATACTTCCTAAATTAGAATGTGAGGCGGCATAGTATAGCCCAGTCTCATCACATCTTGGAAACTAAGCAGGGCTGGTACTTGATGGGAAACCGCCATGAACAACTCTGCAGAGGAAGGCAATGGCAAGCCATCTCTGCATCTCACTTGCCCTGAAAGCCCTTTGCTGGGATTGCCATAAATTGGTTGTGACTTCACGGCAGATATGTACTTATGTACTTCCTACATTCCACTTTTAAGTTTTCATGTGCTGCAGATACAGAGCATCTCTGTCATACCTTGAAACACTTTTTAAATCTCTCCCCTCCTTCCCCCATCATGGGGGAAAGGAGTTTTGAACTGACCATTTAGTTTGATGAAAAGTTCTAATACATTCAAAAGCTTGCTCACTACTTTCTGACATTTCAGTAGGTACTAGTGAATTGATTTAGGTGTTGTTGTGTTTGGATATTTTGTACTGGACCAATAGGACTACTAGCAACATTCATCTGTGATTAGCAACATCTTCCTTTGCTGTAGAATGCTTGTACTTACTTTAGCTAAGCAGCTCCTGGGATCTGTGGTGGCCAAAAGGGGATTACACAGAAGGCTTGTGATGAAAACTTCAATGTCTAAATGGCGCCTACTATAAGAGATCTTGAGCTCTTTTCATTTAATCAGAGTTTTATGATGGTTAGTTAAAGTGAAGCGCTTTCCCCTTATTACCTGGACTGTGCAATATTAGCTCAAGTGATGCATTACGTTGAGCTGTTCTGTTCTTACTATGCCCTACTTCTTGCTTTTCTTTTCTTGTCCATAAAGAATAGCATCATCCTTTGACAATTGTTGAATGAGTTTTTCGGAATGGCAACACTGAAAATTGCCCACTTCTAAGATAGGCAGCTGGTCTTTTTCTACAGTAGTAGTACAGTAGTGCAGAGGAATCCTTTCTCTTGTTTTTTTTCTTCTGCAAGGAATTTCCTGTATTAGAGCTTCACAATTAATTGTGAATAGTTCTTTTAAATGTTTGCTTCCTGATCATTTTACACAGCACAAGCAGCAGCCTTATCATCTGTTCATGGCTCCTGATTTTCAATCAATTCCATTACCTACAGTGGAACGGTCCTTAATGATGAATGCTGTTGTGGTGCACGGTTTTAATTAGGATAGTTTTTTGGAACTGACACCAGTCTACCCTTCATCTTAAATCCCCAAATGATCGTAATCATATTTAAATTTTAAGTAAGCCATCCTGAGCAGGACGCTGAAGAGGCAGCGTAGAAATATTCTGAATAAATAAGATGCTATGCTTAGACATTTAGTTGAGTTCTAACCCAGCTATTAATAACTTCATGCTGTTAGGATGTACAATAAGCTTCAGACTGTTGCCTTAAGATTAGGAGTCATCTTTTTATGCAGAAGCCCTGCATGTGAATTTCTTCTTATCGTGCAGAAGCTGCTGTAGTTCAGCATCACTGGCACCTGCCATCTGTGCATTCTGTTGATTTTGTTTGTGCAGAGTCAGCCATTGCACATGTGGTTATGCTGTCTCTGAAACCATTTGGTTGAGCTGGTTTGATGGTGCGGAACATTCCAGCTACTCTGAGAACAAGGGTTCACAGCACATTTTCTATGAGAAGAGTTAGTTGTTGGTTTGACTGAAATGAAAGGCTACAGGCTTCATGGAAAGAGATCCGTGGTAGGCAAATGATTGGCAGGAGACTTCAGAAGACAGTGAACCTACAGGGCATAGCAAGCAGTGGAGTTAATGTACATGAACCTGAGAGTAGAGCAGGTGGGAAACCAGAAGATGAAAAGGTGTGTAGAGGAGAATTCTGCCATCTTTTGCTTCTACTGTCACTGCCACATCAAACTGGTAGAGGGGGAATGAAGGACAAAGTAGGAGTGGTCTGGAATACGGACTTTCATGCTGATTTGAACTAAGCAGCCAATTCTGTGGTGTTCTAGTTACAAATAATTTGGTAGATTATCATTTCACTTAAAACATTTTGAAGCTATTCAACTATGTGATCAGGCTTCACATTGTGATTATAAAATTGGGGATATTCATATTTTCATTTAGATGATAGTGTTTGTATTTATTTTCTAGTGTCAAATCAACAGTGCCTTGACCTCCTTTCACACTGCTTTGGAATTTGCGACTGATCAGAGGGAGATTCAACATGTCTGCCTGTATGAAATTGGTATGTAGTGATATTGATATACGTTTGTCTGTCTAGTATTGTTACAGCTAATACGTAGAAGAACAGAGTTGAGTCATGTTAATTGCAATTAAGAAGCTATCATTAATTTAGTATAGCAATAATATAGTATATATAATATAGGAATATTATATATGTTATATAATGCATACTATATAGTAATATAGTATCGGAAGCATCCTGTTATTATTGCATTGCTAATGGTCTTCAGTTAGTGTATAATCAGATGGAAGATTTCACAAATTTTTGGTCTTCAAAGTTCCTTTGAAATACATGTTCATTTTCTTCACTTGCAACTTAAATACAAAAATAAAAAGATAAGTCTTAGAAGATGATTGAGTACAAAAGTAATCATGCATAGGCACTTTGCCATAGAGACATTTTGTTTTCTTCCAGGTAAACGTGCTTAGGATTTGCATCTTTTGTAAACTAGAAGCACATTTTATTTCTCACTTTTGAAAGTGTCCTAGTCACAGCTTTTTTTGTAGAAGAAGTCCAGCAGGAACTCATTAGCATATTAGGCCACACCCCTGACAGCACAGCTCATTAGCATATTAGGCCACAATCCCCATGTTACCAGAAGTGTGGTCATCCAGCTATGCTTCTTATTCTGTTTGCCTTGTTTGTTGTCAAAACCCAGGGCTTTTTTGTAGCAGGAATTCCTTTGCATGTTAGGCCAGACACCCCTAATGTAGCCAATCCTAATGAGTTTCTGCTGTTAGGTGTGGCCTATTATGTTAATGAGTTCCTGCTGGTTGTGGCCAACTCAGGAGCCAGCCGGAACTCCATTCCTATGCATTCCTGCCCCAAAATAGCCCTAGTCCTAACAGATACAGTTACAGTTCAGAGCCTAGTTTCTGATTCTTTTTATCCCATAAAATATATTTCTACTGGTTCTTAATCATTTGACTTAAAAAAGGTAAAGTGATAAGTTTTATATAATTAGTCCTTTGATGATACTATTGATACTAACCCTTCTCCCAAGTTTTGCTGAAGCTTTCAGACAAAATAAAAATACAGATTTTACTTAAAACAATGATCAGCAATATACTGGCAGCAAAGCTTTCCACTTCTAACATTCCTGCCCATGTCTTGAAATGGCCTGTAGACACCCAAGAGATCAGCCTGCATTCAACTGTGAATCACTGGCAGATCTACATCCCTTCCAGATATTCATCCCTTATTTTAGGTGTACTGGAGCTTTGCTGTATGAAATCCATTTCCTTTCTTTATTATTTTTAAAATGTTCCTTGTATTTGCAGGCTGGTGTAGTATGATAGAAATGAATTTCAAGGATGCATTTGAGTCCTTTGAGCGTCTTAAAAATGAATCAAGATGGTCCCAGTGCTACTATGCCTATTTAACAGCAGGGAAGTATCATTATGTGAATATAATTTGTGTGATAGTGTGTGATAAACGCATGATTGGTGTATGGCAGCAGTACATGTTTGCATGAAAGTTACTCACATGTTTACTTCCCCCCTTTTGTTTTACATATTATCATAAATTTGAGCTTTAACATCTACAGCCATATAAATTATAACAGGAATATGCACAGCTATGGTGTGTGTGTCTGTTTGTGAATATTTCCTATTGGTAATTGAATTATTATAGAATTAAGGGCTATACTTTTAAGGATTACTGAAGTGATTGTGCTAAATTAGTCCAGAGCAGCCTTGTGGACTAGGATCCAAAAAACTAGTTAGGCTGAGCGTGGAAGCCTTTCTGCATATGTTGGAATTGTGGCCACTTTTTTGTTGTTGTTCTCTGAAAATCATGTGTGCAGCACACACTTACTACAGTTCTTTATCATAAATTACTCTTGAAAATTCTCTGGGTCAAAAGCACTTTGTTATGTGACATGTGAGAAACATGGATACAAGTTGCCCTGGATATATGGAGTTAGTAGCCCAGCTTTTCAGGTCCTAGTCATATAGTTCAAACTAGTTTCAGAGACTGATTTGCAATATATGGGCTGTTGCTTATATCCTATTTACTGCTAAGAAAGCCAAATGTCTTAAGACTTCTTCACAGTATTTTACTTGCATGCTGTTTTATGTCTTCATTTCCTTGTTAAGATCATTAGAAGAAAAAATAATAATTTTTTTGCTTTATTACAGTGTGTCAAGGAGCTACCGGTGATGTGAATGGTGCACAAAATGTATTCAAGGAAGTCCAGAAGCTCTTCAAAAGAAAAAACAATCAAATTGAGCAGTTTTCAGTCAAAAAGGTCTGGCTAGCATTGGATGATTTCTCCATGGGTTATAACTGCCATCTGTATTCCAGTGTTTTAAACATTGGGTTCTAAGCACAGTTGTTTGTACAACAATTCTTTTCTCTTGTATGCTTGACTGACCCAGCCCTGTTCATACAAGCATTCCTGTTACTAGTATAAGTGAGAGGTGACTTTCACGGTCTTGTACATATGTGCTGCCACCCCTCTTTCCTAGAAATGACAAAATGAAAATGAAATGAGTTCACTGTTGTGTTGGCTCATACACATCTTCCCCGTGAGAGGCGATATTGGGCATGATGGTGCATCTCTTACACCTCCCAGTGTAGACCAGAGTGCTTGCCAGGAAAAGGGCTTTCTAGTGGAAATAATTCCACTGGAGCAACTGAATAATATGTAGTTGGTTGCTAATAGTAACATTCTCGGGAGAAAATCAGATCTCTGTGTTGTGATGGTGACATGCATTCTCATATCCATTTGTTATGGTGTTGAACTGTCTGTAGGTTGATGTGAACTGAATGTCAGAAATGTTTTTAATCTTGCTGCTATCTGAAAGGCCCCTTGGGAAACTGTGGGCAGTAACTCCAAGAGTTTCCTTTAGGTTTGCCAGTTCTGGGCTGGGAAATACCATGTAGCCTGAGGAGGGCAGGTTTTGAGGAAGGAAGGGACTTCAGTGGGCCACAGAGTCCATCTTCCAAAGTGACTATTTTTCCCCAGGTGAACTGATCTCTGTCAGGTGGAGATCAGTTGTAATCCCAGGAGATCTCTACCCAACACCTGGAGGTTGGCGAGCCTCGTTTTCCTTCCTGTCTTTGCCAGTTGGGATTCTAAAACCAGCTCATTTCTGGCAATCAGCTGCTTAACTGGGATGTAGGGAAAAGATGTGAGTAAGCTGAAGAGAGAGATTTAATAGCTGGTGAGCTATGAGTTTGGATTTGGCCCACTGCCTGCCTAACTAGTTGGAAAAGGTATGTCTCCATAAAACCGGTTGCAACTCTGTGGCTAGAAACCTGAAAAAAGGTGCACTCAGTAAAAACATTTACTACATATATACTTTGTTTGGCATAAGAAGTATTATTTTACTGCAGAATAAGAATTCACAAATATTTTTTGGTTAAGCAATGCTCTGTAACAATACCCTTTATATAAAAAGCCATCTGTCTCCTTGTGTATATTTACTTTAACTCTGTGGGGTTTGCCCTCCGTGTACACAAGCAGGAAAGCTATGTGTATGCAGAGTGAAAAACTTTTGTGTTTACAGTCATTACATGTTAAGAATCTATGCACAACTGCTGCATGAGTTTCTATGCAAAAGAGCTTTTCAAAAGGGATTTTGTAAAATATGAAGAGACCCTCAGTCACAGGAATTTGATGCGTCAGTCTTTGAGAAGCTTTTAAAATTTCATCCTGAATTGCTGCATGCTTAAACTTTCTCAACTGTACTTCTTGCTGTCGATGGAGGTTGAAATTGAAGTACTTTTTTTCTGTTTTCAGGCAGATCGATTCAGGAAACAAAAACCAACCCAAGAGCTCTGTGTACTGGCATCCATTGAAGTGTTGTATTTATGGAAAGCACTTCCAAATTGTTCATTCACCAACCTACAGCACATGAGTCAAGGTACAAGATTTTTTTGAAAAAAATTCACACTGTTGTTTCTTCCATAAGACAGCATATTTTCCCATCTTTTTTCTATTAGTAATGTTAGCAATTTGTGCCAGTTTGGAGACCAAAATAAATTTGGTCATCTAGTGACCGATATATCATATCTTGGTGTAAAATAATAAACACTAAAATTGGTAATATCTTTGACTTTTGGATTGATTTTCTCTCTCTCTCGTTTGAAAAAGTATTTTTTAAAAATATTCCTGGCTGTAATGTTACAAAAAAAGGTAGTAGACTGTAGCTAATTGTTCTGTTTTATTTTTAAAAAATACCATTAAACTTAGATGTGTAAGTGTATACTTTGTCTTTGTAAGCTGGAGCTATTTCAGTGGCCATGATGGACCAAGGGTCCAAGAATAAGTGGTGACTCTCAGGTCTTTGCATACTTCCCTGGTTAACAGCAGTTGAAACTTATCCATCAGCCCTGAACGAACAACAGCTGGCTGCACAGTCTAAGCTGGATTGCGTGCAAGCTTTCTTTATATGTAAAATGTCTCATAAACGATCACTGTTGACTTTGGAACCAACTGCCTTTGAAGCAGGAAGTAATACTGACCCTTTTTACAACCTGTGAACGTTTCCCCAGGCTGACACTGCATGAATGGGGGGGGGAAGAGAAAATATGTTTCTTTGCTGTCATCTGTGAATGGAGGGGAAGAGAAGAAATGCAGAATATAACACTGGCACCCTCCTATTTCCACAGAGAAATGGGAGTAGGGCACATAGAACAGGGTTTCTACCATGGAGTTACAGATATTATGGAAAGGGAGCTGCAACTAAGCCAAAGGTCTTGTTTGCAGTCCTGCCCTAAATGTTGAAGGAAAGGCACAGGACACATGAAATAATTTTTACCGGCCCACCTGTAAGTACTAAAAAAGTTGTATTAGTTTGAGTTACACTAGATTACTCTTCAGGCTTAGGCATTCAAGTGAGAGGACAGAATGTACTTTATCATCACAGAGCTCACTGTGTAATGCAGAAACTTTAGCTTTTGTATGCCAAGCCCAATCTTGGTGCTTATGGTGGCATAACTTGTGTTGCTCAAGAAGCTTTAAGGCTTAGGAAGGAGAGATGCAGATTCAAAACAGCAGCTAGCATTTGCTTCTAGCTACTTGCATGAAATGATATTTCTGTGAATAACAAACGTATAGCTTCTGGACTTTTTTTCGCTTATGGGCTATATTTAATCCCTGAGCAGTTGCCTCTAGGGTTGGAGAAGTCACCCAAAAGTAACTTTTGAAAATATTTTCACTGATTTCTCTGTGCCATTTGTGACATACACAATACCATGATACTGTGTTGCATGGCTTATGTTGCACAATATTATTATTTCCATATTGGTAACTTTTTAAATTTTATACAATTCTTTTATGTTTTGTGTTACTGCATTGAATTTATTCTCCAACTTCATGAACATAAGGACTGCTGTTTTTTTGCTGCTCTCATCCTTACTGGAACATGTATATTCCAGTTATTTTTTTTCCAGTATACTTCACCTGGCTCTCTTGCTTATTTTAATGTTCATCGTCGTGGTTCACTCCTGTGAGCTGCATGATACTGAACTCATGGGAGATAGAATAAAGTTTGAGCCCAGTGGCACCTTTAAGAGCAACAAAGTTTAATTCTGGATATCCAGAATTAAACTTTGTTGGTCTTAAAGGTGCCACTGGACTCAGACTTCGTTCTGTTGCTTCAGACCAACATGGCTGCCCACCTGAATCTATTTTCATGGGAGATAATAAATTGATTTTCATGAGAGGAATACTTCAGAACTTGAAATCTCTTCTCATAGGTGTTGACTTCTCTTCTATGAGCTGCTGTGATTTTTCACTGCTGACCATCAGCATGCACATTTAGGTGCGCAAGAAAGTCATCTTGTGTATACTGGTTCTTAAATAACAAAAAGAAACACCTTCTACTTAAGTATATTGTAGCTGACCTGATTGTGTTGGAGGGAAGTGTTTATAAAATTACAAAGTGTAGTCAAAGATAGAACAATAATGGTGAACAATGGAAGTTCTTATTTTGAGTCTCTTAAAGATGACAAATGGAAGAGCAAGGCAGGTGGACCTACCGCCCGTCTTTGTGTCTCTAAAAGACTCTCAGGAGTCAAAAAGTCTACACAGAGTAAAGAAGCCAATCAGATACCATAAAGAGCTTGTCAGACAAGAAACTGGATCTGCACACAGCAAATAAGAGCTGAAAGAGGATAAATTCATGTTCTTCTTTCTGGCCTAGGATGAACATGGGGAAATGTCTACAGATTGCTTACTTGCTTAGGCGAATGTTGATTTAAGGATCATTCTGTTAAAGGGAGGAGGCTTGGGAACAGGGAGGTTATAATGTCTATCTTAAAAGCTAAACATTTCAACGTATTCCTTCTCTGGTGTCTGTGAAGCTTGCCAAGAAGTTGATGACTCCACTGTTGTTGGTTTGAAGAACTTGCTACTTGGTGCCATACATAAATGTTTAGGAAATTCTGAAGATGCTGTGCAGGTAAGATATTGTAGAAAGCCAAATAATGGAGAAAGGCAGGTGTTAAAATATTTTCATATCACATTAAGAGTAAGCCATGTAATTAGCATAGAAACATAATACTGGTGATGCAGCAGATGAGTGTTCCAAGTGCTCTCTGAGTAGTCTGGCTTAATTTGTCACTGCTGGATGCCATGTTATAGAAGGTAGAACATCTGGAGAACAAACATCATTGAGTTGCATTTCTAGTACAGTAACCTTTAGTAGATACAGAAGCTTATCAGATCCAAAAGGAGAACAGAAAAGTACTGAGTTTCAACTTGTTTTTATAAATGAGAGGATAAGCAGGATTTCCCCCAACTCTGTAATACCAGTGCCATTCTGCTGCTTAGATTCTTGAAAAGCTTTGCTGCTAAGCATGTTAGCAATGCTGCCCGGTTGCCTTGCTGGTCCAGCTATAGAACTGGGAGCTTCCAGCTTAGGGGCTGCATTTATCCCTAGAATACCTACCATCTGTAGGCCTTTCCCTTGATTTATTTTCCCAGCCAATTTCCACTATTCCTACCTCTGTCCTTTAAAGCCCACTGTAGCAGCAGTGGATTCACCTGCTTATGGAGATCTATGACTACCAGGCCCTCTTATCCACCCCGGTATTTGGATTTCTGATGATAGGATTTCTCCTTCTAATGGGAAATAGAAACACTAAAGTGGTTTCCTACTGTTCCTTTCAGCCCTCTATCAATCCAAAAATATCATGAGAGGCGAGTTGACCTCTGCTTCTTCTGAGATTAATTCTGCCCAGTTAATAACACTGTAG
The DNA here is from genome assembly GCA_029375565.1 of Gekko gecko. Lineage (NCBI taxonomy): Eukaryota > Metazoa > Chordata > Lepidosauria > Squamata > Gekkonidae > Gekko > Gekko gecko. The sequence continues at coordinate 63,264,660 of JAPDNY010000009.1, forward strand.
AATGTTCTCCCTTCAGGGATGCATTGGGCTCTCTTGCTACTGATTTGTCAAGGTTAAAACCAGGGCTGGGGGCTGACTTGTTCTATTTTTTTAAAATGGTTGCATTGTTTTTTTAATTATGGAATGTATAGCCTGCTGCTTTTATCTGGGAAAAGAAAACCCATTATCCCTAAACTTAAGTAGCATCTGCTAAATGTAAAGGTTTTACAGGTGGTGATTGTGGTACGACTGATGCAATCCTGTGTGTCCAGTGCAAGGATTTCTTTTGTTCCTGGAAGTTTTGCTGTGTTCTGAATATATTGGTTTTCTTTTACAGTTCTTTCAGCGAGCCCTTAAAGATGAACTGTGCCGCCAGCACAATTTATATATTCAGCCATATGCGTGCTATGAACTTGGCTGTCTTTTGTTAGAAAACCCACAGGTAACAATTTAGTATATCTGAAACTGCTTGGGATATAGTGTGAGGTGACTGATAGTGGTCTGTAAGTTTGGCACATTTTCAGTTGATCTGTACTGTACATCCCCCCATTTTATTAGTTTTGCAAGCATGTTCATGTATCTGTGTTAAGCACAGTATACTCATTTACTGCTTGCACATTGCCCTGATGAATTCCTTAGTAGCACCTCAAAACATGAAAAATGCACTATTTCTCATCAAACCAAACCAGAGGGATTGAATCCTATATACCTCATTATCAGGAAAATCCAAGTCCATCTGATAATATCTGGTAGTTCAGTGTGTGTCGTGTTGTAACTAGAATGCAATTCAGCATTTTGCAAACACATGACATTGCACTGATTGTACTAATGGACATGATCAGATGGACAGAGATATTACTATATTATCCATAATTTATCATCTGTCCATTCCTTTTGTTAAAACTACACATGCTATATGTGCTTATCTTTTCTACAAAGTCTGCAGTGCTGGACTATGTGAATATTTGAGGCCCAGATCCAATCGTAATGCACTGACATGAGGTTCTATGCAGAGCAGACATAATTTTAATTGGGTTGCTGTGCCTCGTGGTGCAGTGATAGCATGCCAGAATTCATAACTCAGGTGGATGCTGTGCTAGCATACTAAGACTGCACCTACAGTGATCAGTGATACTATTTTATTTATTTATTTATTTATTAGATTTATATATGGCCCTCCCCAGTGGGCTCAGGGTGGTGTACAACAGTTAAATATACAATTAAAACAGTATTAAAATAACAGTTTACACTTAAAATCATAAAATACCGTGTAACTATAAAAATTGTCAGATGACTAGTCAGAATCAGGCCACTGGTGGACAATTGGCCGGTAAAAACTAGACAGAAAAAGTTAGGGCCAAAAAAGCTGGAGGGGGAGAGAGGAGGATGTCCGCTGCCTCAACCAAATGCCCAGTGAAAGAGCTCCATCTTGCAGGCCCTGTGGAACTGCAGTAAGTCCTGCAGGGCCCTGATCTCACACGGGAGCTCATTCCACCAGGCAGGAGCCAGGGCTGAAAAAGCCCTGGCCCTGGTCGAGGCTAGCTGGACGTCCCTGGGGCTGGGAACCACTAACAGATGTTGATTTGTGGACTTCAGGAGCCTTCAGGGCTCATATGGGGAGAGGCGGTCTCGTAGATATGCTGGCCCCTGGCCTTATAGGGCTTTAAAGGTAAGCACCAGAACCTTGAAACAGATCTGGAATTCAATAGGCAGCCAATGCAGTTCGCGCAACACTGGGTGGATGTGAGCCCACACAGGCGTCGCTGTCAACACCCTCGCTGTCGCATTCTACATTAGCTGCAACTTCCTGAGCAGAGTCAAGGGCAGCCCCACGTAGAGAGAGTTACAATAGTCCAGTCTGGAAGTGACCAGTGCATGGGTCACTTTAGCTAAGTCTCGAGGAGCAAGGTATGGGGCTAACTGTCTGATCTGCCTCAGATAGAAGAAGGCAGACCTGGTAGTGGTGGTGACCTGGGCCTCCATAGAGAGGGAGGTATCCAGGAACACCCCCAGACTCTTCACACTTGATGTAGGCACCAATAGAGCCCCATCAAAAGTTGGGAGCCTGATCCCATGACCCAATCCTCTGCGACTCAGGTACAGAACCTCCGTCTTAGATGGATTTAACTTCAGCCAGCTGTATTGCATCTCTCTTATGTTTTTGTTGCTTATGATTCTTTGTGTGCAGTTTGGGCTCCTTTTTTCTCTACCTACCCACCCTTTTATACGAGAAGAAATAGATTTTGCTTATTGGGTGGGGGGGAGAAAGGAGGTGAAGAGCAGCAGCACAGGTGAGGAGAGCAGGGGTTGGTTGACTGCCTCCAAAAATGACTTGTACAGCTGCTTTGAGCCCTTTTCAAACAGTTTAAGATTGGAATAATCCACACACAGAAGTTCTTCATACTTCTTTCCATTACCTTTCTCTGTCCATGTGGTCTCTAGCTGCATCTATATAGCAAGGATTCTCCATTTCTCTTTTACTGGTGCCATGAATTCATATGGATTTTTGAGAGCTTTTAAAAAATCTGTAATTACTATTGTACTGTAGCATAAATACATTGTCACAATCTATTGCCACAGAAGTAAGTCTCTTGTCCTCCTTGTTTTGGAGATGTAAGGTGCTGCACTATAGGTCATTGTAGGTGTACTTCATTTCCGCCTGTATCCTCTTCCCTACATTTTTTCTTTTTTCTTTTTTTCCTGGCCAGTCTCCATACCCTTTCCTATTTCCCTACTTCTTTCACACCTTCCCACTCACTAGCCAACCTACCTTTATCTGCCATACCTGTCTTCAGCTTTCCCTCCTTCCCTTCTCCAGCAGCCTTTCCCCAGGAAGACTCCAGCAAGGTTGCACAATGAGGAACTGCAAGGACTTCAGGTGGTACCCAACTTTCCCACTGTATCCGCTCTCCACACTATTTCCATTTTCGGTCTTCCTGGCAGGCCCCATATCCTCAACTTTCTCTGCTTCCTTCTCTCTTTCCCACCCAGCAGCCAACCTACCTTTTATCTGCCCCCTCATCTTCAACTATATTTGTTATTTATTTACTTTGTTTATATCCCACCGTTCTTTACAACGGGGACCTACAGTAGCTTACATCATTCTCCTCTCCTCCATTTTATCCTCACAACAATCCTGTGAGTTAGCTTAGTCTGAGAATATGTTACTAGTCCAAAGCCATCCAGTGAGCTTCCACAGCAGAGTGGGGTTTGAACTTGGGTCTCCCAGATCACAATGTGAAACTCTAACCACTCCACTGTGAAGCTGAACAGTTAACAAGCAGGCAGGCCTGGGAGAGTCATGCAAGTCCCATAATATCAGCCAAGTCGTGCGACAGATATCTGGGTTGTCATGCAGTTCATTTCAAATGGAACTGACTATACATAATAGGGTATAGTGCTGAAGTCTGGAATTCTTGTCTTACACCAGAATCTTAAACCTCCTATTTTGGGTATTGCAATTATCTTTTTCCCCGCTATCTTTTTGTGTAGCTTTTTCCTGTTTGTTAATCCTTATATTGTTAGAACTCTAATTCTTATTAAACCATTACCTTGAAATGCTTTTAGTATATGCATACAAATTTCTGAAATTGTATTTTTCTTTTTGCAGACTGTGCCAAAAGGCAAATCCTTATTGCTTCAGGCCAAGGTAAAAATCTAAAAGGCGTTGTTTTATGCTTTTATAAAATTCAGCTTTATCTCTCAGTTTACGCTCTGCTTCTGTGACTTAATATAATTCAACTTGGTATAACTTTTTTTCACTTATTTTGTGAATGTTAGTGTTTTGTGGCTCTTTAGAGTGAGTTTTATTCTGAAGCCCTTCATAGTCCAGGTCTTAGTGTGTAATGAGTGTGGTTTCATCAGAAACTAAAGGAAGCTAATACTCTGTCTGATCGTGTGTACCAGCCTATGTTTTATCAGGGAAGGTTTTCAACTTTGATTTAAACTTTTGCTGTCTTCAAAAATAATGTCAAATGCCATCCTTCATAAATTACTCTCTGGTCACAACACACAAGAGATTAACATATTGATTTTTCTTGTCAATTGCAGGAGGAATTCACAGGGTATGACTTTGAGAACAGATTGCATGTCCGCATACATGCAGCACTGGCCTCTCTGAGGGAAGTGGTTCCTCAGTGATGGATAGGAAGCCTTCTGCCCTCATAGTTTCTGCACTCTAAGACAAGTCAGAGAACAAAGCTGTTGGGAAGACCAACTTCTCTTCTGGAAGGCCACCTGTGCCAGAGACATTTTCTACAACAACCTAGAGTTGGTGACGGAAATATGTTGAAGTCTTTAACGATCAAAGACAAAATTAGGCTGAAAGGTCAACTGATCTTAGACTCAATCCATTAGGAATTTCTCCTGAGTAAGCCCTGTGAAAAGAATGGAAGTTGAAATTTGGGCTTCTGCCCAGCATCTGTGGTTCAGTGGGGCTTGTGCAGAAGAACTGCCTCAAGCACTGCCCTGGTGTTCCGATGCTTTGTGGGTTGGTTTTTTGATTTTGTTTTTAGCCAAGCTGAACATAGTAGCCTGTGATTGTACAGATGAGCCTACAGTAAGCACATTTTGATTTCCTATAACCAAGGCGGCTCAGTTTCTGCAAGTCAGGTCTTTCTTCTGTTTAAATAGATGTACATGGTCTTTTGTAGGGGGAGAACCACCTGTTCATGAAAAAGTACTGTATATAGGCAGAAATAGGTATAATTTTATTGGAAAACCCTGTCCAAGTGGAGCTGGGAAGGAGAGAGTGGCTTGTTGCAGCACAACAACCCCCTTCCTGTACATTTATTTTCTCATCCAAATGTGTGTGAATAATGAAACTCTGTATTTAGATAAATAATGAGAATATCTAGAAACGGTTTTATTTTTCAGACAAATATTTATTTTCACCCCTTTGTTACTGTGTTTTTGAACAGTATGGTAGCCTCTTAGCCTTGCTGTTACAAGGTGCTGACAGGTTCTTTCACTTTTATTTCTAAAGCCTATGAATAAAGCAGTAACCTTTTAAACATAACACTTAAGGTCCTATATTTGTGCCAGACTGATATACTAAATATGACCTTCAACATGCCATGGGGCATTCCAAGCCTGTGGTGTTGCCATAGCCTTCATATCCCAGTCAGCTTTAGAGCTTTGAAGTAGTATGTAACTTTCCTAATTTTTCTGTCTCTGTAAGTACATTATTTTAATATTTTTATTTAGAGCAGGTATGTGTGAGTAAACAATTCTTAGGGTAATACTTTTTCAGAGTACTTGAGAATTGTATAACATGAAGATAAAATAGGGTTTATTTTTCCTGATAAAGTAATAAAGTTTTGCTTTCTCACTCTGTCTCTCCTGAAATCTATAAATTTCAGTTTTGAATCTCTCTAAAATGTTACATCTTCTTTGCACTTAATACTAACTGGCTGAGCTGACTTCAAGAGATTCATGGAATGTAGATAGCAGAAGTTTGGTTGTGAGTCAAAGCAGAACAGGTTTCCAAAGCACACATGAAGCTATGTATAAACTGGGTTTCCCTCTTTACCTCAGGATGGGGGAATGCTTTTGTACAGCGTAGCACATGAAAAATGTTTCCTGATGTTGAAATTAGTGGGCCAAATCCTCTGTACATACTTTGGAATCACTGATTATGCACTGCTGTCCTTTTACTCCCTATTTAGTAACAAGTGCTCTGTGGCAGCTAAATCTTCATTTTGTTGCATTCTAAGAAAGAGGTTGACTATTAGGAGGCATGACACACAGCTTTAATTTATTTCACAGTATACATGGTGAATGCATTTTCTTTAAGCCTGATTTAATAACCTGGAGTCATTCAGTAGTTTGTTTGGAGGATATTCATCTAAATGGATGCACTGATTGACTGCTTCCCAATTTTTTGCATTTGATAAATATGGGATGTTGACTCATGTTGGCTTAAGCTTGAAAACATGGCGTGCAGAGCATTATGTGTGTTTCAATTGCCCACAATTGCAGAATTTGAAGACCTATTCCTGGGCTTTCAGAGTTGAAGGGTCTCTTTAAAACACATTTTCTTGTGTATACAAACCAGGGTTTGGAAAAATTGGGGAATGGAGAACCAACAATATCAGTGTTATTGCAGGAGTTTCCTGTTGCAGTGTAACTATACTGTTTCTTGTCTGGTAGCTACAGCAGATATTCAGATGGACAGAGAAAAACATGACAGCAAGCCCCCTTTTCCCCATCTGTTCCCCCTGAATGGGTATTCCTGGGGCACAAAATTAAAATTTCCAGTCTCTGTTACACGGACTAAAAACACCAGAGACTAACCAGCATCTGCAGAATGGAGAAAGGAAAAAGCTCTTCGGACAGCTATGTGGGGATTGTGCTGTATCTTTGTGTGAAAAAATATATATCCCTAAATTGTAGTGCTGTAATCAACAGTAATATACTTGAACTAGTTTTATGCTACAGTTTCTTATAGGTTCAAATAACTTCACCCTCTTCCTTTCTTCATACACAAACTGCTAAGTTAAAAACAGATCCGCATCATTGACTACAATAGAACTAAGCTATCTTCCCCTTATTCCTGCTGCGATGACTTGTGGATGACACAAAACTATAACTGTGAGCAAGGCTATTGAAGTTACAAAGCTCTTGTACTGGGATGTGGGGCCATTGACGGTTTTCCCTATAACTTTAAGATAACAATCTTATTCCTGTCACCAGGCCTGTTATGCATTATTTCATTTGTCTTGCAAGCAGAAGAACCTCTTGTTGTGCACAGGCAACTGCTCAATGCCAGACCCATCAGTGTGTTTTCCCTTCTCCCAGCTGTATCATGTACACCTCATTGAAGAAACCTCTATCTTGTAAATGGCAAAGGTATTTTTATATTAGATTATGCCAGTGATGAGAAAAATCCCAGCTGTATTTTATGTAATCTGAATATGTTTTTTATACTTTGTAGCTCGGAGGCATAGTCTAATCGCAATAATGAAGTAAGCATCTAATTGGTTAATATATATATATAAAAAGTTTACTGAGTCAGGAATATTTTTCCGTTGTTGATATCTTTGATTATATTATGAATTAAACTGAATAATTTGTATTTTTACATGTCATTTTAGATTGTTTACTGTGGTATGCTACAAATGTCATTAATGATCAGAATGTGTATTTTTTAATTTTTTGCTGAGTAAACAGAAAAGGCTGGATTTTTCTTTTGCTCTTTGTAATCGTCTCTTGATTAACTTTCTGTTTAAATAGTTGTTACGTTTTCCAAGGATTCCTAGATGTTTATCAAAGTGGGCTGTCATTTATGGCCACATCAGACACCACTCAGGAGATGCATGGACTGTCTTCCATTGGTTTCTGTTTTTGTTTTTATTGCTGCAGCAGAAGGCCAGTCAAATTTAGGCAGAGTGGCATGTGGGTGTACTTAATTCTTTCCATGTGGGCAATTTATACCCTGCTGATTGTTTTAATCAGCCCAGGCCAGAAAGAGGAAATGTGGGCCTAATATTTTTCTCCCGTGATTAGGAAAAGAACTGGGTGAGGGGAAGCTGATTAGAAAACCAGTCCATAGCAAAAGGGATAAGTTGCACCAGCACACTGGTCAAATTTGCCAGTCTAAGTAAAAACAAAAACCACTGGCACATGCTCCACGTATCTCTTGAGTAACATCTAATTTGGTTCTCAGATAGTGAACGTGTGCCTGGAATGTCAGTGACACACATGCACTTCAGTGGTTGGTTGCCTCACAGAATACATGGAAATGGGAGGCTGATCCTTCCCTGATACTATGGCCACATATGTCGTGGGGAAATCCAGCTGTTTAAATGTGCATGTGGTTTTCAGATGTGTGTATTTGTGTCTGAATATGAGTACAAGTACAAAAAGCAGCATATGAATTGGCCCTCGGTTGTAGCTTGGACAAGAGTGTCTCACATGTACCTCAAAGACATTCATTCTATTTTTCCTGTGTAAAAGCTGTACTTGTTCTTTTGTTAAAAAAATGTTTTTGGTTCCCTCCAAAGCAAACTCTTTTATTCCTCCACAACACTAAATGCTAATTTCTCATTCTGTTTGCCTTTGGTTTTAAATAAAATCTGTAGTACCTTGTTCTGACTTGGCCTCTCTGCTTCTGAGAAAAACATCCTGATATGTCTTTAAATACCTGTGTAGATTGAATCAGTATTTTAGCAGACAAACTGCTTGATCAAGAAGGCTGGAAAAAATTATCTTAGTAGGAGTTTGCCACTTGTTCTGTGAGTGCTGTTTAAGTTTTTAAGAAGAAGAGGAGATTGGATTTATATCCCACCCTTCACTCAGAGTCTCAGAGCAGCTTACAAACTCCTTTCCCTTCCCCTCCCCACACAGGCACCCTGTGAGGTTGGTGGGGCTGAGAGAGCTCATCAGAGAACTGCTCTTTCAAGAACAGCTCTAAAAGAACTATGGTTTGCCCAAGGTCATCCAGCAGCTGCAAGTGGAGGCGTGGGTAATCAAACCTGATTCTAGAGTCTGTGCACTTAACCACTGCACCAAACTTTAGGATGTAGATGCATGAACTAATAAATAAAAACTGGACAGTAATAAATCAGACTTGGAGATAAAAATATAAAAAGCTTCTCAACTCCAAAGAAGGAAAAATCAGGAGAGGTGAAACTTTGGAATAGGCAGTTTACTGGATTTGTAACAGTATGAGATACCATAAAGAATGGCCTACAGTGATCTGTATTTTAAGGCTCACAATTGTGACCCATTGACTTCAGGAATAGTATCCTCTCCCTTACTGTTGGATTATTACAAATTACAAACAGGATGTTGGTAGGCAAGTATGACACCAATTAACATTTCTTTGGGGATTAGTTAGGAGATCGGTTTTTCATGGTATGGCTGCCTGCTGTGCTCAGCTTTAGGAAGGAATTCAACCTCTATAATTGACTCCAGTCCAGACCCTGCGCTTTCTTTGTCCTATTTACATGTGACTTGACTCGCTTGTTCTGTTGTGGGTTTGTAGTATCATAGGTAGATCTGCGAGGAGCTAGTGAATGGATGATCCAGCCTTTGTGCATTGGGCATGAGCCAGCCAAAGTTCTATTGTCTCTACTGATAGAGATGGGAAATGCACCTCTTTATCATTTAAATTCGATAGAAGCCCACGTGTGTTTGTTCTCGTGAGCAAAGGCCGCTGAGTGGCCACCCCCCACCCCCGCTTTCTTTGGTGCTAAATCCTCCTGATAGTCTAACACGGGCTTTGTGACTTCATAAATATCAGCGCTCTAGCCCCGCCCAGCGCGACTCCTCCGCAATAAAAGCCCGTCACGCGCCTCCGTCACTCCAGAGGAGGCTCCGGCAAGGGGCGAGGAAGGAGCTTCAGCGCAGCCTACTAGCTAAAGAAAAGGTTGGGGCGCTTTCAGAGCGACGGCAGCGATTCCGATAGGGTGGAGCGTTCCCTTGTGGCCGATGGCGGGAAGGTCTTGGGGATGGTGGATGAAGGGGGAGTAACGGAAGCGAAGTCTCCCTGTCCCAGGCTGGCAAATGTAATCAAAGGAAGCGGCTTATGAAGGCTGCCTGGGTCAGGAGAAGGGGTTGCCCTTGCTAAGATGGCATCGCGCCTGTGTGCAAGGAGGTCCCAGGCAATGCTCCCTCTTAGCTATGGAGTCTTGTGAGCAAAAATTCTACTTTGTGAGCTACTGGCGTTAAAGTTGTGAGTAAGCGATTTGACTACTGCATAAATTAGTTTGCACTGGAGCTATCCTTCCTAAGCTAAGACAAAAATGTGTGAGCTGGAGGCTAAAAAACTGTGAGCTAGCTCACACTAACTCAGCTTAGAGGGAACACTGGTCCCAGGTGGCATAAAGTGAAGGGCATGCATCCCCACCCCCTTCCTATGTCTTATTGGCAGCTTTCTGTCTGTCCCTGGCCCACGACAATGGGGTGGGGGCAGGGAAGAGATACTTAGGTGATACTTTAAAATGATCATGGCCCCTAGCCAAAAGGCTGCTTCCATCATGAGGTAATTCAGACTGGCAAATAGCTTAGTAAATCACAGTATTCCAGGAATGATAGTTCAATGAGCAAAATTTGGTGGAGTTGTACTTGCCGTGGGCTGTGGCAAAAAGGGTTTAGTTGTACAAGAAAACTGAAAATGCTTTGAAGCAAGTTTGTATCAGTATGAAAGGGCACATGTCTTCCTGCATCAGATCATGTCTCTTGCTGCAGTCATTAAGCACTGAAACCCTTGGCTTTAACATTGTAACAGAACCTTCAGCAAAATGTACAAAATGTACAGATTTAGGAAACCCAGACAAATGGATGGGTGTATTAGATTGGTCGAAGCTTTAATGTCATGGTAGATACATATTTTCCAGACTTCTTATGCCTGTCTTGTTTCAAGACTTAAGAGTCTTCAAGCTATTAGCAGGTCCCAAATTCTTACTTTTGTGTGTTCTGGGCTTTTTCATTCTTTGGAACTGGTGACTGACAAGCGTCATTTTAAGCAGAGTTACACCTTTCTCAGCCTGTTGACTTCAGTGGATTTAGAAGGGTGTAACCAGGGACAGTCTCAGTGATTCTGTGGACTTAGACCAAAGCCTAGAATGGACCCCCAGAATTCATTGCAACTCTGCCACTGGCCCTCCTGCTGGTGCCAAGCAAAAAGGTGGCTCTGGCTCCGAGCGAGGTAGGTAGGAGCCACTGAAGCCAATGGAAGCTAGCTGCCTGAGCCCCAGACAGGGAGGGGGCACAAGTGGCAGCAGGAGCCTGCTCTTCTTTCCCCTCTCTCCTCTGGGGGGGGAGGCAGGGTTGTTTGGGGGAGCTACCACAGGGACCTCTGTGGAAGAGAGTCAGAGGACAACCAAGTTTGTGGCATATGATTGGCATATGATTGATGAATGGTCCTTCGGGTGTGCTAAAATTAGCAGTTCAGTAGTTTTAAGCACCTTTGCTTATTCCCTTAAATTTAAACTATGCAAGGGAAGTACATGGCGGGGAAAGGGTGGGATATAAATTGAATAAAATAAATAAAATGAATATTGTCTTCATATATTCACAAGTATTATGCCAAAAAATAATCACCACAAATCTTTGAATCTGTTTGAATATAACACTGAAACTGCACTTGATTTCCCCCCCTTAATCAGATATTTCAGTCCAAGTATTTGTCGTAACTGGGAATTAAAATTTAACATGGCGTACTCTTTAAACTTTGTATACTCAATATAAATCATAATTAACATGCTAAAGCAAATCAAACACTACTTAGGGTAGCAGAATTTCTTCTGGACAATGTTTCAACTTTAATGTTGATGGAAAACCCACAACACTAAGCCCATGGAAATAAATGAGCTTAGGCTGCAGTATCTTTGCATAGCATACACTGCTACTGATGATCTACGATACATTCTGCCATCCTCCAAAACCAAGCTCCTATGCAGTTGGCCTTCTGTGTAGGTGGCTGCAGCCTTATAGAGTGCCATTCCTAGGCACAAGTGTAAGCCAGTGTGGTACAGAGGTTAAGAGCGTTGGACTAGGATTTGGGAGACTCCAGGTCCCAGCCGTGCCATGAAAGCTTGCCAGGTGGTCTTGGGCCAATCACACACTCCCTGCCTAACTTTCCTCACATGGCTGAGAGGATCAAATGGAGGAGAGAAGAATGATGTAATCTGCTTTGGGTACCTATTACTGAGAATGGTGAGTTATAAATGAAGATAAATAGAAATGAAAGAATAGAGTTTACATGCTTCTAAGTTCACTAAGTCAAGGATGTAACTCTGCTGAAGGTGTCACTGATAGTGATAATCATGACAACTCTGATGTGCTTAGAATGCAAGATTGACCCCAGGTGGGGTGCAAAGGTAAATGACAAAAGTGTTGAGGCTTTTCTTCACTGTTATTTCTCTCCCTTTGTAGTTTGTGAAATTGCAGTTTTGTCTTCAGTTGGCAATGATGCATACCGGAAAGCCCAGGATGGTTGTTCCTTATGGCCTCAAGACTCTACTGGAGGGAGTGAGCAGAGCAGTTCTCAAAACCAGTCCCAGCAACATCACTGAGTTTGCTGCTCTCTATTTTAGGGAGCTGATAATTTTCCGAGAAGGTTTGCTTTTTGATTTCTTTTAAAAAATGTTAAAATATTTGTTTAGTAGAGCATTCATACTTGTTGGGCCTTTGGCAGCAGTGGAACAATATCTTTGTAAACTGCTAGCAAACCTGCCCCTTTTAAATGATTGAAATCTGGCATCAACAATTAATTTAATTAGTCTTTCCCGCTTTCCTTACCAGAGCACCCTAATTTGGACATTAAAGATCTGGTTAGAGAATTTCATCTATCTAGAGGTAAGCTACTAAAGGCCTGATTCTTAAATGATGAGATACTTGAAAGAACTTTGTATCAGAAGCTAGTCATCAAAAGGTGTAAAAAAAGAGCTGAAGCACTTGGTTGAACTAGTTCTTTATATGATAGAACATTTCAAATAGAGGAAAACAAATCTCTGTCATCTTGTCTCACTTACATAGTCCTAGTTTAACTGACTCTCTGTTCTAGAGAAAGGCCTTTGTCTGGGCAGTTCAGAGTGTCACTTGAGACTGCTGCTCTAACACTGCTTCTGATTGGCTCTAGCAAATCTCACAAGAGATCTGGGCAACTGAAGCAAGGAAATACATATCTGTAAATATCCTCAAATGTGATTTATCCTCAGTTTTTCCTCATGGTAATTTAGGTTGCTGCCTGGGCCACCACTGGGCTCCTCTGGACCTCTGGGCTCCAGTAAAATGTACCCCCCCTGCCGGCTTGTGAGCACCTGAGGCTGCTGTTCTTCTCCTTCTGAATGCAGCTCCTCTTTCTTTCTACACTAGAGGCTGTTTGGCAAGATGTAGCCTCAAGTAACTGGAATGGGGAAAGGATGCTTCAGAAGCTTATGGCTGTGTGGCCTGTCCCAACCTCTTTGAACTGAAACCAGGAATCTGTACCTTTTTGATGCACTAGGAGAACGTGATTAAATCAGTGCATGAGTTGAGAAGGGGTAGGATGGGGAAATCATGCATGTCGCCTGCCATTTGTGATGGTGTGCATTATAACCCAATATAAAAAAGCAAGGACTTCAGCACAAATCATTTGATGTGTTTAAAGCTGTTCAAACCACCAACTTTTAAACAAACAAAATGGTTATAGGGTTGCCAACCTCAAGGTGGGGCCTGGAAACCCCACAGAATTAAATCTGATCTCCAGATAACAAGAGATCAGTTCCCCTGGAGAAAATAGCTGCTTTAGAGGATGGACTCTGTGATCTTATACTCCACTGAGGACCTTCCCCTCCCCAAACCCCACCCTCCACAGGCTGTACTTTCACATCCCCAGGAATTTCCCAACCCAGGGCTGGCAGTCCTAAAAATGGAATGTTTAATAACATTAAAAAATAAGTGTCATGTCTTTGTCATTCACTGGCTTTCATGAACCAGAAGTCGGGGAAATGAGAGTAGGCTTACTACTACTTCAAGTATTGGGGAGAATGCCTACCGCATGTTTTTCCTGATCTCCATCACTAAGAGAGATGTGGCTGTGATGCAGAACGTCATCCTAGCAAAGGGGTCCTCCATTTTCACATCTATTATTTGAGCCCTTTCAGTACCACTTGACTACACATCTTGATGCAATTCTAACCTTTTTTTCTATCTGTATCCCACCTCTCCTCCAAGGGTTTCAGAGTGGCTTACACCATTCTTCACTTCAGCTTGTGAGGTGGCTTAGGCCGAAGAATGACTGGCCCAGAGGCTCTGAGTGAGCTTTGTGGCTGCACATGGGGATTTGAACCAGGGTGCCCCCAGGTCTATCTTGGTCCTTAACCATTAGGGCACATTGGTTACCTGGATCAGTCCCCAAAAGTAAGTAAAAAAGTAGCCTGAAAGTCATCTGGAAATGCCCTGTACAAAATGGCTGTTGTGCTTCACCAAATTTCTTTGGAAGTAGCAGAATCATTTGCAACCTTGATGGCAGTGCTGCTGATGCAAAGATTATTTGGATCACCTTTTCAGCACCTCCGTTGCAATACAGAGATTCATCATATGCTACTTTTGCTCTGAATTTTAATTGTTTTGGATTCCACTGTAAATATTCTAGATGATACTTTGATTAGATCAGATTGTATTCCTGAAACTTAAAAGCTTTCTAGTTGCACTTCAGATTTTCAAGCATGAGTCTTAGTAAAGGGCAATGATTCTCAATAAAGGGCTGCTGACAAGACTGAATATTTAAATTGCAAGTATACTCAGACTTGACTTAAACCAAATTCCATTCCCCAAATTTTGATATACACAGCCTGAATGAAATACACAGCAGTAGAAGTTTAGCAAGTTTGCATTAGCCCTTGGGTTTTAACTGTTGAGCAACTTACTAGTTTATTAGAATTGCACTCAGATATGAGGCTTTCTTCAAGATAGACATAAGAGTTGGAAGGTATCCCAAGGGTCATCTAGTCCAGGCCCCTGTACAATGCAGGAAATTCACAGCTACCTCCACTACCACCCATACTCCCCCAGTGACCCTTACTCGATGCCCAGAGAAAAGCAAAATGCCTCCAGGATCCCTGGGTCAATCTGGTCTGGTGGAAAATTCCTTCCTGACCCCAAATTGGTGATTGGTATTCCCCAGGACATATAAAAAAAGGACCACGAGCAAAAAAACCTGACTTTCTAACATTGTTTCTACAGATTAACCATGGTCGAGAAGGTGAATAAATTGTTATTTATTCATTCTCTGCACAGAGTGTCTTTCTCTGTCCTCCACAACTCCTTTGCTCCCACTTCCTCCCTTTCCTCCTTGCCTGTTTTGCATTCCTGGGGATGAGCAAGGCTCTGCTGCTCCCTTGTACCACAAGAGGTCCTCAGGATGCCTTTAGTTCCAGGCGCTTTGGCTTAGAAGGCCTTCTCTTTGCCAAGATCTTGCTGTTAGGCCCTGGTACACCATAAAATCACAATGCTGAGATTCTTCTAGTCCTTCTTTCATCTCCAGAATTGTGTGCAGACAATATTGATCTTTTAGATACAAAGTCAGACAGATGTCTTTAATAACATTGCTTAATGTAATGAATGTCTTTGCAGACTGCACTGATACTGGTTTAATGCTATGAAAATGGATATGTGGGCAGTAGTACATGAGGAGAGGGCATTGTGCTGAGCAGTTTCAGTGTCCCTGTAGTTGTCTCCCCAGTTTGCCCATTTGCACTAGCTAGCTAGGCACAATATAGTTACTATCTTGCGCTTTAGTTTCCCCATTCTGTTGCTGAGTTAAAACACCAGATTACCCCCATCCCAGAACCTTCCATGTGGAAATCAGTTCAGCATGATAGCTGGAGGATCCTTTCCATGTTGTTACAGCCTCCAAATGTGTCACCATAGCATAAAGGAACCCCAAATGTGTGTGGGGGAGGTAATTAAGAACAACGGGTTCATGTATACCAGCCCTAAGGTCCACAAGTTATGTATCTGAGGCTTATGGAAACTGATGGTTGAACAACCGATTGGCCTTGAAGGCATTTATTGAAATGGAAAGGATTCTGTGTGGGACAAACTTGCTTTGATGCTGAGTGATCTGCAAATGTAGCTTGTCAGTGTCATTCTAAAGGGAAATTGCCACATGGGAACTTGATTTGGATTGGGTCTGAGAGTGCGATAGTCCTTCCCCTGCACAGGATTTTGGCAGTTAAGGTAGGTTCCCCACCCCTTGTACTGCTGTTAGCAATGAGAGAGGGAATTTTTTTTAGAGAGGGTACCTTTTCCCCCCTCTGCCAAGGTCAATGCCAATGTGGGGAGTCCGTTTCAGTCAGCAAAACCGTAATGGGGGAAGGGTGAGATTCTCCTCTCTCTCTTCTCTCACCATGTCCCTTGTCTGATTAGTGAGTTTGCATGGCTGCCATTTCCCTTTTAAAATGGCAGGGAAGATCCAGTCATGGATTTCCCAGCACCATGCTTAATTTGGCCTATAGTTGCTGCTAGAAGGTGTAGGAATCCAAAATATGTGGAAATTGGCATTCAGTAGATATTTCTGTAAGGAACTAAGTGATTTAAATAGAAAGTGGTTAGCGTTGTTTGGTCACTAATGACTAGTTCTGCTGTCTTACTCACAACTCTTCCTATCCTGTACTGGAGAGGGTGGTTACAGAAAAGGATGCATTGCATAGAATCTCTGGCTGCATCTATACAGTGCACTGCACCGAGAAGGCTGCTCGTGGGCAGCCATTACAGAAAACCATATTTCCAGTTATCACTGCTGCACATTGACAGGGATGGCCTTAGTGATTCTGAGATTCTAGGCAAAAGTCCAGGTTGGGGCCCCAGAAACACTGCCACCTTACTACTACCATCCTCAACCACTGAGGCCAAGCGAGGGGCAGCTGTTACCCCATGCAAGGTGGGCAGGAGCCACTGTCAGCCAGCCAGCTGCCTGAGCCTGGACAGTGTGGGTGCAAGTGGACTCCAGGACCCTGCTCTTCTTTTCCACCCTCCAGGGGGCACAGTTGTCCCCCCATTGTGGGGCCCAGGGCCACTTCCCCTGTTGACCATTGGCCAAGACCTTCCCTTGCCCTTTAGAATTCCAAGCAGCCATTGTGGGGCAGTTGGATCTGTGGAGCCAACCCTGGTTTCACAAGCAAGCCATAGCCCTGTTTCAGCTGGTTGCTCTCCCTGGATCAGATCATGAAGCTTTCAAAGCGGATTTGGAGGAAGCCGAGGGCTTTTAAGCAACAGCCAGTTCTTCTTGACCTGCTTTTAATTTCCTTTGTCTTTGCTCTCTTGCAGTAGAGGGATGGGCTGAAGCTGCAGGAACAGCCACAGCCCGTGGGCCGTCCAAAAGGGCTGATATAGGAGATGCATATAGGCCAGACTTAGATGGAACAGCTCCAATGTCTGAGGAACCCAAACGGAAGGAGAAATCGACTGACACTGAAGAGGACCAAGTCAGCGAAGAACCTGCACGTGAACTGAGCACCAAGACTACTCAATACCCATCAAACCATGAAGACTTTGTAGATAAGCCTGGGGACGAGAAGGCACGTGAACTTGCCTATGTCCCGGCTGATCCTGCCCAGCTAGCAGCACAGATGCTAGGTAACGAATCTATTGCGTATGAAGCTGAATTGAAGGATGTGGCTATCTCTGTGCAGACCCTTCCTGCGTTATCCCACAGCGCAGAGGATGTCGCGGCTGCACCAGCAGAAACTCCTGCTGCTGAAGAAGAACCGCCTGCCCCAGAAGCAGCGCCTGTAGAAGCAGCACCTGTAGAAGCAGCACCTGCAGCTTCTGCACAGTCTGTCAGGGTTGAGCCAGACACCCGGAGTCAGACCTCCGTTCTTGGGGAGGTAGTCCCCTCGGGCAGTCAGGCTGAGCTACCACCTGACGATGTAGTAGAGGAAGCTTCCTCAGACCCCTTGCAGGAAGAACCACCACCCCCGGCACCACCACCTCCTCCTGATAAAGACCCTTTGCAGGCTGAATCTTGTCCAAGTGAAATTGAGGTCACATCAGACCTACAGCTCACACCCATGGGTGTCGAGGATCCCGATGCTGGTGGAGAGGCCCCACCTTACATAGAGCAGTTTCCACAGCAAATAGTAATTCCTTTCATAGACAATGTAGCATGTCTTATAGATCCACTAACGGTGTCGCTGAATGCAGGTCAGTTTACATGCACTAGTATTCTAGATCCATCTGCAGATGATGCAGAATGTGACCATGACAGAATGGATACTACAGAGCAACTGAGACCAACTGACCCAGGTTTTGTTATGTCAGGTAAGAAAGTCAAGATATTTTTGAATCCTGTGTATGCTGTATTATAATCATACTGTAGTTCCATAATTAATCGACTGGTCCATCTCCTCAAGTATGCTTGCGCTGTCTGGAACCCAGCTGAAACCAGTAGGGCTTATGCCAGCAGAGCTCCTTGAGGGCTGGAGCCATAGTTATTTAAATGCAACTCTCCACGGCAATGCACTGTTGAGCTGAATAGTTGGTCACTCATGCTTTACAGTGTCTTCAGCTCTTGCCTAGCTGGAATGGGCATGTATGCAATTATCCCCATAGGCTGCTTCCAGATGTGTGGCTAATCATGAGGAAGCCTCATAACATGCCTTGCTTGAGTGTTGTCTGACCCAGTTCTCTATGGAAACTTTTAAGGTCTCTGTATTGTTTCCTGCAAAAAAGTTGGTGGGGCAAGACAGCACTTAGGAAAGGAGTTGTGATAAGCTGCACTGCTTGTTTCTGCTTTTCTGGAAACCATTATTAGTCTTTCTCACAGTAGACCTTGGGGTCATAGTGGATAGCTCAATGAAAGTGTCAACCCAGTGTGCTGCAGTGGTGAAAAAGACCAACTCTATGTTAGGGATTATTAGGAAAGGGATTGAGAATAAAATTGCTAATAACGTAATGCCCCTTGTATAGGTGTATGGTGCAGCCTCATTTGGAATACTGTGTACATTTCTGATCACCATATCTCTAAAAGGACGTTGCAGAGTTGGAAAAAGTGCAGAGGCAGGCAACTAAGATGATTAGGGGGATGGAGCACCTTCTGTATGAGGAAAGGCTGAAGAGTCTGGGACTTTTCAGTTTAGAAAAGAGATAAATAGAGGGAGACGTGATAGAGGTTTATAAAATTATGCTTGAGGTGGAGAGAGTTGACAAAGTTAATTTTTTCTCCCTCTCTCAAAATACTAGAACTTGAGGGCATCCAATGAGACTGATGGGCAGTAGGTTCAGGACAGACAAAAGGAAATACTACTTTACTTGGCAAGTCATTAAAATGTGGAATTCGCTGCCAGTGGATGTAGTGATGGCCACAAAAACAAACAGCTTTAAAAGGGAATTAGATTTATGGAGGTCTGTCAATGGTTACTAGCCATGGTGACTGAGGGGAACCTCCACATTCAGAGGCAACATCAAGGGAAGGCCTTGGACTCTATGCCCTGTTGTTGGCCATCCAGAGGAACTGGTTGGCCACTGTGTGAGACAGGATGCTGGACTAGATAGATCACTGGTCTGATCCAGCAGGGCTCTTCTTATGTTCTTATTTGGAATCAGAATTGCATACCTGCTCATGCCAGCTAGAATGTTGTGTGGAACTGTAATTTTTTTTTTTTTTTACAAAGTACCTAGAATTTCAGCTGTGGCATTAATGTGGGTTTTTGCATTTAAATTAAATGGTGGTGGTTGCCTGCGCTGTCCCATTAAGTCCAGGTTCCTGCAGATGCTGTACAGGAAGTGGACTAAGCACTTGTTGCTGAGAAGCACAGAGTTCTGCACTGCCAGAGGCCTGGGTGTGCTTTCATGACCTGGCGCTGCCTTTCTTTCCTCTTCCTCTGCAACAAGTTTATAGCCCACCCCCTGTTCTCATCTGGAGAAGCTCTTCTGTCGTCTCTGTCCCAACAACTCAGTCTGGATTCACCCCACTATCACCGTATAGCCCCTAGAAGTCACTCCCCATTAGAGAGGTAGGTAGTGATGATATGAAAGCATGTTGGAGAAGAGAAGATATGGAAGGGAAAATGTAATTTGTAAGATACTGGCATGGCTGGGCAGGAGGAACAAGGCTGCAGCAGTAGAAGTGAGACTTGTGGTTGAGGAAATATTTTCCAACTCTCATTTTTGGCCACTCATAAATGTAAACAAAACTGTGTCCCACTAGCCTAAATGTTACATCTTCCAGAAGCACGGAAGGACACAGATGTCCAACGTTGGACTAGCTATTCCATTTTATGTCTTGTGCTTTGGATTTATTTCCAAGTTTTTAGAAGCTGGTCATTTAGTCTTGGAACACCCCCCCCCCCGCAACAATCCCTATTCACAGTACTGAGAAGACAGTGGAGCAGAGGTACAGAGCTGCCTGTGGCCACTCCATTTTGAACAGCCTAGAAAAACCGAACTTGTTCTACCTGTCCTATCTGTGGGGTTTCTTGGAGGCTGAATTTCTCCCAGACAATAGTATTCCTGTTTGTTTGGAGACTGCAAGCCATAACTCTTCCTTCTGAAGAAACAAAATCAGAATGACATGATGCAATCAGCCAAACAGGGGCCTTAGAAAAGCACCTTCTCACTGCAGCAATGCCGTTCTTGTCTTTTTCAGCCATGCCAAGCTCTTGCCTGTTCCCTCTAAGGATTCTCTCTTTAACATGCTTTCTTGCAGCACTAAATTGTATGTAAGACTGTACAATATGACTGCAGTTTGTAGCTCCTAGTAGACGGTCTTTCATGCCAGCAAATTCTCTTTAAATTTTTATTTTATAGCAATGGCAACAAGCGAACCAGGACAACCACCACCATATTCTAATGTATGGACTCTCTATTGTCTAACTGATTTGAAACAACAAGGTCGTAAGTCACCTCCACCTCCACCACCCCTTCCAACTATGGGAACTGGTGCTCCCGTTCCCCAGGCAACCCTATTTATATCTAGTGGTAAGGATCAACCACAGTATCTACAGCCGCAGATGATACAGCAAGGTCAACCACCAAAAGCGTCCTCTCCAACTTATATGATGATGGAAGATGGGAAGAAGGGAAATGCACCACCTTTCATTTTAGTGGGCTCTTCTGTTCAGAATAAACAGGACTGGAAACCCATCCCTGGCCATACAGTCCTAACGCAGCCGGACACTGGTGGTACTGTGAGAAGGTTCGCTACAATACCTGTACCGGTCGCCAGGCCAGCAGATCCAAAGGTGGCCAATCCCAATTTTAACTCAGCACAGGATAGTGGTAGACCGCCAACTCCAGTTTTTCTTTCAGTAGCCATACCACTAGAAGATGTAATGACTGGGAAGAAGGGCTCGGGAGCTGGAGATAAGGCACCATTTGCAGGAAGCTATGGTATAGCTGGAGAGATAACATTTACTACTGCCTCAATACGCAGAACAGAATAGCGAGAAGGTAGGTGGATTAATTCATGCATGCTTACGATCCTGGTTGAGAAACTCTGCTTTAAATAAAGGCCACTCTTAACAAACAGGTATTCAGTAGTGGGTTAAATTCTTGGTAGTCCCTGGCACCTGCTCTAACAGTTATAGTTTTCTGATTCTGAGGTACAATGCGGCACTTGCATTGGCCTGTTCTGCCTAAAACGTTGAGTATTTCGTGGAGATTCTGCCTCTTTCACCGACAACATGAAATAGATCAGCTTCTGAGAAACTGGTCTGAAGTTTGCAGCCCCGTTGCCAAAGCCTGCTGACATGTTTGTTATCAGGGTGAATCTAGATGAAGGGTCAAGACAGTGTTTTCTGTGACCTGTGCTAGAGATTTCTTTCCCAAGTTGCTATTACACTTGAAGGGTAGAGCTTTATGTAAAATTGAAACTGTAACATAGGTTGTGGGTTTTCTGAAGATATGTAGAAAGAAAGAAAGAAAGAAAGAAAGAAAGAAAGAAAGAAAGAAAGAAAGAAAGAAAGAAAGAAAGAAAGAAAGAAAGAAAGAAAGAAAGAAAGAAAGAAAGAAAAGAGTCTTTAGTTCCCTTTTGGGCATGGGGCTTTATATGAGAACAATTTTGAAATGCAAGCTTTAGACCCAAAGGCTATGTTTTATAGACAAGGATACATTGTCATTAGCTGTTTGTTTTGAGCAGTGGGTTTGCTAGAGTAATCACAAAGGGGGCATAAAAATAGATGGAAAAGAATTGTATTGGTTGGAAAAATCTGAAATGTTGGTGCTTTGAAACTGCATGGCGATTCCAATACCCACAGCTGTACTTCTGCTAACTGCTTCAGCTGAGTTGAATGCAGCTGGCCTGGCAGCAGATAAGGTCAAGACTGTCTGCAAAGAGATCAGAGCTTCTGCTGCTGCCACCTGGATGCTGTCATTGTGGTTGGTGTAGGGTCCCCCCCCAGCAGAAACACTGTAATAAATTGTGGGATGACTGTCACATCTCTTACTGTAATGATCCCCTGAAGCTGACCAAGTGATTGAATAAGTAGCTTATGTGCAGTGCAACAAACAAGGGGGTTGAGGAATGGCAACAGACATGGCCACTGGGAATCCTTTCCAACAATAAGAGTTGAATTGGACCCTTCCCTGAGTCTAAGGAAGAAAGCTAGATTACAGCTAAAGAATTTGGATCCTATGAGGAATTTTGGAGATCAGTTTGAGAAACTTGCCTCCTTCCCAATGGAACAGTAGTATGAAACAAGTGCATTAGCGAAATAGTTTTCAGCAGCCCCAGGCCTGACCCTCAGAGGTCTCGTACTGTTGTACAGTTGCCACATCATGTGGACTGTGGAGTAGAAAACTGCTAATCTTGCATAAAATCAGGTCAGTGCAGCAGGGGAGGAAGCAAGGTGTTTTTAAATCTCTTCCTAACTGTAGTGTTGAATTTGGGGAGGTGAGACGGGTGCTGGGCATGTATTCCCCAGCCCAGAATACTAAAGGTCATACATCCCTTGCAGGGGTGGGGAATGTGTAGTTAAGATTCACAGAAATATTTTTGTGTAATCCTGTTTAATCACTCCAGAACCATTTTAGCTTCAAAAGTGTCGAGAGTATGTAAAAGTACACAGCAGCCTGAATTTATGGATTCGTGTTAATATATTTATTCCCCAACCCACCCTAATTTCCCTCTCAGTGCCACTATAAACTAATTGGAATTTGATTATATGAACCTCCATTTTTCATTTTGTTATAACTGCCTTTAAACTGCCTTTAATGTTCTATGCTGTATAAGTCGCCCGGTTCTACTGCCTACAGTTAAACATGAAACTATTATGTTTTCTGCTTAGGAGTGATGATATAATACTGATTAGAACACTAGTCAGAGGGCTGAGTTATTACTGCGTATTTGTAGAACGATACACAGAATTCTTAACAGCTGGGGAGGGAAAAAAGTCATATAGTATGGAAACGTCAGTTAAAGGTAATATTTAGTCAATTTATACTATTTGCACACGCAGAGATACTAGCAAACTTGTTTCTTCTTCTTCTGTGGATTACAAAGAACAGCCTGTGCCGTCCTCTTTCAAACAACAGTCTCCTCAGTGAGTGGGCCAGACAGACTAGGGTTGCCGGATCCTGTTTGGGAAATACCTGGAGATTTTGGGGGTGGAGCCTGAAGAAGGCAGGGTTTGGGGAGGGACTTCAGTGGAGTATAATACCAGAGTCCAGTTGCCAAAGCACAGCCATGTTTTCCAGGTGAACTGATCTCTGTCTCATGGAGACCAGGTGTAATCCCAGGAGATCTCCAGCCATCACCTGGAGGTTGGCAACCCTGAAACAGGCTCAGTCAAGTAGACAGCTGATCTAAAATAATGTACTAGTTGCTTCATCATGGAATCGTTTGCTTCTCTTACAATATTGTGGCTTTATTTACAAGAATAAAAGAAAGGAGTGGGTTCATTGTGCGCAGTAGGTTAAAGTATACAGAATGAGGGCCAAAGTACTTCTGAGCCTGGTACAAACTTGCAATATGGGCCTCCAACCTCACACAATCCCAACTGCTGCATCGTTATATCTAATTCTGAAATGGACCCATAGATAGTGATTCAAAAAATCTACACAGTGGGGCCCAGGAAAGCCAGGGTGGGGATTTTTCTGCAAACATCAGGAAAGCCTCAGGTTTGCCGGAAAAATAAATTAAAAAGTAGAGAGGTTCCCTTCCCCACAATAGATGCAATACCTGCTGCTTTATGATCTTGGTGGTCATTTTAATATTTGCTATGCAATGACAACATTGTGAATCTTCCAAGCCTTAGTCTCTCTCAGTCAAAGAGGTGGGGTGGGAAGAGACTGAAAAGGGTAACAGACTGCATGGAAAGGGGAAAGAAAAAGTGAGCCACTGAAGTGGGGAGAACAGAGAAAGATGGTAAAGGTGGGTGTGAGAGAAGCAAAGGGGAAAGGCTGCCAGGTGGAAGGAAGCTGAAGACAGGGTGTGGGATAAAACTGTAGATGAGGAGGAGACAGTAGGGGGGATGACAACAGGAAATAGTGTCAGGAAATGGACATGGGGGAAAAAGATACTCCTCTATAGGCATGTCTGGAGTCATACAGTGATGTAACAGGCTTGCAGTTTGGGACAGGAGCACTAGGCTTTGAAGTATATGCATTTCCTTTCCCCCTTCTTTGGGTCCTGGACTGGTGTTATGAACAAAATTGGTAGGAAGTACCTGTATGAGAAACCGCACTTCTTACTACAGAGAGGGAGTAAAGCGCACATGATGCTTTGCACGTTACAGTTGGAGCATTTGATCCTTGGTTTCTCCAGGTAAAAGGAACTGGAGTAGCAGCTCCAAGCCCTGGAGAGCTCTTACAAGGAGACAGTGCTGGGTGGTATGACTGGAGTGCAAGGCAGCTCCTTATAACTGTACCTAAGAGGTGGGCTGCAAACCGTAGCATTTGCTTTGATAGTTGCTACTATTGGGCAGGTTATGTTTTAGTGAAGAAAAGGCAGTGCTTACATTTCACTGAGATGTATTTTCCCCCTCTAGATTGAGAAGAGGTGCTGTCTGAATTTCACTCCACAATGGAACCTGCATCTTTAATAAGAAATTGATTACCTAATACAAGCAATCAATAAAGCAGTGCCAACAATCTGAATCAATGCACTTTTTAAAAAAACAACAACATTTTGCTGGTATAATACAGATTATTTAAAAATTTAAGCAGGGTAGCCAAATATTTTAGAGTCAGTGTGGTGCAGTGATTAGGTCTTTGGCTAGGATCTGGGAAAGACGAGTCTGAATCTTAGCTCAGTTTTATGTGAATTTTATGATTTTATGTAAGCCGCCCTGAGCCGCCTTGGTGGGAGGGCGGGGGTAGAAGTCAAATAAATAAATAAGCTTGCCATGGGACCTTGGGTCAGTCACAGGCACCAAGTCTAACCTCCCTCACAGCGTTGTTGAGAGAATAAGATGGAGGCGAGGAGAACAACATAAGCTATTTTGGGTCCCCCCACCCTCGGGGAGAAAGATGGGGTATAAATGAAATTTTCTTAAAAATCAGGATTTATTGTAAACCTTGACCCAAAGTTTAAAATAGATTTTATTTATTTATTTAATGTATACCTCACCCTACCCCACAAGTGGGCTCAGGGTGGCTTACAACATAAGACCATCAGACAAGAATAAATGGCAGCAACAGCTAATAACAAAAACCCATGCCTCATGTCAGGCAAGGAATAGCAGATACCCCAAGGAACTCCAGAGCCCAAATAATATCCAAAACAGCAAGGGCACTGGGAGGGGGACCATGGACAGGGGAGGCCAGAATGGTTGAACATCCCCTGCCTCAACCAAAGGCCTGGTAGAACAGCTCAGGTTTACAGGTCCTGCAGAACTGTAGAAAATCCTGCAGGGCTCTCATCCGAAGTGGGAGCATGTTCCATCAGGGCAAGGGCCACACTGTCTGCACAGGCTTTGTGTACACACACACACACACACACAACCCCCCCCACAACACTGTGAGGATCTTCAGTGCTGGCCACTGTTTTCCAGAGGATCTCTCCCTTCCTCCAAGCTTTCTGGCATGCCAAGTGACTTACAATGGGACAAAAGCCTGCATGAAGCTGGTGGACTCCTGGCCCATCCTAAAGAAACACTGCATAGTGATTTGGAAATCAGATGACTGTCACACAAAATGGTTGCAACTAGTTGTAAGTAATGCACGTGTTCTCTCATACATTTCAACAAACCACATGGTAGGAAGGATAATTATGCAGCCATGGTGCACAACTGTAAAGGGGTGATATGCCCAGTGTAACTAAGAAATTCCAGCACAGGGACAGTTTAAAGCCTTTATTTAATAGCAATTAAATTACTCAGTTAACACTATACTTCCAAACATGAATTAAATTATACAAGAGCAGCAAGCCCTATGGAATTTACCCAGTTTTATACAAATATATAATTCCATAAAGCTTAATGAACCCCAAAGAAAGGGGTAAATCTGCTGTGTACAGTAGTCCCAGACCTGCCTTACTGGATTTGAAATGCAGAAGACTTCCTTCCAGAGTAGTTGCTGGTGGCAGCAAGTGCCTCAAGTGCACTAGAACCCCTTTGCTTAGGACCATTCCCCCTACCCACCCACCTGTGACAGCGATGGCCTTCGCTCTCCTAGTGCATTGCAGATTTTAAAAAAAATACTTCATCTTAGTTCAAATTCAACTTTCAAAGATTTAAATGGCTCTTAATTCCTTAGACATACAAGCATGGTAATAAAACATGAAAGAGCGAATTCAAAAACACTGCACTAAACATGGAATAGACACTGCTGAATAATGTTACCAGTTTACCCTATTTCAGACCTCAGGGAGTTAAGAGGGGAAGGGTGGCTGGTGCAGGGACAGTAACATTTCCAGCCTCACTATCCACAATCCAGTATTTTATGAAGTAATGGAACATCACCTTCAGAAAGTTAAGTAAGACTTCCCAAGAGTGACCTGCCCTTCACACCAACAGAGTATTGCATTTGATGAATGTGCTTTTGGTATTCGTCTCATAAGAAATCTCAAGCTTCCATTAAGTCACCACAGCTATCACTGACCTAAAGACAAGGTGTTTCATTTTTGGGTGACTATTTATTTTATTGCTTCCTTCAGCAAACGTGGCTAGGTCTCTCCCACATACAGTACCCATAATTGATTTTTGTAAGTACGTATGTACATATTACTTAATATAGGGAGAGTGATAAAAAGGCTTCCTCGCAAAGAACAATCCTGTGCCACCATAGCTGCTGCAGAAGCTACTTAATAGCATATTCAATTAAAAGTCAGTTTTAGGAATAAGGGAAAACACTGAAAACTGATTTAGACTTGTTTTGTGTTAGCCTCAGGCTTCCCAATGCATTTTAATAAATATCAGGCAAGTTAAAGTAGCTTCTGTCCCAGTAGTTCCCAGAGTAAATCCAGTCGTGTCCACCGGTGTAGGGATTAGGACCTTGATGAAACCACCTGAAAGGGGGGGGAAAGAGGTACGCATTTAGAATGTGTATATATATATATGTACATACATATATTCCCTGCAAGTGGTATGCAGAGTGCCACATGCTCTATCTTGTCTGTATGACTTTTCAGATGGACATACTAGAAATTCCGCACCCTTATCATTCGCATCATGTCTACACTAAGGGAGACTTAACTGAATCACTCCATTTCACTCCATTTCCTCTAGTAACTACTTTTAATTGTATCCAGTTAAAACAAATGGCAAGGAAAAAGAAAAGAAAGATGGTCTTTAGTTTCCATTGGAAGTAAAGAGGCAAAACAGTTTAAGCTCCATTTCAAGAAGCTGATAACCAAGGAGGGCTGCAAATTTGGGAAGGGGGTTCTCAGTGGGTTGCCTCTTCAGAACCATCTGCTCTCTCTTACCTAGAGAACAGACTGGTGAGCAGCAGGTCTAGAGTCTTTCCTTGCATGGTAATCCATCTCACAATGCATCCTTAATGGTAGGACAGGCTATCCTGAACTCATCAGGCCTCGGAAGCTAAGCAGGGTTGGCCCTGGTCTGTATTTGGATGGGAAACCACCAAGGAATACCATGGTCCCAACACAGAGGCAGGCAATGGCAAACCACCTCTGAACGTCTCTTGCCTTGAAAACCTCACAGGGTCACCATAAGTCGGCTGTGACTTGATGGCAAAAAAAGAAGAAGAAATTTAGGTACGCCTTTGCAATTAGGTTGAATTGTAACAGGAAATCATCACTATATTTTTACTTTTAGTCATCACGCCCACATACAGTGAAGCAATCTTTTGACTGCAACCATGGAGTCAGATGAATGGGTTCGATCCAGTGATTTGTAATCCTTGTGCAAGCAACACCTCTCCTGTATTCCCGGCCAGCCACTTTCAGGCCAGGGAAGTTCACTCCCAGAGTCATGGCGCATGCATGGAGTAATAGCCATGCTGGTCAGTGCACTGCAGTGCAAAAGGGAATGCAGGCAAAATCACTCATGCCAGTGAAAGAAGAGGCGTGAAGCGAGACTACACTGCCTTCCCCCTCCTCACTGCGGCTCACCTTCCCACATGGCCATTATTCCACATGGGTCCCATGATACTAGGGTCAGAACTGGCTGCTGGGAAGAGGGAAAATGGGGAAGATCCATGCTTATCACTGCCTGAGGAACCACTGGATCCAACCCAATAGTTAACCATATTCTGTGAAATGCTGGGACTGGGACTGTGCCTCAGGTTTTGGCAAGCACACTACTTGCCTATGTGAAGGACATTAGGAAGAAACTAAGAGATAATGAGTCACCATAAGGAAACTTCTCTTTGATTATATAATCTAAAGTGCTATTTGGCAATCTACAAATGCTATGGTAGTGGGAAAAATGACAAGCCTCTCTTCTCCTTTTGAAGTGGATCCTAAGAAATCCTGCATATCAACATACATGCAATTTCTATTTAATAGAAGCGATCCAGATTTCCAGCACTGTTCAGAAAAGAAGCGATCCAGATTTCCAGCACTGTGGGTGGGAAAGCTGAACAGTCATTTCAACTGGCTTAGAAAAAGGGATACCAGAATTAACTGGGAAGAAGGCCAGATTCATATTAGGGAATGTCATTGTTTACAGGAACTGGACACAACTCTAAACCTTAAACACAAAGCCAAGCATGTCAGGAAAGCAAGCAGAAATACATATTAGAAAGGATCAAACCTGGGAGCCTGGGCCACTGGTTGACTTTGGAAAAAGACAAAACAAAAATGCAACTTGTGTTGACAAAAAGACATTTGAATTAGAACACATTATCACTAAAGGGTTTTGATGGCACAACTGAAGGGAACATCAAAGACGCAGTGTAGTCTACTTTTAACTAGCTGTTGTCCCCCTCTATGTGCTGTCTTTAAATTTTGCAGTAAAGCCATAGGGAGGGAGGATTGCTGGGCTCAAGCTCTCCTCACCCCTTCACAGAGAGATCCAATTAGATTATCTTCACAGCAAGCCATACTTTGCCCTTATGTCTGTCCAAACTAGCAAAATGTGGCTTAACCAATACTAAACCACATGCATATGAACACATAAAGCTAACCGCTACTGTTGGACCACTCGTCTATCAAGATCAGTACTGTTTACTCAACTGGCAGTCTCTCTCCAAGTCTCAGGAAGAGTCCTTTACATCATCTACTAACTGAAACGCTGGGAACTGAACCTGGAACCTCCTACATGCCAACCAGGAGCTTACTGAGCTCAAACTCCTCCCCCCTGGAATCCACTTTGGAATCCTGTTTGAATAGGATTTGCATGTAATTGCAAGCTATGGTTT
This sequence comes from Gekko gecko, assembly GCA_029375565.1. Taxonomy (NCBI): domain Eukaryota; kingdom Metazoa; phylum Chordata; class Lepidosauria; order Squamata; family Gekkonidae; genus Gekko; species Gekko gecko. Next base: position 63,293,829 of record JAPDNY010000009.1, read on the forward strand.
GCCACAAAAGGCAGACTGATCTATCAGGCTAGATACAAGAGGAGCAAGAGTGTGGGAGCCTAAGGATTCCCCAGATTCATTCATGGTTTGCCACTACGTCTGATCCAAGCCAATGGTCTCTTAGCCTCAAGCCACCAGAAGATTCCAATATCTATATATCTATTTCTCAAGTGTGGTCACCATCTGTGGATATCTAAATCTGTAGACTGTGGCCACACTAACTGCAGTGGCCACAGCAACAACTGCGGCATTCAGAGGAACTGCAGGGAGCTTGGCAGCAGAGGCCAGGAGGCAGGTCCAGCAGCAGAGGCCAGAAACTGAGCTGGCCCATAGGCAATGGTGGTAATTATGATGGGGAGGGGAATGTCCCCCATTGTGAGTATCATGGGTCACCACTTGTTCATTCCCAAATCTTAATTATTGGAATACTGAAAGGCACCTTGACAAGTAGCAACAGAATGAAGGCTTCCAAATACAGATGCCCTCCTCAAGAGGACATTGCAAATCACCACCTGATTTTCGGTGCATTAAAAAAAGGTTTGTGGGGGGGTTCTCAGGCAACTGCCTTATATAAAAGGAAATGACTAAATAGATTTGGTTTAAGTCTTCAGCTTCACAATATTCCTGTTCAGATTTTGTGTAATTTAGGACAGAGTAGAGGGATAGGCTCAGCTTAAAAACAGCTCCTCCACCTTAAAAATCTCTCTACCTCTTTCAAATCATAACCCCTGTCTGATAATGTAAAGCAAAATGAAAACTGAAAGCATCCTCAAACAAGGGGAAATAAATCTTTCTTCAGCAGCTCAGTCTAGTAACCCTGTTCTGCCCCTGTACATGCTTGAGCCTGCCAAGTATTAGCCTGGTAGTGACCCAAGGAGATCAGAACACATAAGTCAAGCATTCATGATTTCCTATGAATGAACAATGTGCCATTGTCCTAGCCACCCACTGATTTTTTTCCCCTGAAAGATGCTTTTTGCTATACACTCACCAGTGCAAATTTTGTGTTTGCTAAAAATCAATCATCTGATTAGTCTTCTTATTCAATAGCTGGAATTCCTTTTGGTGCTTCCAAGGAGGAGTGTGGAGAAGAAATGTTTTGCTATGTAACATCAAAGGAGAGTCCTACCACAAGTTCTGAAATGCCTTAGGAGCAGCTCATGTTGCAACACTTTCAAAGTACATTTTTTATTGCAAAGACAGATAAGTTGGTTTCCAAAAAAGAACAGCTAAGAGCCTCATGACACTGACATCAGCTGCTTAGGGACAGAACAACTCAGCCCATCACATTCTTTGTACAATAAGCCCAGGGTTACTTGGGTGCATTAACCTCCTGACTGAAAGCCATCAGAACATCCTGTTGAAATGGATGAATGGCTGAAGAAAACAGCAATGTTGCCAAAAATAATTAAACTATTTCCAAAAAGTTGACATGAATGAATATGGGCTAAAACTGAATGCTTTAACAGTCATTAGGGATTCAAATAAAAATATTACTTTGGTGGTTTTCTTTGTTAATTATTTTGTTTGAATTCTTTAACTATGCTGAAAATTCATCATTACAATTTTAATCAGTTCAGTAGCTGTTTCTGTTAGTCTCAACAGGAAACACCCAGTTAGGATTTAATTGTCAGAAACTGCACTCCTCACCCAACACCCCAAATAATATCACATGTCTCCATTTTACTGACCATTATGAGTCTCCCTTAGAGAGCAGGAATGTGGAGACAGGGTGAGAAGTGTTTCCTCGGTCCCTTCCTGCTATTGGGATCCTGATGGGGGCAGGGCCTATATTTAAATAAACTGCGAGGAGCACTAAACCTTGCATATCCACATAAAACACCCTACGTTAGTTTTATTCCTATCAGCATTTTTATGTTCTATGCCTAACAACTTTCTTTCTGGTATCCACTGAAGAGCCAACAGGCTTCCCTGGAGAAAATCAAATGCTTCAAACAGTTGAGCACAAGATAAAACTGGGATTGGCACAGACTTTTCTTCACCCACTTCTTCTGTTTTTGTTAAACAAAATATATATATCCATCCCTCAGCTTTCAAGGAGAACAAGTAGCCATGGATAACCTGATTTCTCCAGAAAAAACACTGTTGATAGAAATGCCAGTCAAAGATGACACCATGCTATGGGAGTGCTGACCAGCTCTCTTGGTTGGATGATACCTATGCCTTTCAGCAAATATGAGGCTCATATTTTCCACCCTATAGTGGATACTGTCCTACCAGGAGCAAAGGAACATAAACAAGTGAGATGCTGAATAGAGGATTTCACAATTTCCCTAAAGTTGTCTTGTGAAACAGAGTCAAAGTTCTCAGTCTGAAGAGCATACTTTAAATAATGGTTCCAAGTTTTAAAAATATCTACAGTGAAGATGTAACTATGAGTTAGTATGCTCTAAAGTACATACAGTACTATGCTGACTTAAAAGAAGTAGTCACACAAAATCCTTTGGGGCAACCCTATCCGTGTGTCTTATTTTAATTGATTGTGTTTATTTCCAAGCATGTATAGGAATGCAGCCTTAGGTACACATTACAGAGAAAAGAATTTGGTTTGAAGCAATGAGCACACAAAGAAAAAGAAGAATAACCTCCTTGTCTCCATCCCCTAACAATCAGCACTCAATCTCTATTTTATTCTATATTTTTATTTTATTATTTTTTTATCCTTATCCTTATTACTGATCTTGTATCAAAATAAACTTTGAATTCAAGAAGATGTCAAGGTGAGTTAGTTTGTGTGCATATCTGCTTGCTTCCAGTTTCCCTCCATCTTTCTACTTTCTAAGACACACATAAGAGTTCATATGTTTGATAACTAAGGGGTTGCATGTGTGTATACTCGCATATGGGCAGGCAGGCAGACAGCAAAGGTTTGTAATACGATGGAGTTGGTTCATGTGGGCCGGAAAGTATTACCCAGAACACACTTGAAAATACAATGCACCTGTGTACTGTTTTGAAGAATCAGGGATTCAAGCATGGTTATTACTGCTGAAACAAAAAGTTGCACACAGAAGCAAGTTACTTCACAAATTAAAAATAAAATGCAGCCAGCATTTTGAATGTGCTCAAGATCAAACAGTATGAACTGAACATTGGAAGGAAATGATGTGCTTTTCACAGACTTGTGTCTACCTCTACCATTATTAACAGAGCATTGCTAGAGTGATGTAGATACTCAGCACCTCTCTTTCCCCAAATTTACTCAAAACTGAAAAGTGACAGTGCCCTGGCCCTCGGCTTACCACCAACAGCCTGTGACACCACATAAATATAGAGACCAAGATGAACTGACTATCAATATAGACTGTCATTATGATTGTTTCTGCCATCTGTGAGCATTGCTATTAGTATTAGATCTGTCACTAGCACTTTATAATAATGGATTGTCTTATGATGGTTTTATAATTTGCTATTTATGTGTTTTAATCTCTATGCAAACCGTCCTGAGCCTGCTCTAGCAGGAAGGGTGGGGCATAAATTGAACAAATAAATAAAAATAATAGTTCTGAATTCTCCCTAGGAAGCCTCAAGAGTCACCCCCCCCCCCGGCAAAATAATCTTTCCCCTAAATACCAGGGGCAAATGCTGAATCCAAGGCCTGATGAACTTTTAAAATGTGTCAAGAAATTCTAGTAAGAAAATTAACCCAAGAAAACAGAGCTCCTTCCGACTTTTATCACAGTTGCCTGAGCTATTTTTCACTCTTGAGGACTACAGTATGTTTATTCCTGATGGAAAAGTATGGCTTTTCAGTCTCAGTGATTTTGATAGCCAGAGTGTAGCTTCATTAGCTCTTCAGCTGTTAACCTCCTAAGCAAGACTTTAAAACAAAATGCTGACATATTCAGATCACCCAGAATATTAACAGGTGTTAAAAGAAAAACTTCACCCCCACATCACTGACCTTGTCTTCCACTCTTCATCTGACTTAGACCTGTTTTTACGGGCAGTTCTTTGTTTTTCTTCAAGCCTTTTCTTTTCTTCACTAGCTAAATCTAACAAAGTTAGAAAAAAATATGTTAAATTATAATCTGAAATGAAGAATGTGTAGCTGCAGTACTCAGAAACAGCCATAGCCACCCATTTTAAAGCTATTTTGTTTGCAACCAGAATTATTCTACGAGTTCCCTGACCTCAATAGGCCAGGCAAGCTCGATTTCTTTGGATCTCGGAAGCTAAGCAGGGCCAATCCTGGCAAGTATTTGGATGGGACACCTCCAAAGAATACCAGGAGGCAGAGGCAGGCTATCAAGCCAAACATCCTCCATGCTCCATTAGGAGTTGCCAGAGGTTCCCATGACTGCCAGGCATGGACACATGCAAACAAGAGCACACACAAATGCAAAAATACAAAAAAAACAAATGAGCCCATGAGTTTTACTCCATTTATGGATAGTAACTACACAGTAGTAGATCATTATTCCACTACTAAAATTACTGAAATATGTCGTGCTTCTTAATGATGGGTTGGGCAGGTATATAAAGCAGCTGCTGAACTTGGCCTTCCTTAAGGAAGGGTCAAGTATATGTTGCTTTACTTAATTTGTGGCATAAGCAGACAAAAGCCCCAGCCTCCCATCTCAAGAGGCAACATTTCACCCTTATCCAGAGAATGGTAGCACCCAAGTCACCAGATACAATAGTATTCTTAATATTCTTTTTTAGTTGACTCCTGGGGATTCCCCAGGTTAGCTCCAAACTCTGTGAATGGGTATACCCCTTGGATGCCTTGACAGATAGGCATACAACCATAGCCTCCAAATTATCTCCCTGGTGCAAACAGCTCAAAGTGGATCACAGCAGAGCCCATTACTTGTCTATCATGTTTTACAACCTAAGACCAGCCTTTACAGCCATTCTCTTTCCAGCCACACAATCTTCCATCCACCTAACAGGATGCTATTCATACAAGCAGGTTGCTCAGCATATTTGTGTCTGTGGTATGGTAGAGGTTGAGGATCTTCCTCAATACATGCTGCATTGTCCTCTATATTGGGAACCCAGATACAAATTTATGGTGGCCATCTTAGCCAAACTGACTACATGCACAGCTGAGGAGAAAATAATCTTCCCTCTTGTGGATGTAGACCCATGGGTTACATACATGGCAGCCCTACATGCCCTGCCTGCGAACAAAACACATGCAAAAGTGGTGTCTGAAACTTAAAATCTAGGTCTGTATTCTGCTTTAATTGTGTGGCATATTATCTTGATGATTGTTTTTATTCTTTTATCTAAGTTTTATTTAGGACAACTTTGTAATGGTTTTTGCCACACACAATAAACATTTACTACTATACAACTGCAAACACATAAAAGAGGTGCATAAAACTAATATTTTTCATGGTTTACAGTATTTTTCACATACATTTTCCTCCTGCAATTTTAGGTGAGTAGTCTTCTCATTTCGGTCTCTCATGACCATACAGGTTTATTGGACAGATGCAGTCCAGTTAGGCAGCACCTCCACCAAACTTATTCAAACAATCCACTTGTGAAGGCAAGTTCGTCATGAGAAAAAAACATGCACAGTAGCACAACAGCATTCTTCATTCATGCAAGATCAAGCATAACACATTAAAGACTACATGAAAATAAGATTCCAAGTGTTTTCTAATTAGCCACAGGTAAATGTGTGTTTCATAAATGGAGACACTCCTTTTACAAAATACACCTATACACCTATACATGGAGATATGTCCTGTAAAATGCAGCATTTGGATGTAGATATTTTATTGTCATTATTGTATATACATGCATTTCATACTGGAGTTTATGTGTTACCTATTTCACCATTTTCCATGGCTCTTATATCTGGTCGCAATCGGCAGTCAGTTTTAGGAACAACACTTTCCATTTCTTTGTCCAGTTCATTCAAAGCCATTGCAAAGGTAGTGAAGTTGTACATCTAAAAAAGAATAAAACAAATTAATGTTTTACAGATGTTCTTTTATTTTATTATGGAGAGTCAACCATTAGTATGTATAAGCTCAAAGGAAATAACCAATGGAGTTCCTTGGGGATCAGTTTTGGGGACCTTTTTATTCAAAGTTTTCATTATAATGGTCTTGGAGAATAAAGGAGGGGCATGCTTATGACATTTGCTTAAAACAGTGGAATAGGAAAACCTTAAGGACTCGAGTAATGGAAAGTGAACAGACTTAAAAAAATATAACAATGAAGGGGTGCACTGGAGGATGGATATTTGTGTCTTTGGTTAGGGGCTCCTCAGCTGGAAATGAAAGTCAAGGGAAGATGTCAGGACTCAATTATGCAAGATGACTATAGGCTGCCAACATGATAGCAAGTCTTCATTAGCAGGCATAGTAACTCATGTTCTTGGTGCAGATCCAGTTCTGACCCACTATATTCAAGGATTTTTAGTTCTAACTAGGAGCATCTCTTCTTTCCAATGGGGACTCAAAGCGACATATAGCTTCGTCCCCTTCAACATTTTATCTTCACAACAATACTGTCTGTCATCTTGAGTGGAATAGGAAGTTGTCGGCAGAGCAGTCATATGGTGGGTTCCTGCTGCTGCAATAGAAGGATGATTCCATTCTTTAACTGCTTAGTTAATTTTGGTACATGCTACGGAAGCACTCTTGTAAGCCAGCAGGCCACAACCACCCGAGAAATTACTGTAGAACCCTGCATCTTTAAAAAGTTAAAACGCATAAACATGTATGAGAGGGGGAGAACTAAGTTTCTTATCTGGGATGCTACAGGCATTACCCAGCAGGTTTCTATGAGAGTTATTCAGCCATGTTACATGTAGCTACCTCTACTGGTCGGAGAAGAAAGGCGTTTAAATTAAATTACCAATACTAAATTGCAGCATAATTTTTCCCCACACATGGCAAGATCTGGAGCAATAGTTTTTGTGTTCCTTCCCCCACCTTTACTGGAAGCACCAGGACACCATTTTTCTGGTGTTTCAGCTTCATGAGCAGACCAACATACATACAAAATACAGTTCCTTTTCAACATGGTTCTTTCTTACCTGTGCTGAGTTTGCTGGCCTTGGAGCTATCCTCCATAACAAAACACTTCCGGGAATAACACACACAGTTTCAGAATCTGGCAAAGGCACCTCATCTGGTTCATCTGAACCACCCATCTACAAGAAACATAGGCAATAACCATGTATTTAATAATGAACATGTCTAAAAGCCCACATAGGAAAAAGACACACTTCACAAAACCTCATGTCCTTAAAATGAATCAAGCATCCAGTAACAGATAAAGGGTTGGATCCACCAAAGTTCCAGAGAGAAGAATTTTTACACATGAAGCCTGACGTTCTCACTTTCCCCCTGGCAGAAAGAAACACTTCCATCTGTGGAAACACTCTGGCAGATATGAGCCAATATACACATAGCCAGCCTTTGAAAGATATTAGGGCTGGACTTCCCTAAGGAAAAAAAATCTGGAAAGCAGTTTGCATGAATTAATAATTTCTAAATTGTAAGTAAATTCTGATAGGATGTCATTCTAAAATTCTGAGAAATAACATTAAACTGACTGCTTCACATATTCTTAAAACACAGGAAAATATTTTAAAAGTTTTAAACAGTTAAAAATATTGAACAAGGATAGTACTAAACAGTGAATCAAGGTATTGATTTCTGTAATATTTACTTTTCTGCAGCCTTGCTGACCTGCTTTGGACCAATAGGTTTACAAAACTGTAGTTTTAACTTCAAAAAGTGAATACAGTCATCTTGACCTGTATAGCCCAGGCACGCCCAATCTTGTCAGATCTCTGAAGCTAAGCAGGGCTGACCCTCACAAGTACTTGGATGGGAGATCTCCAAGGAATACCAGGGCCAAGACACAGAGGCAGGTAACACAATGCCACCTCACTGAATATCCAAGCCCCAGTAGGGGTCACCAGAAATCAGCCATGATTTCCAGGCATGCATGCGCGCGCACACGCACACACCCCTCACAAACTGAGTACAATACAAAAAAATAGTGGTCTTGGGACCCACATACAGTCTTCATGGGCCAAGAGTCAAAAATTGACATATTGGTATCAGGTTAAGTGGCAAAACTGCTTTTTGTTTTTCTGAAAGGTGTATGTCTATATGCTTTATGTTTTTATGTGATAACCCATTTCGATTGTTAGCTTAACCTTTTTATGATGTCGTCCAGATGGCCAAAGCCAATTTTTTCCTACTTTTTCTAGTTTGAACTACAACTCAAGAACCAAGTGACCAGTTTCAGATTTTAAAGCACTCCTACAAATTTCCCCTACAAACAACTAATATTAAAAATACCTCTATCCATTATCATTTTTGTAATATAAGTAGAGAAGTAAAGTTTCTGTAAATTCAGAAGCAACAGAGAAAAGAAGTTTTTGTCCTTTTTTTAACCTGGGAAAGGATGAAAATTCTGCAAAAAATTGAAATATGTGCAATATTTAACAGTTCTCTCAAACCTAAACTAATTTTACTGCTTTAACAACATAAATGCTTCCTTTATAATCTCCTTAGCACATAAAATTGCAATATTTGATGTATTTATGGATATACAGGCAATGGCAAATATATCCAATACTTGAGAGAAAACTGCAAGCTGATGCACCCTATGCTATCATTTATTTATTTATTTTAATTTATTTATTAAATTTATACCCCGCTCTACCAACCATGGCTGGCTCAGGCTCATACCTTAGCATATGTACCTTAACTTTTGCTTTCTGGTTAGAGAGAGCACAGTTCACAGCTTTCTGGTTCGAGAGAGCACAATGAAACTCAGAGTTGTCCTCTGGGGCTGTGGTGCAGAAATATTTCCCCTCCAGCAATTTAGGACAATAAGCTACTTATTACCCAACTGGTGAGCATATGTGTCACAATGATTTTGAGGCAGAGGTGAAGAGATCCACCACAAGTCAGGTCAAAAGGGCAACAGAAGGTATGCAACAGCTGAAGAGCAATGAAAGCCCTGCATGCTCCTCTCATGAAGACTAGATGTCCTTCTATGTGCAGAAATGTATCGAAGATTTAATAGCTGTATGCATCTATAGCATGCCCAGCTTGTTTTTAAAACCATTTCACTCATTCTAAAAAAGAAAATATTTCATAGGAGGTTTTTTCAATACTCCCCCAAATTTCCAGTTCTCCTAGAAAGAACAAAATAGAGTTTTTCTCTGTTTTTGTCTCCTGGGCCTTCACATCTCTAGGTATAATACATAATTAAAAAAAAAAAAACAACCCAATTTTCTGCATTTTTATAAGGTTTATGGTCTATGGCATTTTACCTAACCCAGATAGACATTTGTAGCTTTTTTAACCTTTCCAATGTGCCTTGACATGAAGAAATTCATTTTGATATGAAAAAGAAAGATAAACTGGGTAATAGGTAACTTCGGGTTACTTCAAAGATCTTTTGATTTTGTGAGTTCAGCAACTTTCAATATGCACATAGTTTTACTTACAAATCTAACACTATCATTTCATGCATTTTATTCTCTAAAGAGCCACGCATATAACTAATATTATGTTAACAGCCTCAGCAGTGGCTTCTTCTGTGTACATGTTTATAAATTTATCCCTTTAAAGCTACCATAGTCTAGTTGGTATAATAGTAGTTAGAGGAGACATGACATACACAGTGACAAGGGGACATCACACAGAATCAGTGGAATTGCCATCCAGGTGAATATCATTGTGCCTCATTTGCCCAAATTGATATCATGTGATGAAACCAAGAATAGAAGCATTTCTAGCCAGTCATTTATGGTACCAAAGTACAACACTGGCAAAATGTATAGAGAACATGAAATTGAGCAAACTTCAGAGGACAGCGGAACAGGAGGGCCTGGCAAGATCTGGTCCATGGGACTCAACTGTGCGACTGAACAACAACAGACACCAAAGACATTGCTCTGCCGAGCTTTGCAGAAGAATCTCATATGGCTTATGGCATGCATGTCAAACCATGAAGGCCAATCATCATGTCCCTGACAAGAATTAGCATACTTGTCCATGATGATGTCACAGTTGTGCAAACAATATTGGCTATTTGTCCACAATAAATGCTCCTGCAACTGAAATGTCAACTGTTAACAAGGTCTTAAACCAGTCTATCAGCAACTCAAGTCTGACTGAAACCTCTTTGAGAATATAGTCCTCGGCAAAGCAGACAGCTCCATATGAGAAACCTCTTAGTTTATCCTCTGGGGCCTTTGCCTTGGGCCCATGCAAATGAAGATGGATCAATCCAGAAGACTAACAAGGCTGTGCTTGCCGGAGTATTGGGAAAAAATGTATTTGCAGCAGAAAACATATCAGTCCCATCTACCTGCAACACTGATGGAATGAATTCAGTGCAGAAGATGGAAGGGCAATGGGAAGACATTTGAACTGCTGGCAGTATCTAAATTCTGTGTTACTTCAAGAAGGTAGCCATGGTAAGAGGATAGATGTTATTTTTAATGCACATCTGGAAATTTCTATCAAAAATGCTGAAAGATGTAAGAAAGGAACAAGTGTTTGTCTGCAGGTGAAGAATGATGCACCAGCTCACAAACTGCAGCAGTTAAAAAGATACCTGTGCAGCTCATCTATCAAGTCTGAGGTCATCAAGTTCTTGGTGCAACAGTGGAGTATGCCCTAAGCTACTGAAGAGGCTGGAATATGCAAAACATGATGAGACTGGTTTTAAAATCACCAGAGACCCTTGAGGAGAAGTATGTGAGCTGAGGTCTACACAAGAAGAAGCTGACACTAGGTTGCTGCTGCATGCACTACATGGAGCAAAGGGTGGGCCAAAATCTATTGCTGTTGTATCAGAAGACACAAACACACTCGTGCTATGCCTTGGATTTGCAAGTGAAATACCATGCCTCATATGTTTGTTAAGTGTGGAACAAACAGTCACACAAGATTCACTTACCTAAGTAAACTCAGAAGTTCCTTTAGTCATAAAGTGTTGGTTGCCTTGATTGGACTATGTGCCTTCACTGGCTGTGACAGTATGGGGTTGAGGTAAGTTAAATTCACTGAAACTACTGAAAAAGTCACGGACTACCAGGACGTAGTCAGTTCAACTAGGGAAGACATGGGAAATCCATACAGAGTTGTATGAGAAAGTACAGCGATATACCAGCCAAGTGTATGTTCCAAATACCTGTACTGCTTCTGTAAATGAACTACACTATGAACACTTTTTTGTGCCAAGCGTGCAGAAGTGGAGTCCAGACAGCTTTCACAGTGCAAAGATTGTCTATCCACGCACACACTTTGGGCCAATATACAGGCAGGAATATGGAGACGCAGTTTGCAAAGCTAGCCAAATGTACCTATCCCCAACGATTATGTATGGATGACAGACAGAGATAGCAGTCTTGTTATTGATTGGATGCATGAACCACCCATATCAATTGCAGTTTTGAAAACGTCATCATGCAAATGTTTGCATTCCTGTCAACTGCAAGAACTGAGCTGCAAGGGGAGCCAGCCCCAGCCAAGGCGATGCAAAGCGCTCAGTTCCTGCCATGCCATGGGCTGGCTCCTCTTTACAGCTTTGTTTAAAAAAAGCTGCAAGAGGACCCACCAGCCATTCAGTATACCTAAATATATCCAAATAAAAGCAAAAAAAAGGCTTTATTCGGACTCAGCTATACCAGTAGCCAATCAGATTCTCTGATCTCTATTTGGCTTAAATAATACCTGAAAAATACCAGTAAGGTATTTTTCGGGAATTTTTTTGGCTTGGTTTATGCCGAATGCACACCACTATTATAGACATGTAGCAATCTGAAACCCCCCCCCACAAAAAACAGATGTGGACTTTGCAGTTGAACTTGAGAACTTGGAAGATTATTTCAGTGATTATGAATATTAAAAATAGTTTTGAACAAACAGATGTTAATGTAAGATTTTAAAATAAAAACATTTGTATATTGAACAGTTGCTGAACTCCCCCAAATTAAAAGATGTTTCTTTGCAGTAACACAGAGTTACCTATTATCCTGTTACAATGGATAAAAATCACATAAATGTAGATCTGTTCTCATGTACCTAATTTGCATATCAAAATGAATTTCTTCATACTATGGCTCACTGGAAAGGCAAAAGTTACAATAATCTAATATACCTTAGTTGACTATTTGTGTTAGGTAAAGTGCCATATGCCATAAACCTTATTAAAATGTGGAAAAATTGACTTTCTTTGATTTATGCCTTATGCCACAAAAGCAGAACTGGACACAGGCATTATTGGTATTAGTTATTGGTGGGGAATTTATTAGCTTTCCAGCAGTGCTTTAAAAGTTAAAAAAATGAAATTGTGGTCACTTGGTTTATGAGTTATAGCTCAAATTAGAAAAGACAGGGAAAATTGGCTTCAGCCATCTTCATGACATCATAAAACACTTAAGCTAGAAATCGGAAAGGGTTAGGGTTCTAAATTCAAAACCTAATACATGGACATACACTTTTAAAAAAAAATTAAAACAGTTTTGCCACTTTACCTGAGACCGACATCCAGTGTGGCCCACAGACTAATGGCTGGAGTGAGGTAAGAACAAGGGGATGAAAATAAAGCGTACCGTAGAACTGTGCTTGCAGAAGAGGAAGGATGATAATTTTGTCCCCTTGTCTAGCCCTGTGACTCACATGACTAATCCTCCTCATGGGTCTCATGACCCTGGAAATGATCTTTTCAGGGGCCACAAGGAACTGAAGGAATTGAAAGGGGCATGGGAAACTTCGCATTCCATGCATGGATGGTTGGGTACAGGTCTATTACATACTAATGTATTGTTTAAACTGTTATTACAATATTCTTGTATATGCTGTTCAAGATTTCTTCAGTATGTTGATACGTATATACCAAGTTTGGCTAAATACTCAAATCTGGTAGTCCTTTACATTTGGATTCATTAATTTTATGTGCAGATCTATTGTGAGATCTATATAATATATTTAAACATAAATTATATAAACTTCCTTTTTATTTATTTATTTGTTTTTACCCTATAGTCCACCTTTCTCCTTGAGGCCCCGGAGCAGATTATGCAGTGTAAATCAACTAGTCCATATAAAGAGACAAAGAAGGAGGAGGAGGAGGGGAAGATTGGGTTTATGCCCCACCCTTCACTACCCAAAAGAGTCTCAGAGCAGTTTACAAACTCCTTTTCCTTCTCCTCCACACCACAGGCACCCTGTGAGGTAGGTGGGGCTGAGAGAACTCTCTTGAGAATTGCCCTTGAGAGAAAGACCCTTGGCACTTACCCTGAGGGATCCTTCTACTCTGAGGAAAGGAGGACATCTTGGGTGATTCCCACCATCCTATCAGGGAGAGGCAGGAACAATTTTTTCTTCCTCTTCCTGTGTGGCTTGGGAAAACCCACTTCTTCAGTTTAGGTGACTCCCAGCAGCAGTACTGGATAACCTTATTTTCTATTACTGAAACTAAACAGGAAACTACAAAGTAGGTAAGTATAGAAACAAGGAAAGAACGTGAACATCATGAACTCCCTTAAAGAAAAACCTATGTACAGATAAAAAGGTACTTGGAAGAGAGAAGAGGTAGACATGTATTCAAAAGTACAAGCAGAAAGTAAGAATCGAGAGATAGAGAGATAGAGCGCAGACACTTGGTGGGACAAGATGTACTCTTTTCCTTGGAGTAGAAGGACCCCTCATGGTAACTGCCAAGGGTCGTTTCTCCCTCTGAGGCGGAGGACATCTTGGGTACTTTCAAAGCAGTACCCTCCGCCCTGGGTGGGAGAACGCTCTCCTCTTCTACAATGTGTTGCAGTACTCTTCTTTCAAAGGAGGCATCAGCTGAATTGTATACATTCAGTATGTAGTGCCTGACGAAGGTAGAAACTGAGGATCGAGGAACAGCTCGACATACTTCCTAAATTGAAGCATTCTTGGCTAACGCTGTGTTAGTAAAGCACTCCTAACTGAATGGGCAGTAATCCCTGTAAGGACTTCTAGACTGAGAGATTTGTAAACTTCAACAATGCATGCTTTAATTGTAGAGCTAATAGCAGGCTTGGACATTTTGTTCCCCATGTTCGGTGGTGAGATATTTATGAACATCGCCTCAGTTTTTCTGATGTCAGCCATGCATGTCAGGTAGGCTTTGAGGGACCTGCAAATGTCCAAGGTGTGCCAGGCCCTCTCCCGTGGGTGTTTAAGATCAGGACTGGCATACAGTACACCTTTGGGCCATGAGGCGGTCAGGGCATCCATGGCTTTGGCCCTGTCGTGATGGAACCTTGAGAAGAATCTGGGCAGTTGGTGGTTCTGATGTGAGGCGAATAGGTCCAATATTGGCATCCCGAAGTGCTGTAATATCCAGCCGAAGGTTTTCCTGTTCAGCATCCATTCCCCCGGGTGGATCATCTGTCTGCTGAGCCAATCTGCTTTGGATTGTCCATGCCTTTGATGTGTTCGGCTCTGACTGAAGCGAGATTCTTCTCCACCCAAGACAGTAATATCCTTGTGGAGGGAGAATGATCTGGAGCCCCCCTGGTTGTTGATATACATCTTGGCTGACACGTTGTCTGTCTGCACTAATATGTGGTGGTTCTTCACTTTGTCACTGAAGTGCAGGAGAGCCAGATGCACTGCTCTGAGTTCCAGCACATTGATTGGCAATAGGGACTCCCTGTGAGACCAGCATCCCTGGGTTGGGATCTCTGCTAGGGTTGCTCCCCAGCCTTGTAGGCTGGCATCTGTAAATAGTTGCAGCTCGTTTTCATGGAGGAACTTCTTCCCCTGGTGAAGATTGGAGTCCTTTGTTCACCATCGTAGAGCTTCTTGCACTAACAAGGGTACCTGAAGAAGAACCTCCCACTTTTCCATGATCTGCAGTTGGTATGGCTGGAGGAATAGCTGTAGAGACCTTGTGTGTAATCTTCCCCACTGGACTGCATCCAAATTGGAGATCAGAAGACCCATTACCTTGGCTAGGGTAAGAAGAGTTGATGATGGATGCTCCATGATGAGTGTCACCACCTGCATAGTCTTCCAGATCTTGTCCTCTGGCAGGAAAAGGACAGATTTCCTGGTATCTATCAGCATTCCTAGATGCTCCAGCGTCTGAGATGACATCAGCAAGCTCTTGTCCCGGTTGATTAGGAAACTGTGAGATTGCAGGCAACAGATTGTCTCCTGGATGTCTCGAAGTGCTTTCTCTTTGGAAGAGGACTGGATGAGCAGGTTGTCCAAGTAGGGGTGGACATGAATCCTCTTCCTTCTCAGATGCGCTATCGGGTTGACCAGCATGTTGGTGAAGACCCTCGGGGCAGTTGCGAGCCTGAACAGCAACGGTCTGAACTGAATGTGAAGACTCCCTATACAGAACCTCAGAAACCTCCTGTGTAATGGCAGGATTGGGATATGCAGGTATGACTCCGTGAGATCCAAGGAGGCAAGAAATTCTCCCAGCTGCAACACTCTGTGATGGATTTGAGGGTCTCCATATGGAAATGTCTCAAATTGATTAATTTTTTTACAAATTTCAGGTCTAGAATGGCCTTCCAGTCTCCATTTTTCTTGGGCACTGTAAAGAATGTGGAATAGACTCCCTGGCTCTTTTGATCATTTGGCACTGGTTCCACCGCCTGAATGTCTAGGAGGTGTTGTAGTGCGGAAAAGTTATGGCTCATTTCCTGAGGTCTTTGTGTAGTGGGGAGATGATTAACTGATCTGGAGAAGGTCTTCTGAATTCTAAGGAGTAACCTCTGGAAACTATTTCTACAGTCCATGAGTCTGCTTGAGACTATATCCAGGCCTCCAGAAAATGTGTCAATCGTCCCCCCACTGGGATCCTTTCTGAGTCATGCTTTGTTATTTTTGTTGTCACAATCTGGTTTCTCAGGTCTGTTGGATGCTTGCTTCCCAAAGTGTGTTGTAGCAAAGTTTCTCTTATAGGGCTGAGTGGATGAGCCCCAAGAGTTCCTTTTCTGGGTTTGTCAAGACCTGTACATTGAGCTGGAGGAATGAAAGGAATGATTGGAGGAGCCTTTCTTGTCTAGGTGCTGTACGTGTCTAGGCATAGCCTTTTTCTTATCTCTGGTCTCTATCAGGATCTTTTCCAGATGATCTCCAAACAACTTCTCCCCTTAGAAGGGGTATGCCATCATGAAAGCCTTGGACTGTAGGTCAGCTGGCCAGGCACGCAACCAGATACCCCTCCTAGCCACCACTGCCGAAGACATGGATCTTGAAGAAAAGGTAAGAGCATCTAGGGAGGCGTCAGTGGCGAATGCTGATGCCTTCATTAGTCTCACTGCCCACTCCATCAGTCTCCTACTGTTCTCTGGGAGAAGCTGAATGAGTTTCCTGGAACAGACTAGAATGGCCCTCGTGATTATGGAGGCTGTAGCAGAGGCTTTGATGGCCATTGCCGCGGCTTCATGTGATCTTTTAAGAACCACTTCAGTTTTCTTGTCCAGGTTGTCTCGCACTGAGCCATAGCCATTCTCTGAGAGAAGGCCAAAGGGTTGGAGTGCTGTCACTGGTGCTTCCACTAGAGGGACCTGAAAAATCTCATTTGCAAAAGATGGTAAGTCACACAATTTTTTAACAAAGCCAGGGGCCTGTCTATTAGAAATGGGCTTAGCCCATTCAGCTTTAAGTTGTCTTTCAAAGAACCTGTTTTCTGGCAGCCTTGGTAGGCCAACTTCCCCCCAGTGGTCCTGTGGGGTAACCCCTGGGTGCTGGGTCTGGAGAATTTGCGTGGGATGAAATGGAGCCCAGATCTCCCATGTGGCAAAAATTGAAAAACTACTGTCTCATCGCATGCTTCATGGATTGGTCCTGAGAAGCAGGGTTCCCAGAAAGTGGGGGTACATTACCCAGTTGCAGCCCTCTGGACTTCTTAGCAGGTGGTCTGAAGAGCAACGAAGGCTCACCTATATCTTCTGCCGGGAGATTGGCATCCATGGCCTGGGTCTCCATTGGCGTGCTTTGGGGACATGCGTGAGGGTTTCCCACCAAAACCGTGGCACCAAGATGGCTGCCGCCGGTGGTAGCTAGGCAGGGACGGGGTTCAGGGAAGTCCTCCATGCGACGATTCTTCTTTCCTTTCGTCTGCCCGCTCAATTCAGGGTCATTGCCGGCAGCCACAGCAAGCCTAGAGGTCATGCTGGCTCCAGAGACATCCCTGGGTGGCTGCTTGATGGCGGTGTCACTCTCGGGCTCGGAGAGGAAGCCATCTTCAGCTCTTCTGGACACTGCTGTGAAGGAAAGGTAGAAAGGGAGCTCTACAGCTATTTTCAAAGGCCTGTAGCTGCCGCTGAACTCACCCTAGAGGACAGAAGGTAGAATAAATAGATCTAGATAGAAGAAATGGGAGGTTTTTAAGACAAAAATAAAGAGAAATGAAGTAAGAAAATACAGGTCAGATTAAAGCTTCGTGCTAAGGAAAGTTGGAGGCAAAGCCTACAACAACCTCTTCCTGTAGAGGCAGGAAAGAAACTGGAGAAGTGGGTGTTACCAAGCCACACAGGAAGAGGAAGAAAAATTGTTCCTGCCTCTCCCTGATAGGATGGTGGGAATCACCCAAGATGTCCTCTGCCTCAGAGGGAGAACAGCTCTGAAAGAACTTATGACTGACCCAAGGTCACACCAGCAGCTGCATGTGGAGGAGTAGGGAATCAAAGCCAGCTCTCCAAGATTAAAGTCCACGCTCTCCACCACTACACCAAACTGGTTGATAGAGTCAAAATGAGTAGACAATGAATGAGCAATGTACTGGTGGTGGTGGAAAGTCATGTCAAGTCACATCTGACTTATGGCAACCCCCTAGGGTTTTCACGGCAAAAGATGTTCAGAGATGGTTTGTCATTGCCTGCCTCCACGTCACAGTCCTGGTGTTCCTTGGAGGTCTCCCATCCAAATACTAGCCAGGTCAGTCCCTGCTTAGCTTCCAAGGTCTGAGGAGATCAGGTTAGCCTGAGCCATTCAGGTCAGAGGAACAATGTACTAGGATTAGCAAAATCTGAGTGAGTACAGAATATTAGGCAAAATACAGAGTGTGGACAGAATAAAGAAAATTGGTGTTACATCAGTAGAAAACAAGCAACAGGGTGATATGTGCAATTGATAAAAACATCCTATACAATCAACAGTCCCCTTCACTTTAAACAGCACCCTGAACTAGTCTGTTATAGTACAGCCTTGTTGCTTTTATAAAAAAAGCTCTCCTGAACAACTCTGTTTTACATAATTTACAGAATGATAGGAGGCTGGGAGCCTTCCTGAGCCCCCCTCAGGCAGGCCATTCCGAAAGGTGGGGGCCACAACACAGAAAGCAGGCGGTGGGGTGACTGCTGGTCTTGCCTGCTTGCAGGGTACCAGGCTAGAGCATTCCTTTTTTACCCAAGCTTTTAACAAACATAAAAGTTTTATGATCTTTTAAAGGTTTTATGGTCTGTTTCTGTCCATTTTATCTACATCATTTTATACCACTCAGGGAATTTTATGCTGTTTTCATGCTCTAGATTGTTTTAATGGCATTGGCTTATTTTTTAATAATTGTGTTTCTGGACGGGCAAGCATAAACACTTTCTAAATATACATAAACACATAAACTTAAAAGACATTACTTGCTAGATGGCAACAAGTATGCCTCAAGGAACTTTGGGATACAGAAGCTTGGAATTCCACCATGAATGCCTGTTGCATTCTAACTACTGTCTGAATAAAACTACACACACTCTATTTCATCAGCGTATCATTGCCATGGACTGGCCTGGTGTAGCATGGGAGGATGACTCCTCATCAGAGCAGGAGGTGGACAACTGTCCCCAAGCCCGGCCTTCAAAGAGGGGTCTCAGGACCTCCCTCACAGAACTCTGCACCAGCAATGGCACTGCCCCCTGAGCCAGCAGGTCCCCCAGGCCTCGAGGGCCCAGCATGGACCTGCCCATGAACCAGACCCGCCAAGGTCTCCCAAAGCACCCCAGGAGCAGATGAGTCAAAGGGCTAAGGTTGAGGCATGGACCACGCACAGGATTGCCTGGCAGCCTGAGACCTTCCCTCAGGTAAAGAAATGCTACGAGAGACTGATACCTCACCACAGGATCTGGGACCCAGTACTCCTCATAAGTAGAGGAGTACAGTCAGCTTGTGGGGAAGAGCCTAACATATGGAATTATAGGGAAACTCCCTATGGCTGCAGCCAGCGTGGGATCAACTTGTCTGCAGTTTTGCTGACTACCCCACCAGTTGCCTTACCTGCTTTGTATCCATTCTTGTTACCTAACCCTTGGACTGCTTTTGGATTCTGCCATTGGAATATGTGCCCTGACCCTAGACTGAGACCTTGGACTGCCTTCTGACTTTGGACTATGTTATCAGACCCTGGACTGTGAGACTTTGGACTGTGACCTGAGAACCTCTGCTTCAGACCCTGTGGTTACTGGGACTTGTCTCCCATCTGGTTGCTGGGCCAATCACACAGTATCATTGTTTTTTGCACCTATATTCTCTTTTTCATAGGCCAGAGGCAGACTCCTGGCACACGAAGGCAATCCTCAAATCCAGCTCTGCAACTCCAAATTTTTCAGATATTTTATACTTTTACGAACCTCTACAGCGCCAAGTAATTATTTTACATCCATGCTTTTGGGTAAGAAAACCATTCTACACGCTCTTATTTCTATCACTCAGACTTCAGTACATTGGCTAGACTAAATGTCACTAAATAAAACAGTAGAAGAAAAAAGACAGCCACAAAATTGAACACTACAAGTGAACAGTGATTACCTCTCTAGCTCTACTGTCTTTTACCACAATACCTGTTTATTGTTTTTCTTATCTTCTGTGTTTTTCTTGTCATTTTTTTTGTAAGCTTCAAATGTAGCTGGGTCAACACTGTACAAGCAATCAGTCCATTTCCCATAGAGTGCACATAGTTTCTTTTTGCTGTTAGAAAATAAATTTTAGGGAGGGAAATTAACTTATTCTAGCATTCAGTTTCACACAGAATTTAAATGTGCTGAAAAACAACACTTGGAAATTCAGCACGCATCAAGCTGGCTTGTATCAATCAGAGTCGGCATTGTCTACACTGGTAACTGCTCTTAGTGCCAGGGATTGAACCTGGGTCCTTCTGCATGCAAAGCATGCCCTCTGTCACTGAGCCACAGCCACAGCCCCACCCCTGGAGTCCTGCTTCTTCTCTTGTATACATACATGTCAGAAACAGCAGAAAGGAGCTTTTACCTTTTGTCCTGAATGTAGCCTTCAACTTTGTGCAATTCCTTCCCAAAAAGGCCACATGGTTTGAAATTTAACATACACTTGTCACCAGTTCTGTGGAAGAAGCATTATGTTTCAGCTTAAATCTCTTGCAGTGCAAGTTTTTCTTCCAATATTTGGCTCTGTTGTGGGAATCAAGCTCTAACCTCCAGCATTCAGCAAAACAGATGCAATGTCTCTGCATTCTTGGGAACAGGACGCCAACAGTCAATTTTTGGTTGGCCAGAGGACTTCACCTCCTGTGACAATCTTGTTTGCTATCAGCACTGACAAGGCTGGCAACTATTTTGAATGCTTCTAATTCCCTGCCCCATTTGCCCCAGCTTGTTCAAAGAACTGCATGGATGTTCAAGGGATCATCTAACAGGAATGCAAATAGCCGCTGTTCTACCAGATGGTCTCCTCTACACCCCAGCCCTACCCCAAATGCTCTGTGTCTGTTGCTAGAAGCCATCATCCTTGACTGATAGCATAAGTCTCCACTGGGAGAAGACGGGGAGCAGTTTAACTTACAGGAATGAAATTCTCAATTTCTCTACTGTTTTTCAGGCAGATCAAGAGCATCTAGGTTTTCTGCCTTTGTCACAGACATTCTGTGCAAAAGTAATTATGTCAGAAGAAGCCCCAACAGAAGTATCAGTCCTGAAACTTAAATTATGTAAATTTCTTATGCCACTGTCCAACACTGAAGGAACAACCAAGGGATTACCATCTTTTATCAGGCAGAAAATAATGTATCAAATATTATATACTTGCAAAGGGAAAAGACAATAATCAGAGGTGCATTAAAGCTGTTAGCTTTTGTCCAACATACCAGAGTGTCTGTTATTTTAAATTAACACTAATTGTTTTCATCATAGTACAAACAATATTTCATAGTAACCTGAGAACCACTTCCTAGAGGGCTTTCCCCTTGTAACAGGCAGGTGCTAATCCATGAGCCTTCACAGTGCATTTTTTGAGATATCCTACCAAGGAGGATCTTTTAAAAAGAGCTAAAGAACTCAGGCCAAGATAAATAGGGTAATGGTCAAAGAAGCAGAGGGTCAGGTCTTCTCAAAGTTAAGGTCCTAGATAAGAAAACCAGACAACACAGCTGACTGCACTTTCCAGCCACATTTTGCATTACATGAATCACAAATTAGCACTGTTTATGTCTCCTGCAGATGTGGAATCCTTCCAAGGGCACATGTTACTTGTTACATCGGAATACCCACTTAGTATGTGTGCCATAGACAGTGCGTGCTCTGCTTTCGTAGAAACAAGAAGGAACTTACTTGTGATTGGTTATTTCCATATTGCCATATTGCTCAATCCACAGCTTGCCAACAATGATGTTATGCACACAGCAAGTAGGATTTGTCCATGTATATGCTTCATTGTGTCTGGAGGCAAAAAAGAAAACTATCAGTACCAGATGTTTCAATTTGCACATTTAGAATACCATTTACAAATGACTGTAATAGAAAGAACGCTGCTTTTGGGAAAGACATAAAGATCCCAGATGTTGATTCATTCTTGGCCACTGGCAATAAATCAAGGAGCACAGAATGCTTCAGCCACGCAAACCAAAGAGAAACAAAAAGAAATGTTGATTTCTATGTACTTCTTAACACAGCAACTCCAATGCACTCTTTTGTAGACAGAATGGTGATATTTTAGGGCTGGTTTTTGACAGCTTGCAGGCGGGTGGGCTCCATCATAGCTCTGATGTGAGTGCCCTGAAAATCGTGCCGATGGGGAGCGGTCCAAGTTGGTCTTGGACACTCTCGACTCCTTGTAGGGGGGCTCGTAGCCTGGGGCATGTGAGGTCCCTCTCCCAAGGCATAAGCCAAGGGATTGAGGCTCCTTTTGCCCCAATAGGTCCTCGTGACACGGAGCCAGCTATGGCACTAAGAGGCACACACCAGGCAGAGCGCGCAAGCAATCCAAAGAAAATGATCTTCCCTACCTTCTGAAGAAGTGCAAGTAAAAATGTGAGTCGATCCACATTTTAACAAACAATTGCCTAAACAACAGCAGCAAAGCCGCGCCAAAGCCCCAAATAAGCAGAAGGGGGAGGGGAATACCCAATTCTGATAAGACTGACTTTAAAGCGGGGACCGAGAGGGCGGCTTGAAGGGAGCAAAAATCCGACAGAGTGTGGCTCAGACTAGCAAGAAAGTGATAAATTACCAGGCTTTCAGAGACTTCTTAAAACGTTTATCTTATTGTAAACAATGATGCAGCGAGCAGAAAAAATGGCGGCTAAGGGGAAACTTACAGCAGGAACTGCCAGCTCATCATCTCTGGCTACTAAACTGGAAGTAACCACAGACTTTCCTAAAATGATTGCTGCTGCTTTGTGCCCTCTGCTGGACCAGATGACCAATCTCAATGATAAGTTTGACACATTGCAAAAAGAACTCAAAGAAACCTCAGCAAGAACAGAGAAGATAGTTAAGAAGCTGAAAAAAGTTGACATTAAGTCAAATGAATTTGGACAAAGGCTGGAGGCAGTGGAAAAAGATAAAATCTCTGAGAAACAGCAACTGTTATTTCTTCAAATGGAAAAATCAGCATACGTACTGAGATTTCAAAGTATCCCGGAGCAGAAAGGAGAGAACCTAAGAGAGATTTTAAGTGAAGAACTGGCTCCCGTGGTAGGCTTAACAGCGGAAGCTCTACAAAGTGATATCCAGAATTTATCGAAACAACCAAGCCACCCAGGGAAGTATATGTGAAATTCTCAAAAAGATCAACAAGAGACATTACCTTGAAAGCGACAAACAGAATAACCCAGAAAGTTAAAGGAGAACAAATCAAAGCTTTAAAAGATGTTCCATTTGAGATCAGGAAAAGGAGGAGACAATACAGAGACTTGGCACTGTTCTTACAGGAAAATACTACTCCATACAGATGGATAGTACCTGAAGGTCTTATCTTCAACTTCAACGACAAAAAAGAAAAGATTGTGCTTAGAGCGAAAAAGTTCTTAGAGCAACAACAGAAAGTGACAGATGGATCTGAGAAAGTGGAGGATAACAAAGATGGGGAAAGTTCTGACCCCACCTCGAATAGCTCGGCAGAATTGTTTGATTTTGAAGCAGAATTAGGGGCTGCTGCCCCTAAACCTCTAAAAATTAAACTGGATTTTGATAAAAAGAAGCTTAAAGGGGAAAAAAAGCAAAATAGATTAATCTTGATAGCCTGATGTTTATCTTTAATTCATAACTTTAAAGCTAGAATGTACACACTACAGAGGAGTATGATTGCGACTGTTTGCTTTATATTTTTATATAACTAATTCTCAATTTTTGCTATGTTGTAATAGGGAAGTATCAACAATTTTAAACTTTTGTATTAATGATCCATGCTGCTCTTACTTTTTAGGTTGTATCCATCCCCCAGACCCTGGAGGTTTATAGTTTAGGAAAGCAATATAAAATTTATAAAAAGAAAAGAAAAAAAATGCTAGTCTTTATTATGGTTACTTTATACACCCATGCACAGACACATACCACTAATACAGGGGTGTCAAACATGCAGCTCGGGGGCCGGATGAGGCCCCCGGAGGGCTTCTATCAGGCCCGCAGTGGAACTGGCTGTCTTCTGCTTCTTCTTCCAGTTCTGCTGCTGCTACATCATTATAGGTTTGCAGCTTACAGATACACACCTGAACAGCATACTCAAGATTGCAACAGCACAGACATTTCGATGCAATAATTCAGAGCAAGAGGTGTCAGTTATCAGACACTGTTAAATAAGCAAAATATTGCAGGAGTGCTAATGTTTTAAGCATTTTTTAAATTTTAAGTAAAAAAAACACACCCTTTGTGTTTGTGTCCTTTATAAAGTTTATATCTCCGCTACTGGCCATTACATTTTATGACACACATGGCCCGACCCAACAAGGTCTCATTTATGTCAGATCCAGCCCTAATAACAAATGAGTTTGACACCCCTTCACTAATACATAGTCAAAATATACTAGAACAGCCAAAATATATTAAAGTGCCTGACCAACTTACTCAAGAAGTTTCAGAGTTATTATCCCCTTGGGCTCTGCTTCAACACTCTTCCCCCAGAATTTGAGTTTAGGATAAATGGAACCATGAAACACAAAGTCATTACTCAGTCCTTCAGCATAAAAAGCACTGACGGGTGGGTGATGACTAACTTGTTCCGAGATGAGTCTGAATCCAAGATCTTCTCTAAACAGAGAAAAGAAATGCTGCAGTGATTAAAAAGGACAGAGAGATAATATACCATATCAGTTTTGTACAATACAGGAATAATTTTCTTGAACAAATCTCAATTACTGCATAAATATTCAAGAGGATGTACAGCTAGCAATGTTGGGGATACCTGTATGCTTACAGAGCTGGTTGAATTGTATCAAACAAATAATAAGATCAATGCCAAATTAACAATTTAACTCTAGTTCCATTAACTTGCAACTCAAATACCTACCATACAATAAATCATGGCTAGTTTTTCCTAGCTGGTATATGTCTAACCAGGAATATTAGTATAGGTCACTAAATCAGTTAAGTGCACTACAGGTTTATTACCTAACCAGTTCATACGTCTCTCCGAGTAATGGGTTGAATGGCTTTCCAGTACGTTCCCACTGAGATGCAACAGCAGAGACAGCAAAGGCAGCTACACACTGTTGAAAAAGTGATTACATGCATATTTTTACTAGCTTAAAATAGAAAAGTTTAATATTTATCCCATGTCTTCTGAAGCATTACACATGCATGGAGCAAATATACATTTGAATAGTTCAGCATGTATAACCATCAACAAGGGAGAAAAGTTCTACATTCACTACTGCTTAAAGGTTCTCCAGAATGCCAGATATTCAATATTTCTTACCATGATAATAGAAGTTAATTTTATTTTCAGCGAAACATTTTGGCTGGGATTTGCAAGAGTATCCTAGAAGCTACATAAATAAGCAGCTCCCCACTTGTCTACATACGGTAAACAGTTTTATGCTCCTAGGTTATCACATACACTTCTTTAGCATAGATTACCTGCATTCGTTCTACTGGATCAGAAAGAGAGCTGGCTTTGTGAATTAAATATGTGTGCTCCATATATTCTGTCAGACGCTGAAGGAAACTCAGTGGCTCATTAAAAATGACTGGCATAGTAATCTTGGACAATTCCTAGGAGAATTTAAAAAGCAGTGTTAACATTTATATATTATAGCATGTTACCAAGATTCTGACTTGTTTGTCTCTGCCATACAATAAAGCTAAGCCTACTGGCAGCAGAACAGACTGGTGATATGCAGAAAACCAAAATACCTTTTAAACCTAAGCCTTCCCTTAAGCTTAAACAAAAGTGAGTATAGTGCAATGGCTAGAACTTTGGAGGCAGTCCAAGTGCAAATCTCCACTCAGCCAGGAAGCTGACAACTGACCCCGGGACCAGCCACACACATTCTCCACTCTCTCTCAGTCTAGCTTACCTTGCAACACATTTATAAGGATAAAAGTGGGTGGAAATAGAAAACATTGTGCTACTTGGAGAAAGGATGCATAATAAAATAAATAAAACTTAAAACAACATTAGTAAGACACAGATTACTCTAGAATCAAAGCCAAATTTGGTCATTATCCACTTATCAGGTTTTGTCTTACAGTGATAGTTCATAGCCTGTTGGTTCATAGCGTGTGATGAGTTTACTGGATCGTGGGAACTCTGTTGATGTGATTTACCTAGATTTCAGTAAAGCTTTTGATAATGTTCTCCATGACATTCTGATGGGCAAACTGGAAGACTGTGGACTAGACTATAGGACAGTTTGGTGGAGAGGGAACTGGTTGGAGGACTGCACCCAAAGAGTGGTGTCAATAGCGTTTCATCAGATTGGAGGGAGGTGTCCAGCAGGGTGTCACAGGGCCCGGTACTTTTCAATATTTTTTATCAATTAGCTGGATGAAGGGGTAGAAGGGCTACTCATTAAATTTGCTGATGATACCAAATTGGGAGGAGCAGCAAACATCCAAGAAGATAGAGTTAAAGTTCAACAAGACCTGAAGACTCTGGAGAAGTGGGCAGTTGCAAACAGGATGCAATTCAAGAAAGATAAATGCACAGTATTACATCTGGGCCACAAAAATGTCAAGCACAAATACTGGATGGGGGATATGTTTCTGGGGAGTAGTGTATGCGAAAGAGATCTTGGGTAAGAGTGGACTGTAAACTAAATATGAGCAGAAAGTGTGATGCAGTAGTAAAAAAGGCAAATTCAGCCTTGGATTATATTAAAAGGGCCATAGCATCGAAATCGCAGGAGGTCATAGCCTCTCTGTATACTGCCTTGGTCAGACCGCATCTTGAGTACTGTGTGCAGTTCTGGAGGCCTCACTTCAAAAAGGATGTGGACAAAATTGAGAGGGTGACGAGGATGATCAGGGGTCTGGAGACTGAGCCCTACGAGGAAAGGCTAAGGGCCTTGGAAGTGTTTAGTTTGGAGAAGAGGAGATTGAGGGGGGACATGGTTGCTCTCTTTAAATATTTGAAAGGCTGTCATTTGGAGGAGGGCAAGGAGCAGAGGATAGGACCAGAAGCAACATGTTTTAATTACATGCAGAAAGGTATTGGCTATATATTACGAAAAACTTTTTCACAGTCAGAGTAGTTCAAAGGTGGAATCAGCTGCCTAGGGAGGTGGTTAGCTCCTCTTCACATACAGCGTTCAAGAAGAAGCTGGACGAATATTTGTCAGAGATGCTTTAGGCTGGTCCTGCACTGGGCAGGGGGTTGGACTAGATGGTCTGTATGGCCTCTTCCAACTCTATGATTCTGATTTTTTATATGGAATGTATTTAAAACATCCTTATTCAATACATATCTGCTTTGCATATATTCATAATTAATTAGGCCGATTCAAAGGGACTAAGAACAAAGATAGTACAAGACAGTACAAAGTGCCACATAAAATGATAATATGAAAGAATAATGTATACAGAATTACAGTTGATTAGGTATGAAGCTGACAAGGCGATAGGCCTACAACCTTTTTTGGATAGGACTGAAATCCCTCTCAAACAGCAGGTTTCAAAACTCTGGGCATGAGTCTGAATTGGTTTATGTCCCTGGAAAAGCAAGTGCAGGGATGCCTAGTTGTGACTGCTCCTGGAGGAAGCAGACTTGGCCTCTGTCCCTACATGCCTTGGCAAAATCCAGATTTGATTACTATAACGCAATTTGCATAGGGTTGCCTTTGAACACAGTCCAGCAACATCAACTGGTTCAGAAAATGGCAGCCTGAATTCTAACCTGGGTTTGTCAAAATGAACACATCAAGCCATTATCACACCAACATAGTTTTCTAGTAGGCTTCTGGGCCCAAGTCAAAGTGCTTGTTTTGACCTTTAAAGCCTTTGATAGCTTTGGTCCAACATACATGAAGGACTGCTTCTGCTCCTGCCCTTGCTCAGAGATTAGCTAAGAAGCTATTATAGGAACCTGCATAGGTGAATTTAACTGGGGCCTATGCAAAGGGTTTTTTTGGGGGGCAATTAACCCTACTCTGTAGAACTCCTTTCTCCAGAAGCTTCATTGAGCGCCTTCATTACAGGCCTACTGGTGTCTGTTAAGAGCTCATTTCAGAATGCGTGAGTAGGATTTATGCACTATCCCCTGGGTTTTTATTTACACTGGTTATAGTCACTATAGGCTTTTACAGTGATTTCTTTTATTGTTATAGTTTTTTATTACTATATTTTTATTTATAAGCTGTCTTGAGCATTATATCCACAGCAAGGTGACCTAGAAGCAACTTAAAAATAAACACACAAGTATTCAATTTCAGTAAGACTTTTAAAGGAAGACTCAAAGAAATTGGGAGAGACTGTGGCTCAGTGGTACATGGAGTGCATAAGGTCCCAGGTTTAATCCCTGACATTCCCAGTTAAAAGGATCAGGTAGAAGTTGATGTGAAAGACCTCTACCTGAAACCCTGGAGAGCTACTGCCAATCTGAGTAGAGAATATTGACCCTGATGGACCAAGGCTCTGAATCAGTATTAGGCAGCTTCATAAGTTCATGAATTTCCTTGTGGCTAGACACCATCCCACAGATTGATAAATTATTCCCTTAACCCTGAAAAGCACAGTAACTAGGGGCATATATATATTTGTCATCTGCTAGGCCAACACTTCAGGTTCTGAAATGTAGCCATGCATTATTCTGTTTTGTTACTCCCCTACTTTCTCAAAGTCAGAACTCTCAAGACAGTTCAACATCAACTCAAAAGTTGCATAACATGATGTCATCATTGGGCGGCTTTAATTATTTTACTGTAGCACGTTCAAACAAGGGCCAATATGGTATAGCAGAGTGTTCGCTAGGACCTGGGAAACCCGGATTTATTTATTTATTGAATGTTTTAGTCACTGCTCACCCAAAGGGGCTTGCGGTGACTTACAACGTTAAAACCCAGTGAGTTCCTGACTAAATCCCCATTGGGTCATGGAAGTTTGCTGCCAGTCATACAATCTCAGCCAAATCTACTTCACAGAGTTGTGGTGAGGACAAAATGGAGAAGAGGAGAATGATGTAAGCTGCTTTGGGTTCCATTAGAAAGAAAGTCAGAGCATATAAACAAACCAATACAACTGCCTGTTTTTGCTGAATTGTGGAAAATATTTATATACATCCTTCCAAGGGCCAGTTTGGTACAGCAGTTAGAACACTGAACTAGGATACAGGTTCAAATCCCCATGAAGCCATGGAATTTGCTGAGTGATCTTGGCACAGTCACTTAACCTCAGTCTAACCTACCTCAAAGGATTTTTCTGGGAACAAAATAGAGAAGGAGAACTATGTATACCATCCTTAGTTCCTTGGAGAAAGGGTGGGATAGAAATTAAACAATGCCTAAATATCTTCTGTAAAGGAAATGCTTTCTTAATTCCAAAGCTTGCATGGAATTCTGGTTCAGGCTTCATTTGAGGCCTGTAATAAAACTTGCCCGGAAGCAGAAACTCTCCCCAGAGACAGAGATAGCATGGAGAGGCAGACAGTGACCTTGTGGAATTGCTTGCAGCTGTGACTGATAAGAGAGCTGTACCATCCTGTTACCAACCAATTAGGCACATTCCAATTGATTGACCTAGCGACACCCGTGCATAGGGGTATCAGAGGCTTTCTGACCCTCTCTGCTCTTAGTACTATGGGATGTAAACCATTATGGGATGTAATTAATATTATAGGATGCCCCTTGCCTAGCAACTTAGGGGACTGACATCGCTTTTCTGGCCTCTCTTTGGGTACAGGCCTGACCCACTGAGAGTCAATTTTTCTATAAAATAAGACCCAGTTCAGTTATGAATACAACTGCCTGGTGCTATGGACATGTCTGACTGTCAACAGTGCTAGAACAACCCGGTATGGCATTCTATTTTGATCTTGCCTGGACGGACTAAGGATTGAACATCTTGTATGCTGAACCTCTGAAACCTGGAAAGGTAACTTTGAAACTCTGTACTATGTTTTAGCTAGTGCTGGATAAGCAAAGCTTTTGTTATTTTCAACCTTCACAGTCTTGTCTTGTTTTAATA
This sequence comes from Gekko gecko, assembly GCA_029375565.1. NCBI lineage: Eukaryota > Metazoa > Chordata > Lepidosauria > Squamata > Gekkonidae > Gekko > Gekko gecko. The sequence goes on from JAPDNY010000009.1 coordinate 63,323,650, forward strand.
TACTTGCAACTAAATAAACTAAAATATATTTTAACTGTGTTGTGGTACCTGTCATCACCAAGTCTCAAAGCCTAAATCCTGTTGCCTGAGATTCTTAACTACTACCAAAAAAGTTACTTGTTTTGTTCTGAACTCAGACTGCAGTTACATTCTGCAGAGCTGACTTTGTCTGTTAAGTTCCAGAGCCAGCTGGGAGATTTGGTCTTTGCTCCTGGACTATTGGAAACTCTGTAAAGACCTGTTTGGCAGGCTACCCTGTGCTTGTGTGAGTTTAAACTCTCCCAAGTATTTTTGTAACTTTGTTGTACTTTTGCTCCTTGAACCCAAACCTAGTGACCTGGGGGTTTGTGTCATCTTCACATACTCCCTTGGTCATCTTTATAACATCCCACTGAGCCAGATCATATCATCTCACTATTTAATATGCAAAACAGGTGCAACGATGGAGAAATAACAGCACTGTCCAGTGAGTTAATGACTAAATAAATGCACCTAATTCTAAACATGGCCCCCATCGGTGGATACTTCCACCTGGAGCTATGAAGAGACAAGACATATATTTCTACAAACCTGCAGGAAAAAAATGAAATCTTAAAAGAGGGGGGGGTTAAACCCCCCAAAATAATAGAAGCAGTGCCTGTAGCTTTAAGCAACAAATATTCTCAGTGGCCATTGCTAGGCAACCAGAACAGTACTGCCAGCCTTCAAGTTTGGCTTCTGTCAGTAAAAGCCTGGGAGAGCAGGCAGAACCCTTTCCAGGGCTCTGGCCTTTGAGGAAGGACTTGTCGCAGCCAGGCCCAGCAGCAACCACCAGGCAGTTTGCCGTCATGTAATTTCCAGGGCTCACCTAGGCCCGTCTGCTTGATACTGCTCAACAGCAACCATCACATGAAAGCCTGTGTGGTACAGCAATCTGTGTTGGACTAAGATCTGGGAGATCTAGCTTTAAATCCCCACTATGCCATGGAAGCTCACCCTCTCAGCCTATTTCACAGGGTTTTGGGGGGGTAAAATGGAGGAGAGGATAATTATGTAAGCTGTTTTGGGTCCCCAATGTGGTGAAAGGTGGGATGTAAGTTAAGTAAATTTAAAAATAGATATAGCTGAAGATAGGAGGCAAACAGAAGACAGGTTGCTTGGTGGATGGGAGGAACGAAGGAAGCTAAGAAAGGTGAGGATATGGGGCTCCCAAGAGAGAGAGAGAGAGTCAAAACAGTGTGGAGAACGTGATAGAAAAGTGAGGTGCCCCCTGAAAGTCCTTGCAGGTTCCCTACTGTACAAATGGGCCTAACCTAGCAGCCAGCTTTGCAGTTTTCTCAAGGAGAAGCTTCTAGGAAGAGAGAAGGAGGGAAAGATGAAGACAGAGGCATAAATAAAGTTAGTCTGGGAAGTAAAAGAGGAAATAGTGCTGGAGGGGAAAATGAGATTCCCCCTGCAAGTCCTCTTGTGGATATCCAAATTGGGATTTCCAGTTCACAGCTTCATTGTGAGCCACTGATACCCTTTTAATATTTCAAAATAAAATTTACTGATGCTCAAATAAAGTTAGAAATTCATATGAGAACTTGACAAAGAAGTGGTGGTGGAAAGGTCTGCAAATGCTCCTTAGTTACAGCACTGCAGCACAATCATTTATTAATGTACATCTATGTCTACCTTCTTGTTTTGGATCACAGAATAAGTTCTTGTATAATCTTACTGTAGTTGGATAGAACTCACTGAAAGCGGAATCACCAGCTTCATGTGGCAATGACTCAACGCCCAAGAAAATGGTCTATGATTTCAATCTATATGGCCTACTTTCATTTTTAGATATCTTTCTATACATAGGAGGAGCTGAGGTCATGCCTAGATTTCTGGTCTAGAACGTCTTTCTGACAGCGGTAGAAAAAAAGAAAGAAAAGAACTCGTGCCACACCTTAGCCTAGATTCTCTTATTGAGACTACTTCTGTACTTTGCTTAACATTTTTTCAGGAGAATCTGGGGACGGGGGGGGGAAGAAAACATTTCCTTTATTAGTCACACTTTCTTTGGTGAACAAAATCAAGTTCCCAAATGAGATGACAGTGACTTATACAGATTTCTAAGTGAATCATAGAAAATGAAAGGATTTCACAAGGATTTCATACGCATACACATATATCCTTTACTTCAGAGACTCCTACATATTCATCAGTTCCAGCCTTTTATGTAAAACAGAACCAGCCACATCACATCATGTAACAATTTAAAAGACAGACTGTATGCAGATCTTTGTCATAAGCCATGAGTCACCTACCATTCCGATGCACTTTCTTAAGATGCTCCAAATACTGAAATCATTTCTTGAAAACATTGGAGAGGGCAAGCTTGTCCTAGATTGGTAAGTAAGGGAAGTGAAAAAGACAAAAGCACATCAGGCCTGAATAATACGTTTCCAGATTTTTAAAGGATTCATAGAGTTTCATACACTGACAGAGCTGAACTCTGAACAAAATTCTATCCACACGACTACTCTAACAGCCAACCATTCTTCTCCTTCATAGTCCATGATGCTCCTGGGAAATTGTCTGTTTGAATCAACAAACAGCATTTTTAACATACCTCATTCCAAATCCTCAAAATTTGCTGAGCAGTAGCCAGAGGAACTTCAGCTTTGTTCAGCAATAAATTCAGACACCACATTTTGCCAGGAGCACTGTCACACATGGCAACAAAGAGTAGACGAAGGTAAGCAGATGGTTGGGCTGACCTTCTCAAGATAGTTTTGGTTTTGCGAAGGAAGGCCTATTTTAAAATTTGCATAAACAACTGACTGGGGGGGAGGTTCTTTTTTAAAAAACCCGATCATGTGACATCACAGTAAGAAAAGCAAGCCACATTATCCTATAAAGTATTTAAGATCCTCCCCCACCCCAATGCTATGGCCAAGCAAAACTTAATTTAGAGCAATATTTGAAACACTTAGTGGAAGAAAAAAGCACGGTTTTAATTTCTGAAGAGAAATGGGAGTGGCTGCCTTCTTCATGCAAGTAGCCTGATAGCCATATAAATGTAATGGAGAGCCTTTCTTCAGAGTGGAAGGGAGGAGTCTCTTAAGTACTTGCCTGTGCAATTGCTACTGCTTGTCATATCTAACACAGTGGAATGATGAAATGGACGTGACTGAATAAGTAGCTGTTGCTCTACTCAAATCCACACCCAAGGAAAAAATGTTACTGAATGGGAAATGTTATTGAGAGGGGGAAAGTTAGCATTGTAGAGTTCCTCCCACCACTTTTAGCTCCTCATCTTCTACACCCTTTTAAAAAAGTGAAAGCTCTAAAACCAGTTCTAAAACTAGAGGAGGAGAGTTTGACTTGATGAGTGCTATCTAATAAGTTTCTACAATAGTCATATGAGAAGGGAGATGGGTATTGGAAGCTACTTGTGACCTTCTGAAGTTTCTGCTCGAAGCATAGAAACCTGCAAAAACAGCCTATCTGAAGTCCATAATGGAACAGAAAGAAGTGAACATGCATGCCACAGACAATGTTACTACCTTCAACCCTCTGATCAGCTATCATCTGTACACACCCTATATCTCAGTAACATAGAATCTGTTTATTTTGCCCAAGATACAATTGTTACAGCAGCACACTTAAAAAAAATAACACATAGGTCAATAAACTGATTTTTAGTTTTAGATCTGGGCATGCCATCCCAGGTCAAATTCTCTTTTACCTATCAAGGATGTCAGGTGGATTCAGACAAATTACTTTTATTTTCTTGTCTGACAGGTAATTGTGGGAATAAAATGAGGCAAGAAAGCCAATCATAAGTATTTGATATAGCGGGAATTAAGATGTATTTTCCCCCACTGGTACTGGATAAATACAACAATACTTCCAAGTCAAGCCAATGTAAAGCCACTGAATAGCCAGTAACACAATGTTTTATAAAACAATATGACAAGTTTACTCAAAAACACAGTGATGTAACTGCAAGCCACTCCATATGGTTTTGTACATATATCTATTCCAAGTATAATTGGCTCATTGGCCCTAGGGAATCCCAGTTAAAATCCAGTACTTTTATAATATTTTTTTTAAAACCCTGCCATATTTTGGAGAATTGTTACTGATTGTTATGGAGTTTCTCCAACATGAGTACACCAACAGCCAGGATGGTATAGATGTTAAAGTGTTGGGTTAGGATATGGGAGAGCCAGATTCGAATCCTTACTCTGCTCTGCAAGCCTGTTGGTTGACCTTGGACCAGTCACAAACAATCAGCCTAACCTACCTCACAGAAGGCCTACCTCACCTACCTTACCAAGGCAATAGCTGAGCTGGTGCCTCACTGCCCTGAAGGCTGCAGAATCAGGTTGGATTGGGAGTCTTTGGCCAGGCATAGCTGCTGAGGTGTGCAGAAAGAGCCACGCCTGACGTTCCAAAGCCAAGAGTGCCAGGGCTGGGCAGGCTTTGATTACAGCATGTGGAGAAGGAGATGTCACTATGAGCGCCTGCCTGCCCACCCTTCCCTCCCTTCATTGCTGCCACTTCCTCCTTAGTACAATGCTCTCCCTCTCAAGCTATGTGAAAACTTGACTGAAATCAGATACGTGTCCATCAAAAAATAAATTCCTTCCAGAAGCAACTCTAGTTTGTCTCAAAATACAGTTAAACGTAGAGCCAGGATTGCTCCCAGTTCTCTAAGCTGGCCTCCTTTTCTTGTGCACACAGGTCTTTCTAAACTCCCCCTCCCAATAGAACTAGTTCTGAGGATCCATCCACTAAAAGAGATTCAACCTTAGGGAAGCCCAAGTAAAAACATCTGCTGATTAGCTGGAATCTTCTTATCACAGCCCTCTATCCTGTAAAAGTCCACCAGCAAACAGTTCCACAATGTCACATGGAAGTGCTCAGTGCTCCTTTACTGCCTTGGGAAGCCTTCCTTCCTAAAAGACTTTCACTAAGCAATTCAATCATCCTCTCTAAGCCTCAGCAACCCTCTCACATTCTACTTATATGTTCTCTGGTAATGCCTAACAGTTAGGAGTATTGTCCTACCAGGAGACAGAGGCCAACTGTTCCTGTACTGGCAATTCTCTGAGGTATCCTGCATGAGCAGTAGTTTGGGTAAGTTCAACAAGAAACACTGACAAGTTAATTTTCTACCTATGTGCACCTGTGTGCATCATGCATGTTCAAATGTTGGTGTTTCATTATTTGAAATTTCTCATCCACCACATGGTAGTACAAGAGAAGCCAAGCCGTCAAGCCATCAACCCAAGAGCCCAGAGGCAGGAGGTATAAGAGAAGCTTGAATTCTACAATGGAGTTTAAATTGCTTGAGACTGAAGAGGAAAGAATCTGCTGCACCCCAGCAATAAAGACAGCAACCAGTAACCAATTACAAGTTTAAAATGGCATCTTTATATAGGCCTAAGATAAACATTTTTCCAGCAGGTCATCTGCATTTAAACAGCCACATACTGGGGGAGGATGGGGGGGATGCTGCATTAACCACAGCAATAAGTACAAGACAAGAAGGTGTCTTTGGGCATATCTATACTGCATATCTGAAACCAAGTTAACTACCATGACTTTCTTCAAACAACTCTGTTCAGCTTCCTGGGCAGAAGCTACAATAGTTATACAGGGTTTAAATGTGTAGTGAATATGTGCTATAAATAGCAATGGCAAAAGTTATTTTAAAGAAGCTTTTCTTTCTTCCCACCCACTCCTCTTTAGAGTTTCTACATATTTTGGTAGTGGCAGTCCCTTCGCTGGGCAGGCCTGCATCCAGTTTACACTCTGACTCCGCTTGACAGGAATGTCTCTTTATTAGGGCTAATGTCCAGTCAGGATATCTGAAAGAGAATTCACAAGTAAGACAAAAGTTCTCCATTTCAGAAACAACTCGCATGACATTAAACCTCCTTAAGCAAATGTCTCTGTACATTTTTAAACTGATTACTAGCATTATAGGATCAACCGTTTCAAAATTAAGGTTTAATAAATACCCAAAACAATTTAAGACTTAAAGGAAATCTGATTGAAAACTGACAGGGCAGCCAACTACAAGCCTACTGATTTCAGTGAAAGAGGGGGAAGCTAGGACTAGCGTACAAACAGTAATGCTTGGGGAGCTCATGCAGATTTTAATACAATTTGGGTAACACACATATACCCCTCTTTAAAAATAAAGCTCTCATTATTGTTACTGTACTATAATATTAAATATCAAGATTTTACAGCAGTTCTTTCCTCTTCATTTTTTAAATGTTTTAAATAATTGTTATAATCTCCAAAACTGCCTTGGAAAATTCAAGCACTATGGTAAACTTTTTTTTTTTTTAAGATCAGCTTTCATGGGCATCAACTTAATGAAGATATCGCTGTTCAGGCTGTATGCAGTGCATACCCCAACACAGTGGTTTACAGGCTGTGCGGGAAATCAGGATGTCTTCTGTTTTAGTGTCGTCCCAGTCATAAATTCACTACGTGCCTTAAACAACTACTCAACTAGGGATGGGTACGAACCAGGAAAATGAGGCTTGAGAGGGTTTGTGGTATGCCCAGTTTGTGAAGCACAAACTGTCACAACTTTTAGGAGACAATCAAACCAGTGAGGTTTGTGATGTGGTAGAACACCCCTAGTGGCATGCTAGAGACACCAAACCTGCAGGGGATCTCTGGCTGATTCTCCTCTACCTGCCTTCCAGGTTTGGTGAGGATTGGATTTACAGGTCCAAATTATGGTCCCCCAAAGAAAGTACTCCCATTTTCCATTGTTTTCAAATGGGGGGACAGCAAAAAAGCAAGGGCAATAGAAGCCCAGTAGAACAGAATCAAAGTCCCAGAGAATCTCTGCAGTAGAAACTGAAGATGAGGGACATTTTTGTAAGCCCCACAGAACCAGTGCCACTGTGGCACTGCAAATTCAACAAGACTAAGGTCAAGCCAGAGAATCTCTGCAGTAGAAACTGAAGGCTGGGGGGGGGGACATTTTTGCAAGCCCAGCAGAACCAGTGCAATGTACAGAGTGCCCAGCATAACCCTGTGCCATTGTGACAATGCCAGCTCAACAGGACTGATGTGAAGTGCAGAATTACAATGGGGGGGAGCTTGCAAGCCCAGCGCAATCAGCTCAGTGTACAGAATGCCCAGCAGAACCCAGTGCCACTGTAGCAATGCAAGTAAAAGAGGACTAATGTCTAACCAGAGAATCCCTGCAGTACAAACTGAAGGGGCAGGGACATTTTTTCAAGCTCAGCACAACCAGTTCAGTGAACAGACTGCTCAGTAGAACCCAGTGCCGCTGCAAGCTTAAAAGAACTGATCTCAAAGCACAGAGTCACAAGAGATCCAAGTGAGGGACGGTATTTTGCAAGCCAAGGACAACCAGTTACAATGTGCAAAATGCCAAGCAGAACCCAGTGTGCCGCTGGTGCTGCAAACTTAAAAGAACTTATCTCAAAGCACAGAGCCATAAATCCAAGTGGGGAAGCAGAATTTTGCAAGCAGTGTGAAAGAAAATGGAAAGGGAACACAATTGAGCACCTGCAAAGGGGGGGGGGGGAGCCCTCTTGAAACTGACATGACTAGTTTGAAACTGACAAGAGTGTTTCCAGGGCTGAAAAATTCTCCCTTGCCTTGTGTTGAAGTTTGGTAAACATTTTGTTTGAGACAGTCTGTCTGGAAACATATCCATTCACGAACCAGCATGATCCTCCAAAAACCACTTGACAGTTCATGGAAAGTCTGCGCCGGCTGACCTGCCACAAACTTCAGCTCACAAACCAGCCAAAATCCGTCACAAACTTTAGTTCATGAACAGGTTCCTGCCATCCCTACTCTCAGTCTTAGGCCTCCATCTGCAACAGGAGGAGAACAGGATTGAGCTACCTTTTAGGGATGTTGCAAGGATTACTGTCATAACGTATGTGAAATCACCTTATACAAGCTTCCGAGTACTACTGAATATCTACAGAAAGATACAAGTTCATCAAATCCTAAGGTTGTTACAAGTTTTTAATAAAAATCCATGTGAATTTCTTAAAATCCCACCAGCGCTTCCTTTATATTTTACACATACCTTTGCTAAACCAGATCAATGGCTCATGGCCCATAAACAAGTCACATGTTCTGCTCCTATTCCATCTGTGTAAGTTCATCAAGTCACATAACTGCCAGTTATCCATATGCTCCTGGCATCCTTTGCTACTGCAAATCATGCACTCTTCAACTGTACATGTGCAGAGACGAGAAAATAACATCTCCAGAGCTGGAAAATACTGACTATCCTAATAAATGAATATTATTAGCAGGCCAGGGCAACCTCCCATAAAATAGAACACACAATTCGTCACATAGCATTTGATGATTACACCTACAGTTTCAAGCTGTTTGCATTTTATTGGCAGTGGAAAGTGCTGTCAAGTCACAGCTGAGTTATAGTGACCCTTTAGGGTTTTCAAGGCCAGAGGCAAACAGGTGTGGCTTGCCATTGTCTGCATCTGCAGAGCAACCTTGGACTTGCTTGTTGGTCTCCCATCCAAGTACTATCCAAGGCTGGCTCTGCGCAGATCATAAGAGCTGACAAAATTGGGCTAGCCTGGGCCATCTAGATTAGAGCTTGTATTTTATTAACCCGTCAAAAAATAAGTTACTGTATTCTGCATAGTTCATTGGCAAGATTCTTTGGATGTGCTACAAGTCAAAAAGAAGCTTAGAAATTAAATACATGAATAATATATAAAGTTAGCTTATTCCATCCCCTTTACCAACTGGTGTTTAAGTATGAAATGGGCACAAGGACATTCTTAAATTATTACATTTCAATGTTCATATGGTTGAGGTGTGTTAGCTGACTGCCCAGTAGGGGAGTATAAGCTTTTTCTTAAGCCCATCCGTAGGAATTTATACTGATCCTATGGTCAGGCATCCCACTCATTACTTGGGCAATGGAATTTCATACCACTCCTTACCCATCAAGGACCAGTTTTAGTATTGTGACATTCTGTGTAGTCAGAACTTCCAACAACCATTTTATTTTCATCCAGAGAGCCAGTTTGGTGTAGTAGTTAAGTGCGCGAACTCTAATCTGGGAGAACTGGGTTTGATTCCCCACGCCTCCACTTGCAGCTGCTGGATGACCTTGGGCAAGCCATAGTTCTGTCAGAGCTGTTCTTGAAAGAGCAGCTTCAGTCAGAGCTCCTTCAGCCCCACCGACCTCATAGGGTGTCTGTTGTGGGAAGGGGAAGGGAGCTTGTAAGCTGCTCTGAGACTCTGAGTGAAGGGCGAGGTATAAATCCCCCCCACTCCTCCTCAAGTTACTATAGAAATTCCAGTAGACTTTCATACAAATCCTTCCCACCATGTATTCTATGAAACTTAAGAAGCTGATCATGATTTCAAGTACGTAAGACAGTACATCAGACTCTAAACCACTGCACAAACAAGACTGATCCCCAAAGCCAGAGTCAATTAATACCCTTTGAGGAGCTCCCCATACTTGACTCCCCTTCCCTCCTGCTGCAGAGAGCAGGAATAAACTTAGTGTCTGTCAATCACTTCATGGTGAATGTAGACCTACATACACAGAAGTTAATCGGGAGGTAAAAGGTGTGGGAAGGAGGGACACCCCTATTCCTCCATTCATAATTTGTAAAGCAGATGAATGCTGTTTAAGCAAAGGCAAACAAGCAGTTTTCTGGAGGTGTTAAATAGCATGGAATAGCATCAGCTCACAACATTAGAAGAACAGAAGTGATGAAAATGGCTTGCATCCTATGAAGCATAAAAAGAAGGGCTGGCTTTCCCCATGGTTTCCTTTCCCCCAGAAATCCCCTTTGACCCCCCCAAACATTATTACCAGGGTGGTGAGACCCACACAGGTTGGGGGCTAAAGTGAGGAGAGGAAGGGGAGTTAAATCTCTCTCTCCCCCACAAGTACAGCTTCATTGACAGAAAAGCAATGAGGGGCAACTTGCCCCCTTCACCTCACTGTTCTCCTGCCATTGCAGCTCTTCTCACAGAACTCTTGCTATGCATAGTCCTTGTGGGTCTTGTGACCCCAAGAATAATCCTTCTGGAAATCAAAAGGGACTACAGGATAGGGAAAGAATGCAAGGAAAATCTGCATGCTTCCTATTGGTGTGTCGTAGTATACAAGCTAACACTGGCATACCTAGATTCGGTAGCCATGTTGGTCTGAAGCAGCAGAACAAAATTTGAGTCCAGTGGCACCTTTAAGACCAACAAAATTTTATTCAAGGTATGAGTTTTCGTGTGCACACAGACTTCTTCAGATACAGTGGAACAGAATTCCCTCAACCATTACATATAGGAAGAAAGAGGGTGAGGGGGTCAGTTGCCAGGAAGGACCAATTGGGGTCAAGACAGAGACAGAAATAGAAATGTAAATTACCAAGTTAGGTAGAGGGTGAGCAGTAAATTATCATACATCATAATGAAAATCAAGGATCTAGCAGGGATAGTAAGCTAAGTGTATATGGTTACCATTTGTTTGGGTTTAATACTGGGGGGAGGAACAGTGAAGGAAATAAATATGTCAGAATTGGAGATTGATGTATCCTTAACTGTGGAATGCTGAGAGTAATTAATTGAGCCTATCTAGTGTGTAGAACACACACACTGATATCCCTCCAGTTAATATGGGTCTAACAGCCATCTCTGGAAGTTCTCTTTATAGTTTTAAAAAAGTTATCTAAAGTTACCGATGTTAGTGTTATTATCAATCCTAATTGCCTACTCAGGTTGTTTACTCCAGATACTAACTGATTTCAGCATGATTATATGCCAAATTAATTAATTTGCAGTATGATACAATGCAATGTCATATCCTTCTAACTCTGCAAGTTTAGAAGAGTCTGGTTAGGACTGCACTGAGAATTACGCAACAAACAGCAGAGAGAATGCACTCCAAAAATATCTGAAGTTCCTCCAAGATCTCACTGCGAATCTTTAGCCAGTTTCTGATTTTGGCTTTTAAAAAACATAATGACATAGTGATAGGTCCCACAATATATACTGCATAGATAGGCACGTTACATTTCCCTCCTCAGTCATCATCATACAGAGTGTTATGATACTAATACAGTGTTAAGCCTGGATCTGAAGCATATGTACCCATCAGCAAATATGAAATGTCAGATCACACTCCCATTCCACCCCCAAACAGACTGCTCCTGAGATATTCTTTAGGAAAGACATATGCAATCCCAAGCCTTGACTGGTTATCTTTTTTGGTATGCAATATGAATATAACTGAAGTTCTAGTGGTATAGCAACAGATATTTATTCAGAACTTTCACCATAAAAGTATGTTCGCGTTAAACTGTTGTAGAGTTATACATATATATACAAAATGTATGCTGATCCCCACATACACATTATATTAAAAACAAGCCCCAACATTTAAAAAATTCTCAATCACAAACAACAGCTACAACATGGTCCATATACATTTGTTACAACTGTAGCACAGCTCTGTGACAAGATAAGCAAACAGTGTCTAACAATCCCAAGACAACACTGAACAGCTACATCCCAGGAGACAGTTCGCTCCATGGCAGAATTTAGATTGGTTTTCCCACAGAGGACTGACAGTGTGCATCAATATATCTGCAGACACCAAGTCCAAAAGTGTCACTAAGGTGCCAGCTAACAGTTCAGATATTACAATATAGTTCACAGAGATATGTGAGCCAGAAAGTAATACATGCATACATTTTTCAAAAGTGTATCACTGTTATGTTTAAGAATGCTACCATAAAAAATCCATTTTAAAAAATCAGCCAAACTAAAACTTTGCATACATCACTGAATATAAAAGATGAATACAGGACTGAAAGTATATGGGCAAGGCTGGAGACAGGAAGAGCTGGTGATCAAAAAGCCTAATGAGAGACATCAGTAGTGGAAAGCAATGAAATACCAGGGGACTAGAGGAACAAATAAGAGCTTGGAGGCTCTAGTCACCCTCTTGTTTACAATTTTGGCAATATAGTTTTACAACATGCCTTGTGGAAACCTGCCAAATTTTTGTTTGTTTCCTCTGCTTAAAACTATCCTGAGTGTACTGTGACTTCCTAGCATGAAAAGTACTGCCATCATTTGACAGGAGATCCTAACAATTCTTCTCTCAACATTGTGTAGACAAATAGGCTTGAAGCAGAGCAGACCATATTATTGGACCATCCCCTCCAACATAAGAAGGTTGGGAGGGAGCCAGAGTAAGAAAAATAACCAATTTGATTAACTAACAAGCAGTGCTGGGAAAATCCTGAAAGCTTATTCATTTAAAAATCTGATGGTACCTAAACATTTTCTGCCCGACCACAATTATTGCTGAAGCATTGGCACACTTTACAAGCACCTTCAATGTGCACATGTGAACAGCTGTAGCCATATTTTGCTTTGAACATAATGTACTCATACCTGATTGCTTGTGGCATGGCTTGGTGCAATATATATGATAAAGTAATTTGTTTAAAGTTCTCCTGGTCTTACAAACTCCCACATTCACTAGCAACAACAATGAATGAGGTCACCCTCTAAATATGCAGAGCAACAAATGCCATTTATAGATTACACTGAAACCATGTTTAAATTGGGAAGCAACATATTAAGTTGTCCCTGCTCTGAAACTTGAGAAATGAGGTATTTGTTACATGTAATTGAGGATCTATTCTCCTCCTTTACATGTAAAAAGTTAAAGAACAGATACTGGATATTTAGGAAGCTTGTCTACAAATTGAGACAACTTTTTGCTATTAATGCTTTTGATTAAATTTGAAATCTATACTGAAATATCTGACTGGTAGCCGCACTGAGAATTAAAATAATGCTAAGGAGATCAAATGACTGGAAACTAAAAAAAGCAGTAAGAGGCACACATTAAAAAAACATGAAGAAACAAGAAACCAGTATTGATTTCCATGAGACAAATTTAAATGAGTTAAAACATGCATTTTTAAGAATTTGCACCACGGTGCAATCACAATGTTGTAGTTCATTTTTTAAACAAGAAACATTAACTAAACTAGAATGTCAACATCAAAGGACTGCTATTCTGACCTTATACTTAATAGAAAAGGCACAAACATCCATAGTTATCTCTGGGATACATTGGATGGATTTTGTCTCACATGGTAATAGAGGTTACAGTCCATGCACTAAGTCCATACATCTTCCATACATCTAAGTAAAATCCTACCTGTGTTTTTTGATGCCATTTGACAAAGTCTCTCCACTTTTACGGCTTTTCTCTTCAGACATGTCAGATGTTATAGTATCACTGGAACCCACACTGTCCTCTAATGAATAAGTTGTCACAGTTTCAAATCCACTCAATGATTTTTCGGATTCCGAATCTACAGGACAAGTGAACATCAATGAGCAAACCTCAAGGCTGGTGCTTCACAGACTAATGAACACCTTTCTCAATACAGTGCTCTGAAACCTAAGTCGTCTCTTCTGTACCAATGACAGTATTTGTCCAGTGAAAGCTTAGTACTAGTGGAGACTGAGTCGCCAGCAGAACATCAATGAGCAAGTTGTTTAGCACTAAGACTTGGGAAACAATGGTACATGTGGGCAGGACAGGTAGGGTACCAAGAAAACACTTTCATCCACAACTCAAGGCCAGTGAAAATGCAATCCCTTAATCATGGTGATATCATTTAGTAACAAGATTATCATGGTTAAGGGATCAGAAACAGGCTCACAGGACAGCATGTTCACTAATTCCTTTCCCTCCCCTCTTCATTATGAAATCCCACTGGCCTTTAACTATGGTTTGCAGTTACCATAACATTGCAAGTGTTCACAGTAACCATTTTAGCCAGGATTTGAAACACGTGTAGGATTGGGCTGCAAAATCAGGATGTAAATGTCTTGTTATCTAAGAAAATGTGCCCTGCAGCTCCCACATGAGAAGACATTTTCAACACATCGGTATTACCCTTTCAAGCAAATTTGCCACAGCAATATGGGACAAAAACATGAACTGAATGCATTAAAGCAGAAGATATTCACCCCCAATAGTCCCAATGATGATTAAGGCCAAATGTTTATAGATGTAAATACCAACGGTAGTATAAGAAGTGGTAACTGGTTTAAAGACCTCTGTACATACTATCAGTACGCACTGTACATGGAAATAATTATCATAATGTATGGCAGAAACAAACTTTTGCAGTACTCAGTCAAATATACATCCATAGCAGAAGCTAACACAGTTGGTACAACACAGGTAACATAGCTATTCGGAAAATACAGGATGACCTCTGAAGTAAACTGCACTAGCAGCGCAGTTGTGTCACACTCACTAAAAAATCTATTCAGTGCCAGGTATAATACATACACCCACAAACAAATCAAAATCTTGACAACCATAAGGTAAGGTAAATTAAGATTTTTCTGCACACTTTTTTGTGTCTTCCAATGACTCTCAGAAGTAAGGAGCTATTCAGGAAGCTTGAATCTTACTACCTAAAATCATAGGCTCTGTTCTAATTTATTCTCTCCTAGATCTGTACTGTAAAAAGTTTTCGGTCAGAGAGACTACACATATTCATTCCTTCCCTCCCAAGTAAGATGAGCATACTTCTTCCTCAAGTTGTATACTGTTAAAGCTACAAACCTATCACACCTTTTAATAGTCCCATATCTGTCAATAAAGCAGCAATAAAGCCACAAAAAGACCAGAAGATCTGAACCGGGCATTGCAAGCTGTGACTGGTTGGCTTAGGCTGAGTGGGCTGAAATCGAATTTGACGAAGACGGAGGTCCTGTGCTTGAGTTGGGGTGGTTCAGGGGTAGGGTTCCCACTCCCGACCTTCAACAGGGCACCGTTGGTGCCAGCGCCGGAGGTTAGGCGTTTGGGAGTGCTCCTGGATGCCTCCCTAGCGATGGAGGCCCAGGTAGCGACCACCGCCAGGTCGGCCTTTTACCACCTTCGGCTGATCAGGCAGTTGTTTCCCTTCCTCGACTGCGCCAACCTAGCAACAGTGATCCATACTGTGGTCACCTCAAGACTAAACTACTGTAACACTCTCTACATGGGGCTGCCCTTGTCGCAGATCTGGAAGCTGCAGCTTCTGCAGAATGCTGCAGCCAGGCTTTTGATGGGTCTCCCCAAGTGAAAACACATCCAGCCTGTGCTGTGACAATGACACTGGCTGCCAATAGCATACTGAATCCACTTCAAGGTGCTGGTTCTTACTTTTAAAGCCCTATATGGCCAGGGTCTAGCATACCTGTGGGACTGCCTTTCCCCATATATACCCCAGAGAGCACTTCAGTCAGAGTCTCAAAATCGATTGACCGTCCCTGGCCCTAAAGAGGCCAGGCTTGCTATTACCAGGGCCAGGGCTTTCTCAGTGTTGGCCCCATCCTGGTGGAACGAGCTCTTGGAGGAGACCAGGGCCTTGCAGGACCTTTTGCAGTTCCGCAGGGCCTGCCAGATGGAGCTCTTCCGCCAGGCCTTCAGCTAGGGTGCCATCACCATTATAGAGCCCTGGCTCTTGGTTTTAACAACCAGCCTGAGCAGCAGGAAGATCTTTAGCAGAAGGATTCTTAGAGAGGACACTGAAATAAGCCATCTTGAGTAACTATCTTCAGCACTTTATGAACTGTATTAATAATGGAATTGTTTTATATGATTTTATGTTGTTTTAACTGTATTTTATGTACTGACTGTGAGCCATCCTGAGCCTGCATTGTGGGGAGGGTGGGGTATAAATATGATGAATGAATGAATAAATAAATAAAATAAATAACCAAGACAATAATAAATATTAGTTTGTAAATTGAAAACAAGGACTAAGTGAGTTCTTAGCCCTCTAGCAGTCATGGACTGTAGATGCCAGTTAGGGTGCAGGTCTTGTCCTCCCTGTTCCCTGTTGCTGCTTGACAGGCCAGTCAGGGAAGTGGGGGGGCTCCTTGGCATCACTCTGGTACAAAACCCAAAGTGATGTTGAGCCTGCACTCAAAGCTCTATGGTTCACTTCCAGATTTGCAACACTGAAGAAGTTCTCCCTGCCCCCTAAATTCTATCACTGGGTTACCAGCCATGTCAACTGGGGGGAATAGGAAAGGGAAAAAAGAAAAAGAAAAAGGCAGAAAGGGGGAAATTGGCCTGATCATATTCCTAATAGTTTGTAGAATCCAGGACAGGAGTAATTTGCTTAGGGATATACACTGTATGGTTCAAGAGGGACAACCCTGTTAGTCAGCTGCACTCAAAACAATTAAGAGCCATGAGGCACAATGAAAGACTGATTAATTGATTATGGCACAAGCTTTCATGATCCAAAGCCTGCTTTATCAGATGTAAGAATTTAAGTAGCAGCAGTAAGGTGTAGATCTCTTAACCCTAATTCCCCACCTATAAGGCTCCTACTGCTTTGAAGCAAAACAAACCAAACAAACAAACAAACAAACTCCTTGGATTTATTAGGATTGAAAAAAATGCTTCCTTAAATCTAGACGCATTAAAACATGAAATACCTGTAACACTTTAAAATATCCGAAACCAGAGGTGACAGGAGGGTAAATGATTGTGTCCCATGAGAACATAGCCTTTGACCCCCAAACTCTATACAGCATAATATCAAGAGACAAAATACCTTCACCTCACTACATGCTACTCAGGCTTGGAGCAATGTAAGATACTACCTACCTAGCCCCATATCTCAACAAGACAGTCTCAGTCAACTTTCAGACACTCCTATCTGAACAATGGAAATCCACCATCACCTTCTGTAGAAGATAAGCAGGCGGTGGTGGGAAGAACATGCAGGCCTTCCTTATGATGTGCGCAGCTTATACTACAAACAAATTTCACCAATCAAAATAAGCAGCTTGAGGGTAACCCTGTTCTGCAGGTCAAAATTTATGGGTTAATTCTGAAACACAGGAAGGTGTTTGGGGAAATGTTTAGGCAACAAAACTTAAGGCCACAAAAACCCTTTTTTGTAGACAGATATCCCAAACTGACAGAAGCTCAATTTGTCAGTAGCACCTTCTCTGTGGAGAAAAACTGTAAATAGATGACTCTCATCCATTTAAGGAAGGGAAAAGCAAGAATAAGGTAACTCATAATTGTCACGCCATTAAAACTAAGTATATGAACTGGCTCAAGGGAGCTGTTGCCTACACACTCAATTATGTTAATTATAACTTTATCTTAGGGTCTCCCAACACAGTGCCTGTGGGCACTATCATGCCCGCTGACACCTTTTCTGGCATCCACCAAGAGTTTTTAGAAAGTTGGTGGGGAGAAGGTGAGACTGTTGCCCGGTAGGACTTCTGATTGGCAACTGGAGATCTGATTGCCTGTAGAGACTCAAATAATGCTGTTTAAGCAGCAGCTGTCACCACAATGTTGGTTTTATTTGCTCTCATTCCTGTTTCCAAGTATATTTTTTGAAATTACCCCTCTTTTCCTCTGCACTAGGATTTCAGTTGTTTTGTGATTGCACCACCAGCTTGTGTCAGAACTCCAAAGGTCCCCACAAGCTCAGAAAGATCGGGAACACCTGCTGTACACCTCACAGACCTGCAGAATTTCAAGTGTTAACATATACAAGTGAAAGCCATTGCTTGCATAAAAATGTCTGCTTTTCATTAATCCATAATTATTATTCTGGTGTCGTAATCCAACTTTTTTTAATCAAAAGGAAGCTGTTATGCAGTTATTCTCTTTGGCCCAAGCAAGTTTAATAAGCCTGAGTCATAGCATTGCCATTCCACAGTGTTAGATGCAGCATTTCAGCATTTTACTTAAAAATATAAAGAACTAGATTTCTCTGCAAATAGCAGTAATAAGGACTCAACATTCCATCTTCTCATTCCACAAAAGGGTTATAATTAAATTTAAAGTGCCATGCATGTTTTATCAGGGCAGGCTGCGATGTATCTGAAGACGCAGCTGTGCATATCGCAGTCTCATGATGCATGCAGATATAATACGGAAGGCTTACAGTGCAATCCTAAATAGAGTTACACCCTTCTAAACCCACTGACTTCAACAAATTTAGAAGTGTGTAACTCTGATTAGGATTGTATCGTTAAGCAATTCTCCCCCCATCCTATTTTGGTTTCTTTAGTTTTTAAAAAAAGAATGGCCTCCAGGATAATACATTTATTTAGGTTTTATTGTTTCATATTTACACATCATAAAACCTTTATGTTTGTTTCAGATGAAACAGCAAACCATAATTAGTTACTATACAGTCTTTGAGCTCATATGTTTTTTGTGTCCCATGCATACAGTTCTGTTTTCATGTCAAACTACACTTTTCTGTCCAAACTGACAGAACTGTGCTTTCTGCTTTCCCTGCAAAACAGGGAATGGCAATAAATGAGGATCTGGAATCCTGGTTTGCAGGAAAAGCACAAACTATGTTTTGCCAGTTTAGAAATAACAATAAACTACAGTTTGCTGTGGAAGGGTCTCATTTAAATTGCTGTACATGAATGGACAAGAAACACTATTAATGCACACTCATTCATATACTGACAAACTATGACTTGCCACAGAATCTAAATGATATCTTCTGATACAGGTGGAACATCTCAGAAGCATTTTTTTGGTGTTTTAAGTTGTATTGATTGACTTTAGAATAACTTTTGGCATACTGAGAAAGGAAATTACAAACAAACCTGGAGGCTTCCATTCCAAATACAGCCTCCTTCATAAAACTGTCTCACAGAGGAACAGCCTAAAGACACACAACAAGTTTGTTAGCTGGATCTGAACAAACCGCGTCTTGATCTCTGACTCTGGAAATATTGCTTTATGATATATGAGAGTTAAAAATATCCCAAATCATTTGAACTTTTAAACAGAAAAGCCTCTAAAAGGGGAGCCCCACTCACACCTTCTTTCTACTAAACAAATCTACAAATATGAGCCCCACCCCTGCCATCCATGCAATGCTAAAAAGGAGAGCAGATATTTATTTTCCACTTTAATCAATTCTTTGGATAACAACAAGAGGCTTAGTTCCTTGTTTACAGATTCAGACTCCAGGTCACTACTTGCCATGTGTAAAATGTTTCACTGGCAAGAAATCTTTGAATATCCAGCCTGTTGCAGAATATTTCCCCCTGATACACACAAGTGCCATTTAACCTAATCTACTTCAGTATAGTAACACAATCCAGCAACTCTGCCTGTTATGCTTTAAACAGCTTTTATACACTAGATGCTTGTATATTACTGTAAGCCATCCAGAGCCTGCTCCTGCCATGTTTTTGCCTTTGTCTGACACTCCATCCAAACTGTGCTTAACTGACAATAGCATATGTGTCCCCATCTGCACTTAATAGATGACAAAGAGAGAGACAGCACAATGAAACAGCAGCAACCCAGGAATAAAAATGGCTCTTGGGAGTTATTAGGCAGTGCAGAATATAAACCAATGTTCACATACTTATTCTTTACATAGTAGAAAGCTCCAGCCTTTACTAATTAAGACTGCTTATAAAATTGCACTTGTTGCTCTTGAAATGGAGCCCTAGGCTACAGACCCAGCTTTTGAACTATGTTTTACTATGCAATCCTTGAAGTCACTGGGTTTAGAACGGTCAGTGTTCATACCCAGACAAAGTTTGCCATCTACCATCCTCATTCTTCACCATTTCTGACTCAACCGCCCCCCCCATCAAAATGTAGTTAGTAACTTTCATGGAATAGGGACTTGTGCTTGAAATTCTTGTGGTTTGATGCTGCAAAACTGAACAAGACTGTTCCTGGACTTTTTTTAAAAAAGCCACATCTCACCATAGACTTGGCTTTCATTGTCATACATACTCACCTGAAACAGCATCGTAGAATTGTTCCTCACTAAGGATGCTCAGAGGTGGTGATCCTTTGACTAGTGACTGCTCCAGTTCATGGTGCTCAGTGGCTAATGTTTCCAGTGCTTCAGATAAGATCTTGTTTTTCTCTTGCTCGTGCTCCAGTTTCAGATTCCTCACCTATAAGTAGAAGCCTATATGAATAAAATCTTGTATCTCTCAAGAAAATGAGCCTCAAAGCTATTTCAAGGATAGGCTCCAGTTTGCAACTGAATTATGTCAACAAGCTCTTAGAAGTGGATAATGAACGTCCAAGCAAGTTTTCCTCCTACTTCATGGTTTTGTCTCTGCATTTCAAAATGTTGAAAAAGCATATACCATTATAAAATTATTTTATTTAGAGGCAGTATAAGCTTATGATACAGTTAATACCACATTTGTATAATTCATAAGATGGCCAATATGAACTTGAGACCACAGCACAACTAAGGCTCATGTGAGAATCCAGCAGCAACTTAAACACTAACATATTTATTCTAGCACAATTTGCATTACAACCTCCTAGAATTAAACGCTTTTTAGGAGTATGGCAAACCAATCTGACTTGTAATTCTAGGAGCCTTAAGCACCTGAAATGTTGTGCCACATCTATGGGCTAGTAAATATCAACCACGGCTTCTTTAGCAATCCTTACTCAAAAACAAACATGGGGAAAACCTTAACTTTGGAACAGATAGTTTTCCAGTTCCAGATGGTAAGAAGGCCAGATCTAGGTCTCCTGCTGTCTGCCCCTAAATTAACCCTGGAACCCACTTCTATTATGTCCAAGGTGATAAGAATTCGTGCACATAATAGAACATACATTTATATTTTCAACAGCATAGAAAAGGCTACAATGATACTACATGCCCTTCTTGTATCACAAAAGTATACTTCTTTTAAAACACAATCTTCACTAATATTTCTGATGCCTGAAGACTAGTAGCCTACAAAGCAATTTGAGTAGAATTAATAATCCAAAATCCTGCAGAAACAAGCTCTGACACTACCCTCATCACATTTCATCAAGATGTTAAAAGTACACTCATTCTTTGGAATATTAATTTAAAAAAAGCTTCATTGTTACAGAAATAATATACACATTTCAAATCGTGAGTTTTATATCATTCCCCTGTGGATTTATACCATTGAAGGTAAATCCCCAAATAAAATTCAAAATGGCGCTGTCTTTAAAACTTCCACCAGCATAGTACAAAAAGCAATTAAAACAGATGAGCACTCAGCTTAAAAAAATTAACAAAACCATCAACTATAATAGGCATAGAAATAATCAAAAATATTCGAATTGTCAATATCAGCAATCAATTAAAACCAATAATGTTATAACACTGCTAGCCAAAGAAGCCAGGAAAAGCAACCGTCTTAGCCTGGCACTTGATTTCTGAAAAACTAGGCACTAAGTGAACAATTGTAGTCTTCACAAAATGAGAACCAAGTCAAGTTTAACCACCTCTATAGTTATGGGGGTACTGCAGTGTGAAGATGACCTCCCCAACTATAGAAGGTGGTCAAATAAATTAAATGTAACATAGCCATACTGAATTCTATACTTCTCAATTCACAACCAATCATACACACCAAATTAAAGCTTGCTGTTCAATGTACAAGGGGGGGAATCACACAAGTTAATATTTTATTCCAAGGTAAAAAATTATTAATATGATAAAAATGATCTACTTATCTATATATCTAATAGCCAAGGGGCCCCCTGCGTGTGGATATCGATGGCACCTAGGGGGCAAAGAGATTTTCCTGCACATTTGGGGCAATCCCCAGATGTGCAGAAAAATCTGAAATCTATAAAAAACTATAGGGGGGATATTTAACCCCCCCCAAAAGTAAAACAGTCCCACGCACATGCGCACTTACCACTGCAAACTGTGGTAGATCCACACAGGACTTGCTGCAGTTGCTGCTGGCAGTGGCAGCGAAGCCTTGGCGGCTGGTGGCTGGAAGCCACAGCCATTGCTGCAGTGGAGGGGGAGAAGCCTGGCAGGTCCAGTGGTGGGAAGCCACACAGGGCTTGCCATCATTGCTGCTGGGGAGGAGGAGAAGCCTGGTGGGCAGGCTGCTGGGAGCCCTCAGAGTTCACCGCTATTGCTGCTGTCAGTGGTGGCGGCGGGGGGAGAAACCTTGGCAGGCTAGTGGCTGGGAGCTGTGGCCATTGCTGCTGTCAGCAGGTGGGGGGGAAAGCCTGGCGGACCACCTGCTGGGCTCACCTGTGGCCGCCTCCTCCTCCTCCATGTGGGGTTCCTGCTGCTTCAGTGGCCGGCCAGCCAGAAGCTGCGGGGAATACTCCCCCCCACGAGTATCGCAGGTCCCACCTCTTGTTAATTACTAAAGCACATCAGTAATACTTAGGATTTTCACCTAAATATCATCATTTTTTGGGGGGGGGAGCCCCACAGTCCTGCATACTTCATTCCTATGCAGATTTCCTCTCTTTTACCCTTACACTAGAGCAACTAGTCTAAATTTGCATTTTTATCTATTCAGTTCATAGCTGCCTCACGTGTCTTTTAAAAAGATATAACTATGTAATCAGCGGAAAGGCAGCTATAGGCTGGAGGATCAGAAGTTTCCAAATATATAAGACAAGGAACAACTAGGCCGGGGTGGCCAAAATGTGGCTTGGAAGCCACATGTGGCTCTTTCACAGATATTGTACGGCTCCCGGCAGGGCAGCTGGGGAAGCTAAATATCATTAGCAAACAAATTATCATTGGACAGATAAATATCATTATCAATATCTGCTTTTATCGCTTTTGTTATTATTTTTGGAAGTCTCATTTAATGATAATAAAAAGCAAATCTGCATATTTCCCAGTAAAAATGTGTAATATTTGTTCATGTCTTGCGGCTCTCAAACATCTGACGTTTATTCTATGTGGCTCTTACGTTAAGCAAGTTTGGTCACACCTGAACTAGACAATGACTCCCCCCCCCCCAAAAAAAAATCTTTACCTGTCTCTTACAGTCTTGAAAAGCTGTTCCTGAGGGTCAGGAGGGTCCTTAGGAACATTGTGGGATGCAGCATGGGAAGCTACAACTATGGTAGGAAATCTATGGGGATCATACCCCCCTAACCCATTACATAAGGGAAGTGCTTTCTTTCCACACAAGGGCATCTTGGGATCAACTTGTTTCTATAGAGGACATTATTTACATACCCTCTTAACATCAGCAAATGAAGACAGGGGCATTCTTGCATACCTGTAAAATCCAGTTCGTGTACCTAGGATCACCACCTCAGCATTCCAACTCACTGCACATTATTGAGTGCTCTTCTCTACCTGCTGTGTGCTATGTTTGCCTACTTTGCCCTGTCCTGACCTGAGATTCCAAAGAAAAAATTACAGTTACTTTATGATCAGTTTTCTTCAAAGAAAGCCAGAGTGAAGAAAAGAAACAAGCATTTAATTGAAATTTTAACCTCATAATGGAGATAGTTTTATTTAATATGGAATAGCTACAATTCAAATAAATTCAGGAATACTTACTACTGACTTCTAGGAGATGATAGGAAAAGAACCTAGCACGCTCGTGCCTGATCTCCCTCCCTACGCAGACAGGTCATCTGTAGAAGACTGGAGTGTTATGTGTGTTCACTGCAACTTGTGAAGAAGACTAGAGTCAAGCCACACATCTGGGTTTTACAGCACCAGTATTTTTTCCCCAGACTTAATTCAGGTGTGCAGGGACCTGAGTTTGAACTGTGACCATAGCACAAGAGCTCAGCTTAAACCTGCCCTGAAACAATCCTGGAATGTGCTACCTGCACCCTGTTTAGAAAATTTCTATATACTGAGTACTGAGGAGAGGAGCCTAGATCCAAGAACACTGTTAATTCTGACATAAGTACATTAGGATGCAGTGAGAAAGTAACAGTTAAAGCTGGTGTCTTGGGAATACCAGAAACCTTTTAAGAACTATGATTTCCACTTAAATTATAAGGGGGGGGCAATCACCTGAACAGAATAGGTAGATTTTATACTTTAAATTTATTAGCATGACTATTTACATAGTTTACCCAAACAGATAACAGCATTAGCTCAAGTTATGGCTGGAAGTTACAGGAATAAGCCCTGAGTCTGCATCTCCCTCCTTCCCTTCATACTTTTGATTCCCTCCTGCACTTCACAGCAAGTCATAGTTTGGTCCCAAACCAGAACTGGAAACCAGGGCTTCCTGAGAATGAGAAGTACAGGAGGGAACTGGAGTAGAGTCATTGTGTTGCTGCAGCCAATTATAAATATTTAAATACTTTAACATTTTTCTAAAGCCATGGAAAAATGAACTCAGACTACCCCTTCTGAACTGATATTTTTAAAAGTGAAAACCACCCAGGAGATTACAGACTTGAATGGTGTAGCAGCTGCTCTTTTTATAGGGGGATGTCGTAATTCTTAATTAAAACTTGTTCTGAATTCATTCTTGACAGTCCATTTTTAATTTCAAGATTAAAAATCGCTCCTTGAAAGAATGGTGCTGGGCACTAATCTTAATAAAAGCATTTCATTGGATCGCATCAAAACTGTTCCCCTCTCACTCAAATACCGGCTGAGCAGCCCAGTTTTGACCATAAATAAGGATGGGTTTTCATTTAAAATGTGTTCTCATCAACTCTCACATAGCCGTTTACCAAGGAACCGCTCACACAAAGAGCACTTTTTCTTCACACACTTTGACGTGATTACTGGAGAAATCTCTGGTGTGAACTCATAAATGCAGTGCTCACAACCATTTTGGTGATTGTGAATCTCCTTCTTAAAGTCACTAGGGCTGAAGATATGGCTATGTATCCAAGTACATGATCACATGGCAAAAATAAATAGTGCTTACTTGCTCTGACTAGGCCCTAAATCTGTTTTCTACCAGCCACTTTTCCCTTTTGCATCTCACAGAGTTCAAAATATTTGTTTGCGAAAGTTAAAACAGCGGGGCTACAAATTCAGGTATTAACTGATTGAAAACCAGATTTCAAATAGTCCGTTCTCTAATACTGTTAATGTCTCTATGTGGATTACTTATGATAATAAAAGCTGGTAATATTTGGAAGCATCAGATTTATCCATATTTATCCATTATTATGACATTTGGTTGTTTTGTTTAGAGTTCAAGAAAGTCTGAAGGATAAGGGGGAGTCAATAAGGACATCAACCTATGCACAAGTGACCGGAAAAGACTGCACTGGTAAGCCTGTCTTCCTTAAGTGTTGTCTAAACCAATTGCAATTCTACCTGACTGGCTTGAGAAGGAGGGCTTGGATTTGAGTCTATATAAGTAGCAGTGGCTTTTGTTTGCTTGCTATTCTGCTATTTCAAGGACTGCAAGTTCTAGGTACTGAGCAAACACTGAATCTGCCAGCAAACAGGTGGCAGCAATGGCACTGGCAGTTTCTCCAGATACAAACTGCCTTCACAACCCACCCCTAGCTATTAACTCCACCAAAGAAAAGAAGACAGGCCACTTCCTGTTCAACCTTAATAAAAGCGTGGGGGATGCATAACTAAGTGAGGGGATAGAACAAAGTTTGAGTCCAGTGGCACCTTTAAGACTAACAAAGTTTTATTCAAGGTATGCGCTTTCATACTTTTACTTTTCAATACAAAGAGGAAGTGTGCGTGCATACATAACTCATACTTTGAATAGAACTTTGTTGGTATTAAAGGTGCCACTGGACTCCAACTTTGTTCTACTGCTTCAGACCAACACAGCTACCCACCTGGATCTAAGTGAAGGAATCTAACTCCTGCCCATTTCTGCAATCACTGCCTGTGTTTCTGTTCAGCAATGCTCAATTTCTCAAGCCACAGAAGAACAGAGAAAAACCACAGTCTTGTTCTAGAAATTATGCTGACATGGGGTTTTATTTTTTTTTGGGGGGGGATCAATTAGAAAAGGAACTTTAGTAGCCAAAAGCTAGAAACTGTGTGCTCCTATTCCTCCTATTCCTGTGTGCTTCTATAAAAGAGATGTTCTTGCAAGCGCACAACACTCAAGCTGCTTTTCAGCTGATATGCAACATCTGGGGACCACAGTCAATTCGGCTAATAAAAACAATCCACAAAATTCGGGATGACTTTCATGCTCTCAAAGTTTTATTACAATCTACTCTACAGAATAGCCCAGATAAGCTAGAAAGTTCTTACTGCACTTGAGAGTTCTCTATACAAGCTTGGAATAACTCTTGCAAGGCCTTCCAGTGTACTGTAAACACCAGACTCTGTCCTACAACACATGTTGTTTAGCTTAAAAGAAAACAGTGGAAGTAAGAAATCTGCTGAAATCAACATTCAAGAAAGAAAGGAGACAAAACTTTAGAACACAACTATGTAAAATATTTGAAAACAAATTGTTTGTGCAGTGTATTAATGTGCAGCTGCACTTTACATTATTTTTTAAGCAAGAAAATTATCCACAGGGCAAAGATCTCACATTTAGAACAGTACATGTTGGTGACCCACAAGAACAATTTGGAAATCCCATCTTGCCCTGATTTTCAAAGCTCTTGGGGGCCTGAGCAAATCGATTTCCCCTCCCCACTAACTTGTTTTATAGCCTGTACTCAGCTGCCCACAACATTCTGTGATCCTGAAGCATTTTTAGTCCTTATCAGACTGTAGTGTTTGGGGGAGAGTGTCCTTTTCTTTAGGTTCATCTATATTTTCCCACATACCAAAGGTACTCTGTGGATGACCCTGCAGCACAGCACTCATGTCACGACCCACACAGAGGCCAGCTAGATAAACATCAGATACACATTGCTGTTGATGGTAGGAAAAGTGACATATATATTTTAATCAGAAAATCAAATAT